>PVKZ01000262.1:341241-1040881 GCA_004027375.1 Macroglossus sobrinus | reverse complement strand
AGGATCACCAGGTCATGATAAAGTCGCATCTTCCACCCACAAATTCAATGGCTTTTCTATGTTAACTAAGCATGTATCATGGACTGTGGCCACAACTTTTTGCAGTATGAGATGTGATCACAAAACTAGCAAGAACTTATTTTTTTTCTTCACAATTTCATGAATAGATTTGTTTTTACTTTATTCGGCAACTTCGGCTTACAATTTTTTTTTCTTTTTCTATTTTTTTATTCTTTTCCAATTTTTTTTTTCTATTAACTAGAGAACTTTCTCCTTTTCACTTAAAGGAAACACTTTACGGCTTCTCTTCAGTATATCTGAACTGCCAGCATCGCTACTCTTGACCTTTGAGGCCATTATTAGTACAAGAAGGCTGATTGAACATATACTCCGTGCTACCATAGCAGTCGATCTGATAACTGAGATGGCCACTGAGTGACTAATAGGTAGAGATGCTGGACAAAGGGGTGGTTCATATCCCACACAGGGAAGGAGCTAGATGGTGGGAAACTTTAGCATGCTACTTGGAACAATTTAAAACTTACAATTTTCCATTTAATATTTTAGACTGTGAAATAGTGGAAAGCTAAATGAAAATTAAGGGTGACTAGTATACTTACATTTTTTTTTCTTGTGATTAGAACTTTTCAAGATCTACTCTCCTTGCTCCTTCCAAATTTAAATTTTTCTTTAAATTGACTTACTTTAATACCTACTTTGGTCTCCCTCTAAACATTAAATCTGTGAAATCACAAGTTATGTGTGCTGGTTTTATTTTTCTCATACACATTAATGTAAATATATAGCAATTAAAAAGTTGTGTTTATCTGTGAACCACCTAAAATCATCATTAGTGGGCACAGCTCATTTTGGAGACTCTAAAGACAGTCTCTCCACCTTCACAGTGTTTTTCTTTATTTGCCAAGCAATTCTGCAACCACATAGGTCAGGCCAAGGCTCTTGCTAAGAAGCATTTAGGGTCCAGCTGTTAGGCAGGGCCAATGAGATATCTGGCCTGATGAAAAGGTGATCGCAGGAAAATAGTTCTGTCACTCAGCAGGATTCACATAACTGATGAGAGAGCTCAGGCTTTCCCTTAATGAATCTGAAAGTAGCAAGGCAATGCAATTACCTTACTCTAACAGAGAGCAGTTGCTGTGGCACCCCAAGGATCACATTATGCACACAGACCAGTATCTGCTGAGAATACATTACTCCTAATGAAATAAACCCATACATTTCAGCACCACTTTGCTGTCACACAGATGGTCCCCTTATTGCATTATATCATAGTCTCACTGGCAACGTACTGTGAACAAGGTACCATCCATATCAACCAAGTTAGATTAAAGTCTGTGGTAATATATACAGAAAATCTTTCTCTTAGTCCCTAGCTGCAAAGGGAAAGTACTAACAAAGGCTTGAGCAGGCAAACCAGGATGGCACCTTTGATCCCTTTTTTAAGGCTAGAAAGAGATTTTCAAGAGGATGTCTACTGCAAGAAGTCTTCTTCTTCAATTTTCCCTACCCAGGGTTGAAAGGAAGCTTTGCAGTCAGGAGAATGCATCGCAGTCAGAGAACATTTATGCCTTCCAGTCTCAGTGTGGTGGGAGACTGAGTGGAAAGCAGCTTTCCCCAATTTTGTGTTCACTCATTCGGCAAATATTTGTTAAGTATCATTATTTGCCAAGCATAGGGATAGGTTCTGGGGAAATACAGGTGAATAAAACCTCACATCTGCCCTCCTGGGTTTCATGTTGTAGTAGGAATGACACACAAGCAAAAACATAATTGCAAATTTGGTGATGAGTTCTAAAATAGAAATACAAGGTATAGTGGGGGCATGAAAATGAAGTCAGAGTGAAGGAAACCCTCAGTTTTAGGAGGTAAGATGTCCAGGGAGGAATCAGAGAAAAGGGCACAGGTGGGCAGGAATTTGAAGAGATTTTCTTGGTGGGGAAGAAAAGGAAAAGGTGAGGGTGCACATTTCAGGAAGGAACCAAGACAGAGGAACTGACATTATGAGAAGCATGGCAGAGTCAAGCATAGTAGGGTATTTGGCTCAATAAAGCAGCACGGGCCAGATCATACAGCACCTTATTGGTCATTGTCAGCCCACTCTCAGGGGAGTGAGTGGCTATAGAAATTCCTGGGGAATTCACTGTACTCTGTAGTATTCATGTTTTGAAGAGTTGGTTGCCAAGACTAATTGACAGTAAAGAGGTATATAAACTTATTTACAAAAGATATATAAAATGGAAAAGAATGGGTAAACAGGCTTTGATAAGCTCATGCTCGTAGATACAGGGGGCATGGAAAAAAGAAGTAGATTCCCCTCAATGAGCAACTTCTTCAGGGGTACCTCTCAGCCTACCTGATAGCTCTATTGTAAAGAAGTCCTCTTAACTGAACTTGACTTTACCAATGCACCTAGAGGCTCTATTTTCCTCTAAAAAATTCAGGCTGATGCCCAGGGCAGTGCTGAGTTTTGAGAGCTAGTAAGCCCCAGGCACTTCTGGCCTCACCTGTTATACTGTTTGTTTATTAAGAATCAGTGGTTTTGTCCCCAAACTGGTTAAGGCCAGTTTTATCGTTCTTGTTGTAATGACCCAGTTTCTTCTGAAATTATACAAACTAGTAAAATACAAGAACAAAAAGAAAGAGTTATTTCTTTTATGAGAACTAAATTAATTGCTTTGGGAAGATTCTATAAAGGAGACTTTTTGTTTGTTTATTTGGTTTTGCTTGTGTGTCATTCCTACTACAACGTGAAATCCAGGAGGGCAGACGTGAGGTTTTATTCACCTATATTTCCCCAGAACCTGTCCCTATGCTTGGCAAATAATGATACTTAACAAATATTTGCTGAATGAGTGAACACAAAATCTGGGGAAAGCTGCTTTCCATTCAGTCTTCCACCACACCTTTTATCCCTCAGTTCCCTCATACACTAAACTAAAAAATAATATTACTCACCTCACAGAACTATTGTGAGGGATATAGCTGCTAAAGTTATAGTCTAAAAGTTAGCTTGGCACACTGCACTTAAGAAATATGTCATTTTGATTTTCATAATATAATTATCATTATATTTGGAATGAGGTGGCAAAGAACTTCCATTTCTACTTTATATACTTCTGCACTATTTACCAGGGGTCTCTGCTGAAGCTTTAGTAAAACCAAAGTCTGGGTAGGAAGATGAAACTGAGGAGTGAATATAAGCACAAAGGTGTGGTTTGGTCCTTTTCATTAGCCCATCAGTTTTCAACATAAAGTTTCCAAGGTTTAAATGGTCTATTTTTCTGTGTGTGTGTGTGTGTGTGTGTGTGTGTGTGTGTGTGTGCGCGCGCGTGTGCACATGCACGTGCACGCATGCTCATGCACTAAGAACAGTTCAGCTGATAAATATAACAAAAAAAAGCTTGTGTATTCAAATAAAACAATGGCTTCTCTATTTTTAAAAGTACATCTAAGCAGAAGACATAGCCAGATTTTTTCATATATAATCCTGACATTCTTCCCACTTCACTCCCCTCGCCCCCACAAAACAAGCTCTAAGTGCCTAACATGATACTGGTGTGATGACAAACCAATATCTGGGCACAGGATGCTCTGTGAATTTGCAGTCCAGTCTTTAGCAAGCTTTATTTGGGGGCTTCCTGCCCAACCTCTTCTAAGCCAGAGTAGAGGGCACACTTTTGTGGTTCTTCATCAAGGATTTAGAGTCCAAGAATAGCAAATGACACAGACTAAAACTTGTGTGAGAAATTTCCTCCGCTCGAGTTTTCATTACTCCCAAGACAGTTATATTTTTTCTCAGTTTGCTATGGTTGAGAATTCCCAATGTTCCAAGAAAGAGAAGGAGAAGCAAAGAAGAAGTAAAAGGAGGAGAAGGGAAACAACAACAAAATACTTCCATTACCATCCCAATACTTTGGGGTCTGATAATAATATTTATATCAATCAGCAATATCTGTTAATAAACCTGCTAACTGCCAAATCTCTTTTACTCCCAATGAAATGAAAATGAGAGGGAAATTATTCAGACAATTCCAGTCTCTCATGTGATTCTTGTAAATGCATGTTTACATAGTGCCTGATACTCGACTTGCTAAGTCAAAATCCCCTATTCACCTCTGTACAGTCTTAAAACACACTGATCTCTTTAAACCTCAGTTTCAGTAAAATGCAGAAATAATAAGTGCCATTGTGATGACAAAATAAGATAATACATACCCAAAACACTACTTCCAAGGGCTTTCAGTGTGAAAATACTTGACAGTGCCTGACATACTGTAGGCTCAATAAGTATTTATTACTACAACAAAAACTACTGAGAGGTAAAAGTACTTCTGGAGGCTCTCAATATTCCAGATTGACTACCCACATGGATCAATTTTGTCACACATTTTCAGCTAGCCACTATGAAGATGTCATAATTGTAAAGAAGGCAGTCATCACTTCCAAGTTTCTAAACAGAGGAGGATACTGCTGCTTATAAAATTTAACTACATTAAATTAAAGTAAAAGCATTCATAAATCTGAAGCGGTTGCTTCTGCTATCATCATTTAAAAAAGAAACTATAGCTACACTTTCTAAATTCTGATTTACTGTCTGACAACACAAACCTTAGTATTTTCGTGTCTGATCACAGGTGATAATCTAAGGCTCATTCATGTAAAAAGGCTCCCAAGACCATCATGGCAAAACTGCTCATCTCTAGCTTAAGACACTGCAATCAGGCTACATTTGGCAGAAAATTTCTGCTGGCAAAAGTTGAGATTTTATGAATGGTTACACCCAGCAGCAGATGGATTCTATATGAATCTGACCCATTAATGCTAATGTGCCCTTTTATTTTAGCATCTTTGACATTCCCACTTTCTGTGTTTTACTGATCTCTCATCTGATCACAGCCACACAGAACAAAACCCTAGATATTCCAAATCATTTTCACCACCAATTCAAAAGCCAATGTTTTGTCAGCTTTTCTCAGTATCCTAAAAATTCCCTGAGCATAGGCTATAACTCTACTGCCATGCTTTTTATACCTGTTGTTCTTCGCTTCTCCTTTGTTTGCCCACCTTTCACTATTATTACCACTCTTACTTCTCCTACTATACTTTTCAACTTAAAGCAATTGGTGGAAGGATAGTTATTAAAAACTTCCTTTAGAAACTGCTTAGGAGAGACAAATATGACAACTTTTCTTGGGAATCAAATCAGTTTCTTCCCAATGCAAAGTGTTGCCATTGTGTTTTTACAGTGAGTTTCACCACCATTCAAAATTCCAGAAGATGTGCTAGGGAGAAGTCAACCCTTCCCATCCCTTCCCAGTGAAGAGTCCTCTAGCACTTTGCCTACGAGGCATCACCTAAGAACAAACTCAAGATGGAGAGCTCTCTCTCCTCTTCTTCTTCTATGTGCTCCTTCTTAAAATTTAGAGTGCAAATGACATTCCATTTTGAGGACGTATCAGTGTATCAAGGCAATGAACAAACTAAACTAAGCACCGGAAACAGCCTCGGCTTTTTTCCACAGGTGGAGGCAGCTCCTGAGTTTCTGTATGGGAAGGGCTTAGGGAGAGCAATCTGATAGGAAGGAGAGGTTCGGGGACATACTTGAAGCTACTTTGGAAGTCACTTTAATTCTTACTTCAGTTCTTTAAGTTTAATCAGGGTGACAAATGCTAACAGTGAAGGCTGATGGACATTACTGATGGGGCTAAATATTTGTCCAGCTACCTTTGGCTCAGTCAATGTGCATAGGGCAGGGTGGCAAGTGGAAGCAGAAGCCCAGGTTCCCAACCCTGTTAACAGAAACAACCAAGTCAAAAGCATTTCCCCTCCTACCCCCGTTTTTTTAAATTTTTTGCTCTGAGTTGACTTGATACAGTCTAAACTCTAAAAGGGCACACTACACATATTTTTGTGAACCATCTAGCAAAGTGCCTAGGTTCTAGTGGGCTCTTTATAAATATTTACTGAATGAAACTGAACCAGAGTCTCAGCAGAAATCTGCAGCAAATAGTTTTAACAATATATATGTTTGGTAGCTTTAAAAGTCATATAAGTATTGCATGTTCATGGCAGAAACATTTGAAAATGCTTAAGAGACAAAGATAATAGAAATCATCTTTTAAGATTTGAAAGTTATTTTTCCCAGACTTTTGTTAACATTTTGTAAGGTTGGAAGTAATTTTATTTTCTTCTCCAACATCTGTATTTTTCTGTTTTAAAAAATACAGCTACTATATATTTCTTGTATAGTTTTTAAAACCTATTAATTTTTAAAAACATCTTTCTGCTACTTTGGGTGGATATCTTGTCTGTGTCCATACATCTGTGTTTATATTTGCATTTGTAGTTGTATCTATCTCTATCTATCTTTGAAAAACAACCTGCTCTTTATGAAATAATATAAACTGTTTTTCATTTCATTAAATAACTCTACTACATAAATTGTAATGGCTTCAAAGTATTTCTTAGAGTGGACACTTCATTGTTAACTATTTCTGGACAATTCTTGGATAATTAGTCCCAATTGTAAATAATACTGTGGTAAACATCTGTCTATATCTATATATCTTTGCATGTATTTCTTGTGTTTTCAGCATACTTCCTAGAAGGAGAATGTCTGAATAAAAAGATGGGAAAAATTTAATCCTTTACCTGAGTATTTACTATGTGTCAAGTATTTTCTAACTAATAACTCAATCGTTACAACAATCAATAAGTTAGATACTACTACTGTCTCCACTTTGCAGATAAGGAGACTAAGTCTCAGAGAAAGTGGTATCTTAAAAAACTCTGAGGCAAATCTCAGAACACCAAATTGACTTGGCCTGCCTACATCTAAAACAATCAATGGCAAAGGGGATGAAATTACTATGACTGACTTGGGAAAGGTCAACCTCCAATGGATATTAAAAAATCAATTACAACGTACTCGACACTACTATTTTAAAAAGACCAAGATGCCACTACCACAGTCGTGAGAGGATGTGTGTGCCTCGGCACTGTGGGAAATGTACTTTCTCACTTTCCAGAGCTGTCCAACCAGAAGGAGCATCACGTGGAAGCAGGTCTATGTTACTTACGCGGGCTCCCAGTCTTCCCTTCTGGTAATTTTCAATTTTTGCCAACCAACTCAGCATTAATATCTCATAGCCATATAAAGTGGGAAGCAGAAAAAATAAGCCAATTCGATCAGCTCAACTCTAAGTTTCAGGAAATCCTCTGTACACTAGAGAGGTCAGTCATCTGAGTCAGACTTTAATATCCAGTTTTAATCATTAAGATGACAACTATTGTTTAAAAATAAACCATGTTTTTGCTGGCTTAAGACAAAGCACATTTGTAAGGGGAAAAAAAATCCATTTCTCCAAGGACCTCCTTGGTAGTCTACTGAATTTAAGGCCAGTGTGTGAGTTATTTGTAAAGCTACAACTTTGTAGATTGACTAAGCAGGTATGCAGCCTCTAGAATTTGCCTCTGAGGTCTATTCTGGCATCCAGACCTCCAGAGGATTAAGTGCTAATATTTTGGCTTAAAACAGTATCAAAAGTTTGTCTGGTCTCAGGACTCTGTCATCAGGATTACAAATTGACCTGGCCCATTTCCCAATCTAACAAGGCTTGGAAGACTCAAATATTAACATCCAATGAAGACTTCATTCAAAATATGCCAAGAATGTGTCAACCCATATCACGCTTCCTGGATGTTACAAGCAATTGGCTTGACTTTGAACCACTACTATCTTTTCTGCCTGAAAAAACTCAGAGGAGATATAAATGTCCTTGGTGTCCAGTCAAGAGAATGTTATTATGAGTGGGCATCTTCTCTGCTGGAGTTGTAGGATGTATTGATCAAGAGTTTCAAATTTGGGTATTCTAAGAGTACATAAAGTGCTTTGGGCAGTTTGGCATAGAACTGTCCATTAAACACCATGATGAAGGAGAATGTATTGATTCCTTCTAACATTTCACCCTCTCTCATGACTAATTGAGGCAATGTGAAACTTGTTAAGAAATGTAATAGTTATCACAGCAGACAGAGGTGGGCATCAGGATTAGATAAGCCTGTATTAGATCCCAATCCATCATTTACAACTTCTGTGACTCTGACTATGTTACTTACCCAGGCTCCCAGTCTTCCTTTCTGTGAAAAAGAGACAATAAAACCCATGTCAAAGGCTTAGCGTCAGGACTCAGTGAGAGCCCCTGTGAACAGTGCTCAGTGCTGAGTAATGCTGAATACTAGTTATTCTCTTCCCTATTAAAAAACAAAAGAGAGAAAGAAAAAGCTGTCACACTTTGTCTTTTTTTGTTTCACTATCATTTTTCCTTATTGAGTTTCTTTTTCTCACCCTACCCCACCTCAAAAATTGAGGATGGAAGCTGGTTTATCTATTTTTGTGTCTGATGAGGTTTGCCCATTGAGTTGAGTGGGCCTCAGCATTGATAGATGATAGGTTGGTAGGTAGGCAGATAGATGATAGATAGATAGATAGATAGATAGATAGATAGATCGTTAAATATCTACACAAATAACATGTCAGTGCATTATCAGACCTGTGCAATATAGGATCTGCCAAGACCCCACACCCCGACCAAATGGAACTTGAGTTCCCTGATGAGGTGACGTCAGTCTGAAATATCTGGATGCCCTAGCAATTCAAGCAGCCCAGTCAAAAAATCAACACCTGCCCACCAGCCTCAGGCAAGCTAAATTTTGCCTGGTTCAAATTAGAATCTGCCCACTGAGTCAACAGAAATAAAGCCAAGGGACAGCAAATTTCTTTAGCATATATGCTTACCTGACTGGTTGGCGGTAGCCACTTTCAGTGCTATGTGTGAAGCTGTAACTGGGAACCATCCCGGGTGTGGGACCAGAATGGGAGCACATATTTTAAATGGCAACAACATGGGGGTGGGCTGATATGATAGAAAGAAAAAAGGTCAATGTTGGACAAGCAGAATAAGGGCAATTAAAATTTCACAGAACCTAACCTATACTTCTAGTTATTACTAATGTTACTCTGGTTCCCTGTCTCAACCTATATCTTATATTATTGCCTTCAGACTAATATGGACATAGTAGTGAGCTTGTGAGATAGGAAGAGTCTGTTTAAGAGCCCCAGCCAGGCAGACCATCTGTCTTCATGATTAATGTGCCGGTTAACATTCAGCTGTTCTTTCCCTTGCATGGCAAATGTATCCAACACATCACCTTTGTTCAGCTACTGCATGGCTGGGCCAAGATCAGCAATGCACCTCAATCCTTAATGACACTCTGGGCCTCTTAATCTCCCTGAACCTCTATCAGGCAACCTTGCTGGCTAGGACTTAGAGAAAGAAGTTGGTAACAGCAGCAGTAGCTGCAGCAATGGCAATCATGACTGGGGGCCATTTCTTGAGCTCACCTTAACATAAACTCTGAAAATGGAAAGCCTATTTCATCCAAATCAATTTGGCATGCATATAATAAATGCTGAAAGGCAACAACATACACTAGTATTGAGAAGTCAGAAAGAAATGGGTTCAAATTCTGTCTCTACCATTGGCATACACTGTAATCCAGGGGAAGTTATCAACCTCTTTAAGTCTTAGGGGCTTCAATTAAAAATACGCTGCCTATTAAATTAAATAATGTAGACCGAGCACTTTGCAAACAGACTGGCACATAAAAAATGCTCAGTAAATTATAATTATTACTCTAAAAGCATTGGATAGATACTGGGGGGTAGATCTGCGGGATACATGACACTGTTCCTGTCCTTAAGGACTTTAGTGGAGAATTTCAAAGATGGATAGAATTTAAAAGGTGGTGATAAAAGGAAAGAGTGCCTTGGGTGGAGAAAGTAGCATAAACAAAGGCATGGGAAGTGACTGAGAAACAGCAGGTAGACTCATGAGGCTGGCGTGTGGTTATGGATACAGCCAGAAAGCCGTCTGGAGTCTGATTAGAAACCTTTTGGATCCACACTAAAGAATGGGGCTTTATTCTGTAAGTAGTAGGAAGCTATCACCCATTTCAGGGTAAAGGAATTATCTGCCTAGATGAGATCAGAAGGAACAGAATTTTTCCTTGGTTCTGGTCTGTGTTAAGAACAACTATGTAATTTAATAGGTTTGCCTACAACACAGCAAGGAAGTTCTCAGAAGGGAGAAACTCTGACCTCAATAAATGACAGCTGGATTATCCAACCAATCCTATTTGGGGGCCTTTAGAAAGGTTTGTTAGCAAACAGGAAAATCCTGAGGTTAAGTGTAGTTGCGGCTAACAGTTGTCCTTATACCACCAGGCAATCCCAAGGCAGGTCCCCACGGCCAAAGTCAAGCAGAGAACTGAGGAAGTAATATGAGCAATTCATGCCAGGGTAAGTCACTTAGTCCTTATAGGTTCACATCTGCTGAGGCATTTGTAAACCCACTGCATGGTAAAGCCAGTCCCAGTAGCAATCACTGGCATGAAGAGGGCATGAACTACTCCATCCAAGGATGACAGTAGTCAGAGGTGGGGAAGCAGAGAGGGCAGGTAAGGTTTGCAGTGGCTGGATTTCTTGTTGGAGGCAGTGGGACTAGTTCTAGTGGGAATGCCTCTCAGAGCAGCCAGTGTTGCTAAAGCACAAACTGCTATGATTTCCCAGAAGTTTCTGCCCCAACCACATAGATACTAGAGAATGTTCAGAATAATTTAGGAGCAAGGTCGAGCTGCTCTGCTTTCTTCCAACCCTAGGAAAGTACAATACTTGTATCCAGTTATAAACCCCTCGCAAGGGAAGGACTACAGCCACTTAAGTATCTATATAACCATTACCTACTATTGATATAAGTATGATTATAGTGATACAGCAGGTTTCTTGGGATATCAGCTCAGCTTACAATAAACGCTAGCTATTTCTCTGACCACCTGTATTAGTTTGCTAGGGCTGTGATAACAAAACACCACAAACTAGATGGCTTAAACAACAGAAGTTTATTGTCTTGCAGTTCTGGAAGCTAGAAGTCCAAGATTAAGGAGTCAGAAAATATGGTTTCTCCCGAGGGATCACCCTTCGACTTGTGCTACTTTCAAGCTGTGTCCTTCCATGTCCTTGGTGCAATGCACTCCTGGTTTCTCCCTTTGTGTCTAAATCTCCTCTTGTCAGGACACTAATTGGATCATATTAGGGACTCCCTCCCTACCAATTAGGGAACCCCTACTCATTTTACCTTAATTACCCTATCTCCAAAAAGAGTCATATTCTGAAGTACTGGGACTTTACCATATGATTTGGGGAATAGGGGGACCGTGCATCCCATACCACCTACACTGGAAAATCCTCCTACCAAGAAACTCTCACCCTACCCCGAGGATTGTTTATTAAAGCGAGGTGAACCCTTGCCCCAAGAGAGACATAACAGAATCTTTCTCCTGAGAATTTGGGATTGAGATTCAGAGATGTTCAGTCACTTTGATACCTTGCTCTAAGGGGCTCTCAATGCAGAGTTTCACGCATGTTAGGTGAACCACACAGAGCAGGCGATTAGGAGGTAAAAATAAAAAAGCAGAGCTCAGAAAAGAAAATTTGATATTTTGAGTTGCTTAGGAGTTTCTATTCCTCCAACCTTTGGTCCTTGCATTCGGTGAGATCCACTGTTATGGTTAAGGGAGGCAAGGGCAAGCTGGTGGTGGTGGGAAGGATGATGGTGATGCTCATCAAGGTTGGACTGCTGAAAGGTTGCTATTCCCTTCAGGATAACCATTCTCTAGTCAACAATCCCCCTGGGACAAAGACATAACAACTCTCAGTAGATCCTTCTAGCGTTTTGCCACCCTACTACTCAGGCTCTTATTCTTCCTAATACCAATCACATCTCCATTGCTGTCGCTTATGCTCACTTATTCTAGCTAATGTCTTCAGTCACAGGGAGGAAAATGCTTGCTTTACCTTCTTACCATGTCCTTGAAAAGTAATTAACCCAAATTATTCTCTTCTCTTCTCTTCTCCAGGCTGATCAATTCAAATTCCTTTTGCCTTTCCTCAAAAGAAATAGTTTTTGTTATTTTGAGCTCGGGTGCTTCTTAGCTTTTTCACATCTCTTTTAAAAGTCCCTGACCACATCTGGACTCTCCTATAATGAAGGTCAGACCAAAGCTGAGTGCAGTGGAAAAATGACTTGCTGATGCTTTGTGACTGTTCCTCATGTTGCATTTCAGAATTAGGTTGCTGTTCTTTCCCTTCCCCACAACAAAGCACTCACTCTAGCCATTCCCATTCAACTTATATTTAATGTGACACCCTGTTTTGTTGTTGTTGTTGTCATTCTATCTAAACTAAGTCTGTCCTTATCCTCATAATTCGCTTTGCTCCTTTTTTCACTGTAAGACATTTCCCTTAGGTCTTTCACCTCCTCTTTTATTTTTCTTTTAAAGAATTAAAAAATTTAGACCAAAAATAAAAAAAGAAGGGGGAGGAGGTGGTGGTATAGATTATATAGCCTAGGAATAGTAAACTGACAGCTATGGACTAGGTATTGCCCACAGATGTGTGTTCTGTGTGGCAAAATATTTATAAATGTGTTTGGGGCTATGACACCTTTCACTTAGGTTGACAGACACTCTCCAACTGCCACAGACCTCAGCTCTATACCTTGTGTCTCGTGTTCTTTTTCCAGGACTCTAATCGCAGGAGATTTAACTCCTGAATCCAACCAACTGAGATGAAACATACTTCCCAGGGTCACAGAGCTACTTAATGAAGGGCCTGAACTCCAACCCAGAGCTTCTCATCATCCAGCCCAGCCCAGTCCTGCCATCAGCATGTTTATTACCTTATTATAATGGCCAGGGGGTGGAGGGAGAAAAAAAGTTAAGTAATGAGAATTTGGGGTATTTCAACTGATATTTTTTATGACAACCAAACAGATAGAGATAACTAATCTGAGATAATGAATAGAAAAAGCTCAATCACTTTTGAAACTTTTATTTTTGACAAGAGACTCAACCTTGGACCATTTCAATTGCCCTCACCACACAGAAGCCCAGAATTCTATTTCCATTTCTGAGATTTTAAACACACCTCAGGAGCCTATAAAGTAATGCTGTGCTACTGCCCTAGAGGAAGAATCACGTTCAAGGCTTAGGTAACTAGCAGTCAGTTTAAGCTCATAGGGCTTGCATCTGAAATATAATTCCAGTGAAATTTGCAGGGGGAAAAAATGGGTTAACTAAAGAAAGCAACTACCCTGCTGTGGAGAGAAGGGGTTTTTGCATCCTTAGGTCCAGTCTCCTTGACATGTCTATCTAGATTGCTAATGACCAGCAACCACATGCCTTGTGAAAGGAGACACTAATGCTCTAATGATGCCAATTATATAACCGAATACTAAAGAAAACAGGAGAGAGGAAAGGCTAGATGAATGATCGATAGAGATAATTAGATTTCCCCTTTACAATATAGGAATGATTTTCATATTCCACAGTATCCCACTGCTCATTCTATAGACTGCATTTCTTTTCCTCTGGTTACAGCCAACCCAAAGGGATTCAAATTAAAAGAGAGAGAAGATGAAGAAGGAAGATGTGAGTGGGCTTTTAAATCATTCTTAGTATATCAAATATAAAAAAGTCTATCCTTCACATGCAACTGTGGCATAATCGCTCATGTTATTTTTAAACAGATTTTATATACCAGAGCCACTGCTTTCATTGGATATGAGAATCTCAGGCCCACAATAAAAAACCAGACTGTTTCACAGCTAAGTTGTTCTTTCCTTGATACTGTATTTGAAGAATAATAATAAGCATTCAGGAAGCTAGAGTCATTTGGGCTCATTCTAACCAGAAAGAAAAACTAGTGGGTGCAGATTTATGAATTTGTTAACAGGTCCAGAAATACCTGGGAGTAAGTAAAGCTATAATCCACAAAAATGTTTATACCCTAAGTGTACAGTTCTTCTCAACCAAGACCATGGTGAAAAGCCCTCTTTCACTCCCTGCCATAAAATCCTACTTTGTTTCTGTCTTTCATATTTCATTTCATTCAAAAAGTATTTACTATACACTTCCTATGACAGCACATATTATTGTTTTGAACTCATTTCTCTATATTTCTCCCTTCTACTACTTTTCTTCTTTTTCATCCTTTTTTTTACTCCCTGAAGTCTGCCCAGAGTCCTCCAAAATCCATAATGTCACCACAATGATGCTATTAGGGTCTCAGCCCTTGACCACTGTCTCTTCATATTTTATGGTGACGTGTGTGCTTTGGGGTTAGAAAACTTGGGTTGGAAGCTCTTCTGCCTCTAACTATTTGTTGTTAAACAAGCCACTTAAGCTGTCTGTGCCCCAATTCCCTCATTTTAAAAATGGGGTAGCGATAAAACCTACCTCATAGCGTGAGTGTAAAAATTAGATGAATACTTAGAATGACTGCCTCAGTATAAGTATTCAATAAATAAAACCTAGCATTATTATTAAAGACAGTAATAAAATCAAATAAAATAAAAAATGAAAAAAATGATTTTGCAATTTCTTGTTTTCATATCTATGAATCCTAAAAGCATCTAAAAACTTTAAAAGCTTCTATGTGAAGATCCAAAAAGAGAGAGTTTTCAATGGCAAATTTCTGGCTACTTCATTGCCAAGGGAAGTATCAAGATACTTTCTCACTCAGGGAATGATTCATAAAATGATCATTTCCATATTGTTAAAAATGACAGAGCTTTACCGAAGACATACTATTCACCGAGTCAAGACTACATTGTCCAAGTAAATTTTTTAAAGTAGAAATGGGCTCCTAATCTACTCATAAGGTGAGTATTTTCCAAGCATCTACTATGGACATACGATTGTTCTAGAGACAAAGAAAGATATAAGCAAAATACAACTTATGTTTAGTATCCCCACAACGAGCTTAGATTTTTGCTATAGTCAACACACACACTCTTATCCAGTTTAAAAATTCACCACCTCTCTTCTTACCTATTTAACTTACCTAAAATTAATCTTACCTCTAGTCTTACTCCCTTTCAGTTCAATCTCCATGGAGCTCTAATCAAATCATTTCTGGCCTAAAATTCTTCAGAAAAATTCTACCTCCTCTAGTGTTGCTTTCAAGGTTTTCCACCACCTGAATGATTCTATCTTCCTTTTTCATCTCACCCCATCCTCATCACCATGTGTTCTAGTCACACTCCCCACTACTTTCTGTGCATGGTTCACCCTTACTTCTGGGTATCACACTTTGCCTCTCTTTCTCCCCTTATCCCAGCAAACTTGCTTAGTGTTTAGGATAGAGTATCTAAGAGTGTGAGATGCTTTGGGAGAATTCTGCTTCCCCAGACACACTGCATATTAATTATGAGCTTAGATAGCTATATCTTTCACCATCAGGAGTTTTAGTATATGTTTTACACTCAGGCTGGGTCCTTGATACTGAGATATAGCTCTTTCCTCTCATATCCCCTATAATTACCAAAATGTCTGCCATGGATTGAATGATAAATAAGTATTCATTGCATGATTAAATGTAGAATCAGTTATAATTTACATATTACATCCAATAATAAATGACATTGTAAAATACCTTGTGGATTATAAGATGCTTCCTGCTACATTATCTCATTGAAATAGTACAAAGCAGTCTGTCCTATTACATACTACAACTGGTAAGTTACCAAACTCAGCAGCAGCATTCAGGAAATGTTGCAAAGATTTTGGAAAAGAGATATAGAGTAAGGACTGGAAGGGTGACAGTGAAGCAGAGATGTTTCATGTTGCCAGACTAAATATCTAGCTCTATTTTGGCAAAGGAGTAAATGGCTGTATCAGGAATCCAAGAGACTTATTTCCTTACACTTTCCAGATAAATCCATATTTTTTTGATTCAGTGTTCTTCCAAATGAGAAGTTAAAACTGTTCTGATAATAACACAGCATGTGCTCAGGTCACCTCTGAGTGTGGCTGAGTGGTTCCATTCAAGTCAGCCACAGCCACTAGGCATGACTGGTTTAGAAGCACTGCAGTTATATTGATTATGAAACAATCTATATTGACTTGTAAGATAGCCAGCCATAAATGATTACTGACCAGGTTTCCATCCCTTCATTTCTCCATGTACAATAAAACATAATTTTGTGCTGACAATACCAGCTTCATAGGTTTCTTATTTTTCTTGTAAGACAGGTAAATACATGTCATACTTTTTTGTTGTAAAAAAATGAAATTCTAATTTTTGTATTAAGCTTAGTTGGAAAAAACTTTCCTTTCCATTAAATTCTCCCTAAACCCCTCTGTCCCCTTTTCTATTATTTTAATCCCAGCATGTGCACATTATCCAAAACAGTAAGCCAAGGGATGCAGTTGTAAAAAAACCAAGAGTTTACCACTTCTCAATATATGTAATATTAAAAAAAATAGGATACTTTTTATTTCTCAGTAGAGGATTCTAATGAATCAGATAAACCATTGACTTGTGAATGCTTTGGTCCTAGAAAATGAATTTCTTGAAATGAGGACATCTGAATTTGAGTACATGTTTTCCAATGTCATTGTCCATAAGGATGTTGATATATCCTTGCAGCATTTTAGGAAGGTCATTTATTGCAGTGGTTAGAACCAGCTGTGGGACTTTAAACAAATTATAGAACCTCTCCAAACCTCTTACCTAATCAATAAAATGAGAATAATAGTATAAAGGTAATGTCACTGTCAGAGGCTTATATAAAAATTACATAACATAATATATGTGAAATGCTTAGTATACCAATTTTTTGCTACTATTTTTATCAATGTTGCCTGAATTTAAAATAAAACAAAACCAACCTTTCATTCCAATACGTAGATAGAACTGCCCCAAATTCTCCCATGAAAAATACTTTCAAGAAGTCACAGTCTTGGATGGATACAAATCTGAAAACTCTCTTTTTCACCTGGTACTCCCTCATCCCCACACCCTTTGTGCCTTCTGTCTTCAGTACTATGGTACATGTCCTTGGTCTCATGACCTAAGTTATCAAGAGAAATGGGCCCAGACTTCTCTTCCTGACATTCTGCCTGCTAAACCATAGCTGGAAATGGGATGCCCCTTCTACATAGTTATATAGAAAGCGAATAAAAACCATTTGCCATCCCCTCATATGTCCACTGTTTTTCCAATGAACCAACATCTAGCTCTGAAGGACAGAGCCTTGGCCTTCAAAGAAAGTCAGTGGAAGTCCCAAAGGAGACATACTGAGACACATATCTCTCTGTTTAAGATCTAACTGTCCTAAGCAGTAAAAGATCTGAGTGAAGTTTTCACATCCAAAAAAAAAAGTACTATAATGCATCTGATATAAAGGAACCTGGATTTCCTACCCAGCCTCTACTTTTATCAATTAGAATAACCCCCAAAGGCATAATCAGCAATATTGTCCCCAAAGTATAGGGCACTGGCTGCCTTGTTTCTGCAATTAAGTGTCTGTTCGAGCACTTTATTTCAGACAATGTACAAAAAATAAAGTTATAAAACTAATGGTGGGTGTAACTAATTCTCCTTTCAAACCTAGAGGGCAGCTGGTATAGTTAGGCAGGTAGCAAAAAAAAAACAAAAACAAAAACTAAATCCAAACCGAGTGCCCTCTTATAGGAGCAACATTTGAATACAGCATAAAAATTTGAAAGCAAATATGAATTCAAGTCTGCATGGTACCATCAGCCATGGGCAGAAAGAAATTAAAACCACTGTGAGATATTTCCACTTCTGTGTATTTATCTGAAGAAAACAGAAACACAAATTTGAAAAAAATATTATGCACCCTGTGATCACTGCAGGGTTCTTTACAATAGCCGAGTTATGGAAGCAACCTAGGTGTCCATCATTAGTTGAATGAATAAAGAAAATGTGGTACATATCTACAGTAAAATATTACTCAGCCATAAAAAAATAAATCTTTATATATTTTGGATATAAAGGTCTTATCATACAAATCATAAGCAAATATCTTCTCCCATTCAGTCGGTTGTATTTTCCAAAACATATAAAAATCTCATACAACTCAACAACAACAACAACAACAAAACAAATAAGCCAATTAAAAACTGGGCAGAAGACTTGAACAGATATTTCTCCAAAGAGGAAATACAGAAGGCCAAAGACATATAAAAAGATGCTCAAGGTCACTAATCACCAGAGAAATTCAAATTAAAACCACAATGAGATATCACCTGACCCTTGTCAGAATGGCTACCATCAATAAATCAAAAAACAACAAGGGTTGGTGAAGAAAATGTTGAAGAAAAGAAACTTTCATACCCTGCTGGTGGGATTGCAAATTGGGACAGCTGTTATAGAAAACATTCTGGAGGTTTCTCAAAAAGTTAAAAATGGATATACCTTTTGACCCAGCAATTGTACTTCTGAGTATGTATCCAAAGAAAACCAAATCAATAATTTGTAAAGATCTATGCATCCCTATGTTCATGGCAGCACAATTTATAATAGCCAAGATATAGAAGCAACCTAAGTGCCCATCAACAGATGATTGGATGAAGAAGCTATGATTCATATATACAATGGATGAATACTCAGCCATTAAAAATGATATTTATCCTACCATTTGCAATGACATAGATTGTCAATGACCTAGAGGTTATTATACTGAGTGAAATAAGTCAGATAAAGATAAATACCATATGATTTCACTTATATGTGGAATCTAAGGAGCAAAAAGAACAAACTAATCAAAAAATAGACTCACAAATATAATGGACAATTTGAAGATGACCAGAGGAGAGGCAGGTTGGGAGGCTGGGAGAAAAGGGTAAAGGGTTAAAGAGGTACAAATTAGTAATTGATAGATGGTCATGGGGATGGGGAGCGCTGCATAGAGAATGCAGTGAGCATTAATGTAGTGGCTCGGTGGAGAGCCAGAGGAGAGAAAGAGCAATTAGGGGGATCATTTTATAAACCATATAAATGTCTAACCAAGGTACTGTCTACTTGAAACTAATAATAAAAGAGAATTTTTTAAAAAGAATGAAATCTTGCCAGTTGTAACAACATGGATGGACCTCAAGGTCATTATGCTAAGTGAAATAAGTCAGACACAGAAAGACAATAACTATATATATATATATATATATATATATATATATATATATAATCATATATATATATGATCTCACTTATGTGTGGAATCTCAAAAAACGACCAAATAAATCAAAATGGAAACAGACTCATAGATAAAAATAGCAGACTGATGGTTGCCAGAGGTGAAAAGGTTAAGGGGAATAAGAGCTACAAACCTCCAGTTACTTTTTTGTTTAAAACAGCAGCAGCAGCAACAATAAGTCACAGAGATGTAATGTACAGCATAGGGTGTAATGTGCAGCATAGGGAGAAGAGTCAATATTATTGTAATGACTTTGCATGGTGACAGATGGTTACTAAATGTAATCATGGTGATCATGTCATAAATTATATAAATGTTGAATCACTATGTTGTACACCTGAAACTAATGTAATAGTGTATGTGAACTACATTTTAATTCTTTTAAAAAGACTGTGAGAAAGACAGAAAACAAAGAGTATGTTTAAGATCAGTAGGATTTCTTCCTTTCCTAGAGTTTTGTCATACTATATAGGTCATAGGTGTTATTCTAATAGAGCAAGGCAGTCAGCAAAGTGGGATGGATCCTTATGATGAATGGCAAAGTGGTTTGCATTCTTGGTCATCTCTGGAGAAGAGACTAAATAAGGTTGAAGGTTTTTACCAAAGTGTAAAAGGATCTCTAGGCAACATGAAATAGTTCAGTGACAGGAGAAAAGAAAAACGCATTGCTCAATTTTATTCCTTGCCTCTTCAGAGATTTTGTATTAGCCTACTCCATTCCTGAGACTCCACTGTGCTGATGAGAATATTGGGTAAAAAGGAAAACTGAAAGAATACTAGAGAGACTAAATTGATCTGCATAATAAAGAGCTCCATTTGACAGAAAAAGGTCAGGAAAAAGGACTTAGAAATGGACAGGAGTTGGGGAAAGACCCCAAATGCAACAGGAAGCAGTTCTGACAATGAGGTAATATTAGAGAGGTGAAGAAGAATAAGAGAGAAAAAAGAATGCATCCATATTTTTTGGTGGCATACAAAGCACTTGCCTTGTGTCTGCCTTGAGAGACTTATTAAATATTTAAATTTTTCCATACGTGTTTGGATAGTGACCTGGAGTTGCAGCTGGGTGTTAAAAATGCTAACAACAGAAAAGTGTCTCCCAAGAAATTAGTGTTCCAGAAGGCATCTTGAAACTGAGTGTACTTATATGCACCATACTGATGACTTACCAACACCATCTCCTTCATGACCACAACAATCAGTACCAATACCAGGGTTGTGTGTCCAACAGCTATCATCACTCTTTCACATCCCCTACTTCCTCTGAGAGATAATAAACACCTTATTGTTTAAGCCTATTTTGGTTGCATTTTTCTCTTACTTGCACCCAAAAGCATTCTTACTATTGTATCATTTAAATCTTAAAAGAGCACACCTATGGTGGTATAAGTTTATTCTTCATGTTGCAATAACATATTAGTAAAAATTTTAGCAAAAGAGAGAAAAGTAAAAGTCCCTCAAAAGTAATAGAAGGGGGAACTAGAGTGAAAGGGAAATTGATCTTACACTTCTAGAAGCATCTCCCAGGACAGCTCTCATAGTCTCATCTCTAATTTGATTAGATTTAAAGCATCTCTTGGGTTTAGATGATCTGAAACCATATAAAGTTATGAAAATCATGTCCCAAAATTCAGGATATTACCAAATTCATTTCTAATATGTTTGATATTCCAATCAGCTATCTTTCTCTGACTCTTGAATATATAGATATGGAATCAATCATTCATAAACAGATTTTAGTCTAGTGTAGCCACAAGAAAGACAATTCTTTTAGGATTCTTGCCCAGGAACAAAGGTGAGAAAGAGAAAGTAGGGAGGGAGGATAACCATATAAACATGGGCAATATTCCTTTAGGCTATTTTTTTGAGCTGGACTTCTCAAAACACTTTCTTCTAAAGGCTGCTCCCTTTCCATTTCTAGTTAGATTTATTCTGTTTTTCTGTCAAGCCAGCCAAATGCTCCAGAGAATGATTAATTCTCCAGCTGGTTAGTTACAGCAGTGTACAAGGCAGGTACTTAGAATGCAACAGAATTCTCCAAAGGATTGTTGAATTTTCTGGAGGATTTCTGCAGCATAGACATAGATTTAAAGTTTGCTTGTTTTTATTATGTCTATAAAACAGTTTTACTTTTCTAATCTGCTGGCCCCTTGGAGAACCTGAAAACAAGGGGTAGGCATTAAATGTAGAATGTTTTGATTGCCAAATACTTCGTTTAAATGGGAACTGTCAACATGCTTACCGGTGATAAGAATCCATTTCTTATACAACCTCTCTGATCCAGGAGTTTAAATAAATTTCTTCATTCAGTCATTTAGTCACTCATCCATCTATCCATCCATCCATCCATCTATCCATCCATCCAGTTAACAAATATTTACTCAGTACTGTAATACTGTTGCTGGTTCCCCAGATCTCCTGGGGTTCCTTTTATCATTTCTGAGTTCATTCTACTCTGGTGTATTTTTGCCTCCAGTTCCTGTACCTGCAATTATTCTTTGGAGAAATTCTCATAGGTGACTAGAACTGCTTCGCACATAAGAGGAGAGAGCCTGAATTGCTTAGGAGTTTATGTCCCCATGTTAGTTTCCTATTGCTGCCATAACAAATAACCACAAACTTAGTGGATTAAAACAACATAACAGCTGTAGAGAAGTCAGACACAGGTCTTGCTGGGTGTTGACAGGCTGTGTTCTTTTCTAGAGGTTTAATGGGAGAATCCATTCCTTTGCCTTTTCCAGCTGCTCAAGGCCTCCTACATTCCTTGGCTCATAGTCCCTCTTCCTCCATTTTAAAGGTCAATAGTATCAATTCTCTCTGACTCTTCTATCATTACATCTCTGACCTTAGCTGGAAAGTTTCTCTACTTTTAAGGGTGCATGTGACTAGATTGAACCTCTCTGGAAGAACCAGGATAATTTCCTTATCTGAAAGTTTATACCTCTAATTACATTGGCAAAGTTCCCTTTGCCATGGAGGTAACATATTCACAAGTTCCAGAGATTAGGCCATGGAAATCTCTGGGGAATGTTATTCTGCCCACTATAGTCCCCATGATGTTCTTAGTCAATGATTGACAGGTACAATGATTGACACCTCTCCTGTCTTGGGTCAGGACTTCTCTGAGAGAAAGTTTAACCCTCCAGAGTCTCCTGAAGCATCAGGTCACCTCCATTGGAGTTTGCCTGAATCCCACCCTTCCTTGGTTTCTTCTACTTTATTGTTCTGTTTTCCCCATTTCTTTACCAGCTTCTCCCGGGAAAACTCCTTAATGAATTATTTGCACAGTAATTCTTATCTTGGAATTTGCTTCTGAGGAATCCTACTTGTGACAAGAGCTTGATATGTGCTAAGAAGCATGCGGAACAAGACAGTAGCACTGGTTGGGAGACTTACAAACTAGAAATAATAATTATATTAAAAATACCTACCATTTATTGAACTCTTACTATACGTCTGGCACTTGGCTTAGTACTCCCTTGGTTAATATCATTTAATTTGCATAAATTTATATAATATATATTGTTATCACCCTCCATTTACAGGTAAACTTCATCAAGTCAAAGACAATGCCTATCCCTAACAGCTTACATAGTGCCTTCCATATCATAAATGCCTGACAACTGGTAGTTGAATGAGGGTCTGAACAGTACTGGTAAAGAAACTGAGGTAAGGAGAGTTTAAGTTAGCATATGTGCATCATAAATAGTGAAGCAGTGATTAGAACAGAGTTGTTCTTAGATAGTATGTCTTTCTCTGTCTTACTCATTTCACTTAGCTCAATGACAAAATAAACAAACAAAACAGAAACAGACTCATAGATATAGAGGTCATTTTGATTGTTACCAGATGGAGGAGGGTTGGGGACCTGAGTGAAAAGAGTGAAGAAATTAAGGAATTCAAATTAGCAGTTACAAAAATGGTAGGAGATGTAAAGCACAGCACAGGGAACATAGTCAACAATATTGTAATAACTATGCATGGTGCCAGGTGGGTATTAGACTTATCAGGTAAATCACTTCATAAGGTATATAAATGTCTAACCACTATGTTTTATATTTGAAACTAATATAACATTGAATGTCAACTGTAATTGAAAAATAATTTTAAAAAGAACTCAATTCCACCAGCTCTGAAGCCCACACTCTAACTGTACTATTTTGCCACCAAAATCTACTTGTTCGATTAAAAAAGAATACAGGGCTGAAGACTCTCCATAGGAAAAACAAGAAAAGATTTCATTTCTGAAAGTATTTTTAAAAGAGTTCTTCCACAGCTAATGGCCCTTAAGACTCCGATAAGGAACAAACACATTTATGAGTAATTCTATCAATTGCAGAAGGATTAGTAAAAATTGAGTCTGAGAATCTGATGATGCAGGAAGTAAAATGAAAAAAAATCTCTCCCATCAGAAAACATGCAAACATGCCCACATAGACCAAGAGAGTTAGGTATCTGGGAATATGAATGTCATTAAACATCTCCATGCATTTTAGAAAATAAACATCTTAGACATTGAGTCAAAAAGCAAGCTGCATCCATGAAGGAAATAATTGATAAGCTGGACTTCATTAAAATTAAAAACTTTTGCTCTGCAAAAGAAAATGTCAAGAGAATGAGAAAATAAACCATGGACTAGGAGAAAACATTTATAAAAGATACATTTGATAAAGAACTGTTACTCAAAATATACAAAGAACTCTTAAAATTCAACAATAAGAAAATAAACAAGTTGGTTAAAAAATGGGCCAAAGATCTTAACAAATGCTTCACAAAAGAAGATATACAGATGGCACATAAGTACATCGAAAGATGCTCTACATCATATGTCATCAAGAAAATGCAAATTAAAATGAGATACATTTGACATCTATTAGAACAGATAAAATGAAGAACAGGGACAATACTACATGCTGGTGAGATTATGGAGCAACAAGAACGCTCATTCACTGCTGGTGGGAATGCACAATGGTATGACCACTTCGAAATACAGTTTGGTGGTTTCTTACAAAACTAAACATTTTTACAATTGCAATTGTATTCCTTGATATTTACCCCAAAACATATCCACAGAAAAACTTGCAGAAGTTTATGGAAGCTTTATTCATAATTGCCAAAACTTGGAAGCAACCAAGATGTACTTCAGTATGTAAGTGGATAAACAAACTACGATACATCCAGAAAATGAAATGTTACTTGGTACACACACACACACACACACACACACACACACACACACACACACACACACACACACAAACAGCTATCAAGCCATGAAAAGACATGGAGGAAACTTAAATGCCTATTACTAAGTGAAAGAAGGCAATCTGAAAAAGCTATGTATTATATGATTTCAACTATACAGCATTCTGGAAAAGATAAAATGACAGAGACAGTAAAAAGATCACTGGTTGCCAGGGGATGTGGGGAGGGAGGGATGAATTGGTAGAACACAGGGGACTTTAGGGCAGTGAAAATACTCTGTATAATAACCATAATTATTAGTACATGTCATTACACATTTGCATAAAATGTACAGCACAAAGAGTGAACTCTGGTGTAAACAATGGATTTTGAGTGATTATGATATAGATTCCTCATCTGTAACAAATATACAACTCTAGTGGGGAGTGTTGATAATAGGGAGGTTACACATGTGTGGCAGCAGGAGACATATGGGAAATCTTTGTACTTTCTGTTTAATTTTGCTGCAAACCTTAAACTGCTCTAAAAAATAGTCTTTAAAAAAAGCAAGTTGCACTGAATTATAGAGTTATCAGCATATCTTTGATAGATATCAACTAAAAGTAAGTCGATACTGTTTAAAAATTCATGATAACCTGTTTCAGGTTATTCTGTCATTATTTTCATTTCAGTGTCAGCAAAAGCAAAATAAGATATGACATTGGTGTTCACTAAAAAAGCCCACAGTTTTAATTAAAGAGGATGCAGGGTTTATATTCTAGTTAATTACTACATAATCTTCTAAAAAACATTCAACATTATATGCAAAATGTAATTGGCTTCTTGTTTAATTACATAAAAACTGACTAATGAAATGAAATGGATATTCGTTTTATTAAACTATGCTTTTGTGGTTAGTTCATCATTGAAATTGGCATGGACCTAAGGGGAATTGGTATTCCAGATGCAGTCTACTAAGTAGGTTACCATCTTTCCTGCTTAATATGAATGATTTTGAAGGTCTCTGTAGATAGATCATGTTTCATTTAAAATTGTAAGGTACTTCAAAATAAAGATTCAGTAATGACACATAAGAATGAAGGTGCAATTTATCTTTATAAGAGCAAACCTTTATAAACAAAGAATTAAATTTCTAGAAAAGCTACAGTAAAAAAATTATGCAAACAATAAACATAGACCATTAAATACTAGAAGAAATGTTAAAGAACACACTCCTGTATGGTTCCCTAAATACTTGTAAAAGGAACGAATTAGGAAAGCAGCTAATTTTGGAGGTTTAAGGGTTTCTGTATCATGTTAATTTTTAAAGCTAGAAAGATAGTATAAAACTATTAAATTAGGCTGGAAAAGAGCAACAAACTATGTAACAGAGAGGAAAATCCTGGAGAGAAGGGGATACCATGGAAGAGAAAAAGGAACTTGAGATCAGCCAGAGAATATGAAACAAGAGTAGGGTTTGGGTACTGGGAGAGCTGTAGAAAGTGTGTCCAGTAAAGAGAAATAACCAAGCTCTAACGAGTTAAGTAACAATGTGCATTGGACTCAGCCTTCAATGTCACCAAGCTTCTGTACAAAGAGGCAAAGGAATTTTATGCCTGGAGCTTCACACCTTGAAACCAACCTGGGCCCTTGGTCACTGCTGGCCCTTCCTGGGCAGCACAGTGCTCTCCTAAAATTTATGCAGCCAGGAGCCTACTTGTCCTTTGCCTCCTGACTTCACAGAGGGTAAGTGCTGGGCAGAGATCCCTGGTGGCGCCTGAGAGGTCAAAATTGAGAACTTTCTATTGATTCTGATTCTCCCTGCCTAATGCTCAGCCTCTTCTCTCATTCTGCCTTTTCCATTAATAAACTACTTTTGTTCTTTATATTTCACCTCTTCTCTGTATACAAATAGCTCTCAAATCCTTACCTTCACACTGAAACTCCAAATCAACATCTAAACATACAAGATTTTTATGTTAGCTCGAACACAGTATAACAAAAATTAATTTCTTGCTCCTCCCCACTCAAAACATCACTTCCAAGGCTGTGATTTCTTCTATCTCACTTCTTGTGCAGGCCAGGTCAGAGCTTCATCTCATATCCTAATGGCCACCATCTTTGACTGGATCTCACCTCATACCTGGGCTATAATAGATTTCTATATGAGTTCGACCCTCCAATCCATTCTGTGTAGAATAATCAGATCCATTGTCCTAAAAGAATGATTTCATCAAACCAAGTAGTGACCTGGGTTACCCAAGCCTCCAATCTAAAAACCATTACCACAGCAAGGATATCCTCATCATGTCCCAACATACCACTGAACCAGGCTTACATGGGCACTGCCAATATCCCTCACAGGCCCTGCCCTCATCAAGCTTACAATTCAGGTACTCCTAACCATTTCGGTGCCTTAATATAATATCCCTTTAGCCATAATATCCCTTTAGCAATCTGATAAAGAGCCATAATAAGGTTCTAAATTCATAAAATAAAATATAAGGGTTACAAAGGAAACCAATTATATAACAAAAGACTTAAAATAGTCTTTGAGGTCAATATAGAAATATATCAGCACCTTCACTGATGCATTAAATAGCAAGATCTAGTAGCAGTCTAATAATTACCCTAATTGTGGAGAAGGACTTCAAACAATATTTCAAGAATCTGAAGTAACTGATATGATGCAAAAAAAAATATTTGTAATTTCTACAGATGTCAAAGTCAGAGATACCACACCTGCTACTTTGCTTGGTATAATTCATTACTAAAATAAATATTAAATTTAAGATGGAGTTTAATGAAAATTTTTCCCAACCAGGTTCCCAGATTCTCTTAGTTTTTTAAATCTCATTTTAATTGCCCCTGGTCTAGTGATTTTTAGTTCCGCCTCACTGGAGCCCCTACAAATAGACAAAGTTTTCCTCCCTAAAAAAACATATCTTATTTTTCAAACATGTCATGCTCAATGCAATTCAATTAAAATATTCAGCAAGCAACTACTTACCATATGTAAAGCATTATATTGAAGTCATAAAATCTGCATTTAAAGATTGCATAGCTTGTTGCGGGTAACAGATCTTTAAACAAATCACAAAACAATGTACTGGATGTCATATTAGTAGTACATGCTATGTTCTAAGGAAGCACAAGAAAATAACCATAAACTGTGTCTAGGGGAGTGGAGGAAAATATCAGAGGGGACAAGTGATCTGAGCAGGATGTCTGGGTGTGTGTGCATGTGGAATGGAGCTGTGTGATACTGAAATGGCAGGAGTTTAGGGTGCTTGAAAAGAATGACAGTTTGCAGCTAGTAGATTAATAAATTCTGGAGATCTAACATACAACATAGGGTTTCTAGTCAACAATATTGTATTAAACTTTAAAGTTGCTAAAAAATGACGTCTTAATTGTTCTGAACACAAAAAAGAAATGATAATTATGTGACATGATAAAGGTGATGTCACTGTAGTGATCATGTTATAATACATAAACATATCAAACAACACGATATACACCTCAAATGTACACAATGTCATATGTCCATTATAACTCAATTAAAAAATAAAAATTTTAAAAAGACACTTAATAGTCTAGATTATTAAATGTGCAGCAATTACAAAAAAAAATTTATTCCTTTAACTTGCAAAAAAGAAAAAGAAAGAGAAAGAGAAAGAGGGAGGGAGGCAGAGAGGGTAGAAAAGAAAAAAAGAAAAGAAAAAAGAAAGAAAGAAGACCAGAAGAAGATTATGAGATCTTGGTTCCAGCCAGATATTATAAACTTAAGAAGGCCAACCCAGGAGCCAAGCAGAGGTTTTAGGAAGTCCATGCTGAATTTCATGCCTTTGTCCATTCTGTTCTCTCAGCTTTGAGCACCATTCCTTCTCCCCTTTGCTAACGTATATACTGCTACTTTCTGGTTTTAGACCTAACACTTTTCTCCTCTAAAAAAAAAATCTTCATTGACTGCTCAGCTCTGGATGTTTCCAATTAATGTCATATATGGTTACATCTTTGTAATCCCCATTAAAATACTTTTGGACCAAGATGGGTATAAATAAATTTATACAATATCTTGAAATCCTTATTGCTCTGTCTGAACAAAAAGATAATTGCTTGGCATGAGGTCAGAGTTCAAGAGGAGCTGCATGCAATGACGCAAAGTCTTCAAGGATGATTTCTAGGGACATAAGCTAAAATAACTGAAGGTAAAACTACCTTTCTTGACAGGCATTAAAAGAACATTAAAACTGGATTTTTTGAAGAGAAACAAACGTCTCAGTAATGTTACACTGACAAAAAGGAAAATTTGACATTTGTTTATAATGCCATTGATGGACAATCAGAAGAAAAGATCTCACTGATATAAAAGAGCAAGGGTTCTTTAAAAAAGAAATTCATGGAAACTGCTTCTCCCTGGACATTTACTACGCTCTAATTGAGAGGCATTCAGGTACAGTGACTCAATCATAAAAGTGTTTAAGATGAATAAACTGAAGAATACTGTAAAATTCCAGCACAAAAAAATAATAATAATGGATTTTAGCATATCTCATCCAGTTTACTCCATGTAGAAAAATTTCCCAAAAGGAATATTTATGATAGAGATGTCTATTGTTTGGCTTTACATGTTTAATAAAAGTTTATTAAAAGTTTCCATTTGAATTTTCTTTTTATTTTATTTATTTTTGATACCTTTCTTAATTTTATGGTATAAAATGCATTTGTATAAACAAGTTTAATTTACCATATTTTGACTATTGGAAATAGGCGTTAGTATTAAAGACAGATTAATGTGTAAACATAATCTAGTAATTAATTAGGTCGTAAAAAAGGTGTTACCTCTATCTTCTCTGATCCTCAGTGAAACAGACAAGGCATGTATTATTACCCTCACATTACAGATAAAGAGACCGAGGCTCAGGGAGGCTAAGTGGCTAAGTTTTTCTTTCCTAAGATTCTTGGCTCAAGAACATAATGTAGAGGAGAAAAGCACCAGGATAGAACCAATAGAGAGAATGTGTGTGGCAGTGCCTAGTCTTAAATGATAGGTATCCCCTTCTTCTACCAGATGGTGTTTCCTAGGCAGACAAAGGAAGAGTAATATGAGACCACGGATAAGCAATCTTTATGGACAGGTAGAACACACTAATGACAGGCACTTCATAGCTTTAAACTTAAGTCCTTTTAAACGCATAGCAGAGGGGCATTCAAGCCGATCCCTGAGATTTGCTTTCATGGGATACAGGATCATTATATAGCCCAGCGGGAAATGCAATATCATGCAGGTTCTGGCACATTCTGACTCCCATAGAAAGCTGGAGGAAGGGACAAACATTAAATGAAAATTTTCTTCATTTTCCACAGCACCCTAACTTACTATCACTGTTAATTTTTCTAAAGGGGCCAGCAGTAATGCCATAAATAAAGAAAAAGATGCACCAGTGAAATGCCTTTTCAAGGATTTCATTTTCAAGCCACTAACATACCCAGGATGCTCTCTAAAGACATAACATGAATTGCTGTAGAACTGGAAGAGAAATTAATTCTTTGATTTATTGACTATTTTAAAGACATTCTTTTTTACCTTACTTGGATTCAAGGGCAAATATTAAATATACTCAGATCTGAAACACATGACATCCCCCAAAATAGCCAAGGTCCCCAACCATCTGGTGACACAATCAGAGAATGATGCTATTGCTGAGGGCACTGCTGCCAGTAGGCATCATTCTAACAGATATTTGGACAATGCTCCCCAGATTATCAAGCAATGCATTCACATCTAGTCCAATAGGAACTCACGACAAACTGCTCAACCCTAGTTAGTTAATTGTTGCTGTTATTATCATCTCTATAAACCAGGTTTAATGGATTTAAGTGAGTTGTCCAAGATTTTACAACTAGAAATGGTCACAATCCGAATTTAAAGCACTCTTTCTCATTTCTAAGTCTGGTATTCTTTCTCTAGAGCAGTGTTTGTGAAAGTCTGATAATTTGGAAAGGATCACTAGGGATGGTCCTTAAAAATGCAAACCCTGAAGCCCACCCTAAAACTTCTTAAACCAGTCTGTAGGGTGAGGAGAGATTCATCTGCATCTTTGGTAAGTTTCAAGGCAATTTTATGCAGACTCAAATCAAAGAATTACTAATCTACATCCTCAGATGGTGCTTCATACTTCATAAATCATTGTAAAATTTTTCATTTCAGTAGTATCAAAGACTATTGAAGTATAACCTTGAGAGTTGATCTAGAGACTAAAAACATAGAATCTGACACCAGACTTCATGGGTTGGGATCCTGGCTCTGTCACTTATGAGATAACCTTGGGCAAATTATTTCATCTCCCTGTTGCCTTAGTTTTCCCATCTGTACAATGGAGTTGTTGTAAGGTATGGTAGCCTTGAGCATGTATCTACAGACTTCCAACTACAGGGAATGTAAGTAATCAACTGACCTAGGGCCCTGGCCTCTGCGCTCTGAAATCCACGTAGATTTTTCTCATCATGATATCATTAATTCAAATCTAGGTAACTCTATCTACATAAAAAGGACTTTGCAGATATTCTTAAAATTAAGAATAGAAAGAGGTATAATTCCTCCTCATAAAATTGTATTTTAAAGTAAAATTAAATGACAAATTCTAAAGCACAATGCAAATGTCCATAAGTAATAACATCTGTTTCCCTGCCCACAACCCCTATCCTTGGGGACAGTGTCTTATTCATCTTCACAGCTCCAGCATCTCTCACAGTGGCTGGGTTGTGGTAGATGTCCATAATTATTTGTTGAACTGAATTGTTAAATTGTGTAGCTCATTCTGAGGCTTGAAGTATGAGAGATAGAGGAGTAATTATTTATCAAGTGACTTATTTTTCATCACAAATCTTAGAGCCCTTTGAAATTGAAATACATTTTATGGATTAAGTACAATGCATCATTTCCCCAAAATGACAATGTAAATCACAGTGATGTCTTTGTTGGAGAATCTATAGGCTCATCCAGACTTATTCCTGTACCTATAAGTCGCTAAATTGGGAGTAAAATTTAAATATAAAGATATTTAATTTTTTAGAAGGAAAAGATATCTCTTCACTTGTACACTTGTGATCTATATGATGTTTGACTATGATCACAAATAAAGCATCTAGACACATATAGAAATAAAGACATCTATCTAAAAACAAAACAAACCACAACAACAAAAAACCGTCAAACGTCCAGGTTTTATATTAAATTAGGCCTGGCAATTGGCAATGAATCAAAACAAAATAAAAAATGTCCTGCCAAGAACATCAAGAGATCATGCCAGTGATTTAAATCCTTTATCAGGAAGAAAAAAAAAAAAGTCATTCATTATCACCATTAGCAGAAGGCCTAAAGAGAGGGTTAAAAAAAATAATTAGCATACAGCCACTATCATCACGTTTTCCACTCACACCTGTGACTGAAATACAAAAACTCTAGGCATCTAAAAATCATTCTATCTGGTATTCTGAGTTTTGAAGAAATGCGCAAAAACTTACAAAGGTATATTGAATAAAAGGTATATTGTCATGTCAGATCATCTTAATAACAACTATAAAATACTCTCATTTGAAACCATAACCATACGCTTGTGAAATAGACAATATTGTAGGATGTATTTTTTGAATTAAACTAGAAATGCTTTTTCTTCACGATCCAGTAGTTTTACCTTTGGGGGTGAAGTAGTCTACGGGAACATGTGCCTCATGAAAATGTTTTGAGTAGACCTTAGTGAAAACTCCATGGTATATCTGTGCTGTGCTCAGAGAAACAAAAAACTCAGTCAGCCACTGAGTTTCAACGTAGATATTTGGAGCATATAAATCATACTAAGGCCTCTTGGCAAGGTCAGAGATGGGGAAAGAGGGGCTGCAACAGGAGGGACTGCCAAGGAGAAAATAGGAAGTGTAGGAGGATAGATGCAAGGGAGAACATGAAGAACGTTTCGCATAAAAGTTTCACTCTAATATATTTTCAGACAGTTAAAACAACTATTCCACAAGTCAGACTTTCAATAAAACGTTAAAACATTTGTTTCATTATCTTTCTTTTTCTTCTATCCCAAAGATGTTGAGGACTAATTTGAGGCTCTCGGATTTTCTCTCATGCTAAATGGTCACCCTGGCATTTACATCAGGCTGAGAGACTTGCTTAAATCTCTGGTCTCTTTCTTGGTTCCCAAGAAATTTTTCTTTTGTGATGCAGCTCCTTCGGCAGCAACCACATATGACTCCTTATGGAGACCTTCTTCATGCCTTCCTGCAAACAAACTCCCCTCTGATGGGTAAAAACTCAATCTTCTGTGAAGCAATTTGGGTTCCAAGCTTCTCAGCTCTATGCCTCTGTTGGCAGCTGAATGGTAGTGGTATTGCTATGATGGTGTAATTCAGAACATCGCTTAGGGATTCTGGCTGCGAAACTCAACCCTGAATCCCGAGCAAACCAATTTATGGTGAGAGCTATGGAAAGAGAGAGAGGAACACCCACAACTTTAGATGCCTACCATTTTTTCTTTTCAAATAATTTCTTCAACCAAGGGTCTGCTTTTTATGCTTAGTGATTTTCCCTCTTAGCTATAAAGATTTTTGACATTAAAAAATGTATCTGATATGTGTTTTAACTTGAAAAGCAATCTTTTTAACTTGAAATCTGTTTCTTATTTTTTATATAAGTAACAAAATATAGCAGAGAGCAATTAATGGGAAAAAAAGAGGGAACAGCCTGACTTTTGTATATGCCATTCAATATTACTGGAGAGTGGCATTTGCTATTTGTGTCAATGCTAAAATCAGTGACTACAAAACCTCAATGTATTCAGTCAGTCCCCTGTATTCAAGAGAATTGTTACTGTTATAGAAACAAGACTTTGGGCTTTCCTTCTCACACAAAACAGGCTTCTAGCCACACTGGGAAGTGGGAAAAGGTTCTTTTCATAACTTTCATTCTTCTTCAACATCACCTACATAGTAGGCAGTTCTTATTGCCTTTTCTACAACCAAGGCCTTCTTTTTATGTCCACAGGACCTCACATTTCCTGAGGGATTTGTTCTTTTCTTACTAGTAGCTTGATGCTGTGTAAAGGGCTCAGCCTACTGCCCGGTTCCAGACCTAGGCCTGGAAAATCAAAATAACGGTCATTTCATTGATCCAGAGATGGGAATATAGCCCAATCCAGGCCAATTGATGTGAACCTTCAACTTTTAATTACAGTTTTGGAAAGGACACTCCATTGGCTGGAGTTGTCTTGAGAAAAGATTATAAACCTGGCATTACTAGTGACCTTGCCATGTTATTGGAAGAACGTGCCGCCAAATGAAGCCAACAGAAAGGTATACAAACCACCATAAAAAGAAAGACAGGTTCCTGGCTGCAAAACTTGAGTAACTGAATCCATCGTTTTTTTTTTTTTTTTTATGCCATATTAGCCCTGGATTTTTAAAAACATTTATTTTTAGTGTAAGCCAAATAGTGTTGAATTTCTGTGACCACAACCAAAAAAGTGCTTACTGATGTAACTAATAGATTTACATCCTCCAGGTAATTAAAGTTCTTATTTGTTCTTCATTTGTTCAGGGACATAAGTACCGAGATGTGGCCTTCAGAAAACAAGTCTCTAGGATTCCTTTCCATTTCGATGAAGAAATTTTAATTATCTATTTTTGTTTCTGATATCTCTGGGTTATGATCTATACTAGTCATTATCTATTAAACTGATTAAAATTGGATAAATGCAAAACTAAAACCACAGTGAGATACTTGTACAAAGTTATTAAAATGGCTGAAATTTAAACATTAATAATAACAAGTGCTGACAAAGTTGTAGAGAACTAGATCTCTTATTCAGGTGGGACTGCAAAATAGTACAATAATGCTGAAAAACAGTTTGGCAGTTTCTCATAATGACCCAGCAATCCCACTTCTAGTTGTTGACCTTTCTGCTTCTAGTTATTCACCCTAGGGAAATATAATCTTATGTTCACACAAAAACTTGTACACAAATATTTACAAAAGCATTATCTGTAATCACTAAAATTTGGAAATACCCTATTGTCCTTCAATGGGTGCATGGATAAACAAACTATGGTGTATCAATACATTAGAATGATATTCAGAAATAAAAAAGGAAATAAACTTCTAATACATTCAAAAACATAAATGAATCTCAAACACATTGTGTAAATAAAAGTATCCAGGCTTAAAAGGTTAAATATTGTATGCTCCCATTTCTATGAAATCCTGGAAATAGTACTACTAGTTCAGAGATCGGTATTTGCTAGAGGTTAGAGATGAAGGTAGGATTTGACAACAAAGGTATAGCATGTAAATTTTTGGAGTGATAAAACTGTTCTGTATCCTGATTGTGTTAATTAATTTGTCAAAATTTACAGAATTATATACCAAAAAAGGGGGCGAGGGGAAGTAAATTTTACTGAATGTACAATTTAAAAAGTAAATTTTTTAAAACATGCTTTATAATGTTGGCCCTGATAATATCTTGCTAAGTGATCTTGGACATAATATGTCACTTCCTTGAGATCCAATTTTCTTAGATGGACTATGAAGGTAGTGGCCTAACTTCTTTTCTAAATTTAGCCTTCTGTAATTGAAATTATACCATGCAAACACCTGTCTATTCTCTAAATAAGCTTAGCACGCACTCTACAAAAAGGAAGTCATTCAGAGTTTATAATGTTTTTTTCCTCGGCAAGGATTCTGATGAGCCCAATGGCGCAGCAGCAGCAGCAGCAACATGATCATCATCATCATCATCAACTTTGAGCTATCTACTCTGCCTGAATTTATCAGATAATTTAATATTACAGACTATGAAGCCCACCAAAGAACACAAATAACTATACAATTGCAATTATTTCTGTCCTATAGCAGAGTTTCCAAAAAGAAATAAAACACTTAGGGGAAAAATATATAGTGAATTTTTCACCCTCAGGGAAGAATATAGAATCTATGGATATGCAGCAACATTAAATAAATATTAACTCCATCACTCAGAGCTCTGCTTCACACCCTGTCATTTGCACTGTGGATAAAACACAAGATATGCCTGTCATGGTGATGTAATTTCTTGCAACGTTGTTATTTTTTTTTTAATTATATAGATTTGTGGAATAGAGTTTTAATAGGGAGCAAAATCTCTCCTTCCAGGAAAGTAGAGCCTGTAAGTCAAAAATAAATGTTTCTAGTTCTCAGTCAGATTTAGAAGGCTAAGAGAAAGGGGCAAATTTTTTGAAAAATCAGGATCATAGTTATCCACTTCTAAGTATTTACCTCGCTATGAACCACATGCAAAAATATTCCCTGTAGTAGGGAAAAAATATTTGTAATAGTGAAAAATTATAAGTAATCTAAATGTCTACTATTAAGGGATTGGCTAAATAAACTGTATGATATGAAAAGCAAACAAATGAATTAAAGCTACAAACATCAAAATTGATATTCACCTAAGAAATATTGAGAAACAGTTTTATATTGTAGAATGTCATTTCTTTTTTAAAACAGACACGCATAATAGTTCTATATATCATCAATAGATATATATTAGAATTGTTTTGAAGGGTACATTCATAAATTCATAACAAAGGTTGACTTTTAAGAAAAGAGGAAGGAACTGGGTTTAAGACAAAAGAGGCCTTAAAGGAAAATGTATTTACTTATTATTTGCATAATGAAAAATTACTTTTAAACAGAAGACCCAATGAAGAGTACCAAAGAGACCTATGTTCATCAGGAAATTTGCACAGGGTCACTTAGAAATGCTCTAAAGACACGTGACCTGAAGAAACAGTGTCAGATGATGGAATGGTCAGCCTTGCTACAGAAGGGTTTCCTTGTGGCTATTTTAGAATATTAATCTAGGAGCTGCATTTTAGGAATTAGGAGTCCATTCTACATTGTTCTTAAGAAACCAAAGAAGCTTGAAATGATCTATAACATTAAAAGTTCAAGTCTTTTAGCAAATCACTATTTAATTTCACTCTCACCACCACCACCCCTTACTCTCTCAGCCCACATTCTTCACCACCCAACAGCCTCAAACCACAGAATGACACATATTTACTTTTAAATTTAGAGTGAATTAAAACTAACTTTGCTTAAGAATACTCTGATACCCTTGGAATAATGAGAAGGACCCTGCAGTGTCACAAAAGCAAAATTGGGAAGGCATCAGCTTATATCGTTGCCATGGGGATCTGCCTCCTCTAACAATCCAGTTCCAGAGGAAGCAGGAGAAAGGGGAGAAATCTCAGAAAGACTGTAAATAGGGCAAGACAGAGCCACAAAGTAAATACTACCAGGGGTCAGGAGTTTTGCTTTCTCCTGTCTGTCCAGGCAACATGACACATCAGGAAGAAGGAGAAAATCTGTGATGGTCATCAGGTTGTAATGAGTCCACTCTGTTCAATTCATTTTGCAAAATTAAGTGCAGGTGGAAGAGGAGCAACTGGGAGGTGGGAACATCTTTCTCTACCATTGCCCAGACCTGGTCACTGACCTGCAGCATGATTACAATGCAGGGACCATAAGCATTGCTTTCTTTGCCATTAAGAGCATCAGCACCTCCATGGAGGTGTATTATGTTTCCCAGTTTTAATTTTAGCATCTACACTTCGGCAATTTGCATTTAAATGTGTTGTCAGAAAACTTCCAGAAATCTTTAATAGGAAGACCGATTTGCATTTTAATATACTGTTAAAGAAATTCAAAATATCTTTTTTTAGTGTGACTACATAGTACCAGAGGAATAGCCACTGTTAAAGAAATTATAATTACCTGAGTACAATTTAAACAGAGTTGGCTTTCAGAAACACCTTGGCTTTGTTGGACTTCATTAAAAGTTCCTTGTAAAACAGAAGTCTGAAAGAAAAAGGAAACCTTCTGATCTGGAGCCCCTAAAGGTAGACTCGATACCACCGAAACAGATATTCAAGCAGAAAGAGGCATACACAAGGGTTGGGGTAGGTTAGTTATAAGAAAAAAAGATCCTCTGAAGGAGGAAAGAGGAAGACAGAATTTTCTTTCTTGTTCCTTGCCAGTGCACCATTTCTTCTCTGCTGAAGTTGGGAGGCTGAATTCAGAGACAGGTAGAGTTCCAAAAATGTACAGAGTGAATGCTTCTGCCTACCCTTCTCATTAAATATTTTCATAAGAGTAATCATAACCCTGAATGGACACTTTAGTTTTTGTGAATTCTAGAGAAATACTGATGAAGTAACCACTTCATGTGCAAAACAATAAAAAATTATGCATCTCATTCCCTTTGCCTCCTTCTCCTTGATGACTCTGGGTTACTATGCCACAGTCATTTCAAGCTTTCTTGAATCTATCCTCTACGTACTTTTCCATCTATTAATTGCCTCATTCTATAGTAACCTTTAACTTAACCAAACTACCTATTCCTACACACCTTGGCTCCCTGAAGACTTCCCACAGTGAATGCCACACACTTTGAGCTGTATTAAAAGAACAGATAGAGAAGGAGCTAGAGAAAGAAGAAAAGAGGAGGAGAAAGAGAAAGAAAGAAAGAATTTGAAAGAGAATGAGAAGGATCAGGTGAAAGAGAAAAGGAGAAGAAAATCCAGATATTCTATCTCTTGAAAAACCTTTTAACCTATTTCCTTAAAATGCCCATGTAGTTTTAAATAATTAACTTCTCTTTTTATTGAAGGAAATTCCCTTTAGACACCTCCAGATAAGTTTATTTTGCAAATAATAATTCTCTATTGTTAAAAGAACAAAACAACTGATCCAAAATAGTTGCTTAGGCTAAACCCTATGTCACCAAGGAGACTTAATTATAATTTTGGCTCTCTCAGAAATGGAATCTTAAACCAATCAAATCAGGAGTCACCTGATCAGCACTAGTTAGGCAATCTGCCTGACAGGCCCCTGCCATTCCATAAAGAAAAAGAACCTTGCAAAAATCAACCTGCTTTGCTTAATATAACTTCCTTGTTCCCACTCCCTTCTGCCTATAAAAGTCTTTCCTTTGGTACAGCTCCTCAGAGCTCCCTTCTATCTGCTGGATTGGATGATGCCTGATTTGAATTGTTCTTTTGCTAAAATAAAATGTTTTATTTTCCTCAGTTTATCTTTTAACATTTCAGAGAGATATCTGTTAACAAGCAGAAAAGTAAAAACTCTAAATCATGTCAGGTAAACTTAATCACTACAGACTTGTCACTTCAAGGAAAGAACAGCATCTAACTTAACAAATTGTCTCACTGTCTTGCCTCCTCCACTGGTCACTTGCAGCCTCTGTGGGAATCTTGCATGGCAAAGCAAGGATATATAAAGAGGATAGCACCTACCCATCAAATACAACCCACAGTGATGGAAAGCAGAATGAAAAACAGAAATATACACAGCCACAGCTTCGAGGTAGAAACCAAGAAGCAACTGCTCATTTATTCAATTAATATTTGCTGCCTGCTTTCTGCATGCCAGGCAGAAGAGCCTCACAAAACAAGTGTGTTAAGACAAGCCAGGATAATTGAAAGCAGCCAGCTTTTTAAAGTGCTTCCCATGGGTCAGCCCTGCCCTAAGCGCCTTCCATTTATTAACTTAATCCTCACAGTAACCTTCTTAGGTAGGAACAATTGTACCTGCAGCTGATAAGCAAGGAAACTGAAACATAGAAGGGCTAACGCAGGTGCTCAGTGTCACGCAGCCTCTATGGGATGTGGCTTGGATTCAAGCCAGGCTGTCTGACCCAGAGCCCACACTTTTACCACAAAGTCAACCCTACCCCTCTTCTCTGAAGATCCACCATCTTTGGCAAATACTTAGAATCTCTCCTTGGCAATGATGATGAAGTTTCCTGAATCATTCGCAGTTTCTTGCCTGTTTCACTTGTGACTAGAGAAACAGATTTCATGATTAGGGCATGTAATAAGTTACATGTATCAAGAAACACAAATTAGTGGATTAAAATGCTATGGAGAAAATTCGTGCTTAATAATGAGCAGAAGGACTAAAATATCTTTGTCATGGGACAGGGAATATAAGCCAGCAAAGAGGTTAAATAAAGAATTGATTCAATGGCCTCTTCCCGGATATGAGCACAGAGTCCAACTGCTGGCTGTTGAGAAAGAGAAAATAGAAATCCTGAGTGTGCTTCACTTGGTTCATGTACTTTGTGCATGTTGCCCATTAGCATGACACCAAAGCTAAAATTTTACACAGTAGGTGGGCAATAACAATAAATTCATTTGTGTGTGTTACTGATATTTTTCCAAGAAGGAGAAAACATACTAACATTGGAGAAGGCTGTCCGATCAAAGCCTTGAGGTTTTTCCATTAAGAATTTTTTTTTTTTTTAAAGCCCATTAGATTCTCAGGCTTTGGAGGTGATTGTGCAGTTCTTGATACAACATGACCCAGGTGAATTATTTATAAAGCTGCAGGAAACTGCAAACTCTGGTGAACAAATCTTTTTGATATCCTCATCTCCTAAAGGGCTGTTTTGGTGTCACCCTCTGCTCCCTTCTGCTGCAGGTATTCTAGGCTCTGTAAGGCTACCGCTGCCCATTCTCCTCAAAAAGCAACCCAGCTGCCAGCTGCCAAAGAGAGAGAGGCAAAGTATGGGATGAAGGGATCCAGTCAAGATGTCTCTCTGAGCTTCTAGTGCCCCCATCTGCCAGATGGGTGAAGACAGGTTAGGCAATGACAAAAGAAGATTAAAGACAATGAACACACATACATATACATATACGTTGTCATTTTCTAAACAGAGCCCAAAAGTGTTAATACTATCTGTTCATTCACCAAGGCTCTTCTCAAACCTTGAGAGGCAACTCACTAGGGAAAATCTGTTTCATAATCCCAGGAACACACATGGATTATGTTTGTTTGTTTATTTTTAAGTAACTAACACATCACACAAAAGAATCTGAATCTGCACTACTAGAGTTTTCCTTTTTCATATATGAAGCCCTCTTTGAGGACATGTAACTGCTTTTCTATTCTGTAGGAGTAAAACATGAAGCATTGACCTCAGACATATAGAGCTTTGAACCCTAGACCCATCACTGTATGAATTCGACCATTGACATTTTTAAGCCTGTTTCCTCAGTGAGGCAGTATGAATAATAACTACTGGAATTGGTATAGTAAGTCACAACACCATACACATCTTGTTTAGAAGTAGAAGTTATTATGATAATGGCTCATTCATTCAACAATATTAAAGAGTCTTCCCAGAATCAAGCACTGTTTAAGGCACAGAGATCACAGGCGACCATTGAATTCTAGTCTTCGTGGAGGCTACAGTCCTTTGAATTACATGTACTCAAGTTAGGCAGAGCTGGTGGGGATTGATAGTGTGTTTCAAGATCACGGGTTAACCCCTTAGCTTCATTGTTTCCTGACGCAACGCTCTAACCAGATCATGTAATCCCAACCTCTCTCACCTTATGGCATCAAAACCAAGTGATGGCAAAATAAAGTGATGGCATAGTCATTCTCCTGAAAAGAGAAATCCTCAGGGAGGGAGAGGAATGTGAAGTTGCCCGTGGCGTGGCAGGTTATGTTGGTGTGGAGTGCTTGTTACTATTGCTGTTGTCGTTGTAGTTGTTGTTTTCTAACAATCTTGCCTGTTTGTGTTAAGGTAATAATATTATACCTTGCTAATGTTCTGCTTTGGGGAAAAAATGTGAATAGATATTTTCAACACCTGTACTATTCTTATGGCTAATCATCTCCCTGCACCTGTTGGCATAGTATAGCAATAGAACCAAGGCCATTTCCTGTCACTGAAAATTAGAACACAGCTCAGTCTGCTATGTTTTTATTCTTCCACAGCAGAAAAGGTAAGTTTTTGAAGAGCTGGAACATGTATGTCTCTAGCGAGTAAGAAAAGCAAGGGTTTAAAATGCATGATTTCCAAAAGGAAGTTTCACTTGTCTCATTATAACTGATTGAAATTGTATAAAATTTATTTAGTAAAAATGCATCTTAAATTACTGGATAAGTATGGGGCTAAATATTATGTGTATATAAATTTTGAGTAAATTAAACTTTTAAGTACACAAGAGAAGGTTTGATACCAAAAGTCTTTCTATTGTTAATTGTTTTTAATAGACAAAACCATATCCTTTTAATTTCTTTTCTATAAATTCAGATTTACATATTTGTTAACATTTTGAGCTTCAGACTTATATTAATAAAGGTATGAAATAAGAAAAAAGCAACTCATGTATTTAATGTATTTTTCCCTAAATTGTGTTATTCAATGTTTTTTACTCTTTAAATATCTTTATGCTTTATGTATTTTCTGGGATCATATTCCAACAATAAGCATGCATAATCTTTATAATGAGAAAAAGATTATAAAAATAAATAAATAAATATAATATAATATATAGCATTTATTTTCCTAAATTACTTTAATTTCATATGAATATTTTCATAAAACTGTGGACTCTCAAAGTAGAGAGTCATCTGATCTAGTTTCCCAGACTTTAGTCATTTGTACATCAATTTCATGCTTTTTTGCCAAAATCTGTGTATGACCTTTATCATATATGTCTTAAATCTTTTTTCTTCAAAAGATTAACTGAAAATAAAATTTTATATCCCAATCTTCCCTGGAAAATAATTTCACAAGGAAAAAAAAGAAAGCATAAAGTAAATATAATTAACATAATAATATTAAATTCTAGCCAAATACCATTTTCTATTCAAAGGTTCTGATCTTGAGGTTTCTTCACTTTTCTTTTAAAAAGAACAATATGAAGGAGTTTGAGTGGGTTAAAGATAATCTAGCACCAAATTGAAAGTTTCTCTTTGTAATAATTAAAAATGCTAAAGTAGACTTGAAAAGGAAATTGTATTATGAAAGTGTGGATCTGTATTATTTAATCTTGATGCCCTTGCTATTTACAAATATTTCCTATGCTATCATATCTTTCAGGCTTGGGAATCATTGGTCTAAATAGCACAGGCAAATGAAGTACTAGTAATTTCTAAAAGATCTCCAGAATTGGAGAGTTCACAATTTTGCTCGTAATTCCTTGCAATGATTATCGAGGTGACCATACACCCCAGTTAGTGGGTTCAGTACAACTTTATACTACTAAATCATTAATCACATTCCCTTTTATTCTCAAATGTGTCCTGATTTAGGATAATCCACTATAGTCTCCAGATTGATCATTTATCTGTCCATCATTTTCTTGAGTACCTCCTCTGGACCTGGCTCTGTGATGATGATTGGAAATACAAAGGGAAATAAGGTAGTTCCCAGCCCTCAAAGAATTCACGAAAGGATGATCAGAGCAGGAAGGGTAGGGGAAGCACTTAATGACAATACAAAGTAATGAGTCACACATAGGTCTATGCCCAGTGCTGTTGGGATGACAGGGAAGAAGAACAGAAGAATCAAAGAAACATTGCAGGTTCCTCAGAGAAAAGAGCAAGGCCAGCTAATCAGTGATGTAAGAAACACTGAATCGGCTCCACAGAGGCAGGTAGCTCTTTCCCTTTTAAAACATCTCACTTTGTGTCCCTGTGTGTCGTGCTCAGGAAACTAGTGTGGTAAGAATTCAAGTGGGAAAAACACACTGTTTCCTACTCATATTTCTTTAGTGATTATAAGGCATAAGAAAATCTGCCCTGCCTGGTGAATTTTGTAATATGTACAGACAGATAAAAATGCTAGCAGGGAAGGACATTCTCTACAATGTACTAGTTTTAAACATAAATCAGGTTATGTTACTTTCTTGCTTAAATCCCTTCATGGATTGATCACCATTCTCAGAATAAAATCCACACTCCTTCCATGGCCCACGAGCTCTGCCCTTCCTCTGCAGCCACCTCTCCTGCTAGTCTCACTCTAGTTCACTAAGCTTTGACCATCTTTAAAAATGTCATGTTCTTACCCACTTCAGATCTTTTCTTTATCTTCGCTGTTCCCTCTGCCTGGAGCGCTCTTCCTCTAGTACATTAAAAGTCTCACTTAGTCTCATGCTCTAGGTCTCAGTTCGAATATCACATGCTTAGCGAGGGCTTCCCTGATCCATTCATTCTTACCCACTCCACCCAGCTCATTATACTTGTCATCTTCATGGCATATCTGATTCTTGTTTGGCCACAGCATATCTGATTCTTATTTACAGTCTGTCTTTCCCAGTGAGTGGCAGCAAAATAAGTGTTTAATAAATATTTGTTGACTGGATTAACAGAGGAGTTGGAGGAACAAAAGAAAATATGGCCAACTATTTAATCAAAATGATTCATACAAAATCTTAAAAACAGTCACATTTTATTCTCACTCAGCTTTTGAGGCAGATAAGATAGGAAAGAGAAGGGCTGAAATCTGGGTGTCCAGGTATGTGAGTGCTTGCTGAGGTCAAGAAAAGGCCAACTGGTAGGAGCACTGCTGTAAAGATTAAAGATTTTTCTTTCCTCCAGTGGTACTTGCCAAGGATGCAATGAATCTGGATCTGCATGAGGCTGCAAGGTATTGCACTTTGAATATCCATTTCCAGATTACACAAAGGACTTCTTGGGTGACCTTGACTAAGCCATTTAGGTAAATTTCTGTTTCTTAAATGAACCATCTCTATGGAGAGAAGTGATGATGAGTCTTGTTAATTTACATTTGTAAAAACACTTTGAAATCTCTAGATGAAAGAATTTCTGCAGAGAGGTACAAAGAATGAGGTAATAGGTTGGGTCAAATTATATCCTTTTATGAAAGCAGAGAGGGAGCAGGCAGGCTTGAGGACTCTTAGGAGGAGCCTCTGGCATATTATATTTCAAATTAATCTTCTAAGAAAACTCCTTATTTTCCGTGCAATGAATGTTTTAATCACATGCACAAGTTATTATTCTAGTAATTATTTTCCTTTCACATTTCTCTCTTAAAGTCTCAGCTTTGTGTAAAGGGAATCTTTAGAAAGATTTATCCATGAGGTTTTTCTCTCTATAACTCTTTATTTGTTAATTTTTACCTTATATCAGTGATACTCAATTCCTAAGCATGATATAATCTGTTGGTGAGCTGATTGGGGCCCAAATGGGGTCATTTCATCAGTTCTAGACAGATGTTTATGAATTACAGTCAGAGATTAGAATAAGCTCAGAAAGGAGAAAAGAAAGAATTTCAAAGAAAGCTGCCAGCCTATGAGTTAATTATACCATTTATTAAAATGGCATTAATAGTCACTTAAGAAATACCAATAGAATAGAATATTTTCTTAGGATAATGATCTCTTTCAGCAAGGTAAATACAAACTCAAAGATAAGACATTTATTATAAAACTGTCAAGGTAAAAGCCAAGCTTAAAAATAAAAACAAGCAACCATCTTTTCAATATGTTACATCAATTATGTACTTATGATGTGCCCAAATGACCATATAGCTTTCTTTGTTTTTCTAAACCTTGTAATTTTGCTTAGAGAGAGATGTGGGCAATAAATAAGTTTATTACTTATTCTCAGGAGTATGATTTGCTTTACTATGCCCCATTCTTCCTGAAAGAAGACTGAGCTCCTTGACCTTTTCAATGGATCCAGACAAGAGACTTGCCCTGGGGAACTGCTCCTTCTGAAAGCTATAGATCTTGATGTTCTTTCTCTGTTCATCATATCTCTTTGAATTTTCTTTAACTGCTTTACCGCTGGGAGATATCTGGGCCCCTTCTAGCTGCTCAGATGCCATGCACAGTTGAGTTCTTTCCAGGTCAAGCCCTGCATGCTGTCAGTGAGCACACACCAGCTCGTATCTGGATGCATTCTATATTACATCCATGATTCTGGTTATACGACTACTTCACATGAAGCCACAAGAGGTACACCCACATACAGCCTTACAACTCAGGGTTTCCTCTTGTCCCTTTATACATGAACTGTGTGAACTATATATTTACTTCACAGTTTTCCCAGCTTTTGAACTAGTTATTTTAAGAGATGCCTCTCATTTCACACTTGCTGGAAAGATGGAAGGCAAAGGCCCTAAGGACTGATATGTAAACTCCTGGTCTTCTTGATTCATCACTTAACACTAAAGTATTGAACATTATGGCATGACAGAAAACAGTTGCATCACTAAATTACTCTGGGCAAGGTATCCTAAACAGTGACTAAGGGGCGATAAAGAAAATGCTTGGCATTCCAAAATAAATGGCTTTTTGATGACTGCAGTATCTTCTCTAGTTTTTGACAGGACACCTATCTGTTCTGTTTGATTGGCAAAGAGCTCAGTGGTCTTGACTTGAAAGAAAGCAACTCAGGGTATATCATTACCATCACCAACTCAGCCAACATCAAATATTCATTGAGTATCCACTGATTGCAAAGCATGTTACACTATGTATATGCTAAGAAAACACATCTTTCTCTTTAAGTAAAGGCACATCAAGGGTGCATCAAATAAATGGAAATGCTCATTTTTCAGTCACTATATGTAAATAGATATCTTTAGGTGTCTGCAAATGAACACATCTTTGCATCCAGCTACTTGCTTGGTAACTTTTCTCAGAATCCCCTACATTTAGAAATGACATCAAAATCCTGTAGGGGCTGTAGAAAAGGAAATAGGATACACCATTTGTTTAGAAGAACATCTCAATTTGATGCTAATCAGGCAGCATCTATGTTCATGTCTAACCTGCTAACCTACTGACTGTTCTCATAACGATATGCTTAGTACCTTCTTCTAAGGCTCACTAGCAGTTTTCAGATAGAAGTGTGGTGTGGTAAGAACAGGGCTTCAAGACAGACTTGGATTTGAGTTCAGCTTCACCATTTAATTAAGAGTCCTCTCTCTCTAGGTAAATGACTAAATCTTGCTTCCATTTTCTCATCTCTAAAATGGATATAATAGCATTGAATTGAGATAGTTGTGCAGGGGAAATGAGGTTAAGTATAAAAAGGCATAGCTGTAGGAAGCCTGAGAGTAGTAAGTATTCAAGAAACGAGTAATTTCCTTATTTCTGACCCTTAGAATTAAAGTATATGCGTCAGTGAATGAAGAACACAAGGACTTTTCACAATTTGTGATCTCTTTCTGCTGTGAATTGTGCATATTGCACTTAAAGTTAATTTTAATTTCATGGTAATTACATGTAATCATTTATTATCTCTTGTGATATTTAATACTTCACTCACACTATATAATGGTTATACATTTAACCATCCTAAATACTGTCTCTCCAGCTGAATGAAAGGTCCTTGAGCACAAGGCTTGTTAGCATCTTTTATACATGTACTTTTTGTATATTTAAAATTTTCAATTTATACTTTTCTAATAACTAACTTGAATTAAAATGATAAATGCCTATGAGCAAATCATAATACCTATCTACTCACTTATAAGTTTTTTTTGAAGACAGGAAACTACAATTTATAGGTACTTACTAAAGGTTCAGAGTATGTGAGACATTGTCTTTATACACCCGTTCTTCTAGTCTCATTGGCCACCATGTCTTGATCTTACTTATTTTAGCATTCCTAAAGTGTAGTATTATGTCTTCTTGTACAGAGAAAATATTCTATATATGTTTGATGCATAAAAGAATAAATTGTATAAATGTTGGTGAAATTGAAACATTTTAGTAAAGCTCTGTGAATTAAGTGGATATAGCTATAGTCAAGGGGAAAATATGGTTGCAGATTATCTAAATGGCTTCAGGCAACCTGGATCTTAGCAGCTCTTCCAGGGTGGGGGTGCTGGTAAGTGATGCTGTCATCCGAGATGAAGCCAGTCCCAACACTGCACTGGTCATCACAAGCTGATTCCCAAAAGTCTAACAAAAAAATGCCCAAACCTCTGATTAAGCCATGGAATATAAAGGAGAGAAATGGTTGTTTGAAACTGTTTTAGGATTTGCAAACTTGAAGTAAATGTTCAGCTTTGTCGTTCACTGGCTATCGGAGTCCTCAGTTGAATTGGTCCTACCTCGCAAATGTAATGCACACACCCCTGGCCTCTAAAAATTTACAGTCTAGCAGAGATTCAGATAGATATAGAAATAATTCAGTATAATGTAGAATGATAAGTAAGATACCCTCAAAAAAATTTTAATGATTATGATCCACACATTACTTTACAAAAAGCAAATGTATTGCCACATTGCTGCCCTTACATATTCTGATTTCTCACTACTGCCTACTCAAAAATTATTATTTGTTTAGAGATTTTAGGGTATCACAAAACACCTTCTTGAGTTCTGTATGGAAGATGTTGATCACATCTATTATCTAAACCTCTACTCTACCTAATAGATAATCCCACCAATGGCTCATATTTGTCACAAGCAATAGTATTAAAGTCCTAAAGTTTCTAGTAAACATTGATTTTCCTCTAGGGACATAATGAATTACCCCTAGATGTCTCATTTTAGTTACTAGACCTTGCAGGACTTCTTGTTGTTTTAATAGTTGTGTTAAGAAGTCACACCTCTTCGTCTAGCCCCAGGGGGAGTCAGGCAGACAGACTATTACTATTGAAAGATTCCTTGGGGACCTTTTGGAGGCCTCAGCTACTAGTCTACCTAACATTGTCCTTCCAAATGCAGCACAGAAGATAATGAACTTATGGGTGTAAATGTATTTTCTCTTCCTAAAAGCTAAAATATGGGCAATTCTGTTTGCATAACCCTACACAGATACACCTCAAACTTAGCACCATACTTTGCAATCTCATTGATCATGTGTGTTTTTTTTTAAATGGAAAAAATAGAGGCCCAGAGAAGTCAATTGTTTTGGCCAAGGTCACAGGGTTGAAAATAACGGAAGGGTTTTTTGGTTTTAGACTCCAAATACTAGGAATAGAACATAGAATGTGATGTTTGTATCCCAGCAAAGAACTATCATTGTACTTTTTTTTTTTGTCCAAATGATGTTGTATCTATTCTCATAGGCAATTCCTAATCAGTGAAGAATAGAGTGAAGTTTAAGAAAGAAGGCATCTAGATCTGAAATGCCTGGATTTGAACTCAGATGACAGCAACAGCCATTTTATCCAATGAAGGCTTGAAAGGATCCTGGTACAATGCATGGGGGCAAAAAAAAAAAAGATGCAGTCTTGACCTGATATTTATGGTATTAATATCTCCCTGGGTGATTGTGTATAAGCCAAGATATTGCTTCTCTAAACACTTACTTTAAACAATAAGTATCTGAGTGACTTCAGCCAAGACTTACATCTACAAGTCTCCCTTTTACTATCTGTAAAGCAGTCTGACATTCTCAATGGATTTTATTTGCTCAAAACCCCATGACTGCTTTAGGGTTTCTTCTTCACTAAATGTTGGTAGTTTTACATGCCCCTCAATAATCTGTTGCAAAAAAAGTGACTTCAGAATGAACTCTGAGCACTTGGTATGTCAAAGGTGAATTGGCCTCTTCACTCAGTATCAGAAATTAGCTGGCTCAATAGTCAACACATTCAAAAGAGGAAGAAGAGTTCTTGTTGGGTTGCCAGTTGATTCTCAATCTCAAGGAGAGTGATTTATAGGTAATGGAGTGAGTGTTAGGGTATGCATTTGCAAACCAGATTGGTTTTTTCCTGAGACCTACATAGGCTTTGGATACACAATTCAGTAGACAAAAGGTTGTCACCCTGGAGATGCCCACAATCAGCGGCCAACTTCTCCTCCAAGTCCCCTGTGGAAACCAAGGTGATGTTGATTTAGTGAAAATACAGCAGACAACAACCTTTTGTGGGGAGGGGGAAGGATAGGAACTTTTTTTTATTAAGTAAAAACTTTTTTAAAAGTTCAAAGTAGTAAACATGCTTCCAGTTCTCCTTAACATTTAATACCTGCCTCCTAGAGGCACTTAATCTCTCAGGGTTCAGGACCTTCAAATAGCTATGATCTCAAATTGTAATAAAAGACACACTTTTAGTAGAGGAAAAAAGTCCCTCTTCATTCAAAAAATACATATTTAGAAAACTACCGCAGATGCTCAAATGGTCCTTTAAAAAGAATGATTCTCTTATTTTCTACAGCCACAGGTCTGCAACGAGTTCATTTCTGAATCAAAAAAAGGTGGGGGGAGATGGAGAGGTGTTCCTAACAGTGAAATTATACAAAGTTATTTTCTATTTTTGAAGAAGAAAATAAATTTGATAGTCAGCTTGATGAGCAAACTTGTATAAAAAGTACTTGCTTTGTGCTTGTCACAACTCTGGGGCTCAGGAAGATACAAAAATATATGAAGTATCACAGTCCCTGATATGGGGTTCATTGTACTATTCTCACTATTTTTATAGATGTTTGAGAATCATCAATAATAACAATGTTTACTGATACTCAGAATCCAATATTATGTGACTAGAAGAAAAGTGATATATAAAATATCTATCTGCGATATATATATAACATAAATATGTAATGCCAGTAGCTATGGATCTACCTGTAAGTGGTGGGGTAGGAGGAGAAAACATGCTGGCTTAGGGATAAAGATGACAGGAGAACATAGTGAGATGGCCCTGGATCTCCAAGAATAGACGATCCTGGATGTAGCTGGTGCTACCTTCCCAAATGCATACATCAATATTACAATGCTCTTAACTCTAACCCCTTTATTAAGAGAATTAGAAATGGCTCTAAGCAGTTCTGACTTTAAATAATAGGTCATAGTAATGATCTACTGAGTTCCTATTGGTCACTGACCACAAAAGTTCCTAATATTAGAGACATTCACTCGTAGTGAGGAAGGAAAAGAGAGCAAGGGTAGGGGGGATCAGGAGGAAGAGAAAAACAAGACAAAACAACATGAGATAAAAGAACCTGCCTTAGGCTGTAATAGCTGAGCTCTCATTACTGAGTTAGAAATAGTTAGACATGAATGAATTCCCTGACACTCAGCCTCTGCCCTGCGACTTGCCTAATGTAGCATGACCCAGTTACATGTCTTTTCCAGAAAAACATTCCATTAAGGTTTTCTGACATGAGACTCATTATCTCCCTGAAATCCAAAGAACTCAGTGAAAAATTCTTTGTGATCTGATTGAACCCCACTGAGAGAAAAAAATTCACCTATAAGACTGCAGATGTCAACTGTCACCCTTGCCTGTACTAATAAAAGATGAGGATTTTGGCTCTGAGTTTTTCTAAGGAAATGACTTTCCTATTTATTACTCATCTACATTGAGTTTTCATGAAAAGCATTAAGGCCACCTGTCCTATGTTTGTACTGATATGGGGTTCATATTGGGTATAACTGACACACTGAAAATGAATGGCAGGTTGAAATCTCTGTAGATATTTTGACAAGGCAGAAAAAAATCAAGATGAACTCTGATTTGCTATTTGGGAGTCCTCTTCCTACTACTGCTTAGTAGACAGAATTTATTATGCAGTCTCTTGCCTACTCAAATAAACACTTGGATTTAGAAAGATGACAAATGGGGTGCTAATCTCTTTTACATTTGAAGAATAAATTAATAATAACATTTTTCTAAAGAAAAACTATTCTTTTTTGCTTTAAATATTCAATTTATAAAAACTAATGTATACCCAACTTTTCAGGAATAGATTTACTACATACATTGTATTGATATATCATAAATTACAGGCTGAATGGCATGTCTGTATATGTAAATTACAGCTGCACATGTCACTTGATATAGAAATTCTAAAAGTCACCTCTAACCAGAAGCTGACTGAATAAATGGTCAGAAAACTCAGAAAAAAAAAAACGAATATTTGGGGACTGGATAAGAGCTTTAAAATGTCACTTTTTACAGCTGTCTTATTCAAAATTTATTGCCACACCCATTTTAATTATAAAATAACACTGGAAAAGCTGTCTTTTGTTTCTGTTACTTGCAAATCAACAATTAAGTTCTGTTAAAATTAATAATAATAATAAATAATAACTACCATTTACTTAGTGTTTGCCAGGCTCTCAGCTAATAATGAACATATACTATCTCATAATACTCACAACAAGCCTATGATGTTTGTTTATATTATTACAAATGAGGAAACTGAGGCAGAGAGACATTATGTATTTTGCTCAATGTCATGCAGCAGTAAACAGTGAAACTCAAGTGTGAACCTAGGTAGTTGATTCCAGAACTCTTTTTTAAACACCACACTAGCCTTCACTACCTGCCTGTACCTATTGATTTGAATATAGATCCCTCAGTTTGTCACTCAAAACTCTTCAAGCTTAATTGACTGTTTGATATTTAACTCTTCTATTTCAAGACTTCTCTACACAGATCCCAAACTCTCGCCAAAACAGGATTGGCCACTTCCCCACACATCCTGAACCTTCTCCCTTTTGCAATTTTACTAATGGTATTTCTTCAATATAAAATGCAATCATTTATTAAGAGCAGAGAAAGAATTAAACCCATTTTAAAACATATAGAGATATATAATCATTGTCAAAGCTAACATTCATTGATCAATTACTATGTGCCAAAAACTGTTAACCTGTTTAAATAAATATATCATGCATGTAGTTATCTGTAACAATACATATAGGTAGTGTTATCTCATTGTTACAGAGGAGGAAAACAGGTCTTAGGGAAGTTAAGTATCTTCTCTAAAACAACTTAATCAATAAGCAATAGAGTCATAACCCAAACTCCTACTCTATCCAACTCCAAGGAGCAAGCTATTCACCATTCATTCTAGGCTGCATTAATTCCAAATCTAATTTGCACTGTAGCTGTTTGAGAATAGGTTTTATATCTCCATACAAAACTTCTTGGAACAAAGGCTAGATTTTGCATCTCTGAATACCCTCATGCCCTCAATGTACACAAAGTTCTGATAACAATATTTGAGAAAGGAACATAAGTAAAGGCAAAGATTCTAAAGTAAAATGTCAATTTCAAGGCTTCTGAGAAGTCTTGAATCCTTGAAAGGAGCACCCTTCCTCCACTCCCTTGAAGCACTACCTCTATTAAATGTGCTCTATTTTTGCCCATGGGTAGATTGACAGGAGCAGTCTTGTAGAAAGAACCAATGTGTGGTGGGTCCTTTTCTGTACAGCTCTGCCCGATGCCAGGTTGAAATGGCTCATATTCCCTCATCTTGCTATAAGCACCGTGGAGAAATGTTATGGTTTGTGAATATATTGTAACTAACATAAATTCTGGCTTCTCAGAGATTATAAAGCCCCCAGAGACTGTAAAATTAGGTAAAAAAAAAATTAAAAGGAGCATATTCCCTGAGGGATTTCTTATATTCACAGTTACATTGCCAGTAGTCAATCTGAGAAACATGCATATAAATTAAAGAAAGTTATTTAAACATATCAGAGCCAGAATATATTAATAAATCTGATTTTGGTTCTAAAATGGACAAAGACTGGACTCAGTAAAATTTGAGACCACTTCTTTAATTTTCTCAGACCATTTGGTTACATGCTGCTTCTTGAGACAGTATCAGTGCCTTAGGTACCATAGAGAACTAGCACAGTATTTAAAAGGAACACCAGATTCAAAGTCAAGGAGACATGGATTCAAGGTCAGGTCAGATTGTCACTTAACAGCAAAGTAAGCTTGAGAAAGTTATCGGGTCCCTGTGAGCCTCATTTTCATATGTAAAATGGGAATGGTCTGACCTATTGATTTTGTACTGTTAATACAAAATCCCATATGAAATACTTCATATTTGTAAGGTCTACAATATACAATGCTTTAAATAATGGAGGCAAACATAATGACAATATTTAATATGCTTTGTATTTGATTATGAGAGAATAGGGTTTTCTCTATCTCATCTTTTTCTTCCTACCTTTGTTTAATTAGTTAACAAATATTCACTGCATGCCTAATGTGTGCCAGACACTATATTTGGTGCTGAGAATACAGTGGCAACCTAGTCAGATAAGGTACCTTGGCGGGAGAGGGGAAGACAATCAATGAATGTGCAAATTAATGATTGAATAATTTCAGAGGATGATAAAGACTATGAAGATAATGATAATGATTACAAAAGAACTTTCTGAGGAGATAACACAAGAGCTCTAACATGAATGGTCAACATACAGTCTCTGGTGCAGCAGGAAAAAAAAAAGGAGAAGAGTATTCCAGAAAGAGAGAACAGCAACTGCAAATCCCTAAGACCAAAATGATCTTGGCATGTTCGAGGCACAGAAATAAAGTTCCTATACAAGTAGTATAATGAAAGAAGAGGAGTTGTTACAAGGTAAATTGGGCAGGTAAGACATATAACAAGGGTCTTAAAGACTGTGCTAACGAATTTGGATTTTATTCTAAATTCAGTGAAAAGCCACTGGATAATTTTCAGTAGGAGAGTGACTTAATCTGACAGCATGGTCAGAATCTTTGATAAGACTAAATAAAGAGGCAGAGTCTTTGTTCACATTGTAACACTAAATTTTTTCTTTCTTTTTTTTTTTTTTTTTTTTTTTTTTTTTTTTTTTTTTTTTTTTTTTTTTTTTTTTTTTTTTTTTTTTTTTTTTTTTTTTGTTATGAGAGACAGGCAATAGGAAGCCTTTAAAAACGTTTTTTCCATGGCAAAGACTGACCGACATCTCAAACTCAACACATTCAAAATTGAGATTTCTCTCTAACAGTCTTCCAGTCTTCAGAACAAAAACCATGAAGGCATCCTTGATTCATCCAATTCATCAGCAAAGCCTGAGGCCATTTCCTACCCTCTCATTGCTACTACCAGGGCCCAAATATTACTCACTTCCTGGCTGGACCGTTGCAATGGCCTCCTAACTATCTCTCTGCTTTCAAACTTGTCTCTCTTCAGTCTATTGTCAACGCAGCTGCCAGCAGGGGAGCCCATTAAAATAAAAGCCAGATGATATTACTTCTCTGTCCAAAACCCTCTATCAGAGTCAAAGTCAAGGTCCTCACACTATCTTAGGAAGCTTGATAACATCTTTCCCGCTTACCTCTCTTCTCACACTTCCTGCCAGTTTTTCGTTCACTTACTCTGCTCCAGCCGCACTGGCCTTCATGCTGATCCTTGAACACTCATGCCAACACCTACCTCAGGCCTTTGCTCTTCTTGGCTTTACTATAAAAATATACTCTCTAGATATCCATATGGCTTTTTCTGTTGCCTCTTTTAGGGTTTTACTAAAATTCATCTTCTTAACTGAGGAAGAAATTTGATTGTTTGGATATACCAATATTTTGTTCTTTAAATGAATATTTAGTGGACATACCTCAAAGCCAAGTTTGGCTTATTTTTATCCTAATAACTTTTGCAAAATAGCCACCACTTATTCACTGAGTAAATGGACATAGTCTGATGATTTTTTAATGCTCTTTGATATTATATTCAGTGTCTTTTTGATAATGCACTTCTAGGCATAAACTTACAAATCACTCTTTGTACTGAAGAGTTCGCAGTAAATTACTCTTCTCTGTAACCATAATGACAGAAAATGGAGGACACAACTAGCTGAGATGAAGACTAAAGAAGACCAATTCTGCACAAATATCACCTGATCATGGGGACATAATATCCTCATCATTATCTCATTCCCCTTCAGTGGCTTCCCCGTTATCCTTGGGATGAAGGCCAGAATCCTTACCAGAGAGATATGGTCTGCACCCTGCATGTCTCTCAACCTTATCTGATGCCCCATTTGCTCTTTGTTCCCTGCCTTCCAGATTTTCTAGACTTCTTCAGGGTCTTTGGACATGTCATGCTGCCTCTTGCCTTAAGACTTGTGCAGATGGTAGTCTTTTAGCCTGGAATACTCTCATTTCCTCTTCCATGTACCTTGCTAACTCCTCAATTTCAAGTCTTACAGCAACTCATCACTTCGATAAGGATATTTTCTTTGACCTCACTAAATAGGTCAAACCCTCCATCCCTTCATAATGTATTCTCATAATAACATACCTGTAAAGTCACAAACTGTGATAGATACTTCCACTTCAAAGTATCTATCATAGCTGTGACTTCAAATTTATTAGTTTGATTCTTTGATTATTTTTTTATCTCTCTCACTGAACTATACATAGACAAAGATTGTGCACATATTTGCTCTCCAGTCTCCAGCATCTAGCACAGTACCAGGCCCATTTAAGATATTCAGTAATTATTTGTTAAATAGATAAATGAATAAATGAATAGTAAAAATGAATGAATTTTTAAAAAGTCACAATTTGGGTTTTTAAGGGTCTTAATCAGCTTTTAACAGAATATCATCATTGTCTTCCATCTCCAGAGCTTTTGAATACTATTATCTCCACAGCTCATAATCTAATGATATGCCCCACCCCAATACTAATAATGTATAATTCACATGTGATTTTCAGGTTAAGCTTTCACATTCATTTCACATTTCATTCAATTTACTGATAAAGATTCAAGATCAAAATGCCATACAGTTAACAAGACACAAAGTCTAGAATTCTAACCACACCAAGGCTCCTAGAAAATCTGAAAAGGAAAGGTGAGGAATTGGAAATTGAGTCCACTTCTGAAGGCTCATGAGAAAATTTCATAACAATAGAGGTATCTTTCCAACCCCAAACAAAAACACAGATTTAACTTGTTAAAAGGGTTATTTTATTAAAATTGAGATACACTGGGCCACATATCTATCTGAACAGAGAGTATATCTCATGTAGAAGTGTAAATATTGGGTGGGGGAGAAGCCAATCACTATAATTACATGGCTTACCTAACAACCCACACCCACTTCTCTTTTAGGTACCTGTTTTGTGCTTATTCTTTATATCGTACAAGTACCAACTTAACAAAGACTCCCCTATTCTCTATTTTTATATACAATAAAATTGTATATAAAATTAGCACACCACTGCCCAACTGGCTCTCAATGTTTCCTGTGTATAAATCTAGCCTCATAACTAAAATAGAAATAGGTAAGAACTATGCCTAAGAACAACTCAATGCCCCACACTCAAGATTCTTATGGATCATTTGACCCAACCATCCTTTTTACAAAAGTCATTGAGCATCAGTCAATCCCAAAAGATATGACTGAAAAGCTGAGGAGAGATTTTGAGAATACTGAGTTAGAAAGGCAAAAATTAGGGTCCTGAGTCCATCAAAAAAGTGGGAGCTCTGGAAACTTCCTATGCTATATAAACAGATTAATCTTCACAACAGAAGTCATGCTTTAAATCATCTCAATCTTTAAATTTGGATGAAGGTAATCCAGGACTTCTAGTGGCCCTAGACTCCTGTTACAGGCAAAAACAAATCCTCTTTGGAAGAAGACCATCTTATACCTTACTTTACCCTGACATATTTTTCAAATACAATTTCTAGAATTTAGTAAAAATCCAACCAGCAAAAGAATAAATAAAACAGTGGGATCACAAAGAGGAAAAAAATGTAAATGAATTTGCACGGGATCCAAATAATAAAGTCATAAGATGCAACTTATGTTTAATATGTTCAAAGAGATAATAGGCATAAGTAAAAAATTTGACAGAGAACTGAAAAGTATGAAAAAGAACAGAGGGAAAAATAGATAACTGAAAAATATAATAACCAAAATTATAAACTCAAAGGTTTTTAATAGTCCAGTAAACCTAGTTTAAGAGAGAGTTAGTGAACTGGAACATAGGTCAGAAAATAATATCCAGAATAAAACATAAAGAACAAAAGAATTTTTTTAAAAAATCAAGAACCAAAACAATCTGATCATAATGAAATATATGCAAAAAAAGTCACTGAAGAAGGCAAAATGGTGCTGACCTAAGTAACTTTAAAAATGAATAGAGTGTATAAGACTAAAATTTAAAAAAAAAACTGTATATAGGTACTATTCTTTGGTCCCATAGGGTACAGTTTACCAATTCTGAATTTGCTATATATGCACACTGAAATTGAGCAATTAAGTAAATGCATAGCAGATAGTTGGAACAGGTTTCTCACTGCTGAGTGGCAGTTTACAAATAAGCAAGGGGAGAAAGCCAGAACAATCCATGTGTTAACAGATTAGATATCAGTTCGAACTCATATTTAGCTTAATATAGATCTAGATGGTTACACTATCCATGTGATATTTATACATATACTACTTTATACATATACTATTTATATATATACACACACACAGTTAGTATACACACATGTTTTTTCTCTGTCAAATGAGAGAAACTAAAAGCAATGTAACGCCAGTAGCAATGAGCACAACCAGCACCCAGATTTTGATTTCTATTATTGTTCAACAAAAGAAACCAGGGCTCCTAAGAAATGGTTTATCTTATGACCAGGGCAGAAAATAAGCCTGAAGGAACTTATCGCACCAGAAAATAAGAAAGTGCTAACACATGCACGCACGCGCATGCACACAAATGGTCAAAGGAACACAGAAGCAAAAGGAAAGAGTGCCTAATGCCTAATGGCCAAAGCTGGAATAACAAGAACAACAAAATAAAGTTATAATGCAAAGTTGCATTATCTCAAAGTATGAAATACACCAGACAGAAAAAGTTGAAAATCACATGATATCACTTATATGTGGGATATAAACCTGAAAGCAACAAATGAGCAGGACAAACAAACAGAGACTCATGGACATGGACAATGGACTAGTGGTTACCAGAAGGGAGGGAGGAGGAAGAAGGGGGAAGATATACGGGGAAAAAAAATTAAATCATTTCTTCAATTAAAAAATAAATAAATAAAAGATAACCTGGTGGAAAAGAAATACAAAAAAAAAGGGAAAGAACAGACAAATATCCCATGCAGAAGAATTCCAAATCATTTATATAGATACTCTGCTCTTAGAAAAGTGAATAATTCCCACTTCTTAATGTGTGCTGTGCATAGTGACTTCCTTCCAAAGAGCTCAGTGTGAAAAGGAGGAAAAATAGTAACTTTATAGTGGAGAAACCTGACAACCACTACCTCAGTCAAATGATCAAGGTCAACATCAAAAGTGGTAGGTCATGCTGATAATATGTTCCCTTGATATGGCATGATAAAAATGGTACTTTATCTCTGTGGTTTTCCTCCCCAAAGCACGTAGCCTTAGCCTAATGTGAAAAAGAATCAGCCAAGAAGCACCTAAGGAAATAAGACAACTAAATGTAATATGGTATTTGGGATGGGATCACAGAACAGAAAAAGGACTCTAGTTAAAAACTAAGGTAATGTGAATAATTTATGAACTTTAGTTAATAATAATGTATCAATATTGGTTCCCTAATAAATACTGACTGCATAAAATTATTATAATGTCTGGTGAGATTTAAAATCCATGTAGAATTAAAATATGTGACAATAGCAACATATTAGTTGGGAAGTTAGCAAAAGCATTATTCAGGGGAAAAATATATAATTGTTTGTGGCTTGTATTCTTTATATAATAATAATAATAATAATAATAATAATAATAATAATAATAAATGTTATTATGGTAAAATGCTTATCATTTTCTATAAAAAGCCACCTGCTAAGAACTCTATTATTTTGTAGATAAGACTAATATGACCTTTGTCTGTAAACTAGGATGTTGGTAGTTGGTCCCTGGATAAGTAAGTAGTTCTTATCTTGGAAGTCCAAGCAATGAATCTTGCTTTAATTTAATATCTCTTAATACTTAAAATAACAAGTTTTCAAAACATGAAGCCATTGCAAAAATAACCTTCCCTTTAAACAAAAAACAAAAAACAAAAAACCCAACTCTTTAGATTTCCAACTCTGCTTCTGAATTTATAAATTACAACTTACCAACAACTTTTATAGAAAGTGGGGAAAGTGGGATGCACTTGTGTACCAAATCTTCTAAGAACACAAAGGAAATCTTAAATTCTCCAATGCAACATGTTGCCATATCATATCACAAACATGGCACCAGTTAAATGAAGCAAGACATTGAAATGAGATTCTTTTAACATTTCGTAGGACACAAGGATTTTGGTGTGTCTTTTTTCCCCCCTGGGGTGGGGGGGTAAAGATTGAATGTAATATTTCAATCATACTCAAAAGAACATGAGTTAATATTTCACAGCTACTTAATCCACTCATTCAAAATCAGTAATGCAAATGTTCAAATATTTATGCTTCATAGGCAAAACATGGAGCCTTGAATTATTGCATTGTGCTCTTATGCCACTGACTTTGGATTCATTTCAGATCAGGTAACCATAAAATCACTCTATTCAACAAGGGAGCACTAGCAATAAAGTCTTTAGACTCACAATCCTTTCATTTTTATTCATACATAAGCCTTATATGCCTCCTGAATAAAATTAAAATATCTACCAAAGTCAGAGATTAATAATACTGTGCCTTTAGTTGATTGATCTGATTGCAATTTCCTATCTACACGACATGTAAAATCCAAAGGCTCTCATGAGAAGAGTGATTCTACTGTAATATCCTCTTATTCCCAGACATGATGAGTGTCTTCAATATAAACTTTCCACCTCGACCATAATAAAAGTTGTATGTTGGGTTTTCAACCCCGTCTTTTAATACTCTGAAAAGTGTTTTGAGAGCAAAAATAAGGTCAGAGAGAAATCATATTATTTGAAATGCTTTTTACTCATTTAGTGACCTTCTTTTCACGATCACCATCCTCAGGCTATCGAAGGAGAAAATCAGATTCAGACAAAAGCTTAGACTCTTCAGAGTGAATTTCAGAGTTAGGAAGGGAAGCTCAGATACCATGAATGACTGGAAGGAGGAATTTGTCCTGTTCTACATTGTAGTAGCTTGGAAGTATGGAGGATAAGATACAGGTAGAATCGCTCATTGCCTCTCACTTCCAACCCCTGTACCCCAACCCATTTCTTATTCTCTTGAGATACATTTCCTCTTTTATCACCTCATCAGCCTAAATGATCTAGTAGCACTGAGGGACATTTTAAAACCATATACTGTCTCAAATATCCCTTGATATGAAGCACTGGCAAGGACACATTACCTTTCTGGTATCCTTCCCAATAATGCATAATCTTGATCTAAACATAAGAAAATATCAGACAAACACAAATTGAGAGGCATTAGTCAAAAAATTGGCCAAAACTCTTCGGAAATATCCAGGTTCTGAAAGACAAGGAGAGACAAGGTGTTGTCACAGATTGCTGGACAACACAAAGACGTGACTACTAGTGCAATCTAGGCTCTTGGACTGAGTTTTTTAGGAAAAGGATGTCAGTGGAAACACTGGTGAAATCCAAGTAAGTCCTAACAGTACTGGTAATTGTTCTATGGTTATGTAAAATGTTAACATAACGAGAGGCTTCATGAAGGGCATATGCGGACTTTGTACTATTTTTTTTTCCAATTCTCCTATTAGAATTACCTCAAATTTTTAAAAATTAAATATTAAAAATACAAAGAAAAAATACATGTTATGATGAAGAAAATAAGGAGGAAAGAGAAGATTCTAATTTAAAGAGATACTTGAGAAGTTTCAAAAATGCTGACTAATTCCTCAGTGGATGTGATTTTTTCAGTTGAAACCCTTCTGATACACACAGTAAGAGGGTGGCATAACCTGATGGCTAATGATCTGGACTTTAGGATGAGATATATCTTATTTTAAATCCTGATTTTACCAGTTATTAGTTATGTGTCTAATGACCCATTAGTTCCTCTCTCTTTAATCCAATTTTCTCATACATAAAATAGGAATAGTAATAGTACCAACTTCATAGGATCGTTATGAAGATTAAATGGAGTAGTACACAAAGCTTTCAGCACATATCTGACATATAGAAAGCACTTAATAAATGAAAGCTTTTAATAATATATCATAGAAACTGGCACTATTCACTCTATTAATTTCTAAAATTTATGCCCTTTCACTCAGAAACATTAATAATTTCCCCATTCCATTCAGTCTTATGCAAATCTGATCCATCTTCCAAGTGCCAATGCAATATCAGTGCCTTTATAAACCCATTATAACTCCTCTACTCCCCCAAACATTGCATATGATTTATGGATTGTATAGTTATAATTCACTATCATTTTATGTGTGGTAGTCGTGTTTTATCAATTAGATACTTGATGGTAAAGACCACCTTGTTTCTTCTTATACTTTCGTTGGCATCAACGCTGAGTATATAGTAGGACTTTGAAAAGGCAAGGTAGTTTATGGTTATGGTATTTTTAAATTTTTCTAAGGGACTCTGGTGACCCCATAGATTTAATCACTGGGAATTCAGAGACCTGTCAAAAGAGGACTGGAAGAGGTATACACATCCTTAAAATCCCTTTAAAAAGAAATAAAAGGCTTTCAGAATCCTCTTCACTCCAGATGCAAACTAAATCAGATTCTTCACTGCTGTCTCTGGGGCCAAGGTTATGTGTTTTTATCTTGTAAAAAAGAAACTTTACAGTAGTCTCTCAGGAACTTCCATACACACACTTCTTTGGCTGAAATTCATTCTCTCAGGAAATTTACCCAAAATTCTTAATAACTTTCACATTCAGATACCATAACCACACACAACACCAGGAATACCATGTCATTTCTTTTAACAATTCTCTTATACAGCATTATGGTTTCTTAAGTGCTTTTAAGTGTATTATTTTAATGGCTTTTTCATAAAAACTCTAAGAGGCTGTCTGGAAAATATTACTATCTTCAGCTTGCAGACAGATAAGGCAACCAAGGCCCAGACTTGCCTAAAAATCACACCATTAGTGAGTTGCAATTTAGGCCTCCTGTCTCACTCAACAAGCATTTATTGAGTGACTCCCGTAGGCCTCCCTTGTCCTGTGTGCTCCCTCAGCCCCACATGCTTGCTCCTATCATAGCACTGTGCTTATCATTAAGGATTGTAATCATCTACCTACTTGTCTGAACCCTCCCAAAACTGTGAGCTGCATGCAGGCAAGCATCTGTCTTGCTCTAGTTGAATCCTTAGCACCTAGCACCAAGAAGACACTCAATAAGCACTTGAAAAGATGCTGAAGGATGCCAAAAAAGCTCGAAGTAATTGTTTTGAATGAGTACAAATCACATCATCTCTTTTCCAGATCTTAGCGTCTTATATCCCAATCCAATATTTCTCAGTAGAAAGCATAGCTTTTGAGAAATTAACACACTGTACTCCTGGAGAGGGGGCAAAGCCTGTCACTGAGATGAGTCAAGACCAGGTGATCACAGAAAAGCAGCAGAAGAAACCTGGTTACTATCACACTCTCCAGATAAAGTGTTTTATCCAGACAAATTTCAATTCTGTCACACTCCCTAAGCAACTCTCTCCTCCTCCAAAGAAAAGAAGTGACAACCTTTGACTTAAAGTTACCAAGCTAAAGGAAATTAATAATCCTAAATGAACATAAGAGGAGTTCACCAACTCTCAAGGTATCACTGATACATCTTCTATCATTGTCATCTTTAAGAAGACAACAGAAATCTATGTGAACTATTTGCTCTACTGAGTCTTTTTCAGTGGTAGCATCCTATGACCACTTTCACTAGTTATCCTATACTTTAACATTATTGCTCCACCTCCTTCACTTCAACATCTTCCTCCAATCCATAGCCATATGGTTGCACAAGCTCCACCTTCATAATCAGAACCATGAAATGTTTGCAGGACTTGTCGTTTTTCAGAAAGTTGGCAGACAATTTGTTCTCCATAGTGATGGCATTGATGGCATTGAATTCCCCATGTGGGAATAACACCAGTCACTAGTAACAATATCAGATGCTAAGCAACCAAAGTGTATGCAGTGTCTGAAAAGAACACCAAACAGGAGTTTGAGGGCATGATTCTGGCCTTGACTCTTCCCCAGACTTTACTGTGACCTTGGATAAATTACTCAGTTTCTCTGCTGCAGTTTTGTTTTTTTCATCTCTAAAACAAGCACGTACCCTTCCAGATCCTGGGTGCTAAGTTCTGCTGTGCTACTGACAGTTTTCACTGGGAGAGGAAGTGGGTGGGATCACATGATCAGGAACTCTTAACAACCATAGAGTTTTTTTCTTCCAGACCAATTAGCAGTATGGACTGTATTCTCTCCCCCGCCCCACCCCCCATTCCAGAAACACTGGAAAACAAATAGGACAAGCTTAGGAGAGACAATCCAGGACAACAGTGAGGGGAAATATGTATTAATTAAAAATTAAAGACTTTGTCCACAAAAAGATAAAGAATAAGAGAAACCATTTGTAATCACTAAAAAGACAAAAATCACAAGAAAAATGATGTAAAGTCATTTATGTTTAATCTGCTATAAATAAAAATAATCAAGAGATAAGTTCACTGTTTGGACCATCTGTATATGATGAGCATAAGTTTAAATCCTGGCACCATCTGCTCAACTAGAATTTAATACTGTATCAATATGCCAAGTCAATTATGATAGCAAGAACAGCAGCCTCATGGCATATGATCTAAATACCGACCATTCTTTAATAGGATGAGAAACTAGAGCCAAACCAACTTGGTTGGAAATTATTTTAGTGCTTTATGTTCACTCTGAACAAGACCAAATAGAGGCATGTAACTGGCATAGCCACAAGCGACAGACTTTCAGAGTAGGAGAAACATTCTGGGTAGTGGCCCAGAACACTCCAGAACCTAGGACCGATGAAAAGGCACAGTGAAGGCAGAGAACCAAAGTAGAGATTTAATAGTATTTCCATCTATCTAGGGCTAGTCACTGGTACCTAATCACTTGACTTACTGTCATATATGAGTCATAATACATTTTTCAGTGGGGAGCAAGCAAGTTATCAAAACATAGTCCAGTACTATGTTTTTTGTACTTGTCAGTAATACTATTGCCAGTAATGATAAATCCCTAAATTCTGAGATCACCTTGTCCAAAGCTTTTACTTTACAAATGAGGAAACTGAGGCCCACAAGGTTAAACCACTTTCTCAGGTTGACACCCAGTTAGTAGCAGAACAAATACTCTTTCTCCCAGACCAGCATTTATGCCATGAAGCCTCCCACAGAATCCCAGCAGCTAAAGGCTTTTGCATAGATCTTCCCTTTCTTACCAAAAGTCATGTGCTTTTTAAGGTACATATCCTGATGCCTTTCCTAAATTTCCTTGCCTATCTTACCATTCTGGAAACAAGTTCCTCTAAGATGGTATCTTTCAGAATCTTCAGCTATATTTCACAAAATATGAGTTATTCATATTTTATGTTATCTCTACATCACTATGAGGGAGCTATGTCCATGATTTTTAGGTAAGTGTAATAACATGATCTCTATCATTCTTTGTTTTAGGCATACCACACTAACCACCAATTTCATAAAATTCCGTGGAACCATTCCTTTGAAGTTACATGCCTTTGCTTATGCTGTTCCTTCTGTCTGGATGGTCTTCCCCTCACTCCAGACCCCCATACACTAGCCCAACTCCTGCTCATCTTCAAAGACCCACCTCAAATGCTGGCTCTTTTCCAGAGTTTTCCCTGACTTCATCTAAAAGTTAGAATAGATCTCTCTCTCTGCACTTTCACTGCACCTCAGATCCAATACTTTTAAATTATCTGATAATTACTTGTATTTGTGTGTGTTTTTCCACTAGAGTATTAACACCTCATGGGCAGAGACAGGGTTTTACAAATCTTCAGCAGCTAATAGTGCCTGGTGTGCAGGAAGACTTAGGTAAACATTTTGTTATCTAATGATGTCGATGTTATGACAGAGTCATTGCCAAGATCTATACCATTTTTTTCTTTCTAGCTTCCATATATTAACAATGGCCTTTTGGCATAATAATTATCATGGTCAGTATGTATCGGGTCAGTACCCCTGAAGTATTATAAGATTTGTGGGTACAGAGAAAGAATGAGGGTGTTTATACTCTCAGGTTATTTAAACTCTTATGGTGGGTTTTAAAATAAAAACAGCTATTAAAATGTTCTGAAGGGCATGAGGCTCACTCCCATAGGCATAAATTTTCAATAGTGAATCTCAATATACCTGTCTGAAGTTTAATAAGGAAGAGAGAATATTATATGATAATTTTCTATCTAAAAAGCTTTTTTAAAAAAACCTCTCTAATAAATAAAAGCTAATATTTATTCAGGGCTTACTATAAGCCAGGCCCTTTATTAAGCCCTTTATATCCATAATTTCATTTAACCTTCTCAGCAACCTCATAAAGTAGGTACTGTCATAAATGAGAATGATGATAGTAATGATGACAGAATGATGAGGAAAGCAAGGCGTCAAGAGTTTAAGTAAGTTGTATGCACAAGGTCAAACAAGGAATAAGTGGTAGAGTGAGGGTTTGACCCAGTCAGACTGACTCCACAGTTTCTACTCTAGTGAAATACAAACCATGGAAATTAAGAGCTCAACAAATTCACTGAAGCTCCTTGGGCTAATCAGGAGACAGAAGCTAATCAGACATTTAGCTTCTCTTAACTATGAACATGGAAGCCACACCCTTGAGAGAGGCACTAGAACCTCCAATTAAAGGAGAAGGATGAGACTTTTATCAGCCCAGAGGAATGAATTATTAAGAGGTTGAAATTACTGAATTAGTAGACTGAGCTCTGTGCATCAAAATAAGATTATTACCCAGGCAAAATGATTCCCCCTAAAGCATAAACTGGGAACATTTTATTCCATCAGCTTGTGTACTTTCATAGGTAGAAATTGAGCTTGGCTTTAGTGAGGCTAGTGTATATATTTCCTGGCAATTATTTATTTATTGTTTTTTGGACAGCTTTTAGTTTTCATCCAAAGAGATGGTTGGTGATGTATTTCCATTTTCATCAAGAGAGAGAGGAAAAGGCTGAGGTCCCTTCAGGGAGAGACTAGTTTCTGGCCCATCTTAGGAACTCATTTTTTATCATAATAACTTTTGTCTGTAGAAAAGTGAGGGACTGTGATATATATGGTTTGTATATGAATTAACATCTTCTCTGTACAGTGACTTAAAGTTTGCTAAGTGTTTTCCTACAGTTATCATCTTATTTGAGCCATACAACAACCTGGTGAGGTAGGTGGATCTGTTACCAGTGTTTGCAAGAAAGCCTGACTCAGTTTGTCCAGTGGCTTGCCTTGTCTCATAAAGGCGGTAAGTAACACAACTGGGATCTGAAACTCTAGCATTCTGTTTCTAAGTCTAAGATCTTCCATTAAACAGACACTGTGTTCACCTGTCTTTCTAGTTTGAGTGAATTTGCTTACAAATTACCTCACGGGTTCAAGACCTTTGATATCACTCAAATAATTCGTGATCCCTGGGATGGAAGGAATATGCAGTACATATGAGCGATTTGACCAAGACAGACTGAATGAAAACAAAAATGTGTGAAGCTTTTATATATTACACTTTTCACAAGAGAGTTAAAATCTACACTTTCTCTTGTGGAATAAGTGGGGAGCACCAGTTTTGGAGATAAAGGGCCAGAGTCTCTACCAAATAACGTTTGAATGATTCATCTTGACTTTTAAATTTGGAACATTCAGAGGCAACATCAAAAGCAAAAATAACTCATTTATTCCCCATTATTGAAACTTGGCTGCTAATACAGCACCTGTTTGGCATTGGATGACTGGGAATGCAAATGCTTCTGTACAAAAGCAAAATACAATAATTGAAGATTATATTCTTTACAATAGATCAGCACCTCCTGCTAGTTATTTTTTGTCCAAATGAAAATATTACGATCATTGTTTAATTCTTAGAGACTTTTTTCTAATAAAGACTATGGTTTTCTAGGTGCAAAGCAGATACTGCAGAAATTAGAGAGTACTAATTAGTGTTTTTTGTTGTTTGTTTGTTTGTTTGTTTTAATTCTTCTTAGTCTCCCTCCCCTTCCCTAGGACTGACCTGCCTGGACAGGAGAGGATGTATCACAACCGGATAAAACCTGTCAGCACAATTCAAACACCTGGGCTATTTTGCCTTAACTTTCTAGGTAAGCTGGGTTCTTTTATGTTTATCATCTGTCCTGTTTATGGAAGATCTAATGGGTGTAAAACAAGAAAAACCCAATTGTAACAATAGATTCCATTTAAAGTAAAATAATGTTAACAGCAGTCTTTTGGGGATGGGACTACCATGGACAGAGCTTGAAGCCATTATCACTAAACTTTTTGTCTTTTACAATAAAATAAAATAAATTAAATTAAATTAATTAAATTAAATTAAATTAAATTAAGTGAAACAAAACAAAACAAAATAAAATATAAAGGGGGGTGTGGAAAAGAAAAAAGAACGGTGAGGAAGGCTGACATGCACATTCCAAATATTTCTTTCCTGCTTCTTTCTCTCTTTCCCAGGCTTAGGAAGAAAGCTCTGTTTGGTTAGACTCCCTGTTGGTTGTAAAATTCAGATGGAAACAGAATTGAAGTTGATGGTATCAAGCCCACAGAATGTAGACTTTAACATAATAAGGTAATGAATTTTAAATGACAGAACTCTCCCACTGGTTGAGGAAAAATGATAAAGATCACAGCCTTCATCTTAGTCTATATCTACAAGAACAACAAAAATACCATTAACTTTCAAGACTGACATCACTTTCTTTGATTTAACAGTTGATATGGCTTTCTTTATAAAACTGGAGGCTCACTCAACCTAGAAATATGGCAGTATCTGCAAAACACTTATTAAAATCTAAAAGACAATGCTACTATGGTTAAAAAACAATTGCTCTGCCCAAAACAAAGGTTCCATGTTTCCAATTTTGCATTAAAAAATTACCACAAAATCTCGGAGTCTACCAATGAATCTATATATGACGTCAGTGAACAGCTTGAGGCTGCTTAAAATCCAATCCCCTAAGGCTTCACTTTCCAGAACAGTCAGATGTAGCTACTGAGTGCTTGAAATATGGCAAATGTGACTTGAAGTGATGGAAAACATGTGGAAATATATTGAAATGACAATATTTTTGATATATTGAATAAGATAAAATATTTTATTCAAATTAAGTTTATTCTTTTTACTTTTTTTCATGTGGTTACTAGAAAATATAAAATTATATACATGGCTCATTTAATGTTTCTACTGATGAGTATTGTTCTAATATAGCAAAATCTGCCTTAGGATAGAATCTACCTTAGGGAAGCATCTATTTTAGATTTCATAAAAAGGTGTTTATTTGCCAGAAAGAAAAGACTGTTTGGTAGCTTGGCCTGCTGGCATCATAGTTCATATTATGTAGAGGTTGACAGCCCAGGTTCTGGAAACCCAGAACTGAGGTCCAAACCCAGCTTTGCTTTTTACCAGCTGTGTGACCTGTGGCAAGTTGCTTAGCCACTTTGAGCCTATTATTTTGAGTGTTCAGATAGTGGATCTAATATATTTAGCAAGTAAGTGCCCTGAATACATTAGCCATTACTACTGTCATTAGCAGAAGCTGTGTTATTTTATTAGATCATCTGAAATTCCAAACATGAATTTAAGAAAATCCCTATATAAGAAAAAGACCATGAATATGAATTTGTAAGGGAATAACAGTCTATCCTTTGGAAAACCATCAAGTTGCATGAACATTCAAGACTTGAGAATAGCTCCCTCTTCGTAATGAAGAATTAGATATAATTGAAAACCTTTGTCTTTTCTTCTTGTGGTACTTCTATTTCTGGAACACTCGACACAAGTAGGGAGCAAAGGTATGTGAAGGATGGGGAGTAACTTTGTCAACTTCTGTCTAGTTCATCCTATGCAAATCCTATAAGCAGTATTTATGGATAGTGATTTAAGCTTATACTGTGATGGAAATAAATGCCAGAGTAGAAATAAATGCCAGAGGCTCGATCACTAGATTAAAACCCAGTTAGAAAAATGAGACACAGAGAACTATAACATTAGTAGGAAATAGCAATTTGAGAAAACATAATTTGTATATGAATTCGCCTTTCTACCTATATCTCCCACTAGAATGTAAGCTTTACAAGAACAAAAACTTTTTTCTCCCTGAATCTTTAATACTTAGCATGTATCTGGTAGAAAGAAGGTACTCAATGAATGTTTATAAATAAGTCAATGAAGAGAAAGACTCAGACACCCATATAACTGAAAAGAAGAAATTTATGAGAATGAGCCCATTAAAAGTAGACCACAAATCATAGTCAGCTATCACAAGGTGTTACATAAGCATAGAACAGCGACATGAGTTTACCTCACTCTAAACTAGCAAAGCAGAAGGAAGACACAGGTATGAATTTTTTTGGTTACTATATGCCTACAAGTCTCCCCACCATTTAAGATAAAGTCCAGTAGCTTGGTATGTTACATATGGCCTTTCACCACCAGCTCTCTATTTAGCTCTCTAGATAGAGCTTTGGCCTTAAATTGTTGCCCTTAAATTCCAACCATGAGGTTCAGAAAACAAGCCATGCTCAATCTCATTTCCAAGCCTCAGTACCTGCCTGTCTGACTGCCTTGAACACTATTCTTTGTGTCATCTGTTTGATAAACACCTCATTCTTTATACTTTGCTTAAGGGTTGCATTTTAAGAAAGATATCACATTTATTCCATTGAATTATTTCCTCTTGTTTTTTCCAACACCTTGATAATTTATATATTATAAGTGTTCCATATATTAATATGTAATATATCCTTTATATCAAGTAAAAAGATCTAGTTGCATAAATCAAACTGTAGATTTGTACTTTATATGATAGTCACTGCCAAATAAAAAAATAATAATAATAGCATGCCTAATTACACCTCCCATTTTGGACAGTATCTTTAAAATAGAGTTCCAACATTTTGTTCATTTTTTTTTAACTATGATTTTTTCCCCCTTATTAATTAAGAACTCACTCAACTGACTTAAATTCCACTTGAGGTAAAAAAATTTGCCTCTTTCAGCATGCTTAAAGAGTTCCATCTTTGCTCAATTATATTGTTTATAAGATATATGTTTCTTACCAATATCAGCACTTTCACTTTCTATTCTCTACTTATTTTTTATAAGAAAATAAGGTCAAGATGCAATAAAATATTCAAATAATTATTCACACACATTCATACAAGATGATCATGCAGCTGGAACTGAATTCTCAACTGCAATTCCATACAATGCTTTTCATCCTTGTAGCCCTGAAACATGGAACACTGCAATACACTGTAGTTTAGTAGGTGTTTAATAAGTCTGTGTTGATGAATAACAAATTTGGTAGGCAAATGACACAAAACATCTGAAAGTCCCTCAACCCCTTTTAACTAGATATGGCTTTGAGGCGCAAAATATTCCATACAAAGAAGCCATTAGGCACAGTGAGGAATGAGTCTTACAAACTGGATTCAAATCCAGTGCTGGTGCCTCCTACCGTTGGGATCTTGGACTCATTTACCAACTCTTAGCCTCAATTTTTCATTCTAAAATGAGAATAACAGAATTGTTACAATGCTGAAATAAAATAATTCTTGGTGCTTTCAACATGTGCACAGATGATTTTTGAATACTCCCAACCTCTTTCTCTGTCTCCCAGCAGTCATATTCAACTTTAGCCATTAATTTTCAAGGTCATGCCCTGAACTGTGACACTACTAATTGCTTGACCTCTGTGAGCTTACTTTCAAACATCCCACTATCTCTTCCTCTTTCCAATTTTTTTTCTCTAGTGTTAGATTTCAACAACCCTTCAATCCATTGATCTTACACTTTTTTATTACCTTTCATCTCTTTCATGTCCTCACTGTATTTTTTTACTAACTTAAATTCGACGGTCAATATTTTAATAACTCTCTTGGGTACAACATCAGCTCTTCTGCCCCTACATTGCAAAAACCACATGCCTGCTGTTAGGATCAGATCTGGGCCTGCTCCCCACCTGCACCCATGATGTTGGACTTGGCTGGAGAGGAATGTACAATCATGCTGAATGATCTCACTTTAAATTCACAGCCACTTGCTTCAAATGAGTCCTTAATGCTTCCAGTCAGTAATACACTGCCCTAGTTCATTCACTCTCTCATAGTCCTAGGTAACAATTTTATACCATCTTTTCTCTCTCCAAACCTTAAATATTTCCTTCTCCATCTTCAGTCTTTTAGCTTCTTATTTTACTGAGCAAATAGAAGCAATCTAAAGGCTATATAAAGATCCCACCAAAGCATACCAGCTGTATCTGTACTTATATATTCTATTACTACTTGTTATTTATACACACATACATACACATACACACACACACACACACACAATTGCTATATCTATTACACACCTATTCTGTATACTATTACTCATTACTCTAAATGAACTGACAAGGCTCATAGAAAATAATAAACTCTTTATGCACTCCATCCCATTCTTACTTATCCAAAGATATCATTCCAGCTATCTCTCCTGTATTGTTGATTTTTCCCTACCCATCAGAGCCTTCTAATCAGCATACTATCAAAAAAATTCTTCTTTTGATCTCATTTGCTGTATTTCTAATTTTTATATTTCACTTTATAGAAAATATCTGTACTCTATGGACAATCTGATGTAACTAAGCAAATCAAAAGCATTTACAATCTTCAGACTCAAACTTGACTAGAATCTGAATCCTGATTTTATCATTTACCAGCTGTGAACTTCCAAAGTCTCAGTTTTCTCATCCAAAAAATGGGGGGAAACAATCCTCACCTAGAGTTGTTCTAAAGAGAGAACACTGTGATATATACAAAGCACTTATCACAGTTTCTCCCTGTGACTTGCACTTGATCAGTGGCATTTATAATTAATTTCAGAGAAAAGTAAACAGTTAAGCAGAGAAAAACAAAAACTGTAAGAAATGGAGGGGGCAGGGTAAGAGTATGCTTTTCCGTCTTTAAAAGTTCTATGATTTTGATCATGATTTAAAAGAGAAGGGGTTCAGAAGGTCGACTGGTTTTAAAACTAAGAATCAATTTTTTATTTTAGTTTCAGTTGTAGCTCTGCTGTTGATATGGCTACACTTCTACAGTCATAAAATTGTTAATTCTAATGTGACATAAAATACATATACCAAAATTATATTCTTAAGTAACTCTCCCCAAATTTAAAACTAGACAAACTGCTAAAGAAACTCATTTTCAATATGTTTTATTATTTAAACAGAGTTTGGGGTTACTCATAGGTTCATACTGAAATGTGCCTTTTCTCTGGGGACCAGTAATGCCTGACAGACATCTAGATTAATCTTGTTTAACAGTACATCACTCATTTCAGTTTGCTAATGATTCAAAAGCCAGAAACTGCTAAAGTACCTTTGTAATTTTTTTAAATATTGTTTTCCTTTTATTACTGTTTTTCTTAGGTATTTGGTGAAGTGGGGGAAGAAGAGAAAAATCTTTCCTATTTCATTTCAAGTGTTTTTTTTTTACATCTTTTTGTACTATGAAATCTTGTGCCTTTTCATATCTCTGGTACCGAGGAAATCAAATTCTTAAAAATAATGCTGTGTAGGAGTCTCTAGGAGGAGAGATTGTATCCCAGAAGTTCTGTGTGGGTAACTGAGGACAGATTTGCAGATTTCATCCCAATCTGGTTCAATTATTTTAAAGCTGTATCATGGGAAAATCATGTTCATAAGGCTTAAAATTTGAAGGGGAGAAAGGGAAATCAGCATTGTCCAGCACCTTCTGCCATTCCACCCCCTGCTGGAGGCTGTACGTGGGCTCCTCACTTAATCTTGGGAGGTGGTTCTCTTGAAGAGCTGCTTTTGGCAGTTCAAAAAAGAAAGTACTGCCATCTGGCATTTCTTTGGTATGGTATGACAGTTAAGAGTGCCGGAATTGGGGTCAGGGCGATCAAGGTTTGAATTGTGCTTGCACCAATTATGAGATCATGTGGCAGTAACTTGGGTCTGTGGGGGTAGAGAAAGTTATTTTAAAGTTCAGCCCCATCTGTCACCCACCCTTGATCTCCATCAGTTCACTGTCACTACCATTCTTGATATAAATGAATGAACTTTTCTTAGACTTAACACTACTAGGTTTTTCCTATACAGAAATTCTGAAACCACCACCAACAGTGACCGTGAAGCCACAGTTTCTTATTGTAGAGGTTTCATGAGGACTGAATGAGAAACACTTGACATGAGACCTGACTAGAGTTCAACAAAAGATAGCTATGATTAATGTTAACATCTTAGTTTAAATATATGCCATTGCATACCTGTATTTTATTTCTATATTCTTACAAGGTCTTCAGTAGCAAATTAAGACAGCAATTATTTGATTACATTGCATCTGCTTGTTTGGAAGAAAATTTGTTTTCCCATAAAAGGAAACCAATTACCAAGGCAAATCACAGGCTATAAACAATGTAATAATATAGCTATGATAAAAAGACAGTGTTCCTGCTGTTTTTATACAGAATAATATCACTGGTATGAGGGATTATTTGCAAACACCCCAAAATAGATTTTTTTTGTTTACAATTAATTCTTCATGTCAAATAGAAAGCACAATTTCAACCAGAGATTGTATCACAGTCCCTTAAGCTCTGTGGAGGAAATATACATTATATTGATCTAACAGAATAATATACTAAACTTAGGCTTTATTCACAGTATTGAAAACAATTCCAAACTACTAGACATAAAGTCATTTGTAAAGACTGTTTTCCATGCCTTCCTCCAATAGCAATAACTCCCATTGCTTGTGTTGTGGCAGAAAATGTAAAGTAGATAATGAAGGTAACTTTCTCTATAACATACCAAAGATGGAGGCAACATTAATTTATTTGTATTCTTCACTATTACTAATAATTGCCTTTCTCCTGTTTGTCCTTCAGTTAGACTTGGCCTGCGTATTAACATAAGTCAGATGGAAATAAAGAAGTGGAAAGGAATGCACAGCTAAGAACCTGACCAAAATGTAAAGAGGCAATTTTTCAAAAGACAGAAATTCACCATTTCTTTAGAATGTCTGGTCTAAAGTTTTTCAAACAGTGACACTGAACCCTAAGTTTCCTGGAATTACTCCAAGGGCCACCGGAAAAAAAGGAAGGCACGGGAATATGGAAGGCCATCTTACTCACATCCAATTCCTGCTTCAATCCAAAGCAACACTACTTTAAGAGTCTCTGTGTGTTGGCTTCTACATAGTACTTCATTTAAAGCCTAGATACTCAAAGAGAAGAAATGATCATGAAATGATTCCCCTCACCTCCTAGGATACTCTGATTTTATAAATCAAATTGGTACTCTATCATAAATGCTATATTTCAGGTTCCCATCCAGAATTTCGGTTTACAGGACTCCAATAAGGAATTTGCCTTTATCTATTTGGCCAGTACCTTCACACCATAAGTGTATGACCACTACAAAAGTAGAGGAGACCAAAATACACTCAACATATTTTTTACCATATGTTACCCAATCTTATATAATAATAGTGCTGGTGCTGCAGTACCATTAAACTGGTTTGCTTATTGTGACCATTGATATTAAGTGCTTTAATAATTTTTTAAATAAACAGTTTAATCTGTCTCTTCTTGGGTGTAGTTACCTTTTCTTAAGATGTTCTCTGGATGATCACTGAAGCTAAGATAAAATAAACTTTAATAATAGATATCTAATCAAGCAACAGAGTCACTTTACATGTGTCATATTACTTGGTATTCAGTGTCCTATGAGAAGTTTAAATAGGTCCACTATTCCTGTTACATAATTGAGGTACCTGAGGATTGGAGAGGTTAGGTGACTCATCAAAGCAAGTTTCCCCACTTTTGTCTACATCTTTCATCTTCTCTCTCAGGGTTTAAGTTGCCCATTTCTTTTTTTCCTCATTTATTCCTACTATACTAGCCAGAGATTATATATCTCTGTCTGTCTGTCTATCTATCTGTCTCTCCCCCTCTCTCTCTCTATCAATTAATAGATAGCTATAGATATACACAAATATCTATACAGATGTCTATATGCATATGTATATCTATATCTATCAATCATCAGTTGTCTTCACCATGACAGGGACACCTACTATTATAATTCTACATAGTAGGATGGGGAGGATAAGAACAAAATCACTTTTTTAGGGCTCACTATGTGCCAAGCATTGTACTAGGTTCTAGGAATATAAAACAGGAGGACAAATACAACTATAGCACCCATGAAGTGCAGAGTCTACAGAGGGAGGGATGAAGAGGGAGAGGGAGAAAGAGAGAAAGAAAAAGAGAAAGAGAGAAAGAGTGTGTGTGTGTATGTGTGTGTGAGAGAGAAAGAGAGAGAGAAATGAACAAGTAAATCATGCAGATAATTGCACATATGAACAGTGCCATCTATGCTGGAAAAATGGTGATGAATAGAGAATAATCAGAAAGAAACTGGGTACTTTAGCTGGGATTGTGACAGAAGGTCTTTCCAAGGAAAACCCATTAAACTCTGTCTCTGAAGGATGAGTAGAACTCAGAAAGATAAGGAGTAAAAGGAAAAGTGTTTGAGGGAGAAGGAACACAAGTGTAGTGTATTGAGGAGAAAGAATGGCCTATTATGAGAACTGTCAATAGGATGGAGTGACAGAGCACTGTGGATGGATGAGTGCCTTGAGAAGGAGCAGGAGAGGAGAGTACAGAGACAGAACTACAGGATGTGTGTTACGTGATGTGTTTTTCCTTCCTCTAAGGTCATGAAGTGTGCACAGTAAAAGTCCTGAGTGAAACCGGTGGGCAGCAGCTTGAGTTTTGTTTCAATAGGGGGCAGGATCAGCTCTATCAGATCCATATTCTCTCAGATTTTTTCTCCCATGTCCAAACATATCTATTTGTAAGGTGAACTACAAGACCTGGGAGATGTGACAAGTGTCTGGCTGTTGATGAGACAAGTTAGTAAGATGGCATGACCTTTGCCTAATCCTTACAATGCTGACATGAGAGAGGTTTCTTCATTCCCCTTTCACAGATGAATGCTCTGAGATGTAAAAAGGTTAAGACACTTGCCCGAGTAGGCCCTTGTACAAAGTGACAAAACTAAGGTTTTTATCCAGATGGGTCTGACATTGTTAGTGTATTCAACCATATAGTCACTCCCACACATAGGGTGTATCCATGGTCTAAAGTAAAAAACAAACAAACAAAAAAAAACAAAGAAATAAAACAAGTAAAACTGGAAGCAAATTTCATTCATTTTACAGTTCACATTTTCTTTCCTTAAAATGTGGTGTTATGAATTCACACACACATTCAACAAATGCTTATTAAACACCCCCTATGTGTTCGGCACTGTGGTAGTTACTGAAAATGAGTTGTGTATAAGAGTAAAGAGGTAAATCAGAAATCCTTAAAGTTAAAACGATAATGACATACCATTTTGAGAATTATAAAAGGAGACTCTAGACATTATTATAAAGTATGTTTAAATTAATTACTGGTCATCTAAGGCTATCATTTGGCTTCTGATTTTGCTCATGAACTTTCACAAGACAAAGGTTTCAATGGAAAAGAGAACTGAAGAGTTTAGAAAGAAAGATATTGGTTCCTGGGTAACTAAATCATTCATACAGCTATCACTGGAAAAAATCCAATTAAATGAGAAATAAAATGATTGCTAATGATGTTAAGGTTCTCCTAAGCCATCCTTGGATATAACTTTTATGACTCCATCAGCCAGCTAGTATCTTAAAGTCAACAAATACATTAAAGATTTAAGCATTTTCTCCTAAGCATTCATATAAATTCTAGTTGAATTTTCTGACTCCCCAAGTTCAGATTAGGAGCTTCCTCTCTACTCAAATCAATTTATACTTCTCTGTCATACTAGATTGAAATTGCTCACTTGCTGGTTTAATCCTTTCCAAAACCACATGCTCTGTAAGTACACTGACCACATGCTTCTTGTTCCCAGGTGACTCTGGAATCGCAAGCAGTCTCAGGTGCATAGTAGGTGTTCAATAAATATATCTAGTAATGTATAAGCCAATTATTGCAGAGATGTCTAGGAATCTAACATACACAAAAGTAAGGGCATAGCAAGGTCAACAATGCCTGGGATTTACTCAGGTGGCCAGAAAGTAGCAAACAGAATTGTGGATGTAACTGAGGCTAGACCTAAATCTGCCTATTAAAGGAAATCCTTCTGATGAAGGGATGTCAAGATCTGTTAGAAAACAAGACTATATATATATATATACACACATATATATATATACACATATATGTGTGTATATATAATATACACATATATATGTACACATATAATATACACATATATATGTACATATATAATATACACACATACACATACATACACACATTGTCTTATTGAAGAGTGCAGATGAAGGAAGGTCTGAAGTGCCTGCAGTTTCTAATCAATGAGGTCTGCGCATTGTGAATCACTTTTCTGGCAGACTGTGGAGAAATCATTAGCATAAGGACTTTGTGAATCAAGATCTTGGTTCTTTGTATACAGATATACTATTTTCTACCCACTTCAACTGGACAATTCTAAAAAAAAAAAACGGGGGTACTTTATATAACACAGATCCTCAGTAAATGTAAAGCAATTACATGTTTTCAGACAAATATTTTACATTATTGAGTATCCATGGGCCTAAAAATGGCCTTTAAAATGTTGAATGTATCACACATTATGGCATCAATCATTACTGCTCCATCCCACGGGAGTATCCATCCAGGAAAGCCAAGCAAAACTGCTCATTTTCTAAGGCATACTTTTCTTATGCAAAGATGAATTAATACCTTTCTATTTCATTACAACTTGACAAATTGTACACTGACACAGGTATCTCTCTGTTTAAAGGGGGGAAAAAGATATTTCACCTAGTTGGCAGGAAAGCAAATTAATGAAAAGTGAATTCTATTTCCCATTTGTATTACAGTGTAAATTTGCAGGCACATGCCCATAGGAAAATTTCTCCGTCTGATGTCACTGAATGCGTAAGCGGGGTGCTTGACCATGTTGGATGTGTGTTGTGTTGTAGGCCAGCTCTTTTTCTGTTCAGGGTATTTTCAGAACTCTGCAACACCTCTCCTAGTCTAAGGAATTTTCAGAACTCTGCAACACCTCTCCTAGTCTAAGGAATTCTCTTGGTTTTAATTTTATGTCTTTGCCACCCTCTGATATCCATATGCCCCATTTCCCTTATCCCAGTCACTGGACCTTCTCTGCTGCTCCAGGGTCCCCTTTACAGAAAAGTCACATTACCAGATATCCTCTTCTCTATTTAGTTGCCTAGTACTGTTGGTCTGGACCATCTACAGTATTGTCTAAAACACAATATGCTACTGCCTGAAAGTGTCTTAAATGTGCCACCAAGTTATGCATAATGGGCTGCCCCCTATTTTCATCAGTATAACTAGTCCACAATCACATTATATTAGATATTCTCAGAATAAAAGGTCTCTATAAATTGGGGTGGGGAAATTACTAGCATTTTCTTCTTTGAAAAGGGACTGATAAATCAAAGTAGAAAAGTACGAGCTTCATCACATGGGGCAGCTTTTGAGTGAGTCACGTGGCAACAGTCCCCATTAGCACTCTTATTTCCTTTTAATGCCATACAACACAGCAACCACAGTGTGAAGCAAATGTCTTGTTTTCATTTCTATAACAATTTTAAACATCCTATTGTCAGTGGCATACTCACTAACCATTCTCTATCACCATGAAAGAATATTTTCCAGGATGGGATTCATAAAAGGTTATTCTAATTCTGCAATGACTGCATATGTAATTTAATTATAATCCTTAATTTCCAATTCTGCCACATATTCTCCTAGGTTCTGAGAAGCCACAAGGTGGGGGGAAAACCATTCATAATGACTTCCATTATGGACTAGCCAGGGGGAAGAAAAGAATTACTAGAACTTGAAGCTTTTTGAGAGTTTTACTTTATGTTTATTTAGATTTAATTAAAATAAATAGTTTAAATTGCCTTTTAAAAAGCCCCTTCTAAATGTTTTTGTTTGTTTATATGCTTTCTTGTTTTAGCAAGCACAGAATCAACAGACTGGGCAAAGCATCCAGGAGGAACTACTAGAAAAAAATCAGATAAGTTATTTAGAGGAAGCCCCATGGTCTCATCCATACCAGTTTTCCTTGAGGTTCTCGAAATTATTTACTAACACTTACAAGGCATTGACTGCATGCCATGCACTGTCATGTGCACTATACATATCAACCCATTTGATCTTCCATAACAACCCTATGAGACAAGTACTACTGTTGTCATCTCCATTTCACAGATGAGAAAATGGAGACACAGAAGTAATTTGCCAATGATTAAAGAGCTAGAGATTCAAACTCAAGAAGCCTGGGCTCTTAACCATCATGTTATGCTGCCTCTGACATCAAGAAATGATCATTAACGTTTATGGGAAGGGAGGGAAGAAGGAAATTAAATACTTAGCAGTAAGAATATTAATGCAACATGGTCATTCTCACAGCACACTTTGTATTCTGGTAGAGTTCTTTTACTTTTGGGGCTATTTGCTCAATTTTATAGCACTTTTCTGAATCCTGAATCCCTCCTGGGTTATTCCTTAAAACCGGGCCTCACCTCATCTTCAGTGTGCTCCTGCTTGGGTGAACCAACTAAAAGGAGACCACAAGAGACTTCATTGCTGGTGTTTTCTCAGTTCCCTTGAACTAGAATCTCTGTGCTTATGCTAAGAACAGAGCATCTTTCAGAGAGAATTCTAATTTGTAGTGTAAAGCACTTAGCTCAGTACCTGAAGTACTCAGCAGTTTTAGAAAATACCATTATTGTTAAAGCACCATTGCATCATCACTTCTCTCCAGTTCTGTTAAGAGATAATATATAATGGTTTATTCGAGACAGGGCCATCACAACCATAATAGAACTCTGCAATGGGCATTTATGTTTCATTCTTTTGAGAAATATTTATGGAGCACCTACATTTTTTCCAGGTACTATGTCAGGTATTATGATGAACAGAACAGACACAGTTTCTATCTTCACAGAGTTTACAGTCTTAATGTTGGAGAGATAGTTAAATAAGCAAGTATAATACAGTATTATCTGTGCCATAGTAAAGAAAAATAGGCTCCCATGGGGGCAAAGATAAGGAATGTCTAACCCAGATACAGTGGGCCAGGAAAGGCTTCCCAGAAAAAGTAACCTCTAGATTCAGATCTGAAGTATTTAGTTAATCAAAGCAAATGATGGCAGAGTACCAGATAGAGGGAACAACACCTGGAAGAAGCAAGTGTTTAACAGTATTCAGGAACTCAAAGAAATCAAGTACAAGCTTAAGTTATGAATGCAAATGGCAGGATGGCAACAGAAGATTCTGGGGAAAGAAGTGGTCATTTCATGAAGGGATATGATTCATCGTATTTAACTATAAGAGCAGTTACAAGGAATGAAGAATTTAAGCAGGGGAGTAACATGGTCAAACTAACATTTTAGAAATCTCACTATGTTTGCTGGATCCAAAAGGGACAACACCAGACATGGGGTAGGGAGGACAGTTTACGTTTCTTTGCAGTAGTCTGGAAAAGCAATGCTGGTGGTCAGGGCCAGAGTAGCATCAGTGGAGATGAAAAGGAATGGATGGACTTCAGAGATGTAAAGAATAAAGAGGACTAGTCACAGACTGGAGAGAGTGGTTGGTAAGAAGGAATGGTAAGGAATGACACTCAGATTTCATTCTTCCCTGGGCAACTGGATGGTGGAATTACCATTTACTGAAATAAGAAACATAGGGAAAGAAGAGGTTTGGGAAACACATAGGATGCTTCGGCATAGTTGAAAGAATCCAAGAATACAAAATTAGAAGAGCCAGGAGGTAAACTTCCCCACCCAAAATGATTCCTCTTCCTGGGCAACCGGACCCAGTGCACATCCCAGTAGGCGCACTTCACCAGTGACTGCAGCCCAGTCTAATGATGAGAAGAGTAGTGGAATACTAGATGGTTCTCGAATGACTGGAAAGAAAAATAGGGATCTCTTTTATTGCCCGCTGTATTATCAGAACAAACTTAGTGAAGAAAATAGATCCTAATTGCTATTTATCTAGATGATAAATATAAAAAAATAATAAAAATACGCCCTTCCATTGCCTCCATAGTATACATCATTTCAATGTCTCACAGCAAATTAAATATGGCTTACCACCGCTTATGATGATTTCCTGCCAGAAATGCTAAATATGAATCTGATCAAGTCTCTAGAAGCAAGAGTCTAAATCTAACAAATTTACGGAAAATATAGGAGACAGAAAAAAAACGTGTTAATGACATCACAGAGATTATACAGATGGATCAGCAAAAACTCAAGTATAGGACATTTAACACAACAAGCCACTTGTTTTTTGAAAAGGTGGGGAGAGAGAGAGAGAAAAAGAGAGAAATTAAAAGATTTTAAAATATACATTAATACATTTTGCCACTTGTTGCATAAATGTTACATGCCATATGTGTATGCGTGTGTGTGTGTGTGTGTGTGTGTGTGTGTGTATATACATACATATGTATATGTATGTATTTGAAAGAGAGAATAGCAACCAAAGGTAATGGAGTTCATTTGGATCTTGATTTAAACAAGCCAACTTTAAGAAACTATTGTGAGAAAATCAGAGAAGTTTAAACACCAACTACATATTAAATTATATTACTATGCCGAACATGTCAAACTAATATGAAATAATACTGAATGTCAACTGCAATTGAAAAATTTTAAAAAGGGGAGAGAGGTGAAAGGGAAATTTCAGGTATAAAACAAATAAGTCGTGGAGACATAATGTACAGCATAGGGTATACAGTCAGTAATACTGTGATAGTGCTGAATGGTATCAGATGGTTGCTAGACTTACCATGGTGATCACTTCTTTAAGTATATAAATGTTTAATAACTATGGTATATATCTGAAACTACTATAATATTGTATGTTAGCTATATTTTAATATAAATCTTAAAAAAATAAGTAAATAAATTTTGTTAAAGAATAACAGCAAGTCCTCGAGTAATGTCGTTTATTCAACTTTATTTTGTTATAATATTGATGAGATGCCATAGGAGCTTAACTGTTGTTTCTATCAGCCCATGGTAAGATTGGTTTCGCTATACAATGTTTTGCCTAAAGTCACAGAAACTATCTACAACATTGAGGACTTACTGTATTAATTTTATATATGATAATTAAATTATATTTTGTTGTTGTTGTTCATTTCATTTTAGGAACATATAGACAGTATTTGTAGATGAATGAAATCATGGATGTCTGAAATTTGCTTCAAAATAATCCAGCACAGAAAGGAGGGAAAGTAGGTAAGATATATATGAAACATGATTGGTCTTGTAACGATAATAGTAATTATTAGAGCTAGGTGTCTTGATATTTGGATGTATTTGAAAATCTCTGTATTAAAATTTTTAACTGACTTGCCAAGAAATCTAGTACTTGAGGAAAGCGATAGCAAAGACCAAAGAAAAAGACGGTCAGTTATGATGCAGAAACTAAGCATTCATCTATCAATTTCTGGAGGGACGTTTTTCCGTGCAATGGACTGGCACTCTCTCTCCTAAGCATAGTCACTCCTCTCCATAGTCTGTGCTTGGAGGTTTCCAAATGGAGCTTTGTGGCACATTATCAGTTATTTCCATTTCTAATTCTATTGATGCAATCTAAACCTCCCTAGGCCATCAGGAACATTTGGTCTTCTCCTTACAGTTGCATATACATATATATAAATATATATATATTTTTTTTAACATATCAAGGTACTTGCGGGTAATCCCAGAGACCTCGCTTTTCTGTCTACGTATTGACACTTCTCTTGCTGCCAAATTTATTCAGAGATTCACAGCCCTAGGAAGAGACTACTTTAATCACCTTCCTCAAAGGATTGGGCTTAGGTAACACAACTTGTTTGGCATGAAAAAGAAAATACAATATTTTACTAACATGCTTGTATCACTTTATATTGAACCCAATGCTCAGAGCACAGCATCTTAAAGAGATAAGAAACAACTCCACTCACCACCCCTGCCCTTTATCATCACCGATACCATTCACTATTTGCCCAAACACAGGCCTAAGCTGACCTCATGATGAAGCCTTTACATTTCAACTGTGCTATATATTTTTAATTATAAATTTAGACACTTCAAGTCTTAAGAATACTTCAGAGTACAAAGTCACCTGATCCACAACTATTAAAACGTTTCTTCTGTACAGAAAACCCTGAGAAAAGTAACACTATCTCTGAAAAGTATTCAAATAATGACATAACAGAATTTTTACTGATAATGAGTTTTGATTATGACATGGAGAGAAAGAATTTGAAAGCAGGAATGACTAAAAAGGAGGAAGAAAGAGCAGCTAAAGTAACTAAGATAGAAAATTGTCACAGAAAGAGATGTTGTGGTGGCAAAGACCAAACCTTCACAGTTTTGACTGAACTGTTCTGTTGCTTCATTTTGAACGTGCCAACATCATATCTCTATGGGCAATAAAATTTTAAGTTATCATTCATATCATTCAAGTAACCAGGAGAAAAAGAAGAATCATTTCAAGATAGATGCATTTCCACCTGTTTTCCTATAAAAACACACTCTCTTCTTGACGCTTCTAAAGATAATGTTGGTAAGTTACTCACAGCAGTCAGAACCACAGATGCCCTCTTAACTCAAGGCCATGCAGCTGAATTCTAAGTGAGAAATTGCTTCCTGGTCTGCTTTTCTCCAACACCCCATCTCAGTCAACAGCCCTGAAGATATATACTGTTCTTATAAAGCAATTTAGAGACTTTTGTGGCAACAACCCTTTAAATTTCAGGAAATGAAGTCAAGTAAGGTTAAAATGCACCTACATGCAGCAATTTGTTGAAAAGGTGATGAATCGGTATCTCTATCTATAATTCATAGTAAGCATTCCATGAATTAAATTCCCTCCTTGTAGTCATGTTATCACAGTTTTATTATAGGCAAATGGCTTTCTATCTGAGTGCTTTCAGGCATTTGTCTGAAGTAACTCACCCATGAGTAGGATTAAGGAAATGTGCATAATTCTCTTCAACAAGAATAATTTTCTCACTTTCTCAGGCACTAGAAAATGGCTCTAAATAAGAGGTTCATTTATTTCCATGCACCTGTGATTCTGTTTCTAAGTGGTGTGAATGGCTATTGAGTATCTGGTTCAAAATTAGGACTTCTCTTTTCCAAATCACTTAGTTCTCATGTCTTGAAGGTGAATCAAAAAGGCATTCTCCAACACTTGAAAAGGTGAGGGGCAATTATTTAGCTAGCTGGGTGGGAAAGGAGGAAAGGTACCTTCTCATTGTTTTAAATTAAAACAAAGGACATATATAAAATCTTTCGTGAGGCAAATCCTAGGATAGACATTTCTCTTCTACATTCCTATACCACTCACATTTTCTTGGTTGCTGATAAGTGAATCATAATCGATAGTATCTCACATATTGTATTTTGGTGTGTAAGCAATGTAGACGAACACAGTTCCTACTTCCTTCCTAAGTACATACAGACACTTGTTGATTTCAATGGTTCATAGTTCGACATTAACTAAATACTCAGTCAAAACTACCTGAGGCTGACCATCAATTCTAGGTCTATATGATTTATGAGGCAAGAATCTAACCAGAGAGATTTTGGTTGCTCAATTTCCCCTTGGAAAGCTTGGAAGAAAATTAGAAAAACAGGGGAAGAAGGGGTTTCTCCTCATGACTGTCAACCACTATATTCAACATATTAATTTCTCACTGTTTATTTTTTACTGTGATATGGATCCAAGCAAAGTATCTGCATTATCTCTGGGTTATTAGAAGAGTCTGATTGCTTAGAGTTAATTCCTTGGATCTAAGGAGTTTCTCTCTCTCTCTCTCTCTCTCTCTCTCTCTCTCTCTCTCTCTGTATATATATATATATATATATATATATATATATATATATATATATATATATGTATGTGTGTGTGTGTAAATATACATATATATGTATATATATACATACATATGTATATGTATACATATATACACATATATACATATATATACACACATATATATATATATACACACACACACATTATTTTAATTTAAACTAGGAGGAAGTTGAATTCTTCTGCAAAGAGCATCTTTTTGCCAGTAGGTTGGTTTTGAGGGTGCAGGGGCACTCCTGGGAATGTGTGCTGCCCCCTAGGACCCAGCAGGCTGCAGCTCCTGCACCCTGAGCACTCAGCTCTGCAATGCACACAGTAGCCCAGGGTTTGGTGGCTCTTGGCGGCTCTTGACAGGGCTCAGTGGAGCTAGAGTTCGCTAGCCAAAGATTGCAGACAGTCAGCTCCCTGTTTTAAAGTTTCAACCCATTAACCCAATCACAACAGCTTGATGAATTAATGCTTATATAGGCACAGTTGGCAGCTTCTAATTAAATAATTATGGCTAAGCAGCTGCATGGAAGCTGTTATGCACCCTAGAAAGCCAGCTGTTAGTTTTATTGGTCCTAAGACAGAGGAAGAGTTAACACTGAGCCAAAGATGTTAGGCACAAAGGAGAAGTATATCAAATGCAACATATATGCTGTGCAATATGAAGTTGGTATGTGTTTGTACCAGCCTGTCCATGGAGGGATGGAGAGCAAACTGCCCCTCAGCAACCTCTCAGCAGTCCAACAAAGAAGAAAGCAATTACATGATTAGGAGAACAGAGCTAAACTAAAGAGGCCACAGTATTAGACATATGAGTCTTTGATGAGCACAGAAATGTCATTGAACTAGTAAGCAAATACATGTTAGGTTCTGAGTCTCATTTAGGTGAGTGAGTCTCTTTTGGTGACAAGGGGGCTGATATGTTTTTATTTATTTGACTGAAGCTTTTAAAGATGATGTTTTCAAATATTAGAAATTGGAGAACAAGGGAAATACCACAAATAGATTTGGACTCCCTTTAAGGTGACTTCTTCCGCCCCCAAAGTGAGAAGATATTTGTTCTACAGAATCACAGATAATGTCATTTTTTTTTTACAAAAGGCTAAAAAGCTAGAATCTTATCTCCATACTAGTGAAATTCACCAGAAGGAAGAAAGCAATATCTGATGACTGATCTCCAGTACAGAGAAAGATTGAGATTATAGATAAAGGCCATAGATAGGGTAACAATCATACTTGTTACTACACATCCATATGCTCCTGAACTGATAGCTGATTTTATTTTTCTCCACAGGCTGTCCTTTCTACATAATCCATGTGTCTTTGCTTCTGAAACCCCAAATTGTGATAACCCAGTAGGGAATGATTCAGCTTCCCACTGGCCAATTCACCCAGATTCCCAGCACTATCTCCAAAGGAATAAACACAACTGCAGGCAAAAATCAGTCCAAGAAATTCATTTGTTTCTTTATGTTTAAATAAATTTAAATGTTTTAACCTCCTAAGTGTGTATGAGTTTGCCTTCAAATAAGAATAGAGGAAATTGATTGTGAACACTAGAAACATATTTCTTATATAATTCACTTCCCAACTCCCAGGCCTGTTGAATATCAGCAGTTAAATAAAGCACTAAACTTTATAGACTGATTTATTGTTCTCTCTTCAGAGGTCAATGGCTTACAGTTTATTTAGAAGAATGCCATTTCAAGAAAACAGGCCATCCATACCATAAGTCGTCATTTAAGCAAGTGAAATGACCTCTAAGAAACTCTTAGTTAAAAAGCTTCAGTACAATACTTTCCTTTTTTCTCTCTGGTTTCCTTCTATGTCAGTAATTCTATCACCTCAGCTGTCTAGATGTTTGCATGTGATTGACAATTTTAAGAATCTCACTCCTTTTAGATGGATCTTAAATGAAGTTCAGCTTAATTAAGTCTGCAGTTCAACTCAGGTCTCAGTATGAAATGCTAAAGAATCAAGTAGCAGATCTGTAAGGCCTATAAAAGCAAATTTTAGACTTGGGTTGAGGGGGTAGAGAAAGGGGGTCTTTTATCAGTCTATACTGCCATCTAGCCAAGATCACATCATTCAGTACTACATCCATTTGTGTTTTCAAAGCCCCTGATTAAAGCAAATCTTCAGCAACCAGCTTAATAGACTCCAAAATTCAGATAAAAGAATAGCAGCACTTCATCCACTCTGAGTCTACCAACCTCTGTGGCCCAACAGCCAAGTTCGAATCATTGCCCAACCTAACAATTCAGTATCTGGCAGTCATACATATCTGTTTGCATTCCACATATTACCTATACCAATATCATTTGCATCGTGTGATTTTTGAAGCCTTTGAATATTCTGTGATTTTATTGGAAAAACAGATAAAAGTTGCCTTAGGTAAGACATGAGAGCTGAATTATAACCTTCAATACTCTATACCTCAGAGGTTTTTTTTTTTTAGTCCTCTAATAGAATTCCTTAGGCACTGACTGAACGTGCAGACCACATACATCTATAAAGAGAATCAATACACATGAAAAATAAAAAGAACCCTCTGCACTTACGGTAGAAGACGTATTCAGTGTAGCTTGACCAGATCTTGTCATCTGTATATTGGTTGACGAAAGAAGCTGTCACCGAGGAGTTACAGGCCACCATGTGGAATCCACACTCCGACAACATATCAAAAGCCCTTTCCAGATGCTTGAATTTGAGATAAAATCTGGAGGTGTATCTTTCCGGGGCTCGGTCAGGGTCTCTGCTCTCATTCAAAGTTTCTCCAAAGACCTCCTTTGCCAAGGAAATTCTTCCACAAACCAAAATCCGAGGAACTCTTCGAAACTTAGCATCTGCCTGCCCCTCTCTGCCCATGGTACAGGACCCCCTGTAACCCACTGTAATGAAACCCCACTTGCGGTCCACGGGGAGCAGTGAGGAAGGGGGGCAGATTCTCGTGTCGCTTCCTTGGGAGGCATCTTCAAAGTCACTATGGCAGAAGTCATCGGGGCTTTGCTTGATTTCATCAGGAGCCAGGAGTTTGACCAAGTCTGGGAGCTGGAAGTACTCAGCTTCCCTTTTCAGTCTTCCTCTTTCTGGGAAGTGATCAGGCAGGACCACCTGCCGGTCCCTGAGATAGTCCAGAATGTAACGAAACAAGAATCCATCTCTGTCAATGAAAAACCTTCCCTTGGAGTCCTTGGCTAGATCGTTAGCAGTGTCTCTCTTTGGGGAAAACATTTTCCACAGGAGGGAATGAGGGATGCTTATTAATGTGGAATGGCGAGTGAAATAAACTTGACCCCCAACATTCAGCTCCACGACCTCAGGGAAGGAGTTGGGAACTGTGGCCCCCTGTTCTCGAGGATAATAACGACTGCAGTTCCCACTCAGAGCCATTGTCCCTTTCTTCTCCTCCTATTTTGATTTGAAAGTGCAATCCAGTGGAGTCACAGCCTTGTCCTTTGCATCAACTTGTAAGGAAGGGAGAAGGATGCTACCTCCTTTAAAAAGACCTCCTTTTACTCCAGTTGTCTTTCCCCAACAAGAAAACAAATTTAGAAGCGTCCACAGGTGAAGTAGTTTAAACCTTGGCTGGTGGTGAGTTATTACTTCATGGAATATAATCAACTCATCTCCATTCGGATCTTCCCCCAGGCTCAGTAGATAAGGCAGGCCAAGTCGTCAGTTACTCAGAGGTCTATCTGAAGGAAAAGAAAGAAAATTATTTCCTCAAACCCAGCATGAGTCAGAAAAAGAGAGCGCTGGAGAGAGGAGAGGGAGGGAGAGGGAAGGAGGGAAAAAGGAGGGAGGGTGGAAGGGAAGGAGGGAGAGATTATTTTACATAAGCAGCCCTGGAATTACTGATTTCAGCTAAATCGTAGCTTCTCTCATGCTATTTTGTGTCTACATGCTTATCCATATGACTCTGTCTCCAGCAATTAGTATTAAACACATTTCTATTTGTATTTCTGCATTTTAAAGGAATATGCAATTTTCAACTTCCAAAAGGCGATTTTTTTTTTTTTTCAGCTAGACAGGGAAATCAATAAGCCTTACCTTAGTGGGTGCTGGAAACCCAGTCTTGTGAAGAAATACCCATTTGCAAAGCAGTCAGAATCCACAGCCACACTAAACCTCGAGCTTGTCAAATCCCATAGAGGTAAAGGACAGAGGTATCAATGAAAAGTGCCAGAGAGATGTGCTCTTAGAAAATAGTTATACGTATGTATTTATATACATTTATATTTGTGTGAATGTATGTCTGTATTCACTGCCAATCTCAAGTTAAAACAAGTCACAAAAAGTTAAACCATGATGCGAGGTGACTGGATTGAAGAAGCAAAGCAGAGAAAAATATTCAACCAGAGCGTCGCCAGGAAAAAAAAAAAATCAAACCTTTAGCAAGAATCCTTAAAACAGAATAGAGTTGCAAGAGGTACCGGGACTTAGAAGCTTTTCAGAAAGCCCAGAAGCAGAGAGACGGAGGTGTTCTACTGGGGTCCCAGGTAGCCACCCCACCTGCCGCCAAGGGCGAACGGGCTCCCATGTTCCCAGCCAGGTGCGAGCCGGTGGGAACCGGCGCCGCCACAGCGCAGAGATGCCGGGGGCTCGGCTCGGGCTTCGGCGGGCGGCGGAGCTGGGTGGTTCCACAGTTCCCAGTGCAGTTGGGCTGCTGTTGTTTCAGCAGTGCAGGCGAGAAACCATCCAGGGAAATGACTATTACATCATCTTAAAGGAATATGGCTTGGAGAAAGCGGAGGCAGCTCCAGTCATGTCCTCCTCAGTGACAGGTCGCCAGGACTGCACGGGGACGCCGAGCGCGGGCCGTGGGTACGCGACTCCCAGCGCTCAGGGCTTGGGGCGGGGACGCAGCGCGGCGCAGCCGCTCCCCCGCCTGCCCTGTCCCGAGGTCTGGAGTTTCCCAGGGCCTTTGCTTTGCCCTTTCCTCTGGCCTTTAGACCTCCATTGCTACCCTCACCCCCCAGAAATTAGCCCCCAACCCAGTGATGAGATAAACACAAGTGATTTTTCACTTGAAAAATCTACGAACAAACCCTTTCCACAGATTTCTGCTGAAGGGCAAATTTCCCCTCTAAAGCTTGTTCACACACACACACACACACACACACACACACACACACACACACGGCCTCAACTTTCAAGCTACAAAGCAGCTTTTTTTAATCAAAGGGGATTAAACTATGTTCTCTCAAATGCCCTCCTCTTTCTTCCTTCTTTCTCCATCTCCCTGCCCCCCCAATAAATAAATGATAAATGAATTAATGAATAACACTCTTTCCAAAGAATACATGAAGCACTGGTACCCTCAGAAAGCCCACAGTTTACACCAATAAGTCATTACCTTCAATATCTCAGCTTACCTGTAAGAAATTGTAACCTGCAACCTTTTTCAGGGGCTGTTTCCTGACTGAGCATCTCCTTGGGTGTGCCCCCAGCCCCTCCCCGCTCATCCCAAGAGGACTCTGCTGGAAGACACGCCTGCTAAGAGACATTTTACACTTGTCCCAGAGGACGGCCTTAAGTGCATCATTAGAGTTTCAGGAAGGCATTTCCAGGGCAACCTAATCCACTAACAAAGTGCTTCCAGTTGATCCTGCCAGTCAATAATGGCCTAGCCAAGAGTTTACAGTAAGTCGGCCATTTCCCCCTTTAAAACACAAGTGCCTTAGGACTCACATTCCTAATAAGAAATAGTACTTCATCTATAAATAATACATGTGAACAACACTCCATCTCAAACAACTGCTATTAAATATATATATATATATATATATATATATATATATATGAAAACCCAAAATGGAAAGTATGAATTAGATACATTTTATGGGATGCATTTGTTTATGGCCAACTTTCACCCCAAGAATTAGCTTGAAGATAGACTCAGCAGTTGGATAAATTAATTTCTAGTTTAATAATCTTTCCTTTCAATAACTATCAGGTTACCGAACAGAGTATTATCTAACATTCCAACACCTAATTATATTTGACTTTGTTTCTTTAATGTTTTAACCTGTTCTGGCCTCAATCATTGAAATCTTAACGCTGGACCAATTAAGGAAATGTTTATTATTTGATGCACTTATGTCGCCATCTACTGTCCCTAAGCTATTAGTGCAGCTCTGTATCTGGCAACTTGAGCTAAAAGTTCAATTTTTTTTTTTTTATCTTGAAGTTTTCATAGTGGCTTGAGTATTACTAGAAGCGCACTGTTCACCAATTTGACAAGACAAACATTTAGTTGCCACTCGGTCAAGAAAACAATAAGTCTGAATCTGTGCCTATTAAGTATTGGGTTTGGTTGTAGTTAAAAGTAATCAAATGTTTTATTTCTAACAGAGTAGGTCAGTGCACCATGACAATAACTTTGGAGATTGGATATTAAAATACTCTGTGGAAAGTTTGGCAGCAAGGGAAGAATGGAAGTAAGAAAATCCATAGCCTTTTAAAGCTAACAGGAACTTGGGAAATGAAAATCACCATCCCATCTTAGAGAAACTGAGGACCAGAGAGAGAGAGCATTTCCACAGATCACACAGCCATGGAGTAGCAGGGTAGGGTTTTGACCACTGCCTATTTAGTTTTGACCACTGCCAATCTCCTGTTTTTAACCTTCTATATTCTAGAGTTAGGAATAGAGAAGAAGCAAATTTTTAAAAAGAAGAATTTCAAGATCACTACACATTTGAAAAAAAAACAGCAAGTCATTTAAGACAGTTTTGAATATTAAGTTAAATTGTGAGGCTAAAGAATTTTACAATTAAAAAAAGTATTCTGAATTTCAAAAATTAGGAGTTCTGTTCATTGATCTGGGTTTCATAGGTTAGGCTATTTTTGAGACAAGTAGTTTTTAACCTTCTTTGGAGAGTGGACTGCTTATAGAATCTTATGGAATCTCAAAAATGAACGTATAAGCATAAAAATTTGCAATCTGTGACAGGGGCAAAGCCTCTTAAGAAGAACTAAGTAAAGAGAAGAACCAGGGGCCCACGTGGCCAGGTACTCACATTACCAAAAATCTGTAAATCCAGCCTATGAACCTTCTTTTGGAAATGAGATTACACATACACTCACAGAGATATGCTCTGACAATTGAAAAAATACAACATTCATAAGATAGCCTTAACCTTGATCACATGACCTGAAATATACTCAGAATTCACATTTTTAATAAACACCAAAATATCTCTGATTCTTTGCACAATTATATTGCTTTATATTCTTTTGCGTTAAAATGCCAACTTATTAAATTGTTCAAAAAAAATTTTTGCTGGCTCCTTTAGGCATATTTATATTTTAATGTACATGAAGTCTCAAGAAATTGAGAGGATCTGGCCCTCTCACCATTTTGAGAGATCAGACAAATGGTTCAAGATCAGTTAACATCCTCTGCTCTGTACTCTTCCGTTCTTGTTCCTTTAGTCTTGGGGATGTAAACTAATGAGGAGTGAGATTAAAGAGATAATAGGCTTGAAAGAAACAAAGCAATATGCCACATAGAGAGATTTAAATAGTGCTAGAGTAAGCCAGTGTGTCTCAGGAAAGTTGTCAGTAAGCCCGGCTGTTCGGTGCCTTAACGAGAGGCAAGAGGCCAAGTCTAGGCTATGAGTGTATTCCTATCCCATGTGTCAGCAGATAACACTACCAATGTTCTCTCTTCCGGCAGCCCTCCGCTGAAACATTACAAGATGCCACACTCGCTCGAAGGCTGAACACACAGCAACAGATTTCTCTTTAGGGCAGAGCAAGGAAGAATGTTCCATCTTATTCTTCGTAATAGTCAAGCTTATATAGCACATCAAGATTCACCGTGGGTAAATCGTGGAGTTGGTAAAATGTGTCTTAGCCTCTGTCTCTTGTTCCTCACTGTCACACACCCCCAGAGCTGAATGTTGAAGAGTACATTCTCAAAAGGACAATTTTAATTTTGGAACAATTTGTTCACTTCCCACATTCTCACCCCCAGCCCATCCTTAAATTTCCTCTCCCCTCAAGCAGAGATAGCTTTTAAGCTTCTGTCTTGTTTATCAGGAAGGGATGGAATTGATCTATTAAGATGCTGTGCACTCACTGTGCTATGGCCCCCAAAGACTCCTGTATTATCATCATAGCTCCCGTTAATGGAGAGCCAGCCATCAAGTACTCATAGCAGTCATTACCCCTCTTCCAGCTCTGCTTAACTGGCTGTGTGACACTGGACAGAAGACTCAATGTCTCTGAGCCATGGTAAAATAAAGATAATAAGACCTGCCTCCCAGATATGTTGTGCAAATTCGATACTATTGATGCATGTCAGACCCCTAACACTTTCCTTGGCTCTAGGCAAGTGCTATATAAATACCAGTAGTATTCGTGATAGTGGTAGAAGCTGCTGTATTTGCTGGTTTTGCACTCAAGTGGAAGCATAAAGAAGTTAAAAAGATGCTTGAAGATTGAAATTCAGTTTTACTTCTAAAAGCTTTGCTCTTCCCACTATGCAGCTTCAGATAAAGATCATTGCTTGCTACAGATGTATTTGTTAATGATGGAGGGATTTCAGGGTTTGGTGGGAGAAGTGGGGTGGCAGAATGAGAAAATGAGAATAATCAGTTCCACAATGGTTAAAAATGAAAATGCCACTATCTTCTGCTAAACAAGGTTATGTTCCCTTTCTTTCATTCCACATGGATTTATGGAGTACCTATGTTTGTCCAGCACAGTGCTAGGTACTTAAAATACAAAGCTGAATTCTGTACCATCTCTGAACTCAAACACTCACATACAAGCACACACTCATACTCAAACTCATACCAATGGAAGACAAAGTTTAAAAATTTCTAGATTTTTGAGCACTGTCTCTTATTTGCAGAAAGATGCTTGCTGCTGCATTCAGCTATTAGTCCTGCATAGTTCACATATGGTTTGGACAAACCATTTAACCTCAGGTGGCCTCTGCTTCTATTTTTATAAAATGAAGTTGTTTCCCCTTATAGAGATACTGTGACTGATGGCAAAAAATAAAGATAAAATACAGCTGTCGAATCTTCAGAGACATATTAGGAAGTAACTTGCTGGGTAAGAAACACAAAGAGGGCAGCAAACAGTGGTCTTTCTTGTTAACATAAAGCCTTAAAGGAAGAATTGGGCTTAGGTTAGTGTAATCTTAAAGTTGGAAGGAAAGACCAGTCGAAGCCATCCACTGCAGCCTCAGGTCCACATAAAAGTTGGAGGCAATAGTAAACATGCTCTGCAGTCATTTCTCTTACAGTCTCCCCCTGAAAATACTCTTGAACTCTACTCTCATAAAATACGAATAATAGTTAAAGCTGCTCATATCTCCACGATGCCTCTGATAGGAAGTCTGCAGAAAAAATTCTCCCAAGTGAACTGTCATTTTGAGATCCGAGCTTCTAAAAATGTTTATGCTGATCTAAAAAGGAAGTACTGCATTTCCTGGTATGAAGATGATATTATTGACTGTTTTGTAGAGTTTAAGGTTTTTTATATGTGGGTATGAGGAGGGGATATACATGTTTCTGTACTATGCACAGATGTGCAATCACTTTTTTTATTTCTCTTCAAAACAAGGAAACTTTTCTGGAAAAGTGGTCAAAGTTAGGAGGGCACAATGTGGTCAAGAAATTGCGTTAAGGCCATTTTGCACATATGTGTTTTTAAACTGTGATTTCATCAGTATGAAACCTAAACAAGAGAAATGCAGACTCTATTTTTTCAAATGGATAGTTCAATGAAGAAAAAAATAGACTATAGTTGCCCAACTATAGATTGGTTCCAGCAAATACACATGCAGTATTTTAGTAAGAGTTATAAAAAACAAAAGAAGTGCATCTGCCTCCCTGTACAGTTTTTCTGCTGGCAGCCTGCTTAACAATTTTGTATTATCCACTGTATGATGCTTGTTACGTAGTTTGTAGTATACATGTTGCTATGGTCCTCATTACGTTTGTCAAATTATTATTTAATATATTATTTAATATATCTCCTGGTAAAGAGGTAGTGTAATTTGTAGGCCAGGAATCGTCAACCTCTATCTCCTACCTAGGAAATCCATTTTTCAAATGACATCTTTACTGCCATTCCAAAATATGCAACAGAATAAGCTTAGGTGGTAAGTTCAAAAACACTTATTTAAAAAACAATCTGTCAGAAATTGCAATAATATTTTAGTTGTCTCTAGAGTGTATTTTTATTTTTTTTCTAAATAGTTTTATGTATGTATAAGTAGAATTTACTGAACCCCGTGAAGCAACTTGCAGAAAATAGAGTTTGAAAATCTTGATTATAAAGAAAAGGAACAGGTTTGAAAATCAGGCAAGTAGGGTTTAAAAGAGACACCTATCGGCTCTATGATCATGAGCTAATCACTTTCTCTCTCTGGGGATAGTCTCCTCATGTCTATACTATTAGAAATAAAAACATCCACTTCACAGGATTGATGTAAGGATTAGAGATAATGTTCTGGAAGTGCTTGGCACATAGCACATATTCAATAAGTGATGGGCAATGTGATTGTACTTATGTTCGGTTCGATAATCTCTGTCCCTCTTCCTCCACCCTCTGCCCATATCCCATGGGCTTTTGTGAATGAGTGGATGGAGCAGTATCACCACATTACACATTTGTGCTGGTGATGGAACTGATCCTCTTTCCGAAAGTCTGCTTTTCCTTGCTGGGAAGGGAATGGGAAAAAAAGAAAGAGATATAGGACCTTGTCCTTGGAGATGGATAATTAGTTCATTTAAAAACATACTCTCCTGCCTTAGACAGTAGCTACACCTTTCAAAAGTTGACAAATGGGAGAAAGTGAATGAACAGGCTGGCTCATTCAAATTATCTCGCATCATTTTACAGTGATGCAGCACAGTCACTTTGGTATAGCAATTGTTTATAGAAGGCATTTTCACAACTAAATCCAAACATGTCATACTCGTAGGGTGAAATGAATCTCACCAGTGGCATCTGTACATGGAGAACAGCAGGAAGAGAGAAGGGCAAAGACCAGATAATAAAATGATTCAGCTCAAGGAACAAAACAGAACTGTTTTTACTAGAGGACCCAACAAGTCAAAGCTGGGAATTTCGGGTATGCTCTGAATACTCCTTGGTATTCAGATACTTCCTTGCCTTTTGAGTTTTTGCAAGAAATCTGTAGAGGATAAATTGTTTTTCACTCATTTTGGTATCCCAAGTAGCACAAGGTCTGGCATCTGGAAGATGTTCAGTAAATGTTCGTTGAATTTAATTACAGGAGCAAGAGAATATCCTCAGAACAGCACAAGAAAAAGCTATATTAAGAAGCTGACAGGGTCATGTCAGAACGTGCCGTTGGTTGAGAATATATAGTAGTTGATTTCAGTTTATTTCTCAAAACTTGAAGTTCTCCTTACTAACAGGAACTTTTTCAGGTAGTCAGGTCCCAGAGAAATGAACTGACTGCAAAAAACAGCCTTTCTTCACTCACCACTACAGAGAAGCCATTCAAGTACCCAGTGTGGGTCTAACTGGAATGGAAAAATGAAAGACCATTAAAAGGAGCACATTTGGAAGAGTAAAGTATCACAAAGTTTCCAGTTTCAAGATTTTATTGACACCAGTTTCTTAAAATGTCCATGTCTGTATCTGTGGTCAAACAAATTAATAAAATCAACAAATAACTGCCAAACATTTTTACATATATTATTGCTTTTAAATCCCACAACAATACTCGAATATTGGCATTTATGGAGAATAAAAGCTCCTCCAAGGGATTAAGTAATTCACAACAGGTCACACCCAGCCTGTCTAATAACAAAATTCCCTTTTAACTACACGAAACTTATTTAGTCATATAGTTCCTTTCATTAAATATCCTCAATATGTCCCCAATATTTGGATTTGGCATCACATAGCACAGCACATTCCAAGCATAGATCATCACTATATCCCCACTCTTAGTTCAGTGCTTGGCAGAGAAAGCACTCTAAAAGTATTTGTCAAAGGATTTTTAGAATGAACATGTGAATGAATGAATGAACAAACTACCGATGGGGGCAATGGTATCAAGAAATTTTAGCTGGATACAGCAATAGTGTGATCTCATGTGTCATATCTAATTTTCTTTACTCCTGAAATGTTGGTGCTAAATGGGATGATGATTCCAAAGATGAAAAAGATTCCAAGGATAAAAAATAAAACGTTAGTAATCATAGCATCAGAGATGACCCTTCATAAATCTAATAGGATGGATAATATAGATTTATATGTTTATGTTCCTGAATCTAGAAGCTTTTGAAATAAGAAACTGCTTTTAGGATACCTCTTTCTCAGAACAATAACATCTTAGGAAAATTCTAATTAGTTTGTTTGTTTGTTTTTAAGTGCTTAGGTGCTGAAAAAAATATGATTTACTAAAAGGTACCAGGCAATTTCAATCCAACCATTTTATACATCAGTCATTCTGCACCCTTTCCAAAAATACATGTGGAGTGGAAGGAAGGCCTGGTAATGATTGACCTATACAGATACACGTACTCGACACAAGATTTCAGGGGCCAAAACATACAATTCAAATGCGAGCTGGGAAACATCACTTTTTTTTTTTTCTGTATAATGCAGATTTGCACATCTCTGCCAAGGAAATTGCATGTTCCCTTTCTAGACAATGATCTGAGCCTCAAGCACATCTCACAATTACCCTAAGGTCTCTCAAAATGACAGGCTAGGTTGCAATAAATGGTTCCAATGACTGCCAGAGAATATTAGGCAACTGCTTGAAATGGAGCCATTATTATATATCTTGCCGATAAATCTGGTTGCCATTTATCAGGAAAAAGAATGCCTATGAACAAATGGAGTGGTCCAAACAAAGATTTATGTATCTGATAGAAACTAATTTCAACCTAGTGTCTCTTGACTATCCCCTTGAATTTTTCATATATTTAAGTGAGATTTTGAGACTACTTACATATGTCTATTTTGTTCAAGTGCCATTATACTGGACATAGAGGCTGATATTACCTCTAGAGAGAATATTAAATACAATCATGAATTAAGATAAAAAATTAGATAAATGGACTAGAGAAGTAATGGATTTCTTATTTGCACCCAAGACAGTAAGAAAATGCACTCCTTTTATTGCCATTTTGTCCAGGACATTAATGACTGTAAGTATAAAGAAAACATCATTACACAATAAATGTGACCAATGGAGTCCACGTAGAGGACATTAATGCTTCACAATAATAACTCCTCCTTCCCAAAAGTTTACCTGCAGAGCCACTGGATAATCCAGTCAATGTAGAATTCTCCCCTAATCAGCAATAAAGATTAAGGTTGATGAACCCAGACAAAAGAAGCATTGAGCCCCTTTAAAATTCTTCTTCTGCTCCTGTCTCTTATCATCTTTCATTACTTGAATATTTACATATCTATTTGTACAAAGAACTATAATAGACACTGTAGAGAATGCAAAGACTTATCAGACAAGAGATTTACCCTCAATAAACTGATAATCTGGTAGGGCAAAACAAAGGCAGGCACTCACTCACTGAATAAGAGCTGGAGACAAATAAGTGATGCATAGAAGAAAGTGGAAACTGCTGTTAAGAGAGTTGAATAAAGTTACACAAGAGAGATATGGAACTAACCAAAATTAAGTCATTTTTTTTAAACTCTAAGGAACATCATACCTAGCACAAAATGCCCATTAATAAATTATTGATGGACTAAAGAAACTGCCATCCTGTGTCACTACACATTTACCGGGCATGAAGGCAGAAAGGCACTCTTTTAGAATTCATTTAGAACTGCACAACTGGGCTGACTCATTAGTGTTTTGTTGATCTCAGAAATGTTTTATATGTATATATAAATGTAAGCTCATCACAGTGCTAGTTTGTACAGCTAATACATATTCAGTTCTCTGCCAATAATGACTAAGAGCTATTTCAGCGGCCCTTCCCAATCATTTATTTACTACACCAGGTTCCTCTTTCTGCCATTACTTGTGTGCCAGCGAACACTTTGGTTCATGATGGCTGACAAAAGATATGTAAATGATAATGTTGGGGATTCTACAAAAGATCAAGGAAGATACGAAATGGTAGCAAACAGAATTCACCACAACACCTTCAAATGTCTCCAAGGATAGGGTCTAAAAAACCCATGTTAGCAGACTGTTATTGCCTGGTAGAAATATGATGACATTTGGAAGGGCAGCATAAGCCTCACTGTAGCCCAGAGGATTGACCAACAATAGTATGAAGGATAAATTATAGCCAGAGGCACATCACAACTTCAGAAGACTTGAAGAGAAAAAAAGACAATTGCCAAAGTATGATATCTGTAACATATCTCCAAGGTAATGATGGTATCATAATCCTTATAGCATCAATTTAGTTAATGTGATTATTTCCAGGAACAAGTTCCCACAATAAATGGGGTATGCCTATAATTTAAGGCTGGGGGATGGAGGTGGAGGAGGATCCAAAACACTATTTCTGTTTCAGATAACCTAAGAGCCCTGTAATTAAAGACATCCTGAGGATTTGAGAAAGTTGACTTTCTGTAAACAATAGCAGTTCTTTAAGGCACTTGTGTAACACAGAGAAGATCTAATAAAGGAATAAGTTATTTTTGTTCAGTACAAAAAGACAACCTTATGAGTAACTATAGTCACCTTTCATTACTGCTCATAAAGTTTGCCTGGTTTATTAACATAATAGTCACAAGTCTGAAATTGAAAGAGAAAGAAACATACAAAGAAATTCTAGCACAATTTAAGTACTAAGAATGATTATTTCCTGTGCAGGGAAGCATTCGGGCTTCACGGTTAAAAGTGTGGGCTTTGGGATTGGCAGTTCTGGGTCTGAATCCCAGTTCCATTATTTACCAGCTAGAAAAGTTACATTACCTCTCTAGCCAAAACTGATAACTATATTTCCTTCTAGATATTTTGTAAGAACTAAATAAGAGAATGTATATTGAATGCTTAGTTCATCACCAAGCTCATGGTGAGAGTTCAACAAATGTAGCTATTTTTATGCATTTTTTTCCCCAAACTGTTTTAGATTATTAGCACCCTAGATCAGAGGGTAGAGATACATTATTAACCTTAGCCAGTCCTCACTCTGGACCCCTTATAGATTCAAAGGGGTGAAAGCAAAGCAGTCACACAGATCCCCTTTGGGATGCAGAACTGCCTGTTGAGAGGTGTTTGGGGTAGGTCAAAGGGCACCATATAGCAGTGTTATAATAGTCCTGGGCTAGATAACATACTCTCTATTTGTCAAATTGTCATGTTACTATCTATAGCACCATGAAGCTTTAGCTTTTGCTCCTCATTTGTTAGATATTACTTATTCCAGCATGGTTTCTCATACACAACCATATGGGAGCAAAAACCTGCATTTTAAAAGTTCTCATCTTCCATTACCTGATTCATTCTCAGTGGACAATCATCATTATAAAAATGACTCCAAAATATCAATATTTGGCTTCGGCCTCTTTCCAACTTCTATATACCTGCTGGACAGCTTCACATGAATTTACCAGAATCTCACACTCAAGACCAAAGCCAAATATCCATTTACCACTCCCATCCATTATGCTCCACCAAGTTCTCTTTGAGTTAATGGCATCACCGGCCTTTCTTTACTGCCCAAGTGAAAACCCATCATCTGATTCCTCCCTTCCTATTGACTCCTGATACCTAATAATCAAATCGATCTACTTATCTCCATTATAATTCTTTTGTGTGTCTCTTCTCTTCCATTTCCATCTGTCCTACCCTTGTTTTTTATCTTTTACCCAGATTCATATATTCAACAAATAATTCCTGAACATCTGCCACGAGCCAGGTGTAAGCTCTACATGCTGGGGACCCAGAGATGAACAAGGCAGACAAAGTTCTTGCCTTCATGCAGTTTCCATTCTGGGCACAGAACACAGGCTTTAGATAAGTAAACAAATAAATGAGCATGATAATTTCAAACAGTGACATGGGCTATGAATAAAATAGAACCAGGTGATATAAAAAAAATGTCTTGGGTTGAGGGTTCGAGGACAAAGAGAAGAGGATGGGGTACAGCAGGTTGGGACTCTTTGAGGACATGATATTTAATCTGAGGCAAGAATCCAGCCTCGTGAAATTCTGGGAACAGCATGCTCTAGGCCAGTGGTCCCCAATCTTTTTGGCACCAGGGACAGGTGCTCCTCAGAAGATCTAATACATGATGATCTGAGGTGGAGCTGAGGCATTGATGCTAGCACTGGAGAGTGGCTGCAAATACTGATGAAACTTTGTTCATTCACTCACTTGCTGCTCACCTCCTGCTGTGCAGCCCTGTTTCTAACAGGCCATGGACCAGTTGGTACCAGTCTGTGGCCCGAGGGTTGGACACCCCTGATATAGGCAGATGAAATGGCAAGAATCTGAGCTCAGACTAAGCTTGGCTTTTTAAGGAATCAAGGAAGCCAGATTGGGTGACTCTCTCTCGAGTTTGCTGGCATTCACATCTTAAGTGTGTACTTCTGCTTTAATGAACCTTGTGCTTGCCTTTAAAAAAAAAAAAAATCAAGTGAATTGGAGCCCAGTGAGTAGGAGAAGTGAGTGTGGGTCTGAGAAGCAGACAGGGGTCATACTATGTTGGGTTTCCTGAACCGAGGTGAGAGTGTGAATGGCATTCTAAATGTGATGGGAAGTCACTGATGTGTCTAAAGTTAAAAGTGACATGTTCTCCTTTACTTGTTTGTTAAAGCTGAATTTGGGTTCTTTGGGGATAATGAATTGCGGGAGAACAAGACTGGTTGTAGGGAAATCTGGGAGGACAGTGTTCCAGGGATCCCAGAGATAGATGCTGGTGGCTCAGGCTGGGGTTGAGGGAGGATAAATGAGAAAACATGTGAGGATTTCAGATGCACTGTGGAGGTACTGGTGATAGTATTACTATATGGATCTGCTAATGTCTTCCCTCTTTTCGAGCTTTTTCATTTCAGTTCATTCAACATAAAGCTGACAGTGTCATCCTTCTAAGGAGGCCTTCGTTTGCCCAGATATCTTAATTGGCTCCCCTGTTATGTATAGATTCAAAGCCCTAAGGTATCTGGCCTCAACTACTTTAGAGATACATACAAAGGGGCTTATGAGGAAAGGAAAAAAGAGTTACAAAGCTGTTCAAAAGTCCTGAGATAAATCATTTCATAGACAGTGCTATTCACAGAAAGTGGTACTGGCTTTTGATATGTGAAGAACCAGCATTCATATCTCTTTAACTGCTCTTAATCTGAGAGGTTCTGCCCTAAATAAAAAAGCCACAATGCATCAACCAGTGGTTATGCTTTAACATCCCAGGGACATTCTAGTCACTAGAAGAAATTAAATAACCCTTTAGAATACACATAAATAAACTGGTTCATTTTGTTATGATCTTTGACTCCATCTATTTCACTGAAATATAATATCCAATTACAAAGCCATTGAACTAATACCTCACAACAAAATTTAATGGTCAAGTTAACTATAAAAAGAGAGAACTTGATCAAATAAAATCATGCCTTGCCTTGAATGTATAATTTCCTTTTTTCTCTGCTTAAGCGTGCATTTCTTGGAAATTAAAAATTCATGCCAGGATCATCAAACCAGAATTGAGATTAACAATCCAGAGTAACAGAAGGGGGCAGTATTATCACAGTCTCTTGCATCAATTTGATGCCTTGAGAGAAACGAAAACCTACGTAGATTTAACACGGTTTATTTACATAGGATCTGGAAGTGAGTCCCGCAGTTTTATTGCTCATTTCTTTTTACTCATTAAGTCTCATGCTCTGAGACAAAGTCATAATTAATTCCCTCCTTGGTCTACCACCCAGGTATGCCCTGCTGAGCCTTGTGAGAAAATGACCCTTCTCACTGTGGTCTCAGGAAATACAAGCTCAACTCTACATATCAGTTACTGTTTTTGTCTTTTACAGAATGGATGGTGGCAGAAATTCACCTGTATCAACTATATTGGAAAAAAAATACTCTATATTTAACATATTATCATCAAACAGGCCCTAAAGAATTTGTTTTGTACCCCTAGAAAAGTAAATATATGTAGCTATAAACCCAGAGACTGACTTACTCTAAAATGTTTGCTGACTGCCTGGTATACACGGAAAAGCCAGGAAACAGTCCTAGCCCAGAAGACAACTGAACAACAAAGTCCAGAGAGAGTTCTATACAGGGAAAAGCTGAGAAGCACCGCAAGAGAGTGGAAGAAACTCAGCTGGCGAACTTCAGAGTTTAAGGTGGGAGAACGGGAGAGGAAGTAGAGGAAATATCCTGACTAGACAACATTGTACTTGCACCTTGAAGGACAGTGGAATCTAAAAAAACATAAGCTAAGGTTCTATTCAGAAGAAAATAAATCAGTTGAAAAAGTGTGTGTGTATGTGTGTGTGTGTGTGTGTGTGTGTGAGAGAGAGAGAGAGAGAGAGAGAGAGAGAGAGAGAGAGAGAGAGAGAGAGAGAGTTGGGAAAAGAATAGTAAATGACCAGCAGTTTGGCTGGAGCCAAAGGGACTGTGAAGGAACAAAGCAAGGGTGTTGCTAAGGAGTTTGAATTTAATTCTGTAAAAAAATGGGTAGTTCAGTAACGTACTTGGGGAACACTTACTGTTTTTTAAAATTTGCAGGAACTGTTTAATCTCTAGAAAATGCACAATATGTACATAGAGTTTACACACAATTACAGGAGATTCGGGAATTTTGTGAAGTCCACACATGGATCTAGGTTAAGAACTCAATGTTTAAAGCAAATTATGCTAGATAATGAGGACTTCATGGAACCAGTTTTTCTATCTGAGTGACTGTGTTGTCAGCCACAATGCACATGACCTTGGTTTTTTTCAGGTGAGTTGCCAGCATCCTTTTCTCTTTCTCTTCCATTATCATATGGTTCAGTCATCTCATTTGACTTTACCTTGTTGTCCCATTTCTCACCCTTTTCTGAGTGTAATTAAGGAAGATTGCTCTCTGGTTATTTTTATTCCTTCTCCAGAATGTCTCTCAAGACTTTATGTGTTCCCTGTGTCAGAACTATTTATTGTGCACAGGATGAGGTTGACTAACCACAACCTGTGAAGACAGACTGGGGAAATCCACCGGAAAGAGGCTTTGGAAGGAACTGCAGATTCGTTGTGGGTAACCAGGCCCAGAGAGAGAAATGAATTACATAAACGCAAATGAATATGTCTGCATTTTGATGACCTCCCACCCCACCCACAGTCAGGCCCTTAGTCACTTTTTCCTCTGTGTCTCTCTAACTCTACTATACCTGGATTATAGCTCCTATCACTGCACTGGAATTATTTGTTTACAAGTCTGTCTCTCTTACTAGACTATGAGCAATTCCAGGACAGAGTGTATGACTTATTTATCTCTGTCTCCCAATCTAGTGTCTGGGTTAAGAGTCAGGCTTTGGTGTCATACTGTCTGTGTTCAAATCCATGCCGTACATATGAGTAGGATCACCTGGGCAAGCTACTTAACTTACCTAAGCCTTGGTTTGTTTCTTTCTCTCTTTTTCTCTCCTTTCTTCCTTCCTTCCTTCCTTCCTTCCTTCCTTCCTTCCTTCCTTCCTTCCTTCCTTCCTTCCATCTTTCCTTTCTTCCTCTCTCTCTCTCTTTCTCTCCCTCCCTTCCTTCTCCTCAGTTTCATTTTCACCTAAAAGTATTACACTAATAACATTTTGGGTTTATTGCGAAAAATAAATAAAATAATGCTTAGTATAGCAACAGTCACTATAAATATGATAATAGACAGTATCTAGTTATATCTATTATCATTGCAATGATTTTTGAACATCTTTCCTTACTCTAATTCATTTTAAATTTAAACTCCTAAAGAACACACATTTCTCACACCTCTTTCCTTGTCCCCTTTGCCCACTTCGCTATTAATACCCTTCCTAGCAACATAGTAATTGATATCCTCCTCACGCTACTTTATTTTTCACACTTGTACTTATCATCTAACATCTGACATGTTTATCTGCTAATTGTCTAGGATGTAAGCTCCTTGAAGGTAGGGGCTTTGGCTATTTTGGGTTCACTGCTGTATCCCTAATACCTAAAGTGGTTCTTGGCACATAGAATGTGCTCAACAAATATTTATTGAATAAATGAATGAAAGGGCACACACAACACACATAAAGCATCCTCCCTCTCTGTTGTAGGAATGCCACACTGATTGTCACTCAATGTTATGTATTAAATATATGCATTCCTTCACTTTGCCAAAAGGTCGTAGATCAGTTTTTCCCTCTATTTCTCTTCTATGATTGGAGGAGGGGAGCAGAAAAGAAAAATATTTTCCAAAAGTGTTGTAAAAACTGAAATGAAACCCTTCAGTAGGGTTATTGATGGGAATCACTGAGTGGCTGAGAAGTGAGAGAGGTGATGGCAGGGAGAAGGGTGATGAGCTCTCTATTACCTTGTAGAAGTGGCTGCTATTAAAAAACTTTTTTATGCCATTCCTGCTCAAAACTTTTAAATACTTTTAGAGCTTTTATTCCAATAGATTTAAGTATAATATAGAGTATTGCATAATTTAGAAGTCCAAAAAGTCTAAATGAATGCTTTGATACCATTGCGATTTATCAAAATGCTTGCAAATTAGCAGTGCTACCAGGTCCCCCGCACATGAGTATAAAGCTTGCTTGACATGACTTCAGGACTTGCTTTTGATTATGTTGTGTATGGCTGATCTTTTATTTTCCTTTTGGCACTTCTTAGCTCTTCAAAGCTATAGTTCAGTATTGGTTCTCAGACTGTGTGTGTGTGTGTGTGTGTGTGTGTGTGTGTGTGGTGAGGGGGATGAGTATTTGATCGGGAAGGACAGTATCATATCACCATAACATCATATGGTGTTTTCAAGCTACACACACCCTTTTACCCATCCCTTCTCTACCCCCAACCTCTATTTCAATCCTTTACTAATGCTGCCCATTGATAAATTTGCCAGAGATTGAAATGTCATACCTACTAACCATTGGTCTGGCCACTTTTGGTTAAGTATTCTTGAGGAGTGAAAAGATTAGGATTAAAAAAGCTAACCTCCAGATGCATATCTCTAAACTCACACACACACACAAAAGAACTGTTGCAACTAATTTTATATTCTCATAGACTGTCTATTGAAAGGAGTAAGAGAAAAGTAAAATGACATTATGACATTTTGGCCTTGATGATTCTCTACTATAAGTTAGGTCTTGGGGTGGTTCAAGGCAAATAATATTAGCTTTTCAGAAGCTAATATTTGCAGAGAAGGTTCACATCAACAGAAAAACCCGGATGAAATCTTTAAAATTTAGACAAGTTCATTAGCAACCAAAATATCTGCCTAACTTCTTTTACATCAAAGCAGCCTTCCTGTTGTGACAAAGAGCAAGAAAGCTATATTGGCTACAGATTATCAGAGCCTCTTGCCTACTCAAGTGAAAAATGGCTCCAGATCTATAATTTCTCAGTCCAGCAGTATGCATAAGATAGACTCAGAGCAAAAAGTGCTATCTACTAAACCAACCACACCCACTTCTGGTGCAGCGGAGGGTTGGTGACTTAAGCAATGATTTGGGTGAATATCTTTTCATGAAATCACAGCCTAAGGTAAAATAGCAGCTGGCAAAATATTATAAATAGAGCTACTTGTTGACTCTCAATAAACAGCTTCCTACCTCAGTAGAAACTGTAAGATAGTTTTTACAGATTAAACCAAAACTTTTATAGAAGATTTAATTAACTACCTGACTTGTGGTATATGAAGCAATACAGAGATCAATTGCTAAAGAAGAAACTCAATAAACAATAAGCAATTAAAAGTCTATCTCTTTCCGGCCTTGGGTTATCATTGAATCAGTAAAGACATCTTATTTTACATCTTTATGTTCTACCAACAAAATTTAAATCTGAAGAAAAGGGGATATACAGGGATATTGCATTAAAGCTATAAGGATAAAAAAAACACATCTCTCTCACCTTTAAACTCTAAATTTTATTTGAAGAAAACACTGACATCACAACTGCTATTATAGACTTCAAGATAATAGACTATTTTTTTCAATCTCACCTTATTAGAGAAAAAAAAAAGCTGTTTTAAGAATGAGATGAGAATGAAGACTGAAATATTACCTGAAACTATACATTCAATATGCATATCTACTACTATTACAATAATGAGCCAGGACAATTATGTCATTCACAGGAAGAAAATTGTCATGAGTGGTTTGCAATAACCATGACTAACGGTCTGGGAAAAATGAGTTTAAGAAATAAAATGAGATTTATCAGATCTCTCAAATAAACACATAATTTGTGTTCTATAAACCATTCTTTTATGTTTATGTGTACATGGAATTTAGGAAATAAAAAGTCCTAAGGGGTCCTTTGACGATTTAATGAATGATTATTTGAATTAGGTTTGTCTCCCCTACCCCCCTCCCCCACCCTAGTGACACTGCACCTTCTGCAAGGACAAGAATCACATCTTTTTTTGTTCATTACTATAGCCCATCCCCAGCATCTGGCCCAGAGCCTAACGCACAAGAAGTGTTCAATAAAGAGTTGGTCAATGAATGGATAAATTGACACATCTCCATTCCAGTTTTTTCTTCATTTTTCAGTCAAGGAAATTGAAGCCAAGAAAAGCTAACAGGCTAAAATCACACATCTGGTGGTAAAATTGGCTCCAGAATGATCCTCTGCCTCCTTCCAGTTCATTAACAAGAACTGCCAACCTGTACAATTTTTATCACTGCATTAAAGTATGACAATTCTGAAAGAAAAATTTAAAAATCTCTTACTTAATCTTTTTTTGCAAGCTATGAACACATTAACATACCTTTGGTATATTTGATGCTTTGTCTGTATATTAAAAGAGCCTTGAAGAGAAAATGTGGACACTTGTCAGAGAGCTTGGTACTTGCTTCTGCAAACTAGTTAAAAACTCCTTTTGGTTTCTTTCAAAAGTTTTGAGAGACCCTTTACAGCTATGCTTTTTTTCACCTGCAAAACTAGAATGTTACTGAAATTCTTGTAGATAAAATAGACAATGCTTTTGATGATGAATAGTTCTGACTGAGAGCATAGATAGTTTTTTTTTTTAACTTTTAATCATATTCTCTTAGACTCTAAACAAGGACTGCTGACTATTCTCTATTTTTTTTAATATTAGTGTCTAGCACAAACTTTGTACAATAGACTACATATTCATATTCTTTCCTTACCTAGATGCTATATAAACCCGAACTATTCTAGATGCTATATAAACCCGAACTATTAAGTATAAGGTGGGCCAGTCAAATGAGGGTCCCTAATGTCTTTCCTGACAGTGAATATCAGGCAGTGAATAAGTGATGAATTCTGTTTCTTTTGTGGGCTTTAGTCTCTATACATGACAAGCAACCTCCCTTATAATACTACTGAGGAGGTTCTGCAGCCGGCACGGGTGAGAATTTTGGCTGCATCACTTATAAACCTGGCCACTGAGAGCGAGTTACTATGTTCTCTTCCAGGTACACCTGGGCACTTCTGTACCTCAGTTTTCTTATCAGTAAAACGGGGTGATAATAGCTTTTCCTCACAGAATACTTGTGAGGATTAATTGAGCAATATATGTAAAATACTTAGGACAGTGTTTGGGATATAGTAAACACTAAATCAATGTTACCTTTTTATTGCTCAAACCATTGTAAACAAAAAACTTTTAAAAACAACGATTTTGCTTACATTTTTATTCCAAAAGAGAAAACAAAAAGACAAAAAACAAAACAACAACAACAACATCAAACAGCCTCCCTCCCTTATCCCAATAAACCAATAAATTGTGAATGGGTGTCTAGTAATACTGCATGGAGACCACCCTCCCCACTCTGAGTTATTGTGGTTCAGGTTGTATTAGTACCACCCCTGTTCCAAGTGTGAGCCTGTGACTCACTTAGGCAGATCAATCAGGGTATTCACACTCCCTGCCACCTTGGTTACTTCAGCAATGGGTGAGGGGCTCAATTAGAGCCAGAGATGTGACTTGAAGATGTTTGTTGAAGTTGTACCTTAGACTTGCCATCCACAGGGGTAATGAATTTCTTCTTACAACACAAACAATTTCATTTAATTTTTTGTTATCTGCGATCTAAACTTATACAGAAGAGGAGTCACAAAAAAAGATGTAGGTGATATTTAAAAGATGATATAAAGAAGGATTGAGTGGGTGTCAGAGAGATGAAATAGTGTGAGGTTAAGTGCACAGACTGAAGCCAACTGCCCAGGTACAAATCCTGGCTCTACTGCTCAGCAACCATGTGACTTTTGACAGGTCACATACTTCTTAGTGCCTCCATGCCATCCTCTGTAAACTGAGGATAGTAATAGGATCCACTTTACAAAGATGTTTTGCAGATTAAATGAGTTAACAATATAAGGCATTTAGAAAAACGTAACAGGTACAGATGTGATTTTAGTTATTATGTTATCATTATTGTTTAGATCTTAAATAAGTGATGATATAGTATACCAAAAAACAGAAAGCTTTTGTGTTGATGAGATTTTTCTGTTTACAGAAGAAGTAACTGATGAATTAAAAGTGCCTTTTTTGTATTAAAGTACTTGAATAGACATTTCTCCACAGAAGATATACAAATGGCCAAGAAGCATATAAAAAGATGCTCAATGTCACTAACCATTAGGGAAATGCAAATTGAAACCACAATGAGATATCATAATACATCCATTAGAATGACTATCATCAAATAAACAGAAACAAGTGTTGGCCAGGATGTGGAGAAATTGGAACCTTTATGCGCTGTTGTTGGGAATGTAAATGCATCCACTGTGGAAAAATTGTATGGCAGCTTCACAAAAAATTAAAAATATAATTACCATATGATTCAGTAATTCCACTCCAGAGTATACATCTAAAAGAATTTAAATAAGAGTTTTGAAATGTACATCCATTATTCACAGTAGCTAAAAGGTAGAAACAACCCTTGCGTTAATCAATGGATGAATGGCTAGGGGAAGGGGTAATGGGGAGTCATTTAATGAATACAGAATTAGTTTTGTAAAGTAAAAAGATTCTGGAAATTGGTTGCACAACAGCATGAATATATTTAACCCAACTGAACTGTATACTTATAAATGGTTAAGATAATAAATTTTGTTATGTATTTTGTTATAATTAAAAATAAAAATACTTTAAATAAAAAAAATTAAAGTATTTTTGTTTATAGCCCCCGTAGGTAGCATGGTACCTGATGCAACTGGTACTGTCATTGAATGAATGAACGAATGATAATGTAATGAACCTAATGACAAAACAAGTGCAGGGTGAGATAGTCCAAGGAATTGAAACATTTGTAGAGTAAAATGGAATCAAGTGCTACGTGAATGATTTATGATGAGAATGATAAGACAGACTGACTACAAGTAAAAAATGTAATGCATGGAATCCATAGATACTTGTTCTAGCCTTGATTCATTGATTCATTTATTTTTATTATTTACCAAATATTTACTGAGCACCTTCCATTTGCCAAGCACAGTTCTTGTTCATCAATGAACAAGACTGTCCTGCCCTTGTGGCGCTTATTTCTAGTGAAATGGGAAAGCAATACTAAATTTCTAGTTCTAGCTGGATGTGTGACATCAGACAAGTCCCACAAGTTTTCTGGGTCTTAATTTCCTCAACTATGAGATGAAATGCATGTGGCAAGGGGAAGATAATGGTACTTTTCCTTCTTACATTCGAAAGGATTTGAAACTTAACTGTAAATATGGAATGAAGACATAAAAAGCCACTAGGGGGCAAAATGAGCATGGCATAAACATTCTACTGATGTGTAAAGCTAGAAATAAAAAGGAGTCAGACTTTTGCATCATCAACAAAAATAAAATAAGTAAACAGCAAATGTTGTATGCCATTGTAGGTAAGGAAAGAACTCTAAGGAATAGTTTCAAATGTGCTTTATTCTATCAGTAAAGTAGTTAAGGTAGAGATCATTTTTTTCCAAGAAATGATGGCATGTAAGAAGCAGAAAACTTCATTAGTAATTGAATGGTATCTCTAAATGCATATAATAATAAGACTGTGTCTACAGAACCACGAAACACCAACCAATATATTCAGTCTTAAAGTAGCCTTTTACTCACGTGTCAGGATCTAAAACACATTTAAAATTTTTTCATTCTTTTTAAATTTCTTCATTGCTACTAACATATAAACGTATATCAGTCACTCTAATTAAAAAAGGAAAGATGTGTTACTCTTTTTTCCACTTGTACCCCATTGGGAAGTGGTAGTTTTTAAAATGTGTAAAAAATCTTTAACAGTTTTCTATCAAAAGTTGGAGTCTAATTCCCTTTTCCTTGAATATGGACCAGCTTTAGTGACTTGTTTCTAGCCAACAGAATGCATCACAAGTGATGCTGTATCACTTCCAAGGATGGTGTAGAAATGGTGATACAGCTTCCAGCTGACCCTCTCTCTGGATTCTCTTCCTCAGAATCCAGCCACCAAAATGTGAGGAAGCCCATGCCAGATGGAGAGGCCAAATGTAAGTATCAGCTAAGGTCCCAACCTGCAGCCAGCATCAGTAGTCAGACATGTGAATAAGGCAGATCTCAGATGACTCTAATACCTGGTCTTCGAGTCTCCCAGCCAAAGCTGTGGGGGACAAAGATGGCTGTCCTTGTCAAACCTTGCCCAAATTACAGATTTGTGAGAAAAAAATTGATATTATTATTGTTTTTTCAAACCACTGAGTTTTGAGGGGTTTTTTTTATTAGTGCTGCTACAGATTCCAATGTATCCATTCACCTCTGCCTTGAAAAAAATACATAGATTCTCAAGATATGATCCCATGTTCAGTAATTCTCAGGACTATGGCATCTTGGAGAACAATAAAGGCTTCTCATTTACAAATGTCATCATCACTGACATCCACTGGCAGGTTACTATAAACATTATCCTAAGAAGCAAATGGGAGTCTCTTCCTGGTCTGGACCTCTAGTACACAGAGAAGGGATAGCAAGTCTGACTTGATGGAAACTCATTAGTAACTGCATCATGCCAGAAGCAGTGGGGAACAGAAGCATTTCTCCAAGCAGACCACTGAAGATGGCTAGCTTGCAGCCAACCTGCAGAGTGGATGGGAGAACAAGACTTCTTCAAACACCAAGAGGCGGACAAAGAGTCTGTTTGTTGAATATAGTGACTGGCACATGATAAATTCTCAATAAATATTCGTTAAATAAATGAATAAACACCACAAACACAGCATTATTCTATATCCTAGAGCTGGGACATAAAGTAAATATAATAAGACTGATATCCTGATAGAGTTTCCAATGTAATTAGATGGTTACAATTAGTCACTTATTTACCATCTCACCTTTGTCATTTACCATCTGAAAGTCACAGAAAAGATACAATGATGAATCTGACACTAGCAACCTTAGTAAAGCTGATTAAATCCCTTGTTCTGCTCTTCTATTCACCCTGTTGGTAAAGGAGGGATTGGCTGAACATATGATACTTGACACTAGACAGGTGACATTGGCAGCAGTTTTTAATCACACATTCTCATGGCCCTTGTGAGAAAGACACCAGAAGCCAAGAGGAGCCATGTGGAAGTTATACTCAGAAAAGGGACTGTGGGAGGCTGACTTTGTATTAACAATAGGGTGAAGTGATCCTTGGTTCCCATAGAGTAGGATATGTTTGAATAATTTCACCAGCTTGTAGGAAGGTAAAACCAATTAGGTTGAGGACCTGAGGTGGGATGTAGCTGGCGTGACTGATGGGTGAACTAGCCTGGTGAACAGCATTTCCCAGTAGGTAGAGGACACAACTGGCAAGAGCAGAGGAGCTCACGGCTAGGCTTTTGGGGCCCCGTGAGGGTCAGAAACATAAAGGAAGCACTTGAAAGTTAGGTGTTAGAATACATCTCTTAACTTTTCTTGGCTTCAGATCCCCATTTGTAAAATTAGGGAATGGAGAATGAATGATCTCAAGATTTCTATCCGTTATAATTCTCTATAATTTTCATTATAAAGCCAGTCAAACAAGCAGTGTGTTGGTCATTTTTGGAGGCACTTGATATCATGAGTTGTTTGTGAAGACCAGTCTATTTTTGTTCACTTTGGAGATAACTCAGTGAATTCAGGCTAACCTAATAGGGCCCTCTTCTAATTTTAATGTGAAGTTAAGATATTTAATTTCCAGAGATTGGTAAGGGGAGTATGTTAACAACATTTAGTATAGGTCAATTTTGGAGTTATCAGGAAGAGCTTTTAGAGAAAACCCAGGAAAGAAATATTTATAAACCTAAAACCAACTATTCTTTTAAATACTGTCAATCTTTCTAAAATAAAATGTTAGCAAGAGTAAAAAAAAAGTTTATATTTATTCCCTGTGGGCAAAATTAATTATCTCAGTAGGAGATTTGTGAGTTTCATTAAATACTGCAAATTTAGGACTGGAAAAGAAGAGTCAAAAACATCTTGACTGCTTAACGTAAAAATCAGAAGGTAAAAATATGTTTGTCTTTGACTTCCAGATCTAAATTTGCAGAATTTAATGACAATCATGTTTGCCTTCATATGTCTCTGATTGTTTTAGAATCAAATTATCCTCATTTAAGGAAAAGAGTTGAATTAGTACTATAATTAGTAGTCATAATTACAAAAAGTCATATCTAAGTACATGAAAAGTATTCTGGTTAAGATATAGTAACCTGCTCTTTCTAGTAACCATAATAGTAAACACTGTCTGCTCAGGGAACATGCATTCTCCAACATTTAGAAAAGCATGAAAGAAAGTAAGAATAATGATTGTAAAAAAGGCTGCACTATTGCATGTGGGTCACGAACTAGGATATGTAGTTTCCATGTGGCTGCCTCTCCTATATCTAGAGACTTATCTCTTACTCAGGTGAGACATTTTTATTATCAAGGCTTTAACGTGAAAATCAGATTAAAATAAAAAATTAGAATTCTGTGGGTTAGGCACATATAAGACAAAATAAGAAGTTAAAACAAGAATTTTTTAAGTTTATATTTAAATGTATCTGAGTTAAAGCACCCAGAGCAGCAATATCCAGCCCTAGAAATACTGCCTTATAATAAAAGACTTTAACATTATATTATTTATCACCACAAAGAGTTAAACTGTAATGATATGCAGTGGTAGTTTGAACTGTCTGTTACTGAGAGGGTAATCATAAAGAATTCTAACCAAAAAATATAAAAGATGAACTGCACCAAAAAGTGTAATATCTTACACACTTGCAGTAATTTCTAGACCGCTCTTTCACTGAGTATAACAAAACCTGATTTCTGTATAATTTTAGGAAACATTATATATTAAAATTTCTATGCCAATTGTTTTACACGGCTAAGACACCACCATTTTCTTTCTTTGCAAATAAACATCTTTTCCACAACACGGTTTGTCTTAAGCACTGTCTCCTGATAAATTAAATTTCATTGTGTTGGTGAAGAAGAGAGAAAGGGAGATAAAGCAGAAACATGAACACAATTTCTTTAGTGTTTGAAATAACATAAATCACACTGAGAAAAATCAAATATGGGTAGAATGATTCACAATTTTCAAGTATAACTGCTCTAATGTATAAGTAGTTCTTAACCAATAGTGTCTGACATCAAAAGATATTTGTGAGATTAAAATTTACAATGCATACAAGCCCAATTTGGGAATCTGGGACAGAAGATAAAGAAAGCATATTTTTAATAAACCTCACTGTATCAAAAGGAAAATAATAAAAGAATACAGAATCTGCAGGGAAGCATCAGCGTGAAATATGTGTAATCAATCTCAGAAATAGTTTGTTCAAGCTCAATCATTATAGTTTTTTAAAAATTCATTTTGGTTGCTGACAAAATCCTATTACTTCTGTAGCTATATAGATTCAGTGATGATAATATCTGCAAACATTCCCTGAATACTTAGTACTTAGGCATTATCTCATATAATCCTAGCAACCAAATAAGATGAATACTGTCATTATCCTGCTCTTACACATGAGAAAAATAAGGCAGAAAGACTAAGTTACTTACTGAAGATCCATAGCTAGTTAAGTAGTAGAGGATATGAATTCAGGCAATGGCTTCAGAATGTGCACCCTTAATCATTATATATCATTAATTAAATTACATGACTAATATAGGGTAAACTTAAACATTAGGTGATTTGTCATGTGCTCAATGAAAAGATTACAAAAGAAATTTTTTTATGAACTTCAATATATACACATTTGGGAATACAGATACAATTATCAACTAATTGCAATTTTAGTGTGCATATATACATTATATATAATATATATAATGTATATATATAATATATATGTATATATATATATATAATTTACACATATATAAAATCATGTTAGGTAAAGTAGTATATTCACTAGAAATATTGCCTTTTTCCATATTCACATTATGTAACACCATAACAATACAGTCTAGGGTTTACCATGAGGATTCTGGAGCCAGACTGAGTTCAAACCTCAGGTCTACTATTTCCTAGTCTAATGATGTTTCACAAGTTATTTAACCACTCCGTTTTCAGTTTCATTGTGTATCATATATAGAGCACCTACTTATTAGGCTGTTAGGAAAAGCAATTGAGTTAAAAGGTATAAAGTGTTTAGACCAGTGCCTGGTACATAGGTGTCAGCTGTTATATTTTTCAAATGCTTCACTTGCACCTTTGGCAGGAAGGACTCTGCCATTACTAGAGTCCAATCTTCTGAGGCTGTTTTTTACATTATTCCTTCTAAGTTATTTAAGATACAGAAAAAGTAAAAAATGACATGATATCACTTATATGTGGGATATAAACCTAAAAGCAACAAATAAACAGGACAACAGAGACTCATGGACATGGACAATAGAATAGTGTAGGGGGGAGGGGGATGGGGAAGGTAGATGAGATAAATGGGGTCAAATACAAGGTGACAGAAAGAAATCTAACTATGGGAAGTGAACACACAAAGTAAATATATATATATGCCTTACTGTTAAAATGTACAGCTAAAGCTTACCAGATTTCATTAACCAATGTCACCATAAAAAAATTAATTAAAAAAAAAGAACTTCCACTACTGTCACGGAAATTCTAATTCCAAACCACTATACCCATTAGCCTAACATTGGAAATGTCTTTATTTGTTACTTAAGAGGGTGTTTGTGATCTCTGCAATGAAAATACCTACAATATTGCTAAAAAAAAATCATGCAACAACATGAGGCACTTGCAATATTGAAGCCAAAGTTCCAAGAATAATTGTTAAATTGGGGTTAAATTCCTTTGCCTTTTAAAAACCAGTTTTGTCCAAAAGCATCCAATGTTGTTATTAATAAATCTGTCTTCCCCAAACAATAACTTATTGTTCAAAGTAAAATAATTAAAATAAAAGAAGCAGAATTTGAAGAGGAAATTTTCTATGGGATAAAGGGTAATTTGTCATATTTGGGATATGGGGTTACATAACTAATATTCAAGGTAGTGAAAACAGATCTCGGGCACATACAATGATTCTCACCATAATTATAAGGTTTCATTGTGGGATTTGATATGATTTGCTCACAGCTGCCAAATCCCCACCTTATTTGGTGATTGTGGATATAACTGAAAGTAGGGAAAACTACCCATGTTAAAACCATAATTTTCTGGCACAATTCCCCATGACATAGTTAACATAAAACAGAGGTGAAAGAAGGCATTCCTAAGACATCTAAGTACAATTCCCCTGCTAACCTAAAACAAAAACAAATATAAACCTTTTTGTGTTTGTGAAGTTAGTGTGATACTAACATGTCTGCCAAACTAATTAAAAGGTATTACTTGTGATTAGAATGTTCTTTCTTCCTTATTACAAGTTTGATAATTGGCATACTAGGTTCCAGGGGAAGACTAGGCAGCTGTTACGAACACACTTGATGTTCCATCATCGTTGACCTGGCTGAGGCTTTCTGCTCCTAGTGAGGCCAGTTTAATGATTCTAACAGAAGTCAACACATTTATCAAGTATTTGTTTGACTATAACTTGCTGGAGCCTGTCCTGAGGTAGGGAGGCTCAAAATAAATAGATAGATAGATAGATAGATAGATAGATAGATAGATAGATAGATAGATAATTCCAAAAAAGGGACGCCTACCTGACTAGCCATAACATTGACTGATGTTCTCAAAATCCCTGAGGAGTTTCTGCAGGATACCTTGGCTTATGTTTCAAAGTCAAACAAACAATATGGAAGATTTAATCATGTAACTCAATTTTCTTGCTTGGCTTCTCAATTAGAGTAGGGGCTGGAGAAGAAAATCTAGTAAATATGTAATTGTTTTCACACTCAGAAGCATAATTTGAATAATATCTATATTGAATAATGCATCCTAAGCAGGTGATTTTTAATGCTCATATTCCTGCATTTTGTTCAAATTTAAGGGTAACATCTCTTTGGGATAGGAAGAAACATCAGAGGAAATCAAGAGGTACTAGATTTTTTTTCAATCCTAAAATCATTAAGCAGATAAAGTGATAGATTATTGCATATTGTTGATAACTAGAAACTAGGTTTCATAGGTAATGTAGCTTAAAGAAAGTACGATCATATAATTTATCAATCAAACTGGAATATTTTTGAGTGTGAAAAGGGGACAATATTAATAATTATGCTAAAAAATATTAGGCATAAAATGGGTCAACGGGGCTGTCTCCAGCATAGCAGGATTTATGGTCAGTCTACCTCCAGTTGTGCAGCTGGTACCTACATCAATAAATTATAACATAATTTGTAAAAGGTAGTAAATTTAACAGTTAGATGAGCAATTTCAGAAATTCTCTGATGCAGTAGAAAATCTCAAAGGGTAACTGCCTGTTTCTCTCAAAAGTACAGTCTTTTTTTTTTTTCATTTTTTGCTGTTGCTATTTTTATAGGATAGGAAATGTTTTTTGTTTTACTTGTTTGTTTCATTTTAACCAGTGAAATTTTATTATTCCTTTGGAAACTGGTACCAGAGCAATGTCGTGGCTTTTGTCAGGACCACAGGATTTTAGTCCCAGCATAAAATGCAAGGGCTTATGGTATAAACTTCAGTACTATAAATCCTGAAGTCAGCTTTGCTCATTAGTTAATACCATGGCAACTGGAGTTAGGGGAGCGAAGGGTAGTAAGGATTCTTCTACTTTGAGAAAGTGATTTAACACAGCAGCCACAACAATCTGCTTTTCTTTTTTTTTTTTTAAGAAAACAATCTCATTATGTCACTCATCAGTTCATAACTTTCAGTGGTTTCTGTTTTCTTTTAGAACACTAGAATCCAACTGGAGCCCTTTCTGTAGCTCCAGTCTCAACTCCTATGTGACTCCCCTCACTTGGTGCTTCATTCACCCTGGCTTCATTCAAACCAGTGATTTCCAAACTGATGTTGCCGAAGGGAAATTTTGTAATGTCTGGAGACACTTTTTGTTGTTTCAAGTCTGGCAGGGGGTGCTACTGCACAGGGCAGCCCCCTACAACAGAATCAATTGGACGGAAATGTTCATAATGCAGAGGCTGAGAAACCCTGACTCACACCTTTTCCCTAGTCCCAGGCCTTGCACAGGCTGCTGTCTGTCTGAAATATTCATGCTCTTCTCTTCCATTCCTTTTCCCTCCCTTTTCCCCTTTTTCTGCTTTTCTCTAATAACTAACTCCTAGTCACCCCTTTTGATTATCACCTTCTCATAGTGGCTTTTCAGATTCTTATTCGCAGATAAATGTTACACCCCTTCAAAGAATTATGGAGCATATAAGAATATTAGTAACAATTTCACCTGTATTTGTTTGATTACCTCCTAACTCCAGGTGAGCAGTACCAGCTAGCTTGTATTCACCATAGTATCTACAGTATATCCAGCAGTTAGAAGAGCTGTCATGTAACATCTTAGTAAACGAAGTTAACAGCCTCACAAAGTAACCACCTCATTAGGGCCTAAGGATAAATAATACACATAAACTCTTTAGCACAGTGCTTGAATCACGTAAGTCCAGAGAGAGCGAACGAGTATGTAGTTTGTGGACAAGAGACAGGCTCTGCCCGTCCCATATCAGCCCTTGCCATATCTTCCTCCAAGTCCGCTTTCGATCGAAGAATTCTCCCTGCTCCAGAACAGCGACTAACAATTGTTGCGCCTGCGCCTTTCTGCCTCCCGCTAACTCCTAGAAGTATTTCCCTCTTCCCATTGGTCGATACTGCGCATGCACCATATCAGGTTCCCCGCCCCCGTCGGTGTCTACTCAGGAACGCAAAATCTACCAATACGCCTGCGCAAGTGAGCGTGCCCCGGAAGCAGTTCTTTGCCCTGTAACACGTAGCAACCCGGCCAGCTCAGGATCTTAAGCTGAGATTGGGGGTTACTTGGGGCTGCAGGAGCTACTGCCGCTGCCTCCGCTTTTGGTGAGTGCCCCAGGTCTACGGTACACTGTTCGGCTTCTCCCCACACCTGTGCTACGCGGCTTGTTGCCGCCTTTCGGCGCCGCGCCCGGTCCTTTCCGGAGACCCTCCCTCCCTCTCAAGCCCTTGCTGAGACGCGGCCCTTGCACTTCAGGGGTCAGCCTTATGAGAGTCTACACTTTTCTGGCAGGTCCCCACCTTATTTTGCAAGGAGGCAGCCGCGTTGTCAGTTCCAAAGTCCTGTCCCGAGGTGCGGAACTGCCATTGTTATTTTAGATCCCATGGAACCACTCCTCTCATGACCCAGCCCCTAACGTAAGGCGTATCAATCAGTTCCTTGAAGTGGAGGTGTCTTCCCAGGCCGTGTGTTAGAGACTAGACAATTCCTTTGCATTCTCCTCGCCTTCCGGGACCCACCCTCCAACTGCTGCTTTCTAAAATTTCGGAATTATTTGCTATCTTCCGGGAAGATTTGCTTAAGCAAAGTATCAGGAACGAATTCAGTAGGACCTTGTGCATAAGCAGTATTTGCCATTTCTCTTCTTTTGCAGATCATTTGCAATGTCAGGCTTTGATAACTTAAACACGGATTTCTACCAGACAACTTACAGCATCGATGACCAGTCACAGCAATCCTGTGATTATGGAGGAAGTGGTGGACCCTACAGCAAGTAACTTTTCAACTTTTCAGTTTATTTAGTCAAGATTACAGTGAAAGCATGTACCCAGAATGTGTGGTTCTGCCTGAAACCAAATGTGTGAATATGTCCCATATCAAGAATGTGATTTTTCATAATATTCCTTCTTCTGGAGAGATATAGGGCACTGGTTCGAAGGGATTGCTTTATTTAGAGTTTAGTATCTTCTGCAAAATTTTCATGTGTGCTCTGGGTGGAAAAGTAGATTGTTGAACTTTTTGTAGTAACAGTATTTCTACATTATTTTATATATGGATAGAAGTTCAGATACCTAAAAGATATGCTAATTAGTCCACAAGACCAGTTAAAAATTAAAATCTTCTGATGACTGTTTTTGTAGTTAAAATAGCCCAACTTTCAGATTTTCCTGACATTAATTGAAAGTGTTTAGTGATGCTACTTAACAGTGTAAGTTTCTTATTATGAATCATCAGGTGATTCATCACGTGATTTTCATATAGAAATTGATAATTTTTATTATTTATACCTAAAACTTATGGTCAATACAATGCGAGTTGGCAGTTGCAGATTGAAAAGGGACTCAAAACCTTTCAGCCCTGAACTATTAAAAAAATGATTTTTAAAAATAATTTGTGGTATTTGTGGCAAGAATACACTAACCGGAGGTTTTCTACTAATATCTGCTAAGCCCATTATATCCCTATTTTCTTAGGACCTTAAAGATGATCTTATCACTCTCCCATCAAGTGAAGGCGTTTCCTGTACCAGGTCTGGTTAACTTTTTTTTAGATGGTTCAGGATGCCTTTAAGTATCTAGTGAAAAGTATGGGCCTATTTCTGAGAAATATGTGCATGCACTCAAACATCCACATAAATGTGTATGCGACTACACACAGTTCAGGTGTCATCTTATGTTTATCTATGGGTTGTGAATTAAAAACCTCATGGAGACTACCTTAGGATGAGGGCAAAGGAAGACTGTATATCTATTAGTCTGAGAGAAACATGTAGTACTAGAAAATGTTTGAATTAAGAAATTGGAATGGAAGGGCCCAAGAATTTAAAAAACAAAGCAAAAATCAAATTCAGCCCCACAGTCTGGTCTGTCTTGGATAGATTATACTTTTTACAACTTACAGACCTCTTGAATCTGCTTAACTCGATATAGGGCAGCTGTCCCCAAACCTTTTGGCACCAGGAACTGGTGCTCCTATGAAAGCCTAATGCCTGATGGTCTGTGGTGGAGCTGAGGCAGTGATGCTAGTGGGGAGCAGATGGAAATATAGATGAAGCCATACCTGGTATGTGGCCTGGTTCCTAAAAGGCCACAGATCAATACCAGTCTGCGGCCCGGAGGTTGGGGACCCCTGTTCTAAGGTTTTCTCCCCCTAAAACTTAACACAGTGAACTGTGAGAAGTGAGCATGTTAAAAATTTTTTCCATTAATCACTTTTTTCCTTTCTGTTAAATACTCGGCTACATATCATTGAGGATGTATCTCTTTTCATCAATTAGGCAGAATTGGAAACATGTTGAGAAATTTTCATTCATTTATTTACCTAAATAGGTATTTTTTTGTGATTGTTCTGTGTAAGAGAGGACAAATGAATGTGCGACCAGAGTGCAGCCGTAGGGCTTTGGAAAACCTGCTCTGTATGCAGGCCTGTTTTTAAACAAATTATATTGATGTTTGGACTCAACAGAGCTATTCCATTTAGATTTCAGCCTCCCAGATCTCTGCCTTTCTTTCCTATCTCATCCATGTTTGCATCACTTAAAGATGTTATTTATCATTCTATTTATTTCATTTCAGTTTTCCAGAGCAATTGTTTAGATATTCTGTTGCTAACTATTATCATAATTCCATTCTAACCAAATTATGTACCAGTAAACAGTGCTTCAGTACTAGTAAAGAAGTTTTGTCCCAGGTACGTAACCATTATTACCGTTTAAGGAATATGAGTTTATAGATGATGTCTAGAGAAACAAGAAGCCTAATATATTAGCAGTAATTGGATTTCTGAGCTTTATTTTAAAAAATGGGCCCCTTCTACTTCTATATGTACCTTCAGTTAGGTCTGCAATCTAATAACATTTTAAATATTACTTGGTGACAAAGATCAGCTGATAACTCTTAAGCTCTTGATAAAAATCTAGGTTCAGATAGCATATGACTTGGATTGCTTCAAGTTTGACTTGACTATTAGTCCAATGTTTTGCATTTTCCCTACGAAATCAGCTTTAATATTTTGCAGTTTCCTCTATGGGTACTTTCTAGGTATCGTTCATATATTCATATAAAAACAACACAAATTAAAACCAAAAAATGAAAAGTTATTTGATATTAATCTGGTGAGTTTAATGAATCTCACATTTGGATTGGACCCACATTATTTTCTAGATATGCTTATAAAATACATAGTAATACCAGTTACATATTTTTTAAAGTATTGAAAGCTAGTAGTTTTTTCTATTATTATTTAATTAATAATACCTTTATACCTTGTGCACTATCTAAGGATTTTCATGACCTTAAATAGCCAGCCAAATATGTTAAGAGACATTGTGTTTGTTTTTGGTACTCAGTACTAAAGCAGGGTTACATCTGCCACTTTTCCTGCTGTAATTGATTTAGTCTATAAAGATTATCTTTACCATACTATGTTTTAATTTAAAACCGCAGAAGAGTCAGTAATTTTCCTGATTAGGTCCTACCAGAAAAGGAAAATAATAAAATTCTATGGTATTGTCTTTTTCACCTTGAATCTTGAAGAAGGAATTATAGTGCCACCTTTGAAGCTGGCATTTGCTTGCAGTATTTCTCTTCCTTACATGAGATTTCTGGATCTATATTAGGGGTTCTGAAGTATGGACTCCAGACCCTAGAAGGTCCATCCTTGAGACCTTTCAGAGAGTCTTGAAAGTCAAAACTATTTTTATTACAATACTAAGATATTATATACCTTTTGAGGTACGTTGACATTTGCATTGATGTTGCAGAAGCAGTGAATGGTAAAACTGCTGGTACCTGAATATGAATAGACAATGGCATCAAATTCTCCTAGTAATCATTGTATGCTTCATTGCAACACACTCGGGGAGAACCAGTTTCATTTAAGGGTGCCCTTGATGAAGCAGTAAGAATTATAATTTTATTCTGACTCTTGAATACACACATTTAAAAAATATTCTCTGTGATAAAATGGAAAGCAGTCATAAAGCACTTTAATTTATGCTGAAGTACAGCAATTAGGAAAAGCACCTATGCAATTTGAGTCTCAAGCTGAATCAGCTGCTTTTTTATGGAAACAATTTTTATTGGAAAGAACAACTGACATAATAAACTATGATTATACAGATTTGAGTATTTGGCAGATATTTTCTCATAAATTAATGAAATGAGCCTGTCACTTCAAGGAAAACAACGGTATGTGTGGCCAATGATCAAATTAGAGCTTTCAGGCAAAAATGAGGATTTTGGAAAATTTGTATTCATCACCATGTCAGGCTACCGTGTAATCATTTTTCTGATGTAAGCAGTGATGACACTAACAAACATGAAATGTGTCAATATTTGGAAGATCTGCCTAACTCTTACTAATATTTTCTAAATGGCCAGCTCATGATGCTACAAAATGAGTAAAGAAAGGATATATTCAAAGTATAATACAAATGGATGTATTTTAATGAAACAGTATAAAAAGTTCATTATATTGTTTCAATTTCTGTGTTGCAACTTAAGTTTAAAAAACTACTATTTTGCTTTGAGTGTTGATGTAGTTTCAAAAGGAATATTTGTGGTCATCTGAAAAGGTTCTTAAAAATACTCTATTTTCCAACTGAAAGTCAGCAACGCTTGATTTCTTTCAGATACTTCTACTAAAACAATGTATCACAACAGATTGAATATAGAGATGTAAGAATTTTTATTTGACTTCTATTAAACCAGTCATAAATGAGATTGATAATTGAGTGCCACTTTTCTCAGTAATTTTTAAAAATAATTTTTCATAAAAATATTTGTTAATGGAATAGATACATTGTTTAAATTAAATATTTTAAACATTTCTCAGTTTAAATTTCTAATGTAAATATATTGATAGATATAACCCACATTAAAAAATCTTTGAAGTTCTCAGGAATAAATTTTAAGACTATAAAGAGGTCCTAAAATCACAGTTTGAAAACCACTGGTCTATACCATTCTTTTCAGTTTTTATTGTATATACGTTTATATTTATATTTTCTCGTGTGTGTGTGTGTGTGTGTGTGTGTGTGTGTGTGTGAGTGAGTGTGTGAGACAGAGAGAGGAAGACAGAGACAAAAATACAATTTGTTTATGCTGACTGTAGAAGTTTTCATGTGGAACTTTTTCTAGCTGTTTCATAAACTCAGATGTAGATTTATGATGCATCCTAACAGATCAATACAATAAATAAAAAATGTGAATTCTTGTCATGGTTCAACCAGCTATACTTGTGGGGTGTGCATGTATAGGTGCAAGTAAATAGAAAGCAACATATTTTATACGAAAATTACTGAGGAAATGCATATACAGAAAAAAAATATTACTACTGTCTCTGTAAGGTAGGATTTCAGAGTGATTTTTATTACAGTTTTTAAGAGTTAGAATAAAAATGTCTAGTTTTGAATCCTAGTTCACACAGATTATTTTAATCCAAATATCAGTTTCTATATCTTTATAATGTGGAGGATAATAAAATTAACTTCTTAAAGTTGTGGTGAAGATAATATTAGATAATTCACATTAAACACTTATAACACTGCTTTACACAGTAATATTAAAAAAGACAGTTATGTTTTTGGAAATTGCTGGTAATTAATATATGCCCATATATTACATGTAACATTTTAGAATTAATTTTAATAAGTGTTGTGCAACATTTTTAAAGGTACAAAAGTACGTTTATGATGTGAAAATTAAGTCCTGTTTCCCTGTTTCCAGGTCTCAGGTCTCTTTATCTATATAATGATATATAGAAATACGGAAATCTCTATGTATAATCTATATGTATAACATATATAAATATAGATATAGATACATTCTAGAAAGCCATGATAGGTGTATATGGTGTATAGTATCTTGAATATTGGTGGTTTTCTTCCCACTGAATATTTCTTGATTAGCATTCCTTATCAGCATACATACAGTTGCCTCATTTCTTTTAACAGGCTCATAGTAGCCTATGCTCATATCACAACGTATTTACTGATAATTATTCATATTATTTTGTTTTCTGCCTTTTGCTATTAAAATAGTGTTGCAGTGAATTGTATATTATCATATAGTCAGAGAAATAAGTAGTATTTTTTCAGCATGGATTGGACTAGTGTGGTGAATCTTGAGAACACCATTTGAATTTCCAAAGGGCAATGCATAATTGAAAATTAGCCATTGCTTTGATTTGCTTTTAATCAAGATACTCAATTAATTTAAAATTAAGATTTAATTTTAAAAACCTAAAATTAATGGAGGTCATTAGATTTTTATACTTATCAAAAAGGAAGTATAACATTTAGAAAAATTAGACTAAAGGGTCTCTAAGGCTTCTCAGCTCTGTATATTACTTTTAAAACCCTTTTTACAAAGGTGGCACTGAAAGCAAAGAAGGAAAGGCTAAGACAAAGAACGCAGTGCTGAAAGGCATTCACAGCCAAAAAAAAAAAAAAAAAATGATGTGCCTGTCACCTACCTTCCCATGGCCCAAATATCCTTGGAAGAGCACCCACAGGAGAAACAGGCTTGACCACCATGCCATCATCAGGTTCTCCCCAAGCCATGAAGAAGATAGAAGGCAACACATTTGTGTTTATGTGGATATCAAAGCCAGCAAGCACCAGAGTAAACAATCTGTGAAGAAGCTCTATGACATTGAGAAGGCCAAAGTCAAACACCCTGATCAAGCCTGATGGAGAGAAGACATATGTTTGACTGGCTCCCCACTATGATGCTTTGGATGTTGCCAACAAAATTAGGATCATCTAAACTGAGTCTAGCTGGCTAATTCTAAAAATGAAAAATTTTTTTCTTACTGTAAAGATATATACAAAGAGATATGTAAAGATGTATGTATGTATGTGTGTGTGTGTGTATGTGTGTATGTATGTATGTGTATGTGTATATATATGTCTTTTAAAACAATAATTTTACTTCTGTGTATTTCTTACTATGTAGATTAGTCCCATTTCTAGATGTCATATTTTTCCAGAGAATAGTGAAACAATTTTTTTTAAATACTGCCTCAGTATCCTTCTGTTTTCTATTTTTTTCATCACTGAAATAACCATGGTAAGGTCTCTTCCTCTCAAATGCAGGATTTACTGTATAGCACATACCAAATGAAACAGTAGGTGTGCAGCTACTTTGAAAAATTAAAAGCAGTATTCAAATGCAAGGCATACTCAAATGGTTTATATTCCGAAAGCTTTCACAAAAAAGAAGCTTGATTATTACACTCTGTGGTTTGAAATTGATGGTGGTTCTTAAAGAGATTTACACACTTGCAAAAAGTAACATACTTCAAAGAGTAAAGAATGATTTTTCATTTAATGGAGATATAAATTGCAGTGGCAAATTATATACCATGTAGTGCAAAGTCTGTCATCCTAAGTTTTCATTCAGAGTCGTAAGCATAATTTGATTTTACAGCTTTCTTTATATATACTTGGGGAAGAAAAATAGACAAGATTTTTAAGTTTTATTTGTTGACCTAACGTTTAAAAGTTAAATAGTTTGTAAAATGCTTAAGTGTTGCATAAGTGAGTGTTGGCATCAACAGGAAGATTCCCTATAAAACACAGACAACTTATTGGAGATAATCAGCTTGATCTTAGTAATCATTTCAACCATTATGTACAAAACCAGACAAAGTAGATATCCTAGGAATTGCATAACTAAGGTTCTCTAGTCTCAGGGATATCAGCTGTTCGGGGAGTTGACATAATTTTGAGAAATGTAACTAACTTACTTTTATTTACAGGCAGTATGGCTATGACTACTCGCAGCAAGGCCGATTTGTCCCTCCAGACATGATGCAGCAACAGCAGCCATACACCGGGCAGATTTACCAGCCAACTCAGACATACACTCCAACAACACCTCAGCCATTCTATGGAAACAACTTTGAGGATGAGCCACCTTTATTGGAAGGTAATTATCAGTGAAGATAAACCTTAGTTTAGAGAAGTTATCCTTTCCTTTAAAAGAATAATGTTGCAGGAAATAGTTTTCTACTAAGTGACCCATTTTGAACAGATTATGTATGAAAGCACATTGAGCCAGAGGGGACCAAGTTTTTAATAGATCTTTAAAAGTGATAAATATGTCATTATATTATTAGCATCATCTTTTACTTCATATTAACAATTAAATTCTATCAGTGGAAGAAATAAAAGGAAATAGCTTGGTATTGATTATTCTACGTGGAAATAAGCTGGAAGAACTAGTAATTTCACTGAAAGGTATAGTGAATTTCAGATTGTATTCCAAAATCCATAATGCAGTGGTTCTGAACATTTTTTTAATTCAGTACCCTTTGAAAGTTTAATGAAGGTTATGAATATGCCCCTTAGAAAAATGCACATATACATAGAGACATAGTTTTGTATACAATTTTGGGTGGCCTCCACACATTCCTGAAGCCCCAAGTAAAGGACCCCTTACTATTAACCCTGTCCATGTATTCTTTGATGTGCAATAATAGCTAAGGGTATCTGTTCCATCATATTGATACCCTTTTCCAACACCAAACCAGAAATTAGATATTTGTGGGATATGCACCATAATCAATAAAGACTGGTATTGAGGACTCACCGAAATAATATCATCTAGTATTGCTAGATCTTCTTTTAATGCTGGATATTTAATTTTGTCTCCGGTTCTAACATTCTGGCAAACTAAAGTATATCACAAATCCTAATTGGTTTCCTTATTTTTCTTTTTCTTTAGAATTAGGTATCAATTTTGATCACATCTGGCAAAAAACACTAACAGTGTTACATCCATTAAAAGTAGCAGATGGCAGCATCATGAATGAGACTGATTTGGCAGGACCCATGGTTTTTTGCCTTGCCTTTGGAGCCACATTGTTACTGGTAAGATTTTAACTCTCAGTGTGAGGTTAAAGAACAATCTTTAGATTTTTGAAGAGCCATTTTTGAAATTGTTTATACATCAAGTCTTTGATGTATTTTGAATAGTATTAAGTTGCTTGAATTTATACCTGTTTATTACTTCTCCCTTGATAATAAATACAATATCTTGTTCAAAGAGAGAAAAAACAAAAAAATAATAAATAAGATGTGTGGCTTTGTTCCTTCATCAAAATTCCTCCTTTTTAGAGATTAACAGAATTTTTTAGTCTGTTCCTCTTTTTTTTTTTTTTAAATTTCTAGGCTTTGGATAGTGTTTTCTTGTAGTGCTGCTGGTGGTTATTTCTGTATATTATTTTGACTTTTAAAAAATTGAAAGATTAGTGGACAAGGGGTTTTAGTCCCTATCTCCCACCTCCCTAAGACTGTTAAACATTGAAAATGAAAAGTTATAAAGATAAATGTTAATATTTATTTCACTTCACTTTAGGTCTCTAAATTAGAAGAGATTGGTGATGTAATGGGCAGAGATGGGGTTTTCAGTCAGAAAAACTGAAAGTGAATTCAGTACTCCCACTCTGTCTTTGAGCAAGTTATTTAATCCTTTACCTCCCTCTCATAAATAATTCTGTGCTTCCCAACTAACACGATTGTTTGGAGATTAAGCAAGACAGGTTATGTGAGAATGCTTTGAAAAGTTTAAAGCACTGTGCAAATATGAGTTTTAATTATTACTATATGAGTGAATTTATCAATGAACTCAACTGAGCTTTTCAAATTTCTACACTCTCAAGTATTTATATATAAATATTGAGTCTAACAAAATCTCAAGGATTTTTCCATTTAACATAATTTGTAAAGGCATTCTCGTGGTTGAGTTTTACATGTCAGAAGTTGACAAACCAGGAATTTTTTGAAAGCTTTTTTGTAGACTGATTTTAGTGATAACGTGATCTGAGTACAGTAATACAATGTTTATTTACATAGCTTGACTAATGGCACTAAACTTCAATTTAGCTAACCATTACTGTTCTGAAGTTTTGTTTCTTTGTTTATGGTCAAAAGACTTTATAAATCAACCAACAATTTGGAAAAATAAAGGAAAAAATATCTTTTATTATATTCCTTTTACCTGGTTGTTATTCATTTTTTTCCTCTCCTTCCCACAAAACCATGGCTTCCTGCTTATCCTGGCTTGCTTTCTCCTAGCTCCTCTTAACACACTTAGAAAGTGAATGATGAAATTATTTCTGCTGTTAAAAAAGGTTATGGCTACATCTGCCAATGAGAATAAATTGCTTTGAGGCAGTTTTGGTAGAATTAGGTGCTTTCAAGTGACATTAGCTATTGTCCAAACATTCTGGATGACTTTCCATCTTGTCTGTGTAGCTTATTTGCTTAAAACCAGCCAGATTTCTTTTTAGAAGTGGAATGCTTAAGGTGATTGTACATGATTTTGTATCTTTCCTTGCCAAGCTCAAATGCTAACTGGAAAATGAAAAACCAAATATTTGTGTATTGGGAGGTGGATACTTTAAACTTCTCAAGGAAGATATGAAAGCCAATCTGCTCAGTGTTTTACCTCTGCATAAAGAATAGATATCTCTGTAGATTTTGATGCTCATAAATATCTTCTACGTGAATCATTTTAGGTGAAATAAGGCCAAAAAGAACTTATTTTTTTACATTTTAACCTGTAATCTTTTCTTTACTCACAGGCTGGCAAAATCCAGTTTGGCTATGTATATGGGATCAGTGCAATTGGATGTCTAGGGATGTTTTGCTTATTAAACTTAATGAGTATGACAGGTGTTTCATTTGGTTGTGTGGCAAGTGTCCTTGGATATTGTCTTCTTCCCATGATCCTACTTTCCAGCTTTGCAGTGATATTTTCTTTGCAGTAAGTACTGATTTTTATTTTGGGTGTTGATTGACCAATTCTGTGTAATAAGATCAACTTGCCATCAATTTAAGACAAATCACTGAATCAGCATACATACTAGATAGTGTCTCTTGTGAGTGAGGACTGTGCTATATGCTTTTCAGTGATGAACACTGAAGATGGTATCTTTAATACTATCTCAGCTTTTACCTATGATACAGAATTTAACAAGTTCTGTGTTCATTTAACCAGTGTCAGTAAACGAATTAAACAGTGGTGATTGTTAAATATTAAATTTAGCACGGAAAAGGTGAAGTTGTTAAATTATACTTTCTTTTTGATATTTTTTAGACTATATCTGATTTCTTAAAGATGTTGGACATGTGCTAAGTGAATGGATAATAAACATACTATTTGACAGCTTTTTAACTGAAAATGGAACATTTGAGTGGGGCACAAGGTTATTACTAGCCTATCATTTTCTCAGATGTATTTGTAAGCAGATTTAGATATAATTTTTAGATAATGATTTAAGTAAGGTTAAAAAGAAGTGTAAATTACTGCTGATAAAGTTTTTCCATGTGTCCAGTGCTCAGATGCTCTCTCAGCAGTTCAAGCTCTTTCTGTGGCTAGTGCTGGACACCACCAATGATTGGGCTTTGTTACACTCACAGAGTTAAAACAGAAGTTTAAGAGAAGAGAATATTATCAACTATTTGATACCAGAGATTTAGCAAGATGATGACTTGGATAAAAATGTTTTATATTTTCAGTGCAGAAACTGCTTCACTTTCTCATTTGTTGAGATTAATATATTTATATATGATTTTTACAGAAGATATTTTCTACTAAAACATTGTTCTCCAGCCAAAGGCAATTTTACTCCCTGGGGACATTTGGCAATAGCTGGAGACAGTTTTGTTTTTCACGACTGTGGGTAGCAGGGGTGCCCCAGTATCACATGGCTAGAAGCCAGAGATGCTACTAAACATCCTAACAGTGCACAGAACAGCCCCCTGCAGCAAAAGTACATCCAGCCCAATGTCAGTAGTGCCATGGTTGAGAAGCCCTGTACTAAAAGGAGCAAAATATATTTATAAATGAGCTTTTTATCACATGGAAGAATTCAGCATTACTGAGTTCTCTGTGAAGTACATTTGAACATTTTATGGAGGAAAAAATCTTAGTTATTTCTGCAGATGTCTATATGTAGATTTAAAATGCTTTTCGTAAGAATTGCTTATTGTAGTGTTCTTCTATATAACTAATCTCATCTTCTGTCTTTTTTTGGCCCTCCTTGTTTTTCTTTTTTGGTTACAGAGGAATGGTAGGAATCATTCTCACAGCTGGAATTATTGGATGGTGTAGTTTTTCTGCTTCCAAAATTTTTATTTCTGCACTAGCCATGGAAGGACAGCAACTGCTAGTAGCATATCCTTGTGCTTTGTTATATGGAGTCTTTGCCCTAATTTCCATTTTTTGAACTGAATTTATCTGGGATGTGGACATCATTGGGCCAAATACGCAAAAAAGACTTCGGACTCTTAAATTGGACCAGGAAACTGCTACAGTGCAACTCTCATACAGACCTAACATTTGACTATTGGAGCAATGGAAGTAAACATGTATCTTTTGTTCTTTTTTATGGAACTTTTGAATACTATATTTGATTTACCTGAAGTATGACTAGCTGTAAATGTTTGTGCTTATACAAATAAGAAGTGCTATTTCTTCTCTGTTCCTGCAGCCTTTGAAAGACAACTTTTTTCTTGCAAGTTATATTATGATGTTTTTGATAGATTTTTATCAACTGTGGGAGACTAACCACAGAGCTGATAATCTTTCTTAAAAACAACCCAGTCATAGTAAAGAAGACATAAAACTTATTGCAGAAATATTTTTTCAAGGAATTAGGAAAGAAAACTTGCCTGGATTCTCAAGTCAGATGCACTTCAAAAAAGTGATCCCAGTGTAGAGTTTGAGGTTGCACTTCAAAAATTTGACATTCATTTAAATTATCTCATGGACATTTTGCTAAAATTCAGCACTACAAGAAGCTCAGTCTACCTTATTGTAGACAAGAAATGTGACACCTGTCTGGATAGCGGCGTTAGCTAAACCATAGTGTCCTAGACTGGCCACGTAAATGGTTATAGTTGGATCTCCATGTTTCCCAGGAAAAAGAAAATTAACCTTTTTGAGAAAAATATTTAAAATGCCACAATTTCAGTGTTGCAATTATCAATGTAAAGTACATTTGATGCTTATTAATTAAAATTTTCCCAGTTAATTTTAACTGTGTTGTTGATTTTACTTTTGCTAAACCACTGTTCTTGGCATCCCATTTTTTTAACTTGGGTCTGATTTTGATTTGTATGCCCAATTTATCTTAAGCTTTAAGAATAGAAGTCATCTAGTTTAGAATCAGAAAAAAAGATTTACTTTGAGTTATACATTATTTTCTTGTATTAAATTTATTTGGTTAATATTGTCTTACTAGAGACTTTAAGAAAATACTGTGTCTTATGTATTGCCCATTGCCTTTTTTCTGAAGAAACTCCCTCTGATTCTGGACAAATTTAGTTGTGTTATGAGAAAGGTTCTGTATGAGGAGGAAGAAGAGATTTTCAGACTAAATAAAAAATGCCAAGCTGATATATTAGTAGTTCTTTTTTTAGAGCTGGTTTTCAATCATAAAAGGAGGTTAAAATAATAAAACATGTTTCTGATAAGAAGATGATTTCTAATTTCTGAAGTCACATAAACATGTTTTTCTTCATCTTCTGAAGGAATACACTAATAGTTTTTGGCTGGTTTTCAAACTTAGATTGTTTTAGAGTAATTTTTTTTTTTATTGTGATCTTTGGATAGTATCTTTTTTGCCTTTGTCAATTAATTTTATAAATATAGTTCTTGTTATGACAAATGTAATGAGTGCCTCCTGTTGGTACTGTCTAGTTCTTTCTAATGAACAGGATAGATGATGCTTTGGAAATTAAATTCTCCTTCTGGTTATACATAAGACTATTAATCTTCAGCCAGATTCCTTAAATGGATCAAATTGTTTTCTTATTTTTTACCTCCCTTACCCCCAACAAAATAATTTTTAAATCAATGTAGAGATTTTTGTTGTCTTTTATTTAACTCCAAATGATTAGGTACAAAACTATATTGTTCCATCAAAACAACTATATAGCAGAGTTGTCTTGCATCAAATGATGCAAGAGTTTAGTTCTAGAGTTTGCTTAGTTACATGAAAAGTCATGTATAGTCAAAATTTCCCTGATAAAACTCTTAAAAATACAGTTTATGTAGCCATATTTAAGTATACTTTAAAAACTGATACATTGTGTCTCAGAAAGTATTATATGATTAACTTTTTTCTCTAGTACTGAAATAGAGTTTTATTTTACCAGTTAATACCAGCTAAAGCATCTGGTTTGCTTTTAGGGCCCACTATATATCAAAAAAACATACATCTACCTTTAAATACTAGGGACAGTCACCATAGCTAAAAGCTCACCCAGTGATTGTCACTGAATAACAAACTCACTGTGTATTGTTTATGCATATATGTCAAGGACATGTATGGTGTAAATGTAAAGTTATAAATGGGTGTTCTCAAGAGCTGTATAGCTAAGCTTGTAGAAATAGGTATTCTTTGTCCAGATATAGTTATACTATAGATAGTGCAAAGTTCTATAAATCTTAAAATGCTAACTATCCTCACATACTGGCCATCTTATCAAAAAGAATTTTTAAAAATATCTTATGACATGATTTTTGGTATATTTTAAGTACTGTGCATTTGACATTTTGCAAGTTTATATTTTTAACCTTGGTAGTCATTACGCAATTCAAATATACTCCAAAGCTAAGTAAAGATAGTTGTTTCTAAAATTAAAATTATGCAATTATGTTTGTATTACCCATTGCCTACAAAAGAAAAGGAGCCTTTCCTTTCTGAAATTATATACTTTTTTTTTTTTTATTTAAGTGGAAGAATGTAGAACTTTCGGCAAAAAGAGAACTGTAGAAATTAAAATCTCATCCTATGGGATACCCCAACTTAGGCATGGACAATTATTGGAAATCAAGACCTCATTTGTAAGATTCTGTCTATTATATAGAGCAGATCTAATGTAATGACTTAGACAATTTGCTTAACTTCCCCATGGGAGAAAAAATATTTATGACAAAAGTGTTTAGCCTTTCATAAAATAGTACCAAAAGTTCTTCAAAAAATACTGCGTGGTACAGATCATAGCACAAAGAATAGTTTTAACCAAAGAATAGCACTGGGACTTTAGAGCAAGCTACCTACCCAAATAATGGCCCAGGTTAAACTTATCCTCACAAAGTGTCACTGATTCATTTTGTCATGTTCATGTCAAATTCCAACCACCATTTACCAAAAGATCAATTTTTATAAATTTCAATTTATTTGAAAATGAAAGCTTAAATTATCTCTCAAGCAATTTATTCGTATCTAATGATATGCTTGTTTCAGCATATGAACTTTAGGAATGAAACATTTAGAATGAGGCAGAAACAAGTACCTTTTCAAAGATAATTATAGTAGTTCATAAGAATTTCTGTTTTTAGGATGTGCTTAGGATTTGGAGGAAGAAGTGGCAAGATCAGGAAGAACTGGTTCATGTGCTTAAATGAACAGATAAGTGATCTGCCATTAGCTTATTAAGCGTGTGATGCTTACTTCCAAGTAGCTAAAAGAAAGCCTGTCATCAGGCTGTTAAAACACCAATGAAGAAATAGTTTTTAAATTAACTCTACTTCTGCCATCCAAATTATTGAAGTTTGAATGTTGGTACATTACTATTACTTGAATTTCAATAAGTTCCTTTGTTCATTAATTGTTAAACACCCATTTTATTATGGCAATAGTTAAAATGAAACATTAAGTTACATATTTCTAGGAATTGGTAGAGTATTTAGGTGTGTTTTACATTATCATTAATGAATGTGTATCTTATGGTGACCATAAATGTGAAGAATAAATCTGGTAGTGTGCAGTTTTAATTTTTGCATCACAGATGAGAGTATTTCTTCTACTCTTGTGCACAAAGTTCCCACTCTAGTTAATGAAGAACATTATCTGCTGATGGAGCACAATGTCCTGTGTTTGTGCAAATAAATTAAGATGATGACATACTCAAATGAGGACTAATTAAATACAGAGCTGTTCTTCTAATTTAAAAGCACAAATACTTTCTTGAGCACATTAAGTTCTAAAAATTGTATATTACATTTTTTGTGAGCTTAACTAATTAGGCTTACCTTGCATGTATAAATTTGGTTTATTTCTGAAACTACCACTAAATCTGCTGATAGCTTGCAGGAGATTAATTATGTATTAAGGTGTTTTAAATAGCTTTTCAACACTTGAACAGAAAGGATTTTAAAAAATGAGAAAACATGAAGTACTCTGGAAACATTTAAGGTGCTTGCAAATTTATACCTATTTGCTTTACCTATTTGCTTTACCTATGATTCTCCTAAAAGTAGAGAAAGCAATATGGTTATTTCAAATTTTTCCTTCCAGGTTAATATAGTTTAAACAAAGGAAAATCTTTGTAAAACCTAGTGACACATTTGCTGACATTTTTCAGTTTTGTGACGGTTCATAATATTATAAGACAATCAATGGTTCTAAAAGCCCATTTCGGTAATCAATGGTCCTAATAGTGCTATTATTTTATATGTTTTAATTTTAAAAATGGGAGTGTCTATTCCAATTACATACCATCGTTATGATAAAAAGTAATAACTCACATCAATAAAAAGGAATGAATTGTCTCATCATGGATGACCCTCAAAAACATGTTAAATAAAAAAAAAAAAGGCAGATATGAAAGGCCAAGTATCATGATTCCATTTTTAAGAGTTCTGAGGGAAGACAAATCTATGTGGAGACAAGATTAGTAGTTGCCTGGAGGTGGGAGTGGGAATTGCTCATATGTATGAACAGGAGGGTAGATTTTATGATATACAAATTATATGTCAATTATTTTAAATTATAAAGGGAGAATGGGGGTAGAGCAAACTTATAACATCTGTATTTTAAGAGTTTAAAATAAAAGAATAGAAGGATTTTTAGAATGAATTGTAATAGATGAAAAAATAGTCTACTACTTTTACCGAGAGGAAAAAATATGCAGAACCAAGAAAGTGAAATTGCTCCCCGCAACCCACTTTCACTCTCCACATAACTCCCGTCAGATGGATTAGTTTGCATTTTATCAGAACATACAAGTACTCTCTTCCCAACCCTCCTGCCCACAATGGATTGCATACATTTGTGAATATACATATGTATGTGCCTCTTAAATTTTTATTAAAACTCATATAACAGGAAAATTTTAAGTTTTGCAACATACAGTTCAGTGGTTTAGTGGATTCACAGTGTTGTATAACCATCATCACTTTTCAGAATATTTCCATCGCCCCACAATCCCTGTACCTCTCAATTTCACCCATATATCTCATATACACAAACAACTACTAATTATGTTCTGACTCTGGATTTGATTACTGTGGGCATTTCATATAAATAGAAGCATAAAATGTAGACTTTGTTTCTGGCTTCTTTCATTTAGCACTACATTTTCAAAGTTATTTTTTTTTTAAACTTAGCAATCTGTTAAGGGTCATTATAATATATTAAATATTGAAATGTATTTACTCTTTAGTAGCTGGTTATAATTATGTGAGCAGAATCTAATTTACAGTCCTTTATTGTTGGACTATTGGGATCTTGTAGCTTTTTAAAAAATTATAAATAGTGCTGCATTGGTATTGCATCATGCATTATTAGAGCGTCACATTTGCATTTAATAGTGCTTGGGTTGGTCATTATTTAAACTCAGAATTGAAATTCTAAAAAATTTTAATCGTTCCCTAATAGTTTTGTTTAATGTAAGTATAATTTTCTGTGATTTGTCAAAACAGGCAAGTCATATCCATGTTTGTGCAAGGCATTGCTCTGCTTCTCAATGATCTCAGTGTTTTTATACTACTCTTAAGCAGTGGAATGTGAATACTGCTAAAAGGATCGTGTCTCACCCACACTTCAAATTATTCCTACCTTAGAAGGAAAGACTTTATTCAAAGTGAGCCTTTTTTTTTTTTTCCTTGCCCATTTAGAAGAGTCATTCTGACAATGTCTTTTTTAGGTCATTGTTTTACATAGCTTTTTTTAAAAAATTCTGAACTGTGCCTATTTTTAATTTCATGCATGGCCATAGAATTTAGGCATTTCAGGACATCCCTAACATTTAACTCAATTTCGTTTTAATTGTATTAATACTCATTATCAGAGATAAGATCAAATGTTTAATATAATCTGATAGTGGCTTTGCTCAAATTAGACCTCATTACCCAATTTGTTCCTATTTAAATTCTTGGGTTAAATTTTACCACAGTAACAGTTGAAGACTAAAATCAGCATCCTTAATTCAGACATCTGCAGAAATCCGTTTGTTATATAAATTTGTATTGAGCTTTAAGAATTGAATTTCTTAATAAAATGATTTAAAATGCTTTCCTTCTGCTTTTTTTTTTATGGGGTTGTTTGTTTTAAGGGCATTTATTTGCTTTGGCATTCTATGTATAATGTCCTATGGCCTGTAAGTAGGCTTGCTTTTTTTAATGCACTTAAAAAAAATGCTATTGCTGTACTGTTTAAATGTAGTAGGGACATTTAACCACTACATGAGCAGACATATTAAACAACATCCCCTAGCTTAAATGCCAGTGCTGTCATAAGGTCATGCTTAACCCAGGCTCAATTTTTACAATCTCTTTGGACCACATTCTATTCTGACTCTGGTCCAGATCACAGTCTTCCTGGTGGGATAACATGGTTTGGGCTTTTACCATAAAAGATTTAATTATTTCAGTGGTTTAAGAGATTAGCCTGCATCTCTAATGAGGTGTTTAAACATAGCTAGCTTTGATCATCTACTTTAAGTCAAAGGTAGAATTTAATATTTGACAAGAGTCATACAGGTTTTCTGTTTTTATTCATATCATGAAAATAAAAGAGAATCATTTATGAAGAAACCATGGAACCAGGACCCAGCTAGAGGCAGAATGGGAGCTGAGTTAAGAATATGAAAGTCAAGACTGAATTGAAGATGATAGAGGGGAATCTGGGGCCTGGAGAAAGTCAGCAGAGAAAAGGGTTGAGAGACTGCTAAGTCGTGTTAAGGAATTTGTTTTAGTACTTATATACACAAAACTTATTGACATAGTATAAAAGTACTAAAAGTAAACCAAACCTTTCAGAAATCCAAATCAATCCTAGGGCTGAGAAATTTTTCTTAACCACTAATTTAAATTGCTCATGATACAATGTCTTTATTAAAGACTGAATCAGGTCATCATCCTTTAAGACTAAAGCAGAAAACCTGTGGTACCTGACCAAGACCTGGAAGAATACCCATTCACTACCACCGTAATGGGTTTCACTTCATCTGCCTCCTAAGCTGAGTGCTCTGGCTGCTGCTACTGCTCCAGAAAGTCTTCCACATTGGCAACTAGAATATCTGATTCAGAGCAGAGCCTATGAATTGAAACACTTAAAAACCTATAAAAAAGCAGTTTCTCAGCATTTTAAAGAGGGACAATATAGCCAATGCCTGGAGTATCCTTACCTGTCTATGTCCATTTGGTGTCTCACCCTAGGCTACTGTTTATGTCTTTTCAAACTTTAATTGACTTGTATAGAAATGAGATGTATTTGTAACATTTGTGCTTATTGAGGTTTAATGTTGCCTATTCTCAGTTCTTTAAAAATAAATGAACCAAATATTTTATCTCTAAGTAGTGGGAAAATATATTGGATATCTTTTAGCAAAGTATATGAGGACTAATAAGGCCCTTGTTTGAGGTTTTCCTGGTTCAGTGGCTGGGTAAATGTTTTCCATTCTTGCTCAGTGAGCTTTTCCCACTGAATACAATTCCAGGCCATTAAGTGCCTACTGCTTTTGGCTTCCTCCTTACAAATTAATATTTTCTGCTTTAATGCTTTTCTTCACAACTTATTTTCTTTTTTTGATTGCCCTTGAATTCTTCTTTTAATTCCTTTCACATTTTTCACATCTTTCTTTAATCATGCAGCCCAGATCAGGACATGCATGTTTCATGTATCTGAAGACAAGCATGTAATGGTACCTTACATTTACTTTTTTTGTGTGTAGCTAAACACAAAAAGTTTCTTGCATACTTTTGAACTATGAATTGAAAGTGAAAAATACCTATCTTAGTCCTGCTAATAATTTAGTGAAATCTTGATTGAGTCATTTCTGAACTTTGGTTTTCTCTATAAAGTGAAGTTGTATTAGATTCTCATTGTAATTCTGAAATACATATATGTAACTTTTGTATATAATATGGAATATGTTTTATATATAACGTTATAAATTTATATATAAAATATATAAATATGCATGTAACTTGTGAGGTGGTAATAAAATCTCAGTCATATTCACAAAAGTGTTTTTTATATATATATTCTAGTGTTATCAGGCTATATAAAAATATATAGAGAATGATATTTTTGTTTAAAAAACATATATATGCACACATACATACTCATTTCTCATATTGCACAAGTATTTTATTTAGTGGGAGAATTAATAACTAGAAACTCTTTACTAGACCTTTTGAAATGATTAGAAGAAGCTTTAACTATAGCTTGTAAAGAAAATGTGATTTTGCCCCAATAATTCCTAATGTAATTTTGACTTAAATAATTTTGTCTTTCTAGTCTAATTACATTGAAACATATTATTAAGTAGCCACATCACCCATAGGCCAGAGTTTGATATTTTACCATTAGAGTAATTTCTTCTTTTCCATTCATCAGTGCCCCTCTTAATCTTATAAAAGTAACCTAATTCACTCTAAGGTACCAATGACCATCATTATTGGCACTGGCCTCCCTCCTGGGGTATATCTTTTCTCAAAAAAGTTCAGTAACCCTTTCCTTAATTCAATAACTAAAATGTCTTGGGCAAAATAAAAGATGTGTTACTCTTGAGGAAAGCAATTATGTCCATTTCAGTAACATGGTAAGTACAGAAAAAAATTGACATGGCTTTCAAAAGGAAATACCTATAAATGAAAGGAAATTTCTTGGGTTCTTTATTAATAAATTTAAAAGTTTATAATTATGTAATATATGCAATGAGATTTTTAAGAATTATAATTCTCATGTATCCTGACTCTTGGTTGAAATGTAAAGACATTAGATATAGTTGAAATACCTGTTTATATTCTAATTGCAGCCTGTATTTCCAGCAGAAGTTACTAGTATTCTGAATTTTAGGCTTATCATTCTCAGCATTCCTTTATATTTTTACTGTATGTGTGTCTAGCCTTAAACAGTATAGTATTATTTAGCATGTTTTTGATTTTCATATAAATGACAGCATGCTGTGTTATTCTTCTGTAACTTGCCCTTTCTACTCATAAATTTATGAAATTTAGCTATGTGAATACTTTGTGAAGCTCTGTTTACTAGTATGGGGTCTTCCATTACTATATTGCAATGTATTGATCCATTTTCCTGATGATGAATATTATTTTGTCTCCAGTTGCTTGCTTTTACAAACAATGGTCTATAAACAGTTCTGTGCATGTCTTCTTGTGTACATGTAGGCCAGGGTTTTCCTAGGGACCTACATAAGGATGAAGTGCTATATCTTTTTCTTTATGTTTTATGTCTGTCTTATCCCAAAGCTATAAAAAAGCAGCCTTAATATTTTCTTCTAAGGGTTTTATAGTTTTGCTTTTTCACATTTAAATATTTGTTATCTATCTGGTATATAAAGTAGGAATCTAATTTTTTTCCATTTTCATCTTCATTTCCATCACCATTTGTTTAATAGTCTATCTGGGAAAAGTACTGTTAAGCTAACCATAAGGAATTTTTCTAGGTTAGTCCTAAAAAGAATAGAAGGAAAAAAACTCCTTTTTTCCTGTAAAAAAAAAAAATATATATATATATATTTTTTTTAATGTGTATTCCCTCCCTCCTCTAGCCTTAGTCTTTCTGCTCTTACTTACATGAAATTGGTTTCATTAATAGAAAACATGTTATGCCTTAGAAGAAGCAGTACCTTGGAATAGTATGACTTCCTATCTTCTAAACCAGAGGTCAGTAGACTTTGTCTGTAAAAGGCCAGATAATAAATATATTGGACTTTGTAGGACAAGAGTCAAAATCAAAGATATTATTTATATTATGTGTAATATATGTATATATAATATATGTGGTATATAGCCACATGAATATCAAGAAGGAAAACAAATTTTCAAATTTTGATAAACTTAAAAATATAATAACAGTACAATTTTTGATAATGCAAGTCTACTGATGTGAGAAGGGAATTCTTCCTGATTATCTAATTTATTACTCCTAACAACCGTATGAGGTAGGTATTACTAAAACATACATTTCATTCATAAGGAAAATGAAGTTTGCACAAAGTTATTCTGCCAGCAAATGTTGGAGCCATAATGTAAGCCTAACTCCAGAGGTAGTACTCTTGACTTTGATCTAATTTTCAAAGGGAAATTAATATTTAGACTTATTTTGAAGATGAAGAAATGGAAGCTCAAAGGGATTAATTGAACAAGGTTATCCAGATTGCTGTAGGGCCATGTCTGTCTAATTTCACAGCCATGTTCTTTCCCTTCTGCTCTGCTACTGCAGGACTTTTACTAACCTCCAAATCCTGGGTAATAGCTGCAGTTAGCAAATTGGGTCCCAAGTTACATTATCATTTTAATTGAAATATTTTAATACAGAGATTGACAACTGTATACATTTTTTCTTTTTAATTATAAAAGTTATAAATGGGCATATTAAGAAAAAGATTACTCAGGACTGAAGGGTAGCTGGTAAAAAGGTAAAAAGTAAAATTCATTAATTTATTTTTTTCTCTCCTCACTTATTTACTCTCTTCTTATTTGTCTTATATTTTTCTCTCTTCCTTTTTATTTTGTTTATTTTAAGAGCTGCTCAGAATATAATAAAGCAGTACATGCTCAAGAGTAGAGTTAAGATTTGCTAACTGCAGAAAAATAAAGGTGCTTTTATTAACCTAATACAGTGAGAATCTCAAAGTGTATATAAATTCTTTTAATAGATGAATGGTTTTTAGTTCCTTGGCATCAAATCAGTGTTCAACAAGTGTTTACTGCTTGGCTACTATTTAATAGGTTCTGTGGGAGAATACAGATATAAACACCTTCCTGTGCCTTCAAAGAGTTCATAAGCCAGTGAAATTCTAACAAAGCAAACGAGAGAGAGTAAAGAGAAAGCCTAAGAAACTCATCTAGGGCAAACATTGTGCCAGTGTAGCTTTGGCACCTTACAGCCTTTATTAAGAACAATGTAATTTAATCAAAGATATCAGATCCCAGTTGAATGATGCATTTGATTAGGCAATAAGTCTGATTAACTTCAACTTTAAGATAAAACAAATTAAAAAATGCATAATCACTATTTATTACTTGGCTTCAAATACGCATTTAAAAATGCTTTGGGGAGTTAAATCAACAAGTAAAATGCACTTATCACATAGCATGTGTCAGGGACTCTGTTAGATGTGTCACATAGATATCTCATTTAAAGATTACAACAATTCAATGAGGTAGGTGTTTTTATTATCACTGTTTTGGAATATTTTAAAGACTCAAGGTATTTGCCCAATTGTTACTCAGCTAATGATGAATATAGCCATGATTTGACCTAGAGTATAGTTTCAAAAACTTGAAAATGTGACATTTGAAAAGAATCCATGCTGCCTTATAATTTATTTTCAATTCTAATGGCAAACTAGAAAAAAATTAATTATATATGCTGAAAAATTAAATGAATATTAAATTTCTGCCTCTTTTCTCAAAGGGCTTTTATTATTCTTTTTTTTTTCTGGCAAAAAAATTAGAACCTGAGCTAGCTCTCTGAGGTTTAGATTAGTGAATTTGGGTTCAGTTCTGAAACATACTGGAGATGTTTGCCTCTAGTACTAAATTCTAGATTACATGAGAACATAAAGCTCTGTCCATACCAGGGGGTAGGGGCAGAGCCCACTTTGCCTAGTGGGATCCTGGAGAATTCTTTGGGGCACTGCAGTTATGTTGTACCTACAATTATGTATATGTTACGTATATATTTCTTCATATGGATAGGCCAAGCAGAAATGGAAAGTGCTCGGCAGGATGGCAAAAACCAGATTCTGCCTCTAGCTCTGCCCCTAACCCATCATATGGCTTTGAAAAAAGTCAAGTTTTATTCTCTCTATAAAACAGTGATAAAAATGGTTTCTCTGCTCTCTTCACTGACCAGAGGATCAAAAGAGACCACTTATGTATAATGGCTTTACAAAGTCCAAAGGGCTACACACGCAGGGCGCTATTGTTTAGATAACAAATCTGTCTATGTGCTCATGAGCTGACTATGTTAACCTGTGATTGGGGGGAAACAAGAGCTCAGTGCGAAGCTGCTGAAACAGAAATCTGGCCTCATTCTTACTATGACAAAGGGCAGGCTGGATCAGCTGTATTAAAAAAGTCTCACTCAAACTCTCCACGATTCAGATTCCTATACGTCAGGAGAAACGATAGTGGTTAAGAGGCTTTGTCATCTGACCAACTAGAACTCAAAAGCCAGCTTCTCCACTGGAATCTTGCGGAAACAGCCTTTCTCAGCCTCAGTTTGCTCATCCGTAGGATGGGGATAACTATAGTGTCTGCATATGAGGCTCTGGGGATTGATGGAACAAAGAATGCTAAGGACTTAATAAGACACCTAAATCATGCAGTGGCAGTAGGTACCATGTAATATTTTAGAAAGTGATAGTCTCAGCAGCATTAGAGCAGCAATATCATGAGAAGACTTGGACAAACTTATTCTTATGTGTATTGTGCCTAAATAGTGGACAGATTCTTCTGCTTGTGCCAGATGTATATTTCCTCTCATTTACATATAAACTCATTATTATGTGGACCTGGAGGCATCTATGCCAATTAAATGATGTGAATCTTGACCATGGCTTTCATTCTGTGGGACTGACTCATGTTTGCACCTCATTGCAGAGACTTTTGAAGAAATGCATCTATTATTTTCATATTAGTTAACATCTTCGTAATGAGATTTATCCAGTTTGGCACAAATAAAAACAAGTGCCTGGTTACTCAACTTAATACGTACATCTGACAATAAGTTTGATAAAATCCACTATTGGCATTTTCTTTGTATCATGGAGGTTAATACAGTTGAATAATAATATACATAGTTAAAAGTCCTAAAGCATAATTTGAAGGAGTGTCAACAAGCTTCTGTTTATTGTAATAGTACTTGGGCAATATCTCATTTCCACTTAGCTTCAGAGCTATAAATAGTTCTAATTTGTTTTCTTTGTACACTTACTGGATTAATTACAGTAGAACAAGCCAAGTAATATTATTGTAGCAGTTGGCTAAACTTGATGCAAACACGATAATTAAAATGATTGCTTTTTAATTCCTCCCTTTTTCAGTAGTTTAATGAGCTGAAACTACAGTGTTATAAGCCTTAAGATATTTGATTTGAGAATCACTGGGCTTTTCTGCCAGTGTGTTTTCATTGTTGACAGTGGATTTCAGTGTTGCTGGGAGCGTCCTTCAGAAAGGAAACACCTGGGTCCTGCTTCCATGTGATATCTGCTTAGTAAAAAAGTGTATTGTTTCTATCACACTTGCAACACCATAGAATAATCACGTTTCCATTTACCTATCTAAATTGATGCTGGTAACACACATATGCACATACACACATGTGTGTATACACACGTACCTACTCTATTCCTGATAGAGAAACTGTTTCTTCTGCTATCAGTAAAAGTCACATATATTTATTTCAACATGTCCTCTACCAAGCTATTTGGTGTCTCAGCATTACTCAAGGCAAAAATTGTGTTGAGCCACTTCCCCATCTTGTCTCTTATTTCTAGATGTCTGATTACATTTGGAAAGGTACTGTTTTTGTAAATGTACCAGAAGATGGCCACTGGGAGGCAAGGAAATGAAAAATGGTTACTGCCAAAAGCATAGTTCTTTCATCCTCAAAAGGTTGCCTGAGCCACTCTTGGTCCTCCCATTATATTCCTTCATAGTTTGCCAATTAACTTTTTGCAGTGCTCAGGGGTCACTGATCTGGACAGCATCCTTTGGTTTCCCCTCCCACTGATTCCCAGCAAAGCTGTTATAAATGCACTGTACTTCCTTTTTTATTTTCCCTTAGTGGCTGGTTTGCTTTGTGAGAATTTGATGCAAGTTTAAACAACCTCTTTACAAAGTAGAGACAAAGCAAAAATAGAAGGGAAAAAGTACACACAAGTGGACGAGAAAGAGAGCAAACTTCAGCTGCAAACTTTTTAATTGAAGTACCTGGGTTTTTGTTGCTTTTGATAATTTTAAAACAGCACAACTGAGAGATGGGAATATTTTATTTCCTCTGTGTATCTCAGAAGGATTTTCTACTTCATGTCTGACTTTGAACAACTCTCTCTATAGTCTACATTTAAAATGTCAAGTAATTTCACCTGGCCTTTAGTAAAGAAGGATTTAACTGGCAATTGGAGGAGCTTATCACCTGCAAGTTTCTCCATTGTTCCCAACACATTTTAAAATAGTGAACGTTCCTCAGAATCCAAATCCGGGCCCTCAGTTTTCTGTCTTTACATCCCGCCCTCCAAGGCAGTTCATTTGTTCTTACTAGTTCAACTCTTGCCTCTATATTAAAGATATCCACATCTATAACTTGAACACAGTCTCTCGCCCATGCTCAAATCCCTATCATCAGTTGCCTGCTGGACGTTTCTTTAAGATATTTTATTTCAAACACAGCCTATTCACAATGAATGGAATTTATCTTCTGTCTGTCTCTCTCCCCTGCTCTGATGGACTCCCTTTTCACAATCCACAGTTCTCTTTTTCTTCTCGAGCAATCTCTCTCCCCCATCTTTTTCTCTTTATATTCTTCATCTCCATCTCCACCTCTCTCACAGCCATTCCAATAATGATCAAGACTGCAGTGTCAACGTCTGATTCCCTCTCCGCCCAGCTTTTTACATCTGTGTACTAGATACGTTTTCTGTATTCTTTCATGTCTCTCCTATGCTTCCTTCTGCTACAGTCCTGTAATTAAACATTCAGTTTTAAATAAACATTATTCAACCAAGTGCTTATTAATATTCTACACCTTGCCAGGCATTGTACTAGGCACATTGAAGATTTGATGTTGGCAAAGAAATCGCCATGACAATTATCATAGCAATTGCCCCTGAATTATTACAATACTTTTCTAATTGAGACCTTGGAAGCCCATGTCTCTCTCTAATACATCGGGCCACAAATTAACCTTCCCAAATATAACATTGATAATAATTTTCTAAATAGCATGTATTTAACTGTCAGTAACTCTGTTGATTTAAAATCTTTAGGGTTCCTTATGTAGAGCATCACAGGCCACTCAGCTGCATTTTGAATCATGGCTGTGTGTCTGCAAGCAGATGGGATACCATCCCACCTTCATCTCCTAGCCGTATTTCTTGCAAATACCAACAGGGGACCAACTCCTTTGCAGATGAGCAGGAGGGGCTTAGAGTCTCATACTTCCAGAAGCAAGACTCTCTAGAGAAGATTGGTGTGTTCAGGCTAATGAGGTCCATAGGTTAACTTTCTAGTTGAAAAGGTAGTATCATTTAGTGCCAAAGCCACTGCCTGTGCCTGTGATGCCAGATGTATATCCGAACAATATATATGGGACATTTGTAAATGGCTTAGTGCAGGTAGATCATACACTGGTCTTAAGACATCAGGGGAAAACTCCCTGATGAATAATATTCATTTCTTTACAATATGCCCTCTTCATTATGCTTAGAGAAACAACACATAGACATGCAAATCAATTCAAACAGTACAGAAGTATATAAATTAGAAATTGAAAGTTCCTCATATGACCTCTGCCCCCACAGAATGCCAGTTATGAGAAGATCATGTGGCACTAACTGACATTTTCACTAAAATTTTCAGTCTGCTTTGTCATTTCAACATCTTTTCTTTCTCAATATATTCCATAACAAAAGTAAAAATGGGACTCATTTTATCCCAAATTTCTGCTCTTGGAGAAAAGGAAGAAGCCGTGGAGGATGCCTGAACCCTTCAGTGACAGGGTGCACCATTCCCCAGAGCCTAGGATGACAATAATTAGGCTCCTCACATACACCAACTGAAGTCATGCTCCTGGCATAGATTATTTTTGGCCACTAGGTGGTTCTGTAACCTATCTGATATAATTCCCACTTGCTGGCTGATGTGAAGAACACACACTCGAGGTAGGATTCCTGTCCCCACACCTTCCCCATCTGTTTCTATTTTAATTTTCACCCACTCTTTAGTGTCCAAATAGAACTTAATTGTGCAGTCAATATGCACAATCTCACCAAAGTTTCTATGTGTTTCCAGTTAGGGAAGAGATGAAGGCCATTTTCTTCACCAGGCCACACTCAGGCTCATAGTGTTCTAACTGTGGAGACAGATAAGAGTGACTCTGCCCTGGTTGCAACAGGAATGGGAATCTCCTTCTCATGCTTCATTGATGGCTCCAAACTTACTGCATTCATTTGTTCAACACACACTTACTGGTGCTTATTAGGATCAGGGAACCTCGTTGGATCCAGAAGATAGAGACTTGAATATCTACTCCTTGAGAGCTTAACAGTCATATAGGAGCAACAAACAAGTTACTCACCCAACACTCATCCTCTCTTCTCTTAGATCTCAATTTTCCTCTGGAGAACATGTCCCTTCCTTCCCTCAGTTTGTGGGTATGAGATATCTGACTTCCTGGTGGGGCATGTGACTCCATCCTGAGCTGAGTTTTGCATCCCAGCTTACAGTTATTGGTTCAAGGATAAGCATGCAGACTGTCTCCATGAGATGCAGCCTGAGGAATTTTGCTGGGACTATTGAAAAGCAGAGTTTTTCTTCTGTTATACTACTGGTCTTGAACCTGGGAGTATATAAGCCTGAATCTGTTGGCAGCTGTCTTGCCATCACATGAAGTCTGAGAATGAATCTAGTGCAAAGGAAAGCAGAGGAAGAGATAGAAAGAGACTGGGCCCTACTGATGTCATTTCAGTCTTTGAATCAAAATATGCTTGAAGCTATAGGCTAATGCAAATTGTTATTATTATAAATTGGAGAGTTATCTAATCTAGGAGCAGGAATGTCTTTCTTAAGACATTTTTATATAAATATTTATTTAAGAACTAAGTATCAAACACTGTATTAGTTTATTAAAGCTGCCATAACAAAGTACCACAAACTTTGGCTTAAATAGCAGAAATTTATTTTATTTTATTTGTTTATTTTCTCACAGTCTGGAGGCCAGAAGTCTTGAGATCCAGGTATTAGCAAGATTTTTTTTTTTTCCTGAGGCCTTTCTCCTTGGCTTGTAGATAGTCATTCTCTCCCTATATCTTCATGTGGTCTCCCCTCTGTACCTATCTACGTCCCATTTCCTTCCTTCTATAAGGATACCAGTCATATTAGCTTAGTGCTCACTCTAATGACTTCATAATTTCCTCCTTAAAGACTCTATCTTTAAATATAGTCACATTCTAAGATACTTGGGGTTAGGACTGCAACATATGAATTTGGAGGGGATATAATTCAGCCTATGACAAGTGCCAAATTTGAATGCAAAGACAAAAATGGGTTATTGCTTTCACTGAGTTTATAATCTACTCATACACTGAACAAAATAACCATAATACATAGCTAAACTAATGAAACATACACATTTATTGAGCACATTGCTAGAAGCTGTGGATTTATCATTTCAGACAAGACAATATGCCCATGAGATCACTAATATTGAAATAATACGTTAACGTCTGTAGTATAAATTTCTGAGCTTCCACGAAGTCATTTTCAGTAGTGTGGTGTTTGGAAAGCCCTTTGAACACGGGTAGAATTATAGTAGAGATAGCCCAGACTGGTGTGGGGGCCTCTGACAGTGTGGTGCATTATCCAAATCACCCGAGTAGGCTCAATAAGTCACTGTTCACCATCTCTTTCTATCTTCTTTTCTGTTAGGCACTTAAAAAAAATAGTCACTTGGTTTAATCCTTGACAAAAAGGTGAAAAGGATTTTTTCATTTTTATACATGAAGAAAATAGAACTCAGAAAGTTCAAGAAATTTGCCCAACTAGAGCTAGAAATGGAATGCATATTTGTCTAAGTCAGATTTAGTTTGTGAAATTATTGCCTCATCACTTAGAGGAGTAGCTGCCAAAGCGCCAGTCCACATCTCCTTATGTGACATGTTTAATTGTATCTACTGAGTTTAAGCAAGTGTTTATAAGGAACCACTAAGGGGTGAGTAAGATGCTGGATGTTAGTGATATAGGGCATAAATAGGACCCAAGTGTTTCCTTTCTACAGATTCTTGGCTGAGGGTAAGATTATATGATTTGAGAAGGAAACTAGTAAGTATTTTTCAAATATTGTTCATTTGTGCTTCAAGCTTACTTTCTTACATTTTGGGTCTCCTTTTGTTTTTTGGAATTTGTTTTTTTCTCATGGGTTCGTGGAGGCGGTTTTGGTAGTCAGTGACCTAGAGTTAATTAAAAACAAGGCTCTCCACATTGAGTTAGGAGATAAGTGGATTTCTCAGGGTAGTTATTTTTTATTTAGAATATGTCAGTATTTTGCAAGTATTTGCTTTAGAAAAACCTTGTATGGCTGTAAGAATGATGTATGTACACATTATTTAGCCACCTAATCAACTAGACACATATAAATTTTGTCTCAAATAATTGAGAAATATTTTATTGTTTTTGTACGCTAGACATATCAATGATCAAAATAAAATTTAAAACGTACTTTCCTCACCTCTGGCATTCTTTTCCCAAAATTCTCAGTCTAATTCTGAGAAAAAAAAATCAGACAAACCTAAATTAAGGGGCAGTCTACAAAATATCTAACCAATATCCTTTAAATGTATTGAGATCATGAAAAACAAGGAAAGACAGAGAAACTGCCACAAACTGCAGGAGATAAAGAGCCATGATGACTAAATGCAAAGTGGATCCTGAAACAGAAAAAAGACATCAATGGAAAAACTGGAGAAATCTAAATAAAGTTTGCAGTTTAGTTACAGTATTGTGTTGATGTCATTTTTTCAGTTTTGATAAATAGACTATGATTATGTAAATGTTACCATTAGGGAACTTTGGGTGAAAGATATATGTGAGTTCTCTGTACAATATTTGTAGTTTTTTATAAATGTAAAATTATTTTAACTTAAAAATTTTAAAGACAATCCAGACCTTCACAGAGATTAAATTCTAGTGGCAGAAGTAAAACAAACAGAATACAATAATTAAATTGTATGTCAGTATCAAGACTAGATGATTTTGAAGATTCTCAGACTTTCTAAATGGCAGAAGATACTAAAAGTCAGAAATGGCTTCCCAAACAGTGGTATAGAGAAAAGGCTGAGCATGTGACTGTACAACTTTTTGTTAAAACTTCAGAAAAAATTTTTTTAAAAAGTCAGAGTATTCAGTCTCAAAATGATTTCTTTGCTATTTTGTTCACAGTGCATTTTTTGGCATTAAATTTGATTTTTTTAAAAAAGCAAATATCACATTAAAATACTATTTACCTCTACTGCTATGTTTTGTGGCATCCCCTTTTCTTTTGCCCAAGGTGAGAGACTCATTCATCTCATCAAAGTCTTGGCCCTGCTCACCACAGTTCTAGATTTTTTTTTTTTTTACTGTTAAGGAAACTCAAGCATGGACAATTAAGTAATAATATCCAGGGCCACATAGCAATGAAACAATCAACCTGGAATCCAAAATCTAAACACTAGACTATACCATTTTTTCCTTATACTGATAACTCTTAGGGACTGTTGAAATATGGCCCCAGACAGCAGAATGCAGTGCTTCTGTTCCCTCCACCATCACTGCACTGTCTGAATGTGCAGCTTCTCACTACCACAATTTCCAGCAGACCTTCCTGACTTTCGTGGTAAAGCAGATCATCAGACACACTAGGCTTTTTTCTCAAGTCTCACTTAGAAACCCAGTTTCATAACTCCACAGTTCTTCTATAAAATAAAGAGCCTAGCTTTTATGTTACCTGTTTCTTCCACTCTCTTTTGTGTGAGCTGCTTGGTTGGCTATAAATCAAATGGTTAAAGTAACAGCATAATGATGAATAATGACACATTACTATATTGATTGTGAACTCTGAATTAGTCCTAGAGGAAATATCAGGTCCAAAAAATTGGGTTGGCTTGTTTACAGTTACATATCAAGAATACCAATAATATATAGCATTGTTCAGTGTACTGTGAAAAGATTACATCTTTTTTAACACAGAAAACTATAATGTTTATTAGGGGTTATCATTTTCCAAGGGTTTTCTATATCCTTCAGTGTTAGTGTGACTCATGGCTCAAGTATAGATAGGCATACTTGTAAAGATTCTCAATCCAACCTTCCACCCTCCAATATCCACAATTTCTTCCCCACCTATTGACTGGTTTCTGAGGGTCTTAGAATATAAAGCATTTCAGTATACAACAGTTAACTCTAGAATACAAGTGCCTTTGAAAGAGGAAGCACATGATTTAAATTCACCTCATCTTCTAAATAGAAGCTATTAGATCCTTTACAAAGAAAAGAAGAGAGGTAGGGAAAGTGAATTTTATGGAGTCCAGATAGCAGGCTAGGTGCTGACTTCTTTCAAAGCATTGTCTATGGTGGTATTTTCTGAGAGAATTCGAGTGGTAACCTCATTAGTGAGGGTATGCAAAAAGTTGGCAGCATGTTCTTTTCTGAAATACTGCAAAAAAAAAAGTCTCTTGCAAGTGTGAGAGGTCCATGAGCCCATGTGGAATTAGCCAAGAACTCTAGAGAAGCCTCAGGTGGCAATGTCACTTTTGTAAGTTAATCCAAAAGAATTCAAGTTAGGGCTTTGTCAGTTAGAATCTATCACAATTTGGGGGTAAAGATAGAGAAAAGAAAGTTTCCTTAATTAGGGTTACTGTGATTTTTTTTTTTTTACTTCCATTATACCACTTTCATGGATTGCTTCCCTTTATCACTGAAGAAGGCTAAACTTTTCATGGCCTACAGTGTTCTGCATTGACAGGCCACAGCTAGCCTCTCCAGCCTCAGTTCATGAGACTGCCCAGCTCCTCACTGGTTACTTTTAGTTCCTCAAACACCTGGCTTCTTTCCTCTAGTTGAACCAGTCTTTCTCCTGTTCTTCCCCTGGGCCACTTCTATTCATCCCTCAGATACCAGCTTTTCAATATCACTTCCTCAGGAAAGCCTTCCCTGACCTCTGGGGCTATTCTCAGGCCTTCTAGTCATGTATACACGTGCTTCCATGCCCTCCTTCATCATGCTTGGTGTAACTGCACTTTAATGCTTATTTGCATAATCATGAATAATCATTTGTTTAATTCTTCCATTAGAAGACTAAACATTTCAATAGAACACAGACTTTATCTATCTTACCTACAAAGATCCAGAAGAGTGCCTAACACATAGTAGATATCAATAAATATTTATCAAATGGGTAGATGAATTACAGGTAGTTTATTGGACCTAGAAAGACCCTAAGAAAGCTGGTCCAAACTCCTAATTTACCGAAGAAGAAACTAAAATCTAAGTTGACTCGCTCCCTTTTCCAAGGCCCTACACAAGCACAAAACTAGAGCTGGAGCCCACATCTCTTGATCTCTCAGTAGATTTTTCTTTCCTGTCTTGATGGACAGTTTGTAGTCTAGTGACTCATCACACTGGAGGGAAGAGCAATTCCTGGCAAGCTCTTCAGGACCTTAATGAACTTGCAGGTTTGTGTTTTATTTAATATTCTATTGAAAATGAGTCCATAGTCTACATTTGTTTTCCCACTTCTTAGTTGCTGGATCAAATGTTAATTGTCAAAAAGAAGAGATAATGTGGCAGTTTGGCACAGTTCTGCTGAACTGACGAATGTTTAACAGGATCACAGATGGAATCATTTGCATACAGGAGGGATTTTTTTTTTCCACGGTTTTGTTCCAATTAAAAGTTACAAGTTCACATCAGGTTACCTGTTCCAATGAATAGAAGTTTGCATATTCTAGAGCCTGAACACATGCTATACTCTTTAATATATTCACCTCTTATTTTGCTTTTCCCACATTTGACAAGACGAGAAATATTTAATAGCCACTCTGTTCTTGAGTAAACTGGGAACAGCTATAAGCTCTTTCATGACTGCCCTATGTATTGGACAGGCAGTCAGTTATAAGGGGCCAAACAAGAAGAAACATTCTTTTTATTTACTTTGTAGCTTATAGTAATAGCTCACTTCAGGTAAACATTAAGTGAATGCCCTTCCCTATGCCATGCACTGTGTCCAGTGCTTGGGATGCAAAGATGAATAAGGCATGGTTGCTGCCCTTGAGAAGCTCTAGAAAAGCAGAGGGACAGATTCATTTAATTCAAAGCGCAAGGATAGGTATGTAATGAGGATGCTCTGGGAGGCTGCAGGAAAGCTCATAGAGATTCCTCCTCCTTAGATGATATCCTGAATGATTCAGACTTAAAGGATCAACAGGAGTTATCCAGGTAATGAGAGTGAAAAAGTGTTGCTAAGCCAGGGTTAGAACAAGAAGAGAGACATAGAGTGGTATGTATAAAGAAGAAGACAGGCTGAGCTGCCTCAGAAGAGAGTATATTGGTAAAAACAAAAAACAAAAATTACAAAAAAAAACCTAATAATAATAATAAAGCTATTCTGAGCTGCCAAACACGTGTAATCTTCAAGGTATGTTAACTGGACACTTTCCAAACTGCATTTGCATTCTATCTCCACAATTCTTTTTGTGATTTCATGGTACCATTTCTATCATTCATTTAATAGTCTTTTAATCGACCCATTTTAGCTTCATTCCAAGCAAGATTATCTATTAAATCAGTGGGTTTCTCTGTTAGTTATATTTTTCTAATACTTATTAAAATAGGTACATAAGTATTAAAATATAAAAATGTGTCTCATGTGGAATTATCTTAAATATAACCAGGGCAGGCACACCTCATTTTGATTAAAAGATTAGAGTTGGAATAGAGAAGAGGCTGACTAGTTCATAATATGTTGCGTCAGCTCATTGGACTGATTTGATTAGGGGGTGGTGATATGGAACTCAGCACAGCACTGAATTTAAGGTGTGATCAAACAGGTCATCAAGGTCAAACTACCAGCAAGGTACTCAGTGATGGCTTGGTTTAGTTTTCCTGTTCCTAAATTAATAACATTGCTATGGTCTGAATTTTTGTGTCCTCCCCAAATTCATGTGTTGGAATCCTAATGCCCAACATGGTGGTATTAGGAGATAGGGCCTTTGGAAAGTACTTAGGTCTTGAGGGTGGAGACCTCGTGAATGGGATTTGTGCCCTTATAAAAAAGACCCCATGGAGCTCACTAGCCCCTTCTTCAATGAGAGGACACAGCAAGAAGTCTGCAACCCAGAAGACAGCCCTCATCTGACCATGCTGGCATCCTGATCTTGGACTTCCAGTCTCCAGAACTATGAGCAATACATTTCTGTTGTTTATAACCACCCAGTCTATGGTAGTTTGCTCTAGCAGCCCAAACAGACTAAGACAAACAACAACAATGGTAATAGTAGCAGCCACTACAGGATCATGTATTAGGCATAGCACTTGGTGCTTTACATTCATTTACTTGTGTAATTCTTACTACATTTTATAAGTTCTATTGTTATGCCTATTTTAACAGGCTCACAGGGGCTAAGTGTCTTGTCAGAGTTCTGGCTTTCTGTTTAGGAGAAAAGATCACAAGAAGGCTGCCCTATGTAGTTGAAAGAGAGTTTCATCCAGGCTCCGGAGGCCAGGGCTTTGTTCTCAACTCAGCCACTGGTTCACTATGGACTTCAGATGAGTCTCTTAAACTCTCTGTTTCAGGTCCCTTTGGTAAAGCATTTATACTTGAAAAATTTTAAGATTATTTGTAAACTAGAGACTCTTTCTAGGTTTGTTTTCTAATCTGTAAAGAAAGGCTAATTAATAATACTAACTTCATGGAATCATTGTGAAGTTTAAATGTAGGTAAAGTGCCTAGCTCAAAGATTGACACACGGTAGGAATACAATAAATGGAATTATAAGTAAAAATACTGTTAATCATAATAATTCTGACAATCTTGATAATCACCTTGACAATGTACAAAATGAATAATTTATCTACAAAAACATAAGAGGGAGTTAATTATACCACCATATAGAAATGAGTATGTTAGCCGATTATTATTTTAGGCAGGTCAGTTTGATTTCTGTATACTTTCACATTTTTAAGTCAGAGACTAAGAACAAACCCTTTACTGGTGTAGTAGTGACCTCCAAGATGACCTTCATGATTCTACAGGCCCTTGGTAGTTCCTCCCACACTGAAAAGAGCCAGCTTGTTAACTACTAAGATATTGTGGAAATGATGCTGCATGACTTTTGAGGCTAGATTTTAAAAGACACTGTGGCTTTTGACATGCTTTCTCTCTCTTGGATTGATCATGAGGATACTCAAGCAGCCCTATGAAGAGTTTCATGTGAGGAAGAACTGACGTCTCCTGACAGCCAATGAGGAACTGAGGCTTTTTTTCCATCAGCCATGAACCATCTTGGATGGGGGTCCTCCAGCCACATTCAAGCTTTCAAATACTACAGCCCCAGCCTCATGAAAGACCCTAAGCCTCAGTCAACCAGTTGAGTCACTCCCAAATTCCTGACACAAATTCCACAGAAACTCAGAGATAATAAATATTTGTTGTTTCGAGCCATTCTGTTTAAGGAGAATTCACAATGTAGTAAGAAATAGTGAATATAAATTAATCATTGCAAAGATTAAAGAAAATATTTTAATTGAAAGCATATGGTCACATTGGTATAATTTAATTCAGGCCATGAGGAAACTATAAATGTTCAAAGGGAAGGAAAAAGAAGGAGGAGAGGAGAGGCATGAAAAAGGCTGGAGCCTCTGTAGGGTAGAGATCTATAAGAACACCTTCTACCTAAGCAGCAGGGGCCAGCAGAAGATTTCACCAAATATTGCTGATTAAGTTGAGGGGCTTGTTCAGAAGCAGGATGGATGGCAGCGAGAGAGAGAGATCTGCAAACATATCAAGTCTACCGAAAGCCTTTTTTTTGCAGTCAGAACATCCAAGGCAATAGTTTGGAATGGGTCTCATTTGAACCGAGGAAGCTCCATATTGCCAGCTATTTTATCCTGATGACTTTTGAATAATAAAAGTTGTTAAAATTATTTCTCACTTAGCAACCAACAATCAACCATGAATGGGCAATGTTACTATTCATACTTCTCTGTTAAAAAATAGGCTCCTGTTCTCGCTTTTATAAAGCACATTGTATATTGTAGGCATGGATTTGGAACACTGCAAAACCTGGTTAACCTTTTCCTGTTTAGGAAAAAAAAATGCAGCTCACTGCTGGCGTTCATTTAACATTACGTGTAAGAATACTATGTTTTCCAGGATTTGACATTTCCAGCGATCAAACTAGTAAAAACAGAATGCTATAAATAGGATGATGTCATTTATTCCCAAAGACTATCGCTATACTAGGGCTGTATAAAAATAATAATAAAAGTAAAATATTTTATGGCAAACATTGGGGGTAAGGTTAGGATTGTAATCCACAGGTTATCTTGGGGTAAATGCTGCAGCCACAGCGCCATCAGTGAGTATTCTCAGAAAATGGGAAAAGGATTAATTCTGTAGTACTTTATATTGTGACAATTTATAATGATGCCTCTTAAGAAACTGGCCTGAGGATATTATGCAAAGACACTTTAAAGAAGGTGGAGAGGAAGGATTTACAACTTGTCTTTTTCTTTTAGTGCTGGTCTCTACTATACAACTGTAGTATCCACTGACTGGTTTGCCCTTATCTATTTCTTCTGTTAATACCATTCTAAGTCTTTTGGTTTGGGAACCACTTTCCTTTGGAATTATCTTTAGGTAAGTGAACATACTTCATGTCTAGTCCTGGTTAGTGTCGTCTTCATCCCTTGGTCTAGCTCCTTTGGTTACCTCTTTTTGGGGAAGGGGTTTTTTTTGCCACAACCTTAAAGCCGCATTACCCTTAAGGCTGTTATTTATGGCCAGCTTGTTGTATACAGGGATAATGAAGTATATTCCTCGACCTAGAAAAACCTCATTTTTATCATTTAAGTTTCACCTTACATGTCATCTCCTGAGAAAGGCCTTCTAGGACCAACCTGTCAAAAGTGGATTTTGCCCAGCTATTCTCCACCAGACTATTTTCCTACCATTTATTATAATCTGTAATTGCATGTATTGACAAACTCTACAGGCAAACTACATGGGTTCTAATCTCAACCTCATCATTTACTAAAGATTTTGGGACATTTATTGTCTAAGGGATTTGTTTTCAAAAAAGTTTTGCATCATAAAATAAGGAACACATAAGAATGTTGTGAGGATTAAAGGAGTTAATATATATAAAGCACTGAGAACAATGCTCAGCATATATTAAGTGCTGTATAAATACTACATATTATCATTAGCCCCCTCTCTAGAACATAAAATCCACAAAAAAAGGTCTTGTCTCTCTTTTTCTTTATCAGAGCTCCAGCCCCAAGTATGTGGCCTGGGCTATAGTAGATGTTTTGTTATCAGCAGTTAATGGGGAAACCCAAACATTGCTTTTCTCAATAATTTCCCAAATCCCTAATCTGGGAAATGTCTCAGTGGTCATCTTTCTACTTGGAATTTGCCTGCTGCTACTTTACTTAGGCCCCTCTCTCTCCCAGAACACATTCCAAACCCCTCCCCAACCCCGCCTCATGCAGGTGCAAACACACATATCTTGTTGTTACTCATGCATGATAATTTTAGCTTTCAGCTCTGTCTTAGGCTATTCTCCAGGCCCATCTTTGCATATTCAAAAAGCAGGCCTTTTGATAATATATTGACTAAGGAAATCTTCCAGACTAGTGTTTTTCAAACTAGGATGAGTGTTAGAATCACTACATGAGTTTTAAAAATAGGTTCCTGGATTTGTCCACAGAACTGCTGAAAGAAAAAAATATGTGGAGCAGGAACCTGAAATTGTGGTTCAAAATCTTATTAGTTGCCAGTCCAAAGATGAAGAATCACAATGAGAATCACGACTCCTCATTTTAGGGATGAGCAAACCTGAGCTTGCGGGAACTGAGAACCATCTTTAAGAAGAGGCAGTGAGCTTGGGGCACCTGCTTCTTCCGGCTGGGGTTGTAGTATGTATGGGCTTTCTTGCTGCTGAACATTGAACCCTCTTTGGAAACTTTGGAAAAGAAGCTGGTGAACACAAATATAGCTCTCTCAAGATCCATCATTCAACCAAAAACAAAAAAGAAACAAAAAACGAACAAACAAACAAAAAAAACCTCAGGCTCTTTCACCTCTGTGCTTTGTACTTAGAAATCCTTCCAGGCCCGGCAACCATGGAAACAAATTCTACAATCCTCACCCACTCTGACAACAGCTGCCCTGGACCTCTAGAGAGCATCTCCTGATGCCTGATGGAGCTGTGGAATGCTTCTCAGGCTTTCTCTCAGCCACTCCTGATTTAAATCTTGGCCCTGTCACTTACCAGGTGTACAACTCGAGGCAAAGTGTTTATTCTTTCTGCTGTGCTGTCTGTACCTCAGAGGCTCTTTATGAGGGTGAAATAGAATAGTGCACGTTAAGTATACATCCAGAACCTCACACAAAGGAAGTGCACAGTAAAATGTTGGGGAGTGGGTATTAGTGAGCATGTCCTATGTGCTAGACTCTGTACAGGCTGCACTATCATGAAAGTGAGTAAAGCACGCTTCATCTCTACAAGCCCTGTCACATGAGGCTAAAAGATTAATAGATAATAATGTGGTAAGTTGTGTCATCCCTGACCTGACTGCCTAGCCCGTGGGAAACGAAGGCCTGACTGGCAGCCATCATCACAACCTGGCCCCTCACGTCTGCAGCAGATGCAGCTAGATACTGGTCCTGAGATGGGCACTGTACCTCTGCAGCCAGCCCAGTGCTGACCATCCCACTGGCCTGGGGGGAAGTAGCCAATCAGCACCAAGGGGGCTTGGCTTTCTTCCACCTCACAGACAAGGTTTGCTATATTTTCCTCTCCTTTGGACCTCGTTCCTGCAGAGTCTAGACTCCTCTTGGCAGTAAAATCTTCCTCCTCATTGCTCAGTCTTTAGCCTCTTATTCTGTAAGATTTTCCCTGAGTTAAGATAGTTGTTTGCCCAGAATTTTATGTAGGGAACACAAACTTATACAACCTAATGGCTTAGAACCTATTACCAGATAGATGACAGGGAAAATTTTTTATCTTATGGAGTCACCATTTTGACTCCCATAATGTGAGAGCATAGAGCACAGAAGTCATCTAGGTAATGAGTGAGTGAACTCTCCAAGCACCCAGCATCCATGTCTCATGACACCTTTGTTAGTGTCCACTTATTTATAGAATTTCTCATTCTCAGAGAAAATGGATAATTTTTTTCAACTATAGTTCATGTATTTGATATGTGGATTTGTATGTTTTTGTGGTGAAATAGTATTTGGAACCACCTGTTGTGTTTTCTGTGACATTTCCTGTGAATCCTTTGACTATTCCCTAAATTGGGCCATCAAGCTAAGAGATCTCCTCAGGCAGAAGAGATAGAGCAAAACATTTCAAAAGTAGCACTGGAGGGGGAATCTGGCATAGAAAAGGTAGGAGCAGAGCTCCCTAGCCTCCCAGACTGGAAATCTGCTCAAATTTAACGTAGTTGAGGAAGAGAGGGAAGTGAGGAAGCTTAGACTCAGTAACATATCTGAGCAAAAGGCTCTTTAACCCACTGCCAACCCATGCCCAGGTGGATGAAATTCTTGGAGCAGGGTGACAAAAGTTCATACGGGATTGGGAGATCTGAGAGAAAAGAGGAGCTGTGCTCAGCTTCTGGTTATGCCTTGGCAGGGGGCGGGGGCAGGGGTGAGACCCCTGACATGGCTCAGCAATCAGATAGAGACAGCATCAAGGGAGCTCTGGACCAGGAAAAGTGCCACCCAGCAAGCTCCCTGTGGCACAAGGGACTGAGATCAGGTGGGGCTGAGGGCATCAAAGCTGATAAAATCTGTCCCACATGCCTGGGCACTATACTAGACTACCCCCCTCCCAGAAAACAGATACTACCCTCAAACAGATGGTGCACCCTGAATTGATTGATACTAGACTTCTGCCCCTTGATGGAAAGAGGCTCATCATTGGAATTAAGTTATGGAAAATAAACTTATTGCACACTGGAGTTTGTATACTGAGATTTATACCTGCTAAACTTGGTGGTATTTATGAATTCTCATGATAGTATCGACATATCTCTTTTGCAAATGTCAAGTATCTGATATTTCTCTGTGTTGCACAGCATATATCACAGGGCTAAGCACAAAGAAAGTGTTACATAGAGATTCTTTGTGTGTGTGTGTGTGTGTGTGTGTGTGTGTGTGTGTGTGTGTGTGTGTCTTGGAACCTTGGATTCCCTTCTTAGAATAATATTTTTAAGTGCATTAAAAAACATAGAAAAGCAACTATATGAAAAAAAGTTATTAAAATGTTTTAAAAACATGTGAGATGTAGTAACATATGTGGTTATCTACTCATGTGTTAAATAACAAGATCTAGCAGCAAGTCTAATAAACATTATAATATCAAAGTGATAAGTAGAAACAATATTAAGAGATACCTACAACAAGTAATATGTTATGAAAAATCAGTATTGATGACAAAATTTCAGATTTTGTTAATACTGTTGTGGTTTATTACTTTAATGCATACTTTAAAAATGATTAATTTCACTTAGAAGTTAATGAAAATATATAATTTTTCTCATCCAAGCTTAGAGACCTGGATTCTATCTATGAACCCTTAGATCTGCAGAGTCCTGTACCATTTCTTTATTGACCAAAGATTTAATCTGAATTTTTCAAAAACTCCGTCAAACTCCATTTGAGTGGAAAAGATTGGGAGTTGTAGCCATAGTATCCCTTAAAATAATTTCTTCTTAACAAAGCATTCAGAAGTTGTGAGGGTAGTCAGTTCTCAACAGATCCTTCCACAATCACTATTATCCAAAGTCATGCATTTGGGAGTTCATAATCCTATGCCAGTTTTGGAATATGGACAAAAAGCATCCAAGTTGGCCAGGGGATTATTTTTTGATCAGAAGTAATTCCTTGGCCTTGTAAGCAGGATAAGCCTCTTGATAAGGTACTATGTTCCTTGGTGTCCCAAGGGTAGTAATTAGAAAGTGGTAGAAGGCTGACGAATGTTGTTTGTATGAATTAATTAATTGGTGGATCATGCAAAAACATTGAATTTTCAACTGTATAAATTTTTTTTAGCAGTGACCTTGACAAAGAGCAAGAGCTTGATTAAGGTCAGCTATTGTTATTTTCACTTTACAAGGCTTCCTTTTTGTATTCTTGTATCTAGCCTAGTCACCTTTCCAAGGGGCTCCTTTTTCTCTAGGGTTTGGATAGGGATTAGGTAAGATTTGATAGCACAATATGTATGAAGTGCATATAGCACAGAAAGTGCTCAATAATTACTGTTATGACTATGTTTTAATGTAATGAATTAGTAATTTTAGTATTATTAATCAAGGCAGTGAGTCAAATTTAGTAACATATTAGAATCACATAAAGAATATTTAAAATACTTATTCTTCAAGATCTCACTGAACCAGAATCTCTGGGGAAGAGCCTGGAAAAAGCTAGCAAGGGATTTGGAAAGGAAGCCAGGAGTGGGAAATTAGAACCCAGAGGGAAACTGAGTTATTAAAACATTTTCCATGCAAACAGTGAGCACTTGTCAAGATTTCATGTATTCATGAGAGAATACAAGAATACATTTAATGTATTCATGAGAGCACTAAGAGAATGACAAAGCAAGTTTCCAAAGATGATGTGAAAACTGGGATTTCATAGGGAGTGGAAAAAAATAAGTCATGCAGAGAATAAAAATGTTTATTGGGATACAAAACTGGTGAATAGCCTTTAGGATAATAAAACCATACAGTTCTGGATTTTTTTCTACAAGACCGATAAAGAAATCATTGTATTTGGCCATTCATTTTTCTAACTGACCAGAATTATAAAATATGTGGTTCTTTATCAACAGTAAATGGAACTTCAAAAAAATTTTTTGATTCTCCGAGTTAAAGCTCATTGTGGCCTCTTTAAATGCATTTGCAAAATGAACCCATCAACCAGACTGAATTTTTTCATCTTAAAAGTCTAAAGTACTTGCATTAGTCTCAGGTATAAAATACAGGACACGGTTTGTCTTTGATGTGATGTTTTAGTACTGGAAGGTGGAGTAATAATTTAACAAATAATTACTGTGCCATCCCCTCTGAAATATTCCACTAGTCGTCCTCTTCTCATGCAATATCCTCTAGTTTCCTGTCCTGTTGTGATTTGAGGAGTGACTGGAAAATTCTGCCTTTTACTGCAAAATTATCACCACCAACCCTGCCTCTTGACACCTAAAATCCCATTATTTAAGATTCATTTTCTTAGGATCTTTTTTTCCCCCTTAGGATCTTACTCTTTTTCTAAAGTCTTCTTCTTCTTCTTCTTCTTCTTCTTCTTCTTCTTCTTCTTCTTCTTCTTCTTCTTCTTCTTCTTCTTCTTCTTCTTCTTCTTCTTCTTCTTCTTTTTAATGGAAAATACCTTGAAATGGAACATTTATTGAGGAATAAGACAGGGGTTGTTTAAAATAAAGCTCTTTTCTGTTTATGATTCCAGCAGAGACTTAGCTTTTTTTTTATTTCCTTACAGTTAGTAATATCTCTTTCCTCCAGAGATTTAGAGAATGGAGAGTAGAAAAAAGAACCAGCTGGAGCTCTGCAGATGTTGTGACTCTAATATCATCTAATAGCTTTAATCACATAAAGGAAAGAAACTCAGAATTGGGGCGCATTACACAGATGCCTGTGATGTACATCAGAGTGGACATGCACAATCTAACTTCTCATTTCACTTTGTCAGTGTTTTATCTCTAATGTATGGAGGGTAAAGGTGGTAGGGACCATGGCAGAAACATGTAGGAGTAGCGGGGTATGTGTATACATAGCCTAGGCACATTGTTTCCATAGTATATCCCTGCATACTATTCAACATATTCCATCTGTCATAGATGATTGCTCCAAGGGAGACACATGACCCAAGGTAGCTAATCAGAACATTTCTCTGGGAATATTAGACTTGAGTCCTAGATAATCAAGTCATTCTCTCCTGGATGTAAGTGAAGCTATAAGCCATAAACTTTGGGAAATGTCAAAAACCATACTTCTGCTGTGCAGAAAAGCCTGTAGGCATCAAGAAAAGCAAAAGACATTAAAAAAAAAGATGTAGGAATTGAAAAGAAAGCATTTGACTGTGTATGTGATCCCTGTTCCAAGTGAGACCCAGATTTATCCGCTCCTTAGGTTCTAGAGTGGCCTGACATAGTCGCACAAGTGCCATAAATTCCAACCCAAGGCTAGATCAATGGTTAATTCCTTTAGAACAGGAAGCATATCAAGGCGAGTCATATTGTTACTGCTCAGTAAAAGAATATACTAAAAAATATTGGAAATTCTATCAAGTAACAGGAAGACAGCATTCCTAGTTCATATTCCTAGTTCCACTTATGGTCTAGAAGGGAACAGAAAGCAGCAAATGAACCACTTTAATGAATGAGAGCCCATGTTAACAATAACTCCATTGTATTTCTTGATGAATCTACCTTGCTCCCTGAAGAAGCAAATTGGAGGAATATGTGTGGCAAGAGAATGAATCTTGAGTGGACAATTATTTTAATATTGCCCTTAAGTTGGGAAAAAGGTACTATAGGCTTGCAAGCTCACCTTCATCTGGGTCTTGTTTAGAGTCAGCTGAATCATAGCTGCCACAAGGTACACAAAACCACATTATGGTCTGACCCCAGAATTTACCATATGTATAAATACAAAGGGGTTTATTTCTTTCATCATTGTAAACTTTTCTATGAATGCACTGCTGAGCACTCTGTGGGGCTTTGCTAGGAAGCTAATGTATTAAGCAAGCTAATGTAATATTGAAAGTTTGGTAAACACTCAGAATTTTCTGGATTCAAATACTAGGAAATAATTTAGACTTAAAATGGAAAAAGCGGTCTCTTTTGGCTTTGGATTCAAAATGGGGCATTGTCTCTTTTTCTCTGAAAAAATTTCCTCTGGGATTTTTTTACTCTTCATTTATTATTAATATTTATTGAGTGCACACTGTGCCAGGTGATAGTCTAAGTGATTTGCACATGAGCCAGCTTACTTCTTACAATATCCTATGAGAAGGGTACTTGTAATATACTCATGTTATAGATGAGGATACTGAGATTTACCTATTACTTTGCAGAGGTGTGATTTCAATTCAGGCATTACCACTGCATAAAACTTTTAATCACTGTGCTATATTAATTGAACATTTACTATATTCCTGTCATTGAAGATAGTGTAGTAAGCAAAACAGCAAAGAGCCTGTCTTCATGGAACTTATTCTCTAGTGGAGAGATGAACATTCATCAAATAATTTCAGAGATATATAACCATAAGCTGTTAAATACTGAGGAAAAAGCAGTGGGAGTTCTGATAACACATGCCCGGACTGATCTGGTGATCAAAAAAGGTTTTCCCGATGAGAGTTAAATGAGAATTAGTAGTCAGCTAAATGAGAAAAGAGGAGGGGATGAAAAATGACTCAGACCCAAAGAAGAGCATGCACAGGGCTTTGAGATGGGAAGAAGCCAAGCCTCTTGGGATTGGAAAGAAGGCCAGAGGGGCTAGAGCACAGAGTTGAGTGGGTAGAAGAATGGCCAGGGTGGGCCTGGGGTGGAACGCAGGGAAGGGATCAATCAGGGCCTTATAGGCCATGGAAGAATTCGTTCCTAACACAAGGACTGAGAACCAAATATGGAAAGACTAGTTAGTCTTTGCTGTAAAGTTTGCGCAACAAAGTGGGCAAGATGCTATAAACAAGGGCATGTGATGAGCCCAATGTTATGATATACAGAGATGAGGCTTATGCACACACGGAAGGGGAGGCTTGATGGTGAGTCCTAAGAGAGAGTAGGATGCAGGGTTTTAATTTTATTCTCATTTTGTGCCCTGCAACACTGGCAAGGACATGTAGACACAGGCCTGTTTGCTAGTCAGGACCCCAGGGGTAGTCACTATCTTCTAAGTCTTTTCTAATGCACTTTAGGCTAAAGCAAAGCAAAACAAAAAACTCCTCCTAAGGTTGAAAAGTGGAAAGATTGTGAGGTTGAAGGAACAGCAACTCCTCCTGCCACACTAAGAATGAAAGAGCTAGAAGAGTTCTTCTTGGAAGAGTTGTATAAGGGTCTCCACTTTCCTTCTGCCTTGTTTCTGACAGCAGTAAACCCAAGGTCCAATCATAACCCTTGAGGGATTCTTCATTTTTTAAAAAAATTATAATTGACATATAATATTATATTAGTTTCAGGGGTAGTACACATCTTTTGAAGTACATGCCAAGTTCACAGTAATTTCTATCATTTTTCCCCTGCCTAAATGGGGTTCCTAGAGCCATGCCCATCCCCATGACTGTACCCCATACCCACAGACACAATTGATTAAAGAGGGTCGACACTGTAGGGTTGGGGGCAACACTTCCTCCCCAGGCCTGAAACTGTCATCCAGGTGATGAGAGCTCTGACCTGATTATATTTCCAGCCTTCTTCACTCCTTCCTCTCAGAGAGGAGGAGTCAATCACCTGATTGGTGAGTTCAGAGGAAGCCCCAGCCTCAGCACTCTCTCCTGCTGCTTCTCTCCTGCCTGTTGTGAGCATTTGTTTTGCCCTGTTCCCCACCACTTGGATTACGGTGCCTGCTTGCTTTGGAAGCCCACTGTTGAAGCACATTTAAGCCATCTTTACTGATGAAAAAGTTAATAGGTTACTTCTCCTTCTCCCTATTCTTTTCTCAAGTGTTTTAAAATCTGCGTTGGAAAAAAGGTGTTTTGGGGGTTGTTAGGGCCCTCTCAAATCTCAACAGGCCCATAATACAATTCAGGCCAATGAGACCCTCTTATCTGAGGATGTGGAATTGGGACAGAGAGCTAGATTAGGTCTATCTGGGTGCCATGTTCTGTCTGCCACTGGACCGGAGGTTCAGAGGAAGCTGCTGCTCCGATGACAAAGAGCCGGGAGACATGCAAGCATATCACACAGCAGTGGTGGAGTTCTGAGGGTTCTGACTCACAGCTCAGCCCTTCCTGACTGCCAGCTCAGGGGATCCATAAAACCCTGCTGTATCTTGAAAATAAATTCATCATCTGAAAGTTTAGGCAAGTAGAGTTGGTTTCTGTTACTTGGCAGAGGTTTTTTCAAGATACTCCTAAGAAAAACAATTAAAATTGTCTTTTATTTCTTAAAATGTCTAGAAGTGATCTACATTTCAGTAGAGTGCATATAATTCACTCTAATTTAGTGCATTATAGCTACAAATAAGAGGCTGAGAATTGCCTCATGGGAGATCTCACGGATTTGGAAATGTGCTACTTGCTTTGTTCCAACAACTTTTATTTGAATTAAATATAGAGGAGAAAACTGGAACTTATTAGGTGTGGTCTCTCACACCTCTCTGTCACCCTGCAGAGCCAGAAGTGAAGATATGGGTTTGACTTTCAACAATAGCATTAACGACAATAATAATACTCATAATCATATGTTTTGTGGCTTACAAAATACTTTTACATCCACTTTCTTGTTTTGTTTTTTACTCACTCTCCCAAAGAGAGGTGATATGAAAAGTGTTAGAGAGATTAAATTACTTTCCCAGGTAAAATTTGCTGGAAAGTTAGGTATTGCTGGGGCCAAATTCAAACCTTCTAACCTGAAATCTTGTGTTTTCTCCAAAACTCTGTGTTGCGAGGAAAAAAGGCTCTTACAGACCTACATAGGATTATCCATCTAGAAGGAAACGATGCTACAGAAGTCCATCAAACAAGGTAACTCAGCTCCCTGTAGAACAAGAAGAATCTCCCCCACTGTATAATTGCACCATGTAGGAACACAGAGCACAGACACTCACCTTTCCAGAACATGAGGGTCCCCACAGAGTCTCCTAGGCACAGCAGTTCACATAACTATAAAGGACTTAGGGAACATTTTGGCATATCATGAGCGACATGTTTTCCTGGATGAATGAATAAGTGAATGAATGAAAAAAAGATTTAAAAAAAGACCCATGAGTCTATAATTTAGGAATCATAACCTTAGAGGAATTCAGATGGGCTTCAGAGGGCTCAAGAAACCCTTGAAATTTGAATTAAATATTTCATTTATTATGTGCATTTTTTCTGGAAATAGTCTGGGTTTCATCAGAGTCTCAAAAAGATGGCTGAGCCAAAAAGCTAAATATCACTGATATTAATTATGAGGTGGAAGCAAATGTAATAGAAGAAATTCTCTTTTTTGTGACCAAAGAAGTACATTGCTAGTTTGTTTTTGGATTGAGGATTGAAACCCAGCCATGGGCTAGGTTAAGAAAGGCTATTGGGTCACTTTTTTGGTACACCACAATCAGTGAAAAATCAGTGAGAGAGTTATTTAGGGTTGTATTTCACTGGGAATGCCTGCAAGATAGGTCATTTTCACCTTGCATACAGAATCCTGAACCAAATTTTGAAATGTAATGAGTAGGATTTTGGTTTCTTAAGCCTTGTTTTTTATTTTCTCTTTCTAAAATAAGCTTATAGCCCATCCATTTGGAAGTTTCTGGGCAATCTATCTTAGAGACAGAAGACTGAATCTAATAATCTATGGAGTTGACTTTTATGTTTGTAAAATAATGTGAAGATTTCTAATAGAGAATGCTTCTCAGGTTGGGTTTCTATATGATGTATTATATCTTGTTGTTATGGTAACCAATGCTCTAAATATAGCATGAAGGAAAATAGAGTCTCACTTGCAAGGCAACATGAAATTGTTATGACAACAGTAGTTTTAAAAATAAGTAGATTAATGCTTGTGTTTTCCTTTTTTTCCTATAATGAATTTTATAAAGTCTTAGGCATGAGTCAGACTTTCATCCTAACTCATAAATAAAAAAACCAAATATAAACAGAATGTAAAAAACCAAATATGAATACACTTTGAAAAGTTCTCTCCTTAAGGGAAGAATTATTAAATCAAATATGTTGCATATATGATAGAATATATACTAACAAACATTAAATATGTGTTTTGTATGCTTGACTAGAGAAGAGTTTTCATGGTAGTATAGCTTGTCACAAACACACATAACTTATCTTTTTAAAAATTTTTATTGAGATATAGTTCACATACCATAAAATCTATTTAAAATGTTCAGTTCAGTGGTTTTTAGTATATTCAGAGTCATACAACCATCATCATAGTCTAACTGTAGAAATTTTCACCACCCCAAAATTAAACCCCGTATCTATTAATCGTTATTCCTCTTTCTTGACTCCCTTTCCCCAACCTGCCCTTGGCAACTACTAATTTACTTTTTATCTCAATTAATTTCCCTGTTTTGAACATTTCACATTAATAGGATAATATACTATGCAGCCCTTTGTAGGTTGTTTCTTTGGGGTGTTTTAGGGGAAAGGGTGTCCTGCTATTCTCTGCTCACTATTCTATGTGTTCTAACATAGATTATGTTTGCCCAAAGAAAGAGGCATCTTTTTCTAATTTTAACTAAAGCACAGCATTAGCTAGTAGAAGTCCTGCTTTTAATTAAATACAATACTTCCTTACAATTAAAGTTTCCTAATTTGATACACTATTCATCACATTTTCTTGTAGTTTGCTGTGTAATTTGTATGTCTAAATAGTGAACTCTATGAGAGACAAGACCAATTGTATGAATCAGTTCAACCTTATGTGGCTGGCACATAAGTAGATGATAATAAGTGCTTAATGACCAAGGGAGATGGGAATTTTTTATATTATTTAATTAGTGCCACCAAAGAGTATGCTTACAAGATGTCAAACATCTGGGTTCTTAAGAATATATAGATGGCTGACTATTTTTCATCTTAATCTGGATGTTTTGGCATCAAGTAATATAGCCCCAAGCTTAGCTTGCAAAAATCAGGGGTCTTCATTCTTTTATTCTCAGATATATTGAGATGCTGAACTGTCACACAGATGAGTGATGGCTATTTAACACACTGTCATCTTAACTCTTATGGAATTTCCTCCAGAGGGGCATAAGGCAGGCAAGAGTCTTTTGGGAAATCTTTCTTCATTCCAGATGTTAAATATATGACAAGATGTATTCTAGTGTGTTATTGAAGGAAAGACACTGAAGAGAATTTAAAAAAAAAAAAGGAAAGGAAACTGGTAGCTAAGATCAGAGTTCCTTTATGGGATCAGAGGCATTTGACAGATGTTTTGGTGTTAGAAAAGTGTGTCTTTTTCCTCTTCCCGTAACTTTTGAGTATTTCTTTCCAGACCCTTATTCTAAGATTGGCTGCAGAACTGGAAAGTAACAAGAGAGTTAATCAAAGAAGCTCATTATTTTTAATTGGTTTATTATACTTTCCCTGTCCTAAGGGTGTTTTGATTTAAAATTCTAGTTTAGGAATATTTGAAGATGTAAACTCATTTTTATCATATTTGAAACAAAATGTGTATATAGTTTTAAATTTATTAAATCATCATACTACATTTATTTTGATTTTTAAAATCTATTTTGAGAACTTAAATTCAAGCTTTTAATACTTGAGAGTTGAAAACAGAAAGTAGTACAGGATCTTGTTAATATGAGAGTAGTTTTTGTTGCAAGTGGTGCCTCACAATTCAAAGTGACAAGCAAAAGGACAATTATTAGCTCATAGATTTAATGCAAGGGTTAGTCTAGCTTTAATTATGGCTTCTTTCTGAGCTCAAGCAATGTTGTCAGGTATAGTAACTTAATTCCCAGATTTCTCATATTAGCAAAATGGCTGCAACTGCTCCAGTTCCTGCTTATTCTCAAGTTCACATCCAGTGAAAAAGAGAAACTGTCTCTTCTCAAGGATTCCCAGCCAAATTTCACTGTGTCTCATTCATCTGTTAGAATTATATGCTCATTCTGGAATCAGTCACTGTAATCATGGGACTAAGAAGCACTGATTAACTTAAGCCATTAATTCCACACTTGAGCTGAAGGAAGAATGAAGCACATGTCCTGAGGTAGAGAAAGAGGAAATTCCCAATTTCAAATTAGGGGCTTTATGCAGACTAAGCAGGAATGGATTTGGGGGAGGCAAGCCATAAATGTCCACTTAAGATGCACTTTAGTTTCTTTATTTTAATATAATAGATTAAGGTTAAAAAAAAAAAGCCTAGAATCCAATGCCAAGCACAATGAATAATATATATTAGTTGGCTCAGTAAATATTGGTTACATGAATGAATGAATGAATAACTGCAAAAAGTATCACACCCCAATCTATGTGTCCTCTAAACTCCAGAGAAGGTAGCAAATCTCTCTATGGTCCCCTTGAAGCACCCCTCTTTCATTTGTTGTAAGATGAAGGCTAAGCACCCCCTTTCCTTTCCACAAATGGTCAAGAGGCCCAGAGCATCATATTCCTGGATTGTTTCAGCTTCACTTCTTTTGTAATCTGGAAGGGGAACGGGCTATTTTTCAGTAATCTCCTCTGCCAGTCCTGTGGAGCACCTGACCTTTGACTGTGGAGCATCTCACCCTAGGGGTTTATTCTTGGCCTTTAGGGCCTCAGTCAGATAGAACATCCCATCCACATGGTGTTACATATACTTCAGTACCTCCACTACAGTAAGTGTTCACGTAACGTCGTCAATACGACCCAAGACTTCAAACGAAATGACGTATAATCAAGCCATTTTTACCATAGGCTAATTGATACAAACAAGAATTAAGTTCCTAAGGCATCTCATCAATGTTATAACAAAATGACGTTGAACCGAACATTTTTCAAGGACCTGATGTGTAAAAAGAAAAGTACACATAAAGAAGGGAAAAGAAAAAAAAAAAAGAGGGTGCCTGCTGGCTAGAGCAGAGCATGACGATGGCAACTGCCACCTGGAACAAGAAGGAACAGCGTATAGAATGTCTGCAGGAGAAAGAGGGAAAGAAAGAAAGAAAAAAAGATAAAGAAAAAAGCGTAGTGTTAAAAGAAAAAAAAAGATGGCACGGGCTGGCTAGAGCAAAGCAGAGAAAGTGTGAAGATGGTGAGCGCCAGCCCGCAGGCCTCCAGACGTGTGAAAAATTAGATGCCTGTCCCTCAGGCGCACCCGTAAAGGCGAGCAAACGGGCATTTGTTCACATAAAGTCTGCGCTCCTCTCACTCAGTTACCTCTGCGCCAAGACCTGGGGCTTGTGAATTTGAGTGCGGGCCCTTTAAGAGCCTTTTCTCAGATCATCATGGCGGTGTGGGGCTAGGCGAAGTGAGCCCGTTGGCTTTCAAAGCAAGAAGTTTTGGTCTTAAAAGTTGGAGAGTCCGATGTGGGGTTCAGACCTTTCTCTCCCCAGAGACAAGCTCTGGGTTTTGACATCCCTACTGATTGTTGGTCACCGGGCCGGGGTTTATGGTGAAATTGTGTCCTAGCCTTTTCTTCCCGCTATGAAGCCGCTGCGGATTTCGGTGTGTCTGTGGAGAAGGTGAGCCCAGATTCTATTTATGTCACTATCTTGAACCTATCTTTCTCTCTCCTTCCTCAACCTGGGACGTTCGTCTTCTCCTGCCCTAGGACTTTGAAGACCCGGGTTCTTGGGCCTTAGATTCTCACACTAGGATTTTACACTGGAAGTTACACCGGAGGACCTGGCCTGAATTATACCGGTGGTTTTCCTGAGCCTCCAGCTTGCAGATGGCCGATGGTGGGACTTCTCAGCTTTCATAACCATGTGAACCAATTCCTATAATCTCTTAAATATATCTGTATCTATAGCCTATTGTTCCACCCGATAAAGGAAATCAGAGGCTCAGACAACTTTGTTAGAGGAAGGAGAATGTATTGACCGGCAGATCGCACGGGGCTTAACAGCACCAAAGTACGATCTCCTCTTGGTTAGATTTCTTACAGCTTATATACCCTTGCAGTGTCCATGCAAGGGGTATGTGATTCCTTTTTTCTGAGGTTTCACGTGCACCTCATGACTCAGGATGAGGAGGAAGAACTTCGGGTAGGGGGCTGCAAAGGGTGGAAGAACTCGTGACCTTGGCATTATCAGTATTGTTATAGGTTCTCGAAGGGAGAGACTTGGGACACCGACGCTATAAGTAGGAAACAGCACTTATTAATGCCAGCATCTGCTCAAGTGGATTCCTATCCAATGGCTGAGCCCCAATTGTAATGTAACAGGAAGTTTTATACAGTCTTGTTATTTCTACACAATACAGAGATAAGGAAGAACATATTAGTTGGTTGGCAAGCCATGAAACAACAGATGTGAGCTGGAGAGTCCTTGAGATGGGGGAAAGGGCAGTCAGGGATGGACTTTAACTGGTGTAGTCAATCATTTCTGCAGGCCCTTTCCTTTGCATTTTTCAGATGCCTCCTTTCCTCTTTTAGGTTCTCTTTCTCTGGAGAACACTGAATACACTGCCAAAACAAGTTAAGACAAATTAGTGAATTAAAACAACACTCATTTATTATCTCACAGTTCTTCAGGTAAAAATCCAGTGAGTTTGGCTAATCTCTCTACTTTGAACTGGCAGGGCAGGTTCCCTCCTAGACACTAGGGAAGAACCTGTTTCCAGGCTCCCTGCTGTTGTTGAGAATTAGTACCTTACACCTGTGGCACGAGGTCCTCATTTCCTTCATGGCCATCAGCTGGGACCTCCCATAGCTCCTGGAGTTCACTCTCCAGAATTTACATGGAACCTGTCATATCTCAGAACCAGCAATGGCATCAAATCCTTCTTAAGCTGCTGCCACAACTCTGTGCCTCCTCTTCTGATCTTGCAATCACATTGGGCTCATCTGATAATACAGGATAATCTCTCCATTGTAAGGCCAATTGATTAGTAGCCTTAATTTCAATGCAAAGTCCCTTTTGTCATGTCAAGAACAAAAGACACAGAGACTGAAATCCTGCCCACTAGATTTGGTATGTGTCCCCTTCAGGAATGTTTGTATCAGTTTGCTGCCTCCAGGGTTGTATGAGAATTTCCATTTCCTTCCTCTCCTCAGGGATGGGTCTTATTCCTACAGCAATGAACACTGCAATAACACACTTCACATCTGATAGGTGAAAAGTCATCTCAGTGTTGCTTAAATTGTGTTTGTTAGATTATTAATGAAGTAGGATTTTAAAGGCATTTTGTGAAATTGTCAATTAATGCAGTTACACAGAAATCCACACAAACAGCAGAGCTGTATGGTGGGAGAGTAATGTGGTTATTTCTCTGCTCCGCAGCCTGGCATGGAGAGTTCAGGATCATAGCAGGAGACCAAAGCAGATGGGTAACAGCTGAATTAATCAGGAAGTGATCACAATCGATGGTAAGTCCAGCAGAATTGCGTTTGCCAATTGCTGGCATCTGTTTTGACGCATACCCACAAACCCTTGTCTTTTTTGTTTTAGCATCTTGTGCCAAATGTGCCATAACATACTTCACAGATTACTTATTTCTTACTAAAAAAAAAAAAAAAAAAAATTGATGCCAGATTCAGGTTGCTTTCAAAACAAAGGATGTGAGAACCAAAAAATTTAAACTGTAGGGCGACTGCTGAAGGAGAAAAAGAGAAACATATTGAGAAGCCAAAGCACAGCGGGGCTTGTTGATGGTCTGTCATAAACTTGTTAAGATAAATACATGCATTGAAGCAAAGTCCTGTGTTTTATATGTACAGTTAATTTCATGAAAAAAAAATTGTGATAGCATCTTGATGCTTAATTCAGAGAGACTAGGAAACTGCACATGGACTTGGATTTTATCCACACATGTGTTAGGGAAGCATTTGGCTCAAATGACCTGGATTAGGTAACGTAAAGGCTATGAATTCAAAGCCTTTCTCTTGGCTTTGGTTGTATAGGCAAAGTGAATGGAAAACTTGGCCAAGGCTGTTATATAAAACTCTGCTGATAAATTGTCTGAAATATTAGACCAGGGTTCCTAGCAAGGCAGTTATATATGTATATTTTGCCTTTTAGCAATCCACAGTTTTGCATTATTGTAGCTAATTCATACATAGACAGAATTCATTTGACTCCTTAGTTTGATTTTACTTGAAAAAGGTAACAGAAAAGTGTATACAATAGTGGTTAATCTTAGAGTGCATTGTGACTGGAAGGGGCTTCTAGAATGCAGATAATGTTTTATTTCTTGAATTGAGTGCTAGTTATACATATATGTTCAGTTTGTGAACCTATGCACTCATGATATATGGACTTTCCTGAATGTATATTATAATTAAGTAATACATTTTAAAAGAAGGGTGCATGTCAGTGGTGGGAGATTAAGTTTAAGAACATTTTCCAGGTGTTGCAAAATCTCAGAAATTATAGGTTATGGTAGAAACTAGTTCCTATCAATTCCAGAGGCTACAAAATTGTGATCTCTAAACCAGGATCAAACCCATGGGTGTGTTTGTTCCATGGGTTTAAACAAAAACTAATTGTGAACTTTTAAAAATGAGAGAAATTTATATCAAAATTCAGATTGCAAGCTTCCTTTGAAAAATTAGCAGATCTCATAGCTCTAGACTTGTACTGCCACATGGCAACAATCTGTTGGAACAAAGTAAAAACTACCTCCGGTACACAAGGCCCGAGTTTTCCACTTTGCCACAGTCTCTAGCATTCCCTGTGGTCTCTGACATTTTTTTAAAAAAACTTTTATTGCCTGTCAGTCAATCTGGTTGAGTGTGCAATTACTGATATTCTAATGAACAATTACAGTCGGTCACATAGACCTGAATACTGGGTAGCTTTTTGATGTGGAGTGAAGCTGGGTTTATAAAGAACAAGTGAAGTATGGATTTGGTCATTGCATGGTTAACCACATCAAGGAAGATAGTCTGAGTGGAAAATCTGAGTACCTAGATCTGTCTGATTTGTGCTCTGTCACTATAGGAAAGGCCTTCATCACAGCTTACCATCCATATGTTCTAAAGACCACTAGGTGCTGCTTTTGAACTAGAGTCAGAGGAATGAATTCCAAATGAACCCCATGCATATGTTTGGAACAACCATAGAAACAGATTTCAGGTTGCAGCTGTAGTCCTTTTATTAATCACATCTCTAGTTCTGGGATGTGAGCCTTACTTAAAAATGAAGTGAGTCAAGACTGGGGATCATCGTGCTTTGTCCTGGAGCAGTCCTGAGCTGCATGCACACAGAGATCACTCAAGAAATGGCTAACTGAATCGGGATGGCTGTGGGAAGAGAGGGTCAGTGGGATCAGGTTCAGTCCCTGCATCAGCCATCAGAATCAGAGAATCTGGGGACACAGCTTAAAAATACTTAGAGATCCTGGCTGTTGGCAACACCGGAAAGGCAATTACAACTCTAGGGTTTGTGGATGACAACACACATATTGGTCATCAATGTTCTCACAACAACTGTTTCCTAAACAATGTTCCTAGCTAATGTGTGAACAGGTCCTTTACAAAGAGGATGGGTGTTAGAATTGAGCAGATGCCTGCAGATGTGACTGGAAAAGTTTTCATGTCCTATGAGTTCCAGAATCTGTCTTAGTTTGCTAGCTATTTTAGAGCTGATGACATTTTCAAAAGGCCATCCACATGGCATTGATATTCCATCTTGGTTTTAAAATACTGTGGGTGTTATATGTATTTTTGAATTGGGTCCAGCTACATTTTCACTTATAAATTGGGCCTTCTCTAATGGTTCTAGGGTTTGAAAAATAGGAGTGGCTTGCAATATGCCTGAACAGAATTCCATCTTATTTGTACCTGTTGTCGGAGAGTCCTCACTGCAGAGGAGGGGAAGGGGTGCATATAAATGAGGCTTCTTCCAAATAAAATTCTTATAACTGAAGAGGTTGAATAATAAAGTACTGACACATCAGGTCATTTAGATGCCAATACTCAGAGAATCAAGTCACTTGCCCATGGTCATAGGAATAGTTAAAAGGAAAGAGACTAGAACTTACCCAAATCTTTAGTTAAATCAGGCCCCCTTTTACCAAGTAAAATTAAGAATTAAAGCAACGATCTAAATTGTTTGGTCCAAGGACCATTTGGAGTGTGTCAACAAGATGACAAATATTGCTACAAAAAGTGAAGATTTCTATCTATCAGAATGCAAATGTTTCCAAATATTTATATCTTTAGTGCCAAGTATCTCACAGCAATTGCTTTTTTCTCTCTATCTTCATGTCTGGGTTAAGTGCCCATTCTTTGCATTAACCCAGCACCAAAACTATCCTATTTCTACTCCCTGTAACAGTACATCTTACTGTATTAAAACGGCCCTCACTAGTTGGTAAGCACTGAGGGCCTGCCCCACAGTGATGTGAAGGACTGGGTCACAGCTGCTCACAAAAACTAAAGGTCAGATTTTCAGAAATTTTGCAAACGATTTCATAACAAGTTGTTAGCTTGAAATCAGCCATGGGGGAAGTATTTACACCATAGAAATTGGCAAATGGTTCAAATCAGGGCTCTCTCCACCTCTGCAGAGCCAGTTTTCAATACTTAGCAGCATTTCTCTGGTCAGAGAGCTTATTTGTTCGGCTCAGCATTATATCTTTAATTGTCCCCGGTACAGAGTATATGCTCAGTAAATGTTGTTAGCAGAATTAGTGATGAAAGGTTGAGTGAATGAAGGTGTCTCTCAGTTTCTTTTCAGTCTTGATTTCCTGTAACTGATTGAAAGCTAGAAGGGGCTTCACATGGGACTGTTTTAGCAAAGATTATAGTTCTTGGGAAAAACTGGAGTCCTTAGCCGTTGGAGACAAGTAGACCTAAATTTGAACCCCAGCTCTGTCATTAGATTTGAATTGTAGGTGAGTTATCTTTTTTTCCCTCTGAGCTACTGATATTTTTTCCTCTTGCATGAAAAAGCTCTAACAATACAACTTGTGGGATTGTAATGAAGGTTAAAGATAATGCTACATAAGGCAACAGCATGCAGACACATAGCCTCTGTGCTAAGTTACTTCCTTGGACTCATATCTCAAATACCATGCACATTTTCCTGCAGGTCTTAAGATATTTACCATTATAGTTCAGTTTTAATATATTGTGAGCATCTATGATTATTCATAATTATTTGTTTACTTATTTGTTTGTATTTTGTCAATGAAGTATGTTTCAGGGTCCTTACCTGTCTGGTTTGCTGCTCGGTGTCCAGTACCTTGAATGGTGCCTGACATACCTGATAAACCTCGATAAACATTCCTTGAATGAGTGAATAAGTAAATGAATAAACAACTGAATAAATGACATTCTTATTTATTAGTTGATTGTCTCCAGTAGGCTTCAGAAACTATAGCCATAGACCAAATCTAGCCTGCCACCTGTTTTAGGAAATAATGTTTTATTGGAGCATAGCCATGCTCATTCATTGATGAATTACTATGGTGGCTTTTACACTAAAACAGCAAGTTGAGTAATCATAGCAGAGACCATCTGGACTGTAAAGGCATAAAGATTTACTATCTGGCCCTTTAGGAAAAAAGAAAAGGCAAAGCTTTGCTGACCTCTGGTCAGCAAAGATCATCTCTGAAAGGTACTAATTTAAAGCTCAGAAAATTGAGGAATTTTCTCAGCATTCCTAAATAAATTGGTGGTGACAGAGGAGGGGAAATGAGTTTCAGAGCATGAAGGCATAATATTCTAAGACCTAAGAAAATGAGAAAGACATCAACACCCCCTCCTCTGAACAAAATATCTTAGCTCTTCCTAACAGATGAATATGTGTACTGTTTCAACATATCTTAGTGCACATCTTTTCTTTGAGTCTGGATGATGATTATATTTTTCCATAGGGTTTTTATACTGGCACCAAAGGAAAATACGAAGAGCTTCCAAAAGAGAGGGTAGAGTTAGAGATGGCAACAGCTTTTCAAAAACATGCCTGGCAGAGCTCCAAACTCTCATCATGACAGCAGTATCTAATTATCGCACTAAACTTTGAGCAACCTGATATTATGCAAATAAACTCCAGCTGTATTTTATGACAGCACATACAATTTTTTATAAAAAAAATTTAAAATCTTTTTTATATGGAAAAATATCCTCCTCTTTCAGTTTTTAGAATTAACCAAAGATACAGCCTAATAGTCTAATAGCTTAATTCAGTACAAATGTTGGAATACATTGAAATGCTCTTTTAAATTAGAAAAAAAAAAGAATTCTGTACTTTGCATGTATGTAACAGAGGGCAATATTTTCTGCTGCTTGCTCTTCAGTGTTGCTAGAAGGGTTATATAATTTGTTGTGGTACTGAGATGTTGATGGTAGTGAGGGTTGCACTTTCCAAGGCAATATTATATGACTTGAAAATTAAGGAATAAGGAGATAGCTGGGTAAAGAAAAGTGGAAGTGTGCTCTGGGTAGTGGGGAGACCCTTTGCTAAGACTGGAGCACAGAGAACAATGTGAAGAGAGACCAACACAGAGGAAGTTGATGTCTGTAGAACACTTATTCTGTGCCAGGCACTGTTGTAAGTTAACTCATTTAATCCATACAACAAATTTATGATGTGGATGCTATTACTGTTTTTACTCTTTAGGTGAGGAAATGAAGACAAAAATAGTGAAGGGAGGGGGGAACTTTGCCTAATATCATACATCTAGCAAGTGACAGAACTTGAATTTAAACCCTAGAATTTGGCTCAAGAAGTTATACTCTTAACCAATGGGGCTCACTGAGGTTTGATTGTCAAGGTCCTTGAGAGCTTCCTTGTCAGTGACTCTCAGAAGAATCAATAAGAAAAAACTATTAGAATTAATAAGTAAATTTAGCAATGTTACTGAATACAAGTTCAATATATGTAATTAACTGTATTTCTACATATTAGATTTTTAAAAAGCAAATTAACGATAAAAGTTAAAAAACAAATACTATCATCAAGTACACTAAAGCTGTCTTCTAAAGTCTGAGAGAGGGACAGAACTAAGAAAAATCAGGTCTTCACTGAGTTCATCACAGCTATTTTCCAAAACTGGGAGCAGGACAGAAGTTAGGAGAGATTCTGAGGTGAGGTTTTAACTAAAGAGTAAAGAGGATTCCCCAGTGACCCCAAAAGCTGGCAGCAAGGCTATAAAGCAAAGTAGGATCTCCCATGGATTAGAAACATGGTGGCTAAGCTCTCAAGTGTAAAGAAGACTGTGGCATCTACTAAAGGCCAGATCCTAAGCCTTGATAAATGGAAAGTCCTAATTCCTCTCCTGGAACGGTTGAATCAGTGATGAGCTGAATTTAATTAAAGTGCACCACGGCTAGACCCAGTTTATCTCTAGATTGGACTCCTCTTCCTTACTGGTAGCCTCTCAGAAGTGATATTGCCTTCCTGGGAGTTAATGTTTACTTCTGTTTCTACTATTCTTTTACCATATAAAATCTTGAGACATATAACGAAGCAATAAAATGCAATCTATGGTTAAAAGGAGCAAAATATATTAGAATCAGACCCAGAAATAGATACTACATTGGAATTATCAAAATGGAAATTTGAAGTAACTATGATATATATGTTAAATAGTGGTCCCCAACCATTCTGGTACAAGGCACCTGTGCTCCTATGAGAATTAATGCCTGAAGATCTGAGGTGGAGCTGAGGCAGTGATGCTAGGGCTGGGGAGTGGCTGCAAATACAGGCAAAGTTTCACTTACTCTCCCACTGCTCACCTTCTACTGTGCGGCCCATTTTCTAACAGGCCATGGTCTGGTACTGGTCTGTGGTCCAGGGGTTGGAGACTCCTGTGTTAAAAGATAAAGTGATTTAAAAAGGACAAAACACAGTTATATACACTATTCATAGATTAGATGACTAAATATTATAAGATGTAAATTCTCCCCTAATTGTTCTGTGGAGTCAATATAACAATGAATCAAAATACAAGTAAGTTTTTGTTAAACTTGACAGGCTGACTTTGAAATTTATATAGAAATTTAAGAGATCAAGAATAGCTCAGATATCTTTAAAGAAGATAGGTGGGAGAACTTACTTTACTAGAGATCAATTATTGTTATGTAATTATAGTGTATTATTGGTACCACCATAGAATAATCCAAAAGAATAAAATAGAATTTTAAAAAAGGCTGATATAAATGTGGACATGTAATTTACAACAAAACTCTATACGCTTATGGAGAAGGTATAATATAATTCAGCCTCTGAGAGAAACAGTTTAGCGTTAGCTAGCAAAGCTAAAGATACACATATTCATGAAGTAGCAATTTCCACTCATAGGTTTATACTTAAGGTGGCCAGATTTAGAAAACAATACGAGATGCCAGTTAAATTTGGATTTCCCATAAAGAACAAATAAATTTTTAGTGTATGTATGGTCTGTACGATATTTGAGACATAGCAAACAAATTCATTGCTTATCTGAAATTCCGATTTAATTAGATGTCCTGTACTTATGTGACAATCCTCGGGAAAGTGTGCACAGACACACAAGGAGGCATGGGCGGGGATGTTTGCAGCATTGTTTGTTATCAGGAAGACCTGGAAACAGCCCAATATCTACCAGCAGTAGAATGGAAAAGTATATGGTGGTATATTTATGCAATGGAACATTATGCAACAATAAAAAGAGATAAACACTACTAACTAGACCTAAAAATGTAAATGGATTTCATTAACAATATCCAGCAAAAGAAACCAAATGTGATAATCATCCATATTATAATTTATTTACATGCAATTTAAAAAACTGGCATTTTTAAAATTTATAAATCAAACTGGTGTTTAGGAAGGTATGTTTAGGTGGTAAATTGTAAAGAGATTTTCATGAAAGTTAAGATGCTGGTTACCTTTAAGTGGAAGAAGGAGATCATCTTTGAGCAGGGCCTAATGGGGGATTCTGCAGTGCTGGAAATATTTTATTGTTTGACCTGGATGGTGGTTTCTCAGATGTTTACTTTGTATATTTTACTTTAAGGCAGATTTAAAAAAAGAAGACTACAATATTCTACTTACCTACCTCTTTCATGATAAGTACTTCATAATTCTTTTCATTTTTATAGATAGTATAACTTATTTATACACTAATAGCAAAAAATTAAAATGTCTTAACTACAACATGAAGAAGAAATAAATGAATTCTTGGGCATATCGTCACTTGAAGACATATGGAAGTAGTTGGATGCTACCTCTGTACACTGAATCACCATGGCAAGGAAATTATATTGGTGACTAAAATGCCATAAACAGTTGCTGCAGGCTGAAATTCTTCTGAAATGGTGAACAGCTTTTAGTAATATTCTGGAGAAAGTGTAAAAAAAAAATTCTTCCCTCATTGGCATAGTAGTTTCACTGCTAGAAAATTACATTATATGAAAACTGTGCAAAAAAATATACCTATAAATTTATGTGAAAACAAAAGTTCTATGCTAAGATAATGATAAATAAGTCAGCTACAGGATTGTTCTTTGGGAAGATGAAAAATCATGCAAATATTGAGACAATTCTTCCTTATGCTAAATTGTCAAAATGGGCAGAATGTCTAGCATCCCCAGTGTTCCCAAATGTGAGCGTTGCCCCACAATCATTGTTTAACAAAAACAACTCTACAAATTTTCAAACGCCCATTAAAAGGCTGTACCACCTCTGTTCAGAACTACTTTACTAATGTAAGAATGTTAGAGCAACTGGAGTTGCTACAGAATTAGACTCCTAAATTTCTCTAAATAACCTTACATTATTTCACTTAAACACTTTGTTAAATGATAGCAAAATACATGCATATATGTTGTTAAGGAAATTACCATACGGAGCTTTATTTGGTAGCCTTAGAATTAACTTAGAAAACTCAACTGTCACTATGCATTTCAACTTTTTTAATTCCTAAAAGAGGGGGAAAAGAGGCATAGCTGGTACTAAACGGTAAACAAAGTCAAAAGCATTTCTTTAGGGCCCTCAAAGAAATGACACAATCCACCCATTGCCATCTCCAACCAGCCAATGCCTGGTCAGACTTCTGCTTTTCTGACATTCTTGTCAGAGTCCCAATTGGACCTCACTTTTTTGTGGAGGCTGCAGTTCTGGGGGCCAACAAGCATCCAACTACCAGTGGACAGGAAGTTCCACATACTTAGAGGACTCCTGAACGTGTATAATGAGGAAGGGACAGGTAAAGCAGGATGGACAGGTTCTAGATCTGGCCAGTAGCCTCCAGGTAGGACTTTAAACATTTCTCAGAAGAAATGTTATTACTGTTTTTCAGTGTTTATTCATTTCTTGGAATGAATTGGTTATTTATTTCTTGAAATTTGATGTCTCTAACTCTGATAAACAGTAGTTAGAAACATGCTTTATTTGAAGGAGAGTGGGCCCTGAGCAGTTTTGGTATTTTGTGGTGGGTAAGGGAAGAAGGAATGAGGATGGGAAAGGAAATTAAGTTATTTTCCAGCATGTGAGCTTCTGGTTTATTTTTGAGATCTAAGGTGTCTCTGTTGAATTATAAATCCTTGGAAGAAATTTTCTTCCATGGAGAGAATGAAGGTTAGGTGCAAGAGGTTCTGTTACATATTTCTAAATAAAACAAAATGTTACCTTTACCAAATGCTTTCTGAAATTTCTCAGATCTTATTGTACAGCTTATAATTATATACCAGATTGTCAGCTCCCTGAATGCAGTGTCTGTTTCATCTTTGTAGCCCCCTGCTAGCTGGATATAATTTGTTAAATACATAAACTAATGAACAAATTTACTTTCAGGCATTGCAAAAACTAGGAGTACATTGATTTGTCAATTAAAGGACAAAGTACATTTTCTGAAATTGCTACCTAAGAGGCAACTCAAAACAAATTTACATTTTATTATTTTTTATAGCTAGTAACTTAAAGGATATCCATCTTTCAGTACATAAAATATTAATAAGCATCTACTATAGGTCAAGTATTGTGCTAGGCCTTGAGGATATGTTCCTGTTTTCTTAATGCAGCCTATAGTCCAGTGGACATTTAGTATAGGATGCTATAACCTGTCTTTACATTTTCTTCATAATAATGATTCAAACAATGGATGGCCAGTCCCCAGATGATGTGAACTTCCACGTGTTTTATTGATCTCCATGTTGAGTCTTTTGAAGTAACCCTTATTAAGAATGTGGAGGAAACAGATCTACACCTATTTCCTGTATATATCTTTTAATCTGGATCAACCCCAAGTCCAGGTCTCCTTTAGGTGTATCTCGCACCTCAGTTTTACCCTTGTTGCCATGAAAAGTGACATATATTTTACCTTATCAGATGCACATTTCTCAATCTCTTCCTGCCCATCACTGTCTATCTTTCATAAACTCAATTGGAAGAAAAGGATTTAGAGAGGAATGGCTTTAAAACACAAATAATCCCCAAGGGAGATAACCAAACTTCAGGATGAATACTGATGTTCTCGTGACCAAGTAAGAACCTAAACCTTTGAAATAGCATTTTGTTGTTCAGCTGACATTTAAAATCACTGAATCATAAAACTTTAGAGTTGAAGGGATCTTGAAGGTCATGGGGAGGTCAAAGAGTGTTCTGAAGATCACCAAATCCCAGTCACCTGGGAGGCTTGTTAAAGACGCAGGTATAGGCACCCAATCCCAAGAATCTGCATTTTTAAAACACTCCTAGGGGTTCCTTACTTCATGGATAGAAACCCTGAAGTGAGTTCTGAGGATGCAGGAATTTAGTGGTAGAAGCGAATCAGAGCCAGAGAGTCTGATCCCCCACCTAGTGCTCTTCCCCTAGTGCTAAGTCATGTGGGAGTGAAATGCCAAAGTAAAACAAATCATGTTCTTCCTCTTTCCTCAAGTCCTCTTCTTTCATTTGAGTCTCGAGGTAGAATAGTCAGTAATTGTAAAGGATAAGAGGAACTCTATTTTTTCATAACGTGTGCCAATATTCTTTTACCCCTGAGGAAGCACACAAGAAATTTAAATTCCACACATTTCCAGCCTTGATAAGAGTCCATCCTGTGCTCCAGATCTCCACCAGTCTCCATGCTGGAACCTGTAAGGTTTGATCTGGCTGTGGTGTAATCAGAATAGGAAGTCGCTAGCTTTGAGTTCTTTGTGGGCCATGTATTGCCACATCTTTGTGAAATCTTATGTATTTTTAGACTGTGAGGACTTCTCAGGTAGATTTTGCCTTCTTCTGTCCTCTTTTGCCTCTATCCATCCCAGCCCAAACCATGTACTCACAAGCCCATGAATGTGCCTTGGAGCGGAAATGGTTGGCAGCCAAACCTGATATATTTCCTTCTACAGGCTCATTTCCATGCCTCATAGAGACAGACACTGGCCAGGAACCAAGCTATTAAGGAACAGAACTTTATGCCTGACAAATCCAAAAGCTACTGAAGCTCATACTAATGATAGGAATCAGCAGAGCTTAGGCACTTCAGCGACCAGACGAGGAATGCTGTAAAAGATAAAATGACACTGCAGTGCACAAAGGTGAACCCTGAGGTTCAACAGCCCTAGCGGCCACTGATTCCATGTCTTGTCACTAAGTCAGTCAGATCCTCCACAATTCAGCTTATGCAGGGCTCGTGAGAAGGGCTGACTCTAAGAGTCACTAGACAAAGTCTCCACCCTAGGCATGGGGCTGCTCAGGCATGGAACAGCTCTGCCTCCAGACAGTACACCTCCAGCAGAAAACATGTGATGAAGTCAAGGGGTGAAATAAAATACATTTTCAGTTTGCTCATGGTTTGAGGATTGGTTTAGCCTTTGTGTAAGGGCATTTGTTTTTCTTCCTGGGTAGAACCAAATTCATGTTTTAATATATTTAACAATGAGTTGTGCAGTGTTAATTGTATATATTGTAGAAATGCTGTAAATAGATTCATGTTGCTATAGGTATCATACTGATTATTGTTTTTTGGGGGAAGAGATAGTAGTTGTCTGTTTTAATTAGATGAACTACAGAACCATCATCATAGTTGATATTTATTTAGAATTTATTAGGTATAAGAAATGATTTACTTTGATTATCTAATTTGATCCTCATAATCATCCCATGAGAAAGAAATAATTATCCTCATTTTACAGAGGAAAAAAAAGTGAGCCGCTGAATGGTTACTTCATCCAAAGTTACAGATCTATTAAGTAGAGAAATTGGGATTCAAATAGAGTCCAGAGCCCATGTTCTTATCTCATGTACAATATAGTTTCCCTAACTGTAAAGTTAATGTATGAGAAATAGTGATGGGCTAAACTTTATTTATTTGGTCTTTTCTTCAGTTGTTCATTCATTAATTCATTCATTTAATAAAAATAAGTACAAATTCAACATGAGACACTGGGCTTTGTTACAAAAATAAATAGGACAGAGTGTGTCCTGAATGATTTCACTTTGTGGGAAGAACTGAGATTTGATTTGTACATGAATAAATGGTTATAAGTGGAATGTGATACTATAATAAAAGCACTTACAGTGTGTTTGGTGAGGACACGGAGGGAGGGAAGGATGGAGGGAGGGAAGGAGAGAGAGACTGTGTGTGTGTGTGTGTGTGTGTGTGTGTGTGTGTGTGTGTGTATGTGTATGTGTGTAGGAATCCTGGAGAAAACTATTGATCCAGGTCCTGAAGAAAGGAGGAATTTGGTGAAGAGAGATGAGAATCAGCCCAGGCAAAGAGAATGTCCATCACACTGCTGCATGCAAGATCATGCACTGGCTTTTGTGAAGGACACAGATACCAGTTTCCTACTTTCCAAAAGCTTAACTGAGTGTGAGAGTTGTGTCAACAAATAACGAATGAAGAGTGTGTTCATAGTACAGATATAAACAAATCTCTCTGGAAGTGTAGAAGAAGGAGAGCTTATTTCCAACTTTGAGAGAAGGAGGGGAGAGCTGGGGTCTTCCCCATGGAGGACCGATTTGAATCAGGCTCAGAAAGATGAGAAGAGTTTTTCAAAAGAGAAGTAGAGGACTGAAGGAGTGTGGACCATTTAGGGAACAAATGATCTGTTATAAATGGAATGGAGGAGCTTGGTGCCAGTGTTTGGATGACCTAGAGTGACACATGAAGTGTTTTGAAAAGCACGGATGAAATGTGGACACTCCCCAATAGTCAAGCAGAAGTATTGCTAAGGAAATTAGAGTTCATCCTAGATCAGTCATTTTCATACTTTAAGCTACTTTCCTTTCAAACAGAGTCTGAAATAAAACCTTAAATATAAAACAAGAATGGAGCCACCCTGGTTGGCAAGGGGCTGAAATGGCCCAGGATCTAGACTGCTCAGCCTCCACCCCGTGTTCTGTGCAACCGAACTTTAAATCCTCCTACAGATAAGAGGTCTGAAACCGGAGAAAAGGGTGTTTTCAGCCCTGTTTCCAGATACCTGTTAGATTGTCAGCAGGCACACTGGTATTTATGCTGGCAGTAGGGTAACACAAGTGGTGGCTTTGGCCATCGCTGTTGATTTGATTTGTGTATAAAACAAAACAGCCATTCACAGCTGCTCAGTGATTAGCTATATGCAAATCTGTCCACAGATCTATATCTATGGGGTGCCGAAATGAGGCACTTGGACAACCTGTTTGCTGCTTAGAGCATTTCTGTCCTGAAGATATCTCTTACTAAATGGAATCCTGGGGGCTTGAAGGAGTTAACACAACTTCAAAACTGCCTCTCCCTTTCCCACAGCAGAACTTGCCCATTGGGAGAATCTGGCTCCATGCTAAGGATTCACTGCCAGAAAATGAAAGGAAAGACTTCACGAGATCTGTGCACCTGGATACCCTCAGGAGAAAGGAGTGAAGGAAGGAATATTTCATTTTCAGAGTTTCCAAATGCATATCCCAACAGGTCAGGCTGCAAGGAGAAACAGTGATCCCTTGAAAGAAATGAGCCAGCAGAGGCCCACGACTTGTCAAAGAGAAGATTTCCAAGAGAGTGGGTCAGAAAAAATACAGGACACCTGGTTAACTCGAATTTATAACAAACGATGAATAACTTTTTGTATAAGTATCTCTCAAATGTTGCTTGGGATATACTTATACTAAAAAAAAAAGTAATTTATTTAAAATTCAAACTTAACCGGGTGTTCTCTTTTTATTTGCTAAATCTGGCAACCCTACCCTCAAGCTGTCTTCCCCTCTCAATCTGCCCTTGAGGAGATCTTCGGCCCAGTTTTTGGCCTGGGGATCACTCCAAATCCCCATAAGCATGAACTTGAACTTCCCCACACCAAGTATCAGAGAACTTCTCCTGGCAAGGAAAAGGGACTGTTATCCTTCAGAGCCCCAATCTTCCCTTAGCAAGCTCCTTCTGAAGTCTTGGCAGGTTGGTCAGAGGCCAGCATGGGGGTTTGGCAGGGTGGGGGATTAAAGAAACCTACTGCCTGATGAATGTTTACAATAACCACATTCCCGCCTCGACTAGCTGGGGAGTTTCCATCAGAGCTGCATTGCCATTAGGCAAGCCATTTGCTTTTTCGTTAGAAGTAACTTACTGGTGCATTGCTGCCGCAAACAAAAAACATCTGTGGAGAGCCCACAAACAGGAAACTTTGGAGGGAAGAGGGGAAAAAACTCACATTGCCTGTTGACCCTGCTTTATGCATGTTTGAAAAGGAAGAATGTAAGTTAAATCAACAACCCTCAAGTATAAGTATAAGCCAGGACCAGAGCGTGACCAAGACTGAGTGTCACTGAGCAGGCTTTTGTCCCATGTTTCCTTTTTTACCTAAGCTGGTTCCTTGAGAGAGGGCTCATTTCTCTTGCCCAAATTTTCCAGGGAACATGGTAGCGGCCAAAATAACCTGTCTTTGTACCTGACATGCAAGTGAAACAACAGGAGAGGGATGCTCTTATAAATTATAGATGATCTGTTTCCGTGGAGTTTCCAAACCCACATATAATCCAGAATGCTATAACTAGAGTAAAGCAAACAAAATATATATGACAAGTTTTCCAAAGAGAAAACATTTCACTTTCATGTGTCTAGGCTGTGAGGATGACTTCAAGTGTTTTGCTTTCCCCTGTGCTAAGAGGTTGAGAAAATTTTAAGAAGAAATGTATGATGTCCAAGAAACAGTGAGGTGCCAGGAACACAAAAGTTATGGCTAGAGAAGGGGAAGAGGGTAAGAAATTTCTTCTCCCTTTTTTCCCTGAGAGAAGAAGAAAAGGAAGAGGAGAAGGAAGAGGGAAGAGAGATGGAGAGAGGGAGCCTGAGAGTCAGAGATAAAGACACACAGCCCTATTCCTTGGTCTGAAGCCAGCTTGCATATCTCAGAATTTATGTGCATATGGTGCTGTATAACTCATCCAGAGGACCTGACCTTCTGTGATTTCTTTAATTACCTAGACTAAAGAAAAACAATTCAACCTTGACAGAATTTCCAGTGCACTATAAAGATCAGGGACAAGAGTAACCCCAACTCACCATAAGAATGTGCCTTGGATAGGTGGTGAGGATGGTGTGAAGTTATGGCTTATGCTTGGCAGTGAAAGAAAAAGGAAAATCTCCCCCTGAAAATAGCAATTCTGATGGCAGAAAATCATGTGAGATAGATTTGGCCATATTCCTGCCATATAATTTGATTGATTAACATGTGGTGCTCAAAAGTCATAGTTCATTAGAGTTACCTTGAGAATATGTTAAAAAAAAAATTCAGGGCTTCACTCTCAGGTTCTAGTTCTGAAAGTAAATCTGGTAAAAACTTTCCACCAAATGTATACTTCAAGAAACAATGTTTAGAATGTTGCTGAGTAATTTGCCTCTCTGGGTAACCAGGTGAGGCACTTTTCCTGGTTCCTGGATCACAGAAGAAGAACCAATCCAGTGTTTAAGAGTAGGGGCTTGGAAGTCAGTCAGATTTCAGCTCCACTCCCAGAGTCTATTACTTGCTAAATGATGATCTCCAGTAGTTACTTAATCTCAGTAGAATTTATTCTCCTCATCTGTAAATTCAAGATGTTATAAAATATACTACAGTATCTGCCTCCTTAGATCATTACAAGATGAAATGATGCATGGAAAAGACCAGCTGTGCACAAGGATCCCCTTTTTTCCACATCCACACCAGCTCTTATTTCTTGTCTTTTTGATGATAGCTATTAGAACAGGTGTGAGGTGGTATCTCATTGTGGTTTTGATTTGTATTTCCCTCATGATTAGTGATGCAGGGTTTCTTTTCGATTTCTTTGGGAAATGTCTGTTCAGTTCCTCTGGCCATTTTTAAATCAGATTATGTGTTTATTTGCTATTGAGTCATAGAAGCCCATTCCCGCCCCCCCAGTCTCTTTGCCAGAATGATGATGGGTAAAACAATATCAATGTTTATAATTTGCATTTCCATAATTTCTTCTGAGATTCAGCTTCTGTTTGTTTTTATTGGCCAGTTGTATTTCTTCTGCAACTTGTCTGTTCTTAATCTCTATCCATTTTTCTGCTATGATTTATAGATACTCTTTATATAGTCTGGACATTAATACTTTGTGTATTGTATATGTTGCAAATAATTGTTTCAAGTCTCACTTTTTAATCTTTGTGATTTATTTTTTCATTAAAAAAATTTAAATTATCATTCTATTTAATAGTTTCTGGGGTTTTATGTCTTTCTAATTACTACATTTTAAGAATATTATCATAATTTTTTTCAAATATTTTTCTAGTTTATATTTTATACTTAGCTCTTGAATCCTTAAAAATTTGTAATTGTATATAATGCCTGATATTCAATTTTATTTTAAAAATTGATAGCTATTTTTTAGCTATCTATTAATAGAAAAACCTTACCCTTGATTTGAAATACTGCATGTATTTTAATCCACATTTTCTTATGTACATGGATTTCTGTTCTTAACATCGATTTTGTCTAATCCCATGCCATTTCTACACTATTTAAAAATTTTTAATTTTTAAGTTAATTCTAATATTTTAAACATCAGAAAAAAATAAATCTTCCCCAACATTCTTTCATTTTAAAAAGTTTTATTACATATTGTCATTTATTTTCTTCTCTAGATAAATTTTAGAATTGACTCATTTTTTTATCCTTTTGAGATTATTGAGACTGTGTTAAATTTGTACATTGATTTTAAGAAAATTGGTTTCTTTACTATCATACAGGAATATAATATATTAGTGTACTTATTCAGATTCTCTCTTATGTATTTCAGTTAGTTTTCATGGTTTTTAAATATATTCTTGTGCATTCTTTGTTAGGCTTACTGATGGGGGTTTAATAAGGTTTTACTGACTTTATGAGTGAGATTTTTAGAATCTGTTATATTGTCTAATTGCTATTACTTGTGAAAAGGAACACTTAAGTTTAAACTTTATTGACATTTAAACACTACTACTGCAATTGTATCTGGTCACCTTTTAAAACTCATTTATTACTTCTAACAATTGGCCAGTTAATGTCTTAAGTTTTAGTAAACAAGTAATTATTGAGCAGCAATTATGTGTCAAATGTTGAAGCCCGGTCTGTGTCTGCAGAAACTTTTCATTCTACTGGAAGAAGATGTACAAATATATATTTGTATATTTGTAAAAATATACAAATGCAATAATTTTAGTTCAACAAAGGAAATAAAAGAAAATAATGAGAGGGGAGGAAGAGAAAGGGAAAGAAAGAGAGAAAGTGAAAGAAGGGCACTTTAAGAAGGCTTCCTTGAGATGGTGCTTGAAACCAGAGACTCAGCCATGTGAAGAACTTTCCAGGCAGAGTAAACAGCAAGTGCAAAGGTTCTAAAGCTGGAAAGAGTCTGGCAGTCCAAGGACCAGAAACTAGGTATAGTGGACAAAGTGGGAGTTTTGAGAGGTAGATACAACCAGGATACTATGAGGAGTTTTAGTCAAGAGCAAGGAATGCAAATGTCATTCTAAGTATAGTTGGAAGCTATTGAAAGGTCAGAATCATGAAACAATCTGATTTATGTTTTACAGCAATTGCTCAGACTATGTAAAAGGAAAAGCTTCCAGCAAATAAGAGTAGAAGTAGGAGGAGGTTATAATGGAGGAGTTGAGAGGTGATGGTTGCCTGACACGTTTGACAGCAGTAGGTAGAGAGAAGTGGATGCATTCAAAATAAAGTATGAAGTAGAATGAATCAGACCAACTGATAGATTTAATGGAGAAGATTATTAGGCTTTTGGTTTGGGTAACTGCATGGGTTATGATGCTATTTATTGAGATAACAAACAATGGGGAATAGTAGTTTGTCAAGGGAGAGGGAGGATCAAGGATTTTGTCTGGTAAATGTTTATTTTGAAATATGTAGTTGACATCAAAATGATATGTCAAATAGATAGTTGCATAGATGAGTTTAGAGCTCAGGGAATGATCAGTTGTAGATATATAAACTTGGACTTCAGAAGCATGTAGATAGAAATTAAAGCTATAGGTCCAGAAGTGATAATGGAAGGAGAGAATGTAATTACAGGAAAAAAAAACAACAACTATTTCTAAACTGAGTCAATGTGACATTTAGATGTCAGTTATTGGAAGAAGAGATAGCAAACTATAGGAGGAGAAGATAGCAAAGGAGCCTGAGAAGATGAGGGAGGAGAAATATCAGGATAGAATGATGTTACAGAGGCCAAGAGAGAATGGATATTTATTTATTTATTTATTTACTTACTTACTTATTTACTTACTTATTATTATTTATGTTTACAGCACCTGATCTTCCTAGGTGGTCTCTCATCTAAGTACTAACCAGGTCTGACCCTGCTTAGCTTCTGAGATCAGACATCAGGCTTGTTCAGGGTGGCATGGCCTTAGACCATGGATTATGGCTCCACTGGGGCACAAACCCAGGACCTTCTGTGTGTAAAGCAAGTGTGCTAACCACTACACTATGGAACCATATCCGAGAATGGATTTTTAAGGAGAAAGCTCCATCAAGAATTTCATCTAGAGCTGCTAAGATATTGGGAAAGAGGAGGTGCAGTTTGCAACCTTAACAAAAACGGTTGCAGTAAATGCTAAGATGTGAAAGCCATGCTGGGGTGAAATACAGATTAGAGTGGGTTGAATAATAGCGGAAGATGAGGAGCTAGAGTAGAGAGTTAATCTCTTAAAAAAGTTTTGCTGCAAAAGGAGTGAAGAAATGAAGTGCTAGGAGAAAGGGCAGAAAGGGTCAAGAAGAATTTGCTGTTGTTCAAAAGGAGTTAGATGGCAGAGTTTCTTTGTCTGCTGAGATAAGTAAATAATCCATAAGAAAGAAATCAAAGGTGAAGGAGATAGAGAAGAAAAAAATGCATGAGTAAAGTTCTTGAGAGGAGAGAAGGCATGAGATTCAAAGCCTGAGTGGGGGGAGCGATCTTTGAAAGCAGCAGGGAAATATTTTCTATTCGAACAAGAGAGAAAACAGAAATATGGGTGCCCTTACAAATAACTACAGATTTTGCTACAATGAAATGGAGAAGTTTCTGTCCGAATCTATAGAAGGGACTCATAAATTTTTCATTTCTTGGTAATTGATTAAAATAAATGAAATTATAGGATTGTGTCTTCTTTTACAAATAAACGTCTTATTATATTTGCTACTACCTCCAGTCCAATACTGAATGGCAGTGATGGAAATATGCATCCTTATATTTTGTTTGCTTTAAAGGAAATAATTCTACCACTTGATGACTAAAGACATTTATGATTATAGGTTTCTAGTAGATACAGTATAGCAAGTAAAGGACACTTATATTTCCTAAGATTGAAACACGCTTAAGATGGTTCATCTTGGCATAAACTCTACACCATGATATAGAGTTTTCTTTAAATTTCTTGATTTGTGTTGCTAATATCTTAGCTTTTTAAAAAAATCTATATTTATAAGTGAAATTGGCACAAAGTATTTGCACGTGTGCTATCAGATAGATTTTTGGTTTCATGGCTGTTCTAGTTCCATAAAAGAATCTAGAAATTTTTCATGGTTTTCTAAGTTCCACTATATTATTTTAAGGAAGGGAAATTATCTTTATAAAAAAAAAATCTCATAAAGACATTTGGGTCTGATGATTTTTTTTTTTAAAAAAAGGAAGTTATGTCTTTAGTTTCTTCTATAGTTAATAGTTTATTCAGGGTTTTTACTTCTTTTGTGGATAGTTTAGGTATTTTTTTTCCCTAGAAAATATTTATTTTATCCCAGGTTTTAAATGTGTTTTAAAAGTTAAACATACTATGGTACTATAATTTAAAGTTTCTGTACCTGAAGTTATGTTCTCTATCTATTTCCAATGTGGTTATTTCTTCATTCATTTTTCCTTGATCAGATTTGACAAACTTTGGATGTCAAATGAGCTTTAATTTTATAAAATTAAAAAAATTATTTATATTTTATCGAACAGTTTCTAGTTTTTTTATAAATTTGAGATTTTAAATAATTTATTTCTGCCTCTGTAAGTAGTCTTTCAGTTCGTTATGTTATTTTAGCACTTCCCTCCACTAAATTCAAGCTGATTTATTTTAATTCTTCCTCATATTTTAGTAAATGCATAAAAAGCTATAAATTTTTCACTGAATACCATTTAGATTGTAACCCATGAGTTTTAACATGTCGTGTTCCTATTTTAAATTTTTAGAGAGCTTGTAATTTGAATTCAGATGACTTCTTTAAGACTTACTCTGAAGGTTGGTCATAATTTTCAAGTGAGTATTTTGTCACCCTTTTGTTATTAATTTTTAATTTTATTGTGTCTGTTTAATGTTTATGTATACATGTGTGAGAGGGGAATACATGCATATAATACACACTAAGAATATGTATATAAATATATATATATATACATACATACACACACACACACACACACATATATACTTCTTTTCAAATTTTGAAAAAATTATGTGCCAGCTCAGTAAGAAACTTGCATATTTTCAGGTGCCTAATGATGTAAAGTATAGGTTCACAGTAGGACTTTCTCATTTCATTGCTAACATTTAAATAAATTAAAGAAAATAGTGAATCTTTCTGACCTCATCATTATCTGGTAAATAATTATCTAGTTTCTTTCATTATCAAGTTTGCTTTAATTATCCTTTAACTAAGAGACAGGAGAACTTGTCACAGAGGAATATCTTCTCCTTGGATTAATTAAAAGCAGGCTGACTTTAAGAGTATGGCACCCAGAATATTATAAGTGTTCCTTAGATGTAAAAAAAATGGAAATTAATTGATACCCACTAGATGGTTGATGACAGCATACTAAAAGGCATGTTTACTTTCTCTCTTTGGATTGATGTTATTTTTTTCATTTGGGGGTAAACTCCCAAATAGCTAAATGGTACTTTGATTATTAGGTGCACATCAGTCAGTCTGCAAGTTATAGAAAACCCCAATTTCAATTGGCTTGAATACTCAAGTTATATTATTTTCTCTAACAAGATTTCTTCAGGTAGCTTTACTCCAGGGTTGATTAGTCCTATGGCTCATGATGTCATTAGAGCCTTTTTTCCCTCGTGTACCATCCTCAGCCTGTCCCCTGTGTCCTTAAGTAGTTCCTTGCCTGTGGTCCCAATGAGACACAATATGATTTGTCAGTTTCAGATGTCCTTATAAAGCTTTTGAGAAATGAAGATCGTTTCTCAAAAAATCACTCGCTGACTTCTGTTCTTGGTTCATTGACCTGCCTCACATGCTGATCTAAATCAATTGTGTGGTTAATTTAGACCAATCAGCGTGTATTCTCCCTTGAAGCAAGTGACTTTATTAAAAAAGGTGAATATCCAAAAAAAATCATTGTTCTAGTTGGAAGAAAGAAGTTGAAAAAATGAACATCATTTAGACAAACAACTGTGCCTACAAAATGGCTAAAAATAGCTCTATTAATATTTAAACATTAATTAAACTATAGTGCTATCCTAGTAACTGAATAATTATTAAATATTTATTAAAATATATTAAATAAATATATTTTACATATTAAAATTTATTTACTTAATATATAACTAAATAAGTAATGAAATAAATTTTAATATATAAAACATCAACATTAATTATATTAAAGTTTATATTAAAATCTAGTAAACCTTTTAGTATTGATGATAAGCAAAGCTAGATTATTTTTAGGAAAGTTCATTCTTACCAAATGTTTTAATATCTACATTTAAGCAAAAAGGCATGCTCCTTTTTGGATTTTAAAAACAAGTCACACTTCCAGATGTCAGAATCATCCTCCCTTACATTAATCAGAGTAACATGAGAATGTGGCCAGACTGGGAAACAGTTACAATAAATCATATCCATTTATCTGTAACATGCTCTGCATCTTTAAAGATTGCAGTATGTTCACCTTAATAGTTAGGGGTGTATTTTTAAGCCTCTTTTGATAGACGTTTTCTTCTTCTGTTTTTATGTGATACCACCATAAATTTATGTTGATATTATTGTAAGCTACATCAAATATAAGGCCATTAAATAATTTAAAACGTTAATGAGTAGGACTTAAAGGCTTACTGTGGAGAGGGAACAATCTTTACTTCTAACACTAGGCAGTAGGATGCTACACTGCTTTTGAAAGATTGAAGTGTATAATCCATCAACGTGTTACCTTCTTCCTGAAGACTTTTTAAAGAGAGGAGTGATAAATTAAGACCTAAAGTATCCCCAAAATGTTGGACCTGAATATTTGATTTAGTTCCCGATCATAGACGGGAATGATGAGTGAGTCATAAATTTGAGAAATTTGACTTCATGGTAAAGGAATTTTTATATGAATTTATTATATGGCCACCAGTTATAGTCATGATATAGGAAGTCCTGGTCCCCTTAGAAAGGGACACAGTATTGAATAGTAGTCTGAGGACAGGGAGCAGATCCTGTGCTGCTCTATTTCCCTGTTACAGACTTTGCATAGGCTAGCCATTCTTTACATGCTAATATTGAGTGAGGATATGTGAAGTGGCAAAGAAGGTATACATTCTGTTCACACTGCAGTGTGAAATCCTAAAAGTGACAATAGATCCACTAGGCAAAGGGTATGTAAAGGGCCAGATAATAAATATTTTTATTTTTGTGGGGTATACAGTCTCTGTCACAACCACTCAATTCAACCATAGATAATATGTAAACAAATGGGTATGTCTATATTCCGATTAAACTTTATTCACAACAACGGTTTTTCAGATGCTCCATTATGGCAAGGTGTTAGAACATTGTGATATTATTCAATTCCAAAATTACATAGAGAAATACTGGAGGGGATGGTATTGCCAATTAGGCAATTTAAGCTCTATCTAGACAGTAAAGGTTTCTAGGCCAGTAATAAAAGTTACCGAATATTCCTAGGGAAAAATTAATTGGCCTAAATCAATTGCTTAGACAAGGGTTTTCCTCAAACTTATGAATTCGATGGCACAGAATTAAGCAATGAAAGAAGAGGGACAAATATCATGGCAATGTACTCATTGGCTAAGATGGGTTACTATTTGGCTATTAGTAAAAGGGAAATCATTATCATCATTGAATAGATAGAGACAGGAAAGATGATTAGATAGAAAGATAGATAAATTGATAGCCAACATATTTTAAAGGACATATTAGCTAAGCAGTATTAATTTTTTATATTTGTTTATTTTCTGTAGGAAAATTTTGTTGAGTAATGAAATAAAAACATAATACAGTAGCTGTCCGTATTAGCACAGCTAATGGTGGGTATCTCCATCCCTGTGTGTAGTCATTCTACTTTGGTTTCTTGGGAAGAAATGCCTTGCAGAGCTGATGCAATTAATTATGTTATATATTGGAAGAGTAGAGGACTGTGGGCTCTGGAATCAAACAAATCTAAATTTGAATCCTGTGACAGCCACACTTACTAGGTGAGTGACCTCGGGTGAAGTAATTAACCTCTCAGCCTCACCTTCCTTCTCTGTAAAGTAGGAATAATAATAGGATCAATATCACAGGGTTGTTGTTAAGATTAAGTGAAATTTTGCATATGAAACTGTTAGCACAGTGTCTGGTACATAATAAACATTCAACAACTAATAGTAATAATGATTACTGATTAGGAAATGTGAATACTACTCAAAGTTCTACCAGTGATTTACTATGGGACCTTGGGAGAATCATTTCTCTTACTGGGACTCTTCTCCTTCTGCATAATGATGGGCTAGCTCCTCCCTAAAGTGCTTTTGAAAGTCTAAACCTTCTAAGATAACTTGGGCAAAATCCTCCTCAGATGAAGTGGAACTAGACAATAGGTGGGAGCTTTGCTACTCAGTTGTAGTTTTTGCAAAGCATAATAAAGATTCTTCAAACTGCTCAAGTTAGCCTTTACAGACTTAAAATATTCTGTAAGGATCTGCTGGCCTTTGCAGTGTATACTCCTGTTGGTGTTTACACATGCATCTTTGTCTTCATTCATTGTAATCTTGTTCCAAGTCAGACAGATTTGGAAAGTTTGGAGCTAATCCATGAGGGAGCCTCAGAAATAAATGAAGAGAGGACACCAAGCAAAATAAGACCTTTCCTTCTTATGGCCCAGAAACAAGAAATGGCATGACCAGTAAATAATAAATGATTCAAGCTTCTGTAATTCAAGGACTTTGCATTTTAATCTAGGCCCTACATTTATAAACTATGTGATCTTGGGCAAGCCAATTGTCCTTATAAGATAATTTTAAATAGGAAAGATAATCTTTATAAGATTGTTGCAAAAATTTATTGTGATTATTTTATGCAGATCATTTAGCACAGGATCAGACAATAGTTCCTGGATTCTAAGACACATTTTTACATTCTGAAATTGGAATGTGTCTTATAATTGATGTACCTAATACTATTTCTTTTCTTTTTATTTTTTTTCTAAAAGATGTTAATAAATTGATGGTGCCCTAGAATCAAGACAATTTTGCAATAAATAACCGATAAAATTAGCTTTTATCATTATAACTTCTAGGATGATATTTGTTGCAATTCTGTTTATATAAACAGTGTTCTACTTTTTATTTGGGGCATTGATATTAGGTCAAAATGATTGAAAAATTAGCCATCACAATACAGATTTGGACATAAAATAGACTTCATCTGTCTTTACAGGTCAAGTCTTGTATCTCAAAAATAAATTAGTGATACTGCTCTAGCTTGGTTATCTTCCTTGACCTGAGGTCACAGATACATCACTTCCTAAGTATTCTCATGATGTAACTATCTATATTCACTAATTCTTCAGAAACCTGGGACTTATAAACTTCATTTAGGTGTTAAATTACTTTAAATTATTGTTATCACCATCTGGAGTCTTGTGCCTTGGTGGGAATGTCAGCCTATCATGCTGCTATTTGTTAAACTCTATAACATTACAATGTGCAGCACTGAATTAGGGCAGGATATGAAATTGAAAACCACATAAGTCAACTACTGATGTCTTTTTGGCACAAGCAAGGCTGCTTTACTCTTTCTGTTCCTGGTCTGTAATTTCCAGACCCCTGGAAGCAAATACTGCTCTCTCATTGAGAAATCAATGAAACAGGTTATACCAAAGAGTGATAAACACAGTTATGTCTCCATTTGCAAGGCATCCCTCATGACAACACCACCACAGATATCCTCATGTATAATCTGGTCAGAGATTATTTTAAAGAATAAAGTCTCCCCATTTTATTGATTGAAATACAATTTACACTGAGAAAAATGTTCAGATCTCAAGTGGGCTACCCAATCAGCTTTGATAAATGCAGGCACAAGTCCAGAAAACAAAAGAGAGGAACATTTTTTTATAGAGGAGATGGGGAGTTCAGAGGAGCTGTTTAAACAAAGAGTTCATTAGAGGAAACTGGAATTTTGAAGTGTAATGGCTTTTCATTGGCTGAGTTGTAACAGTCTTTCATTGTCTGAGTGGTTGCCAGGCAAAGAGATGATCCTCTTTTTCTGTTGGAGTATTAGAGAAGAAAAACATCTTCCCGCTGAAGATGAAAAGTATGTCTCTTTCTATTTAGGGTAGTTGACGAAGAGTGGTAGGGTATGAGAGCTTCCTCTATAGGCTGTCCCAACTCCAATTTAAATGAGGTTTCTGCTTATTAATTTTCAAAATATAAATAAATTTTTAATGGATTTTTAATTGTTCTTTTTTATAGGAAGTTTGTTCATAAGAACATGAACATTATTTTTAGATTTTTTTTCTTTTTAATTGGAACATTGAAAGTAGAAATAATCTGGGAGAAAGAAATGTAGCTAGCCTCAAACTGACACTCTTCATGCAGATGATCAGCTAAGCAGAAAAGCAAATTTTTGAAAAGACAAGAGTATTGTTACTGAGAATCTGGCTCTCAAGTCCAACCTGAATTTGAATCCTTGGTCCTCCACTTACTAGATGTGTATCTTCAGCTAGCTTTTAAAAAAACTTTCTAAATCACAGTTTTCTCATTTTATCGTGAGGATAATATTAGTATGGCATTAAGTATTTAAACTTATTTAAGAGAAATTACAGTAGTCCTCCTTATTCATGGTTTTGCTTTCTATGGTTTTAGTTACCCATTGTTCAAAAGTATTGAATGGAAAGTTTCAGAAATAAACAAAGTTTTAAATTGTTGTAGCCTCTATGCAAAACAGTATGGAGCTTACTCAGAAAATTAATAGAGCTACCATATGACCCAACAATCTCTCTTCTAAGTATATACCCCCAAAATTTGAAGATACTTATTTGTATAGATATATGTACCCCTATATTCATTGCAGTATTATTCACAATAAAAAAGATGTGGGAAAAACCTAAGTGTCTTTGAAACAATGATTAACTCTTTTTTTTTAAATCAAGAGAAGCATGAAAACAAATCCCATATAACCAAATAAAGTATGCTACATAAAATGATGGTTAGAGGAACAATGTAGTTTTGTTTCAACTATAGTTTGTCTTGTTTTGTTTTGTTGCGTTTCATTTCGTTTCGGTCTTAGGAGATGAAGGGGTTCTATGTGAACTAGTTTGAGTTCTTAACAAAGAAAATCACTCCCTGTAGAATCCATGCCAACAGTCCAAGAAAGGAGGTACTGATGTAACTAAGACCATTCTTTGTCAGTATAAAAGTAGGTGACATATACATAGTTGAAAGGAACTCTATCTTACAGATGAAAAAAATGAGGTTCATGGGGATTAGGTAATTTTCTCAGGCTCACAGTTTGCTAATGGCAGATAAAACTGGATAAAGGCTTTTGACTCCAAGTCAGTGGGCTTTCTGCAAGGCTATTCCACTAATGTTTATTTAGACAGGAAAGTACCGACATTAGCTACCTTTAGGGGTAACATGGAAGCATGAACAAGTATTTAATTAGAGTGAAGTAAAGAGTAGTATCTGGCAAGGCCAAGCCCAGGGCAGCAGTCTACTACCAGCTAGTTATATTAGGAAGAATTTCCATAGCAGTGATAACGGTCAGAGAGAAACTAGTTCATGTATATGGCACAAAATAACATCCCAGAAATATGGACAAGGAACTGTAGTGTTTTGTTTCCCTGGAATTCCCAGAGTATGATCTGTTTTGCATTAACAGCATTATTAGAGTTAACTCCAAAAGAACAAGGTGATAGAAAACAGATGGTCCTAGTCCTCACTATGTTCTAGACATAGTCCCTTAGGGTTTCCTTCTAATATAAGGATTAAGAAGTAAGATATAGGATACACACACACATACACACACATATGTGTATGTATATGTGTGTGTATACATATATATGTGTGTATATATGTATATGTATATATATGTGTATGTGTGTGTATGTATGTACATGTATGTATAATTATGTGTGTATACACACACACACACACATACTTGTAAATCAATGCCTTTAGATTATTTTACCTGTTGAAATATAAAATACTCAGGGGCTCTTGTAGTTACCACATTACCAGCAATCCTCTTACAATCCACCCTTACTCTTTCCACCCATCAGTACCATCCAGTGAGCTGTGTGACAATACTAGCTGCTCATTTGCAGCTCAGTAGACCACAGCTCCACTGCATCCTACCCAGAGGTAGGATGCAATAGCAATAATGACTTTTTAAAATGGATGTCCAGTCAAAAGACTTTTAAACAATAATTCCACTGTTTGATTACTTTCTGTAGTATTTAAACTCTTAAGTAAATGGCCTTCCTCTGTGGTTTCAGAGACATTCTGAATGCAGACCCTGGATGGCCAGTGAACTTTTTGGAGCTTATAGATAGTGCTGAGTTTTGCAGAATATCTTTTGTTCAAGACATAGTTACTAAATATATCTAGGTAATTAATTCAAAGAAGGGAATATCAATTTAAATAAAGCATGGTTGGCTCCTGCTTTCTTAGAGCTTACAGTGGAGCAAACAGACAACAACCAGGAAAGGGCTATTCTGGGGGCAGTCTGTGCAGATTTTTCATAAGAGAACAGAGGATTCATCATTGGGACCATCTGGAGAAGCCTTCCACCAGGTACTTAAGAAAGATTGTTAAGTCTGAAGATCATCTGTCTTTGGAAAACCCTTTGGAGGATGTTGAGCAGCTATGTGTACGGTACTCAAGATGAAGAGCACAGAACTGGCGGGCAAAGACAGGACTATAGATGTGGGGACATTGCAAATGATAGGATTAAGGAGTCAGGGAAAAATCAGTCATGGTCACAAAATTTGCTTAGTTTCCAACTATTGGCCTGAAGGTTCCACCTAGTTTGAGGATGGATGAGTTTTATTTTTAAAGTAGTTGTAAACTTTGTCTAAAGGAGTGGTATCACATAAAACCCAGATTCCTGGCCTTTAAAAATGGAAAGAGCTGTTAATACTCCTTTGACTTTCCCATGTGGCAGTAATCGGGTGAGCTATACAGTGGTGACTGTAGATCATGGGAGCTGGTTCTCCACTCTCTTATTTCACTCTACTTATATTCTAACTGTGATTCTGTGTCATCTGCTACCCCTAAGATTCCTGTCCACTGGTTTTATTCAATAAACCACAGATCTAAGTACTGCTGTGAAGAGATTTTACAGGTATAATTAAAGTTTCATGTCACTTGATCTTAAGAAACAGAGGTTGCCTAGGTGGGACTAATTTAATTGATATGTCTTTGCTGCCCTGAGGATGGAGGAAGATGACAAGTGAGAAGGAATGCAGGTGGTTTCTGAAAGAAAAGATCACACTCTGAATGGCAGCGAGTAAGAAAACAGTGACCTCAGTCCTATATACATAAGGAACCGGTTTCTGTCAATAACCTGAATGCTCTTGGAAGTGGGTGCTTCCCCAGAGCCTTTAGATAAGAGCCCAGCCAGCCTACACCTCAGTTTGGGCCTTGAGATAGATACCTTGTGCAGAGGCCAGTCAAACCCATCAAGACTCTTGGACAACAGAACTATGAGAGCTATAAGAAAAATGGGGTTTGTTTACACTACTTAATTTGTGATAATTGGTTGTACAGCAAGAGAACATGAATATATGGACTTTGGAACTGGACAAATATGGGTTTCATCCAGGATCTCATACTTGCTATCTGTATGACCTAGGGAAAGTTCTCTAAGCTACTTTCTTCACCAGTAAAATGGAGATCTGAATGCAACTCACCCCAAAGTTGTGAAGATTAAATGAGATTACACATTGTGGAAAAATTAACCTGGCACATAGTAAGTGCTCAATAAGCATTAGCTCCCAATAAACATTTCAATTTTCTGGGTATCAGTAAAAGCAGATTTTAAAAAAATTCTTAAAAAGCAAATCATCCAAGTAGAGAAAATACCAAACTGTTTGCATGTTGTCATAGAGACTAAAGCTGTTGATAAAAATACTTTGTCACTATTTTCTTAGTGTGATATTGGGGGGAATGGGGCACAGAGACCCTATGACCCTGCACTACCAGCCACTGCTGGATGGAAAATCCATACTGAAGAAAGGCAGAAAACTTGAGTTCCTGTTCCTAGTCCTGTTGATAGTCAAGGGATCTTGGGAATATTCCTCTGTTTTTCTGGGCTTCCTTTTTCTCATCTGTACAATAAATGTAGCCTTGCTAAGGTCCCCAGGAGCCTCCTCACTTTCCTCTTTTGAAGTTATAAATGAGAAAAAAAAGTGCTATCTGCCTTAGAGAAACAACTGTGTATTTTTGGAAGCTGGTGAGGCTGGAAGAGTCTAGGGCACAGAAGTAAGGACCAGAGTCTCCATTTCCCCTGGTGGTTATCTTCCCTTTTACTTGTACTTTCTGAGGGTTTTGAGAACTGAAGAGAACCTTGGTGAATGGCAGAGTAATCCATCTATTAAAAAGGCTTTCCCAAATGTTCATTAAGTTAGCTTTTCATTAACCTGAATACAGTAAAAAATTACTTCGAGAATAAGAAGAGAATTAAGGTAAGTTTATTAATAATGTCTGCATCTTGTTATTTGGTGTTCTCCTTCACACATTATGAAATCCATCTTCCCAATTATCAGTCCTCAGTAAGGCTCACCAGGTATTATATCAGCTAAAACACAGTGATGAAAAATGCCAACTCTAGCACTGGGGAAAAGCTTTGTAGATGAAAACTTTGGCATTTAGGACCATTTATGCTGCTTTCCAATTCTGAATGATTGCTAGTGTTCATACTTATTCAGCAAAGTCCCTTAGACACCTTTTTGAAAGGGCATTTGTTCTCTGAATAAGGAAGGTAAGCTACTCTGCCCTCAGGAACCAAAAGAGGGGAAAAAAGGAGGTAATCAGTGACCTCAGCTTTCTGCTGCGTGTAACATACTGCTGGAGCTTATTAATGAACCCACAGAGGAGATGCAGAACAGGTTTTGTTTTCAAAACTACTATTGGCTGTACACCCTGGGCAAGCTATTTGACCTCTCTGGGCCTCATTTGTAAAGTGAGTACAAAGTAAAAGAGTAGGCCCTACCACTAGTTATTCCCTTTAAAAATTTCTTCCACATAATTAGAATGTAAGAAAATTCATGTATATTTTTATGAGTCTAAATGGGTCCCGCTTGTGATGGTTGACAAGAAATCTAATGTTGGCCATTATTGGAGTAGGATAGTGGCCTGAGAAGCATTCAGCAGTTCTGCTAGGTTAATGCTGTCTTGAAAATATGGGGATAGGCCACTGTTCTTTAGTCCCTTATGGTGCCACTGAGTTCATTGACTACATGGACCACTTCAAAGTGAACAGCTCCCCTACTCATGGCTTCCATGCCCTCAGTGCCCAGGCTGGCTCCTGGACCTTTCTATATGTCTCCCAATATTACAGAACATGGACTCAAGACTCAGGCCACTATACCCTATCCCCACCCTGCCTCTTCTTATGTGTGATTGTGAATTCCTATCACTCAACACCTCCCACATCCCTTTAGATGTCAGAATCCAGCCTTTCTTCTGGTCTTATTATTTTTTTCCTCCTCCAGCCTTAGGACTTCTCACCTGAGCTGAGCAGCTCCATATTTCAGTAAGCCTAAATTATGGACCACAATGGACTTGAGCATAATGGCAAATGGCAGCAGTCATTCAGCCTTGGGGGATGCAAAGTGAACTGGGAAGGACTGTGGTGAAGTAGTAAACACATGCCTATCTAAAGGAGAAAGTTACTACTCAGTTTCAGGTGATTTAGGTAACATGAGAATAATAATAGTCCAGAACTGTAGGTTTTCCGATGTTTCAGAAAAAGCAGAAATCCATATTTTTTCAGGTGAAACTTCCTGATTTTAACATGTTGGTACAATAAAAAATAAAAATATGAAGGCCAAGAAGATCATGTTTGATGATAATTTGTGATTGTTTTAGTTTGCTAGGGTTGCCATAATAAAGTGCCACAAATCAGATGGCCTAAACAACAGAAATTTCTTGTCTCACAGTCCTTGAGGCAACAAGTTGGAAATCAAGACTTCAGTAGAATTGTTTATTTCTAAGGACTGTGAGGAAAGAACTTGTTTCAGGCCTCTCTCCTTGGCTTGTAGGTGGTAAGCTTCATATTCCCTCCATCTTCACATCACTTACCCTCTCTGTATGTTTGTCCAAATTTTGCCTTTTTATAAAGAAACCAGTCATCTTGGATTAGAGCCCATCCCAATGAACTCATCTTAACTTTACAAATTACATCAATAAATTCCAAATAAAATTACATTCTGAGTTGATGGGGGTTAAGACTACAACATATGAATTCTGGGAGGATATAATTCAACCTATAACTGTGGTCCCAACCCAGACTTTTAAAAGCAAGTTACTTCTCCTCTTTATCAACAGAAGAATCAATCTTCAGTCCATGGCAAATTGGTTGTTGGTGGTAAAAGGGTGGAGAATGAATCAAGAGAAAAGTAAACATCACTCATTCTTTTGAGACGATAGGTCACAATTCATTTCTCAACCAGGTTATGTGCTTAGCACGGTATCTAGCACATGATAGATTCTCAACAAATATTTGTTGTATTAGGATGAGTTGAAGTTGACAAGAATTAGGCAGAGGAAAAAGGATAGAAATGGATGTAGAGGTGAATAGGCGTATTTAAAGATGCTCCTTGCAAGAGCTGAAAGAGGTCAGTTCTTTATAGTAGAACAGGAACTCAACCAGCTTGTAGAGGGCATCAAATATATCTGCAATGGATCAGGCATTTTCCTGGCCTAGAGGACAAAATATAATGGATTCTAAAAGACTATAACAGTACTATAAACCTGTATGCTCATTTTATTCTTTTGGCCTCTCTGTGTTTGCTTATTGAAATATGTTGGCTGAGTAAATAATTTCTCCTTATCTGATAAAGATACATGGACTTTGGAGGTGAATCTATACTCACATCTGCCCTCTCCCCTTATTTGCTGTGTTCCCTTGGCCAAGAATGCAAGCTTCTCTGAGTCTCAGATTTCTCATTATTAAAGGATTAAAGTTGTAAGTAATAGATTCTCTTTGATTGGTTTCTGGTTGCCATCACACAACAGAATGACAGCACTTTCTTCTTGTTTAGATAAGTCTTCCTTTAGCAATTTTTGCGCTAAAGTCAGTTTATTGATTTCAGGTTTTTTTGCCCTGAGTTTATTTTGTATTGTGAAGTATGTTCAGTTACCAACCTAAACTGGCTTAAGTACAAAAGGAGAATGGAGCAGTTTATTTGCTGATGCAGCAGGGAAGCCAAGCATGGTTGTCTCTCTGAGCTCAAATAATATCAGAATTCTGTCTCTCTTTCCATCTTTTGGCTCAGTTAGACTCTGCTTGGTTTTATTCTCAGAAGACTCTCTCTTTGTTTTGGGAAAATGATTTTCAATAAGTGGCTTCATGCTCACAATAGTCTTATAGCTTTGAATTCAGAACAAGAGATAAAAATCTCTCTTTGTGGCTCTAGAGTTAAAAAAAACATTCCAGAAGACTTTGATTGAAGGAGCTAAAATCACATGCCTTTCCCTGAACTCTGCTGTGTCCCAGAGGTCACAGTACCCTGACCAGCTAAACCTGAGACACATGCCAGGAGCAGGAGGAAGTGGGCTAGCTCGTGACTCCTACATACATGGAATGGGAAGGAAAGATTCCCCGCAAGAAAGGGATGCCGAGCAGATGAGAATATTCTCACTATTATGGACAAAGGTCTCTGGCTTGGTTCAAATTATTTGTTAAATCTTCTAATAAATTTTCAGCTGCAGGTTATTTCAGCCTTAAAAATAAATCCGACCATGAATATTGACATTTTAGCTGAACATACATAGCAGACTGAAAAAATTACAAGTTCCTAAAATGAGTAACTGTTTTACTTAAAACAAGTGGTGTATGCATGTACACATACCACACACACACACACACACCTACACACACCTACACCTACACCTATCTATGTAAGGTTTTCATTGTCTGTGTATTTGCGTCCAAATACTTCAATGTGGCATTCATTGTTCTTCCTGAGATGCTGTAAAATATGACCTTATATAGTTTGGGTTCAGAGACTGTATCCTACTTTATACCTTATAATGCTAGTCCTTGGGACTTTTCTGAGCCTAGGTCAGAAATAAATAAGTCAATGAGTAAGTCTAAGAGAATTCTGATGTCTGGGTATTTCTAGCACAAAAGTACAGGTATAGAGGACTGCTAGAAGTCTATTTGCATGGGACGTAAGGCCTTTTCTGGGGAAGAAAAGAAAACTTAAAAGACTAAAATTGCATGTTTTCTCTATTTGAGAGAAGTCTGCACAGGACTGAGAATCTTCTCAGGGAAAGACTTCCTACTAGTAGGAAGAAAACCCTGTCACCGCTAGCTGGAGCCAGCATTAGTTCTCTTCCTCCAGCATGGGGTTGTCCCCCAGGTGTATCTCTTGGTAAAGTATGAATCTTTAAAATAGCAGAGTACTGTGAAATATTTATAACAGCAGCTGCTCCAATGATATCACATCCATGTGTCTGGCAGAAAGTAAATCAAGGCAGAGAAAGACGTTCCTTCCACTTCTCAGGAGATGCTGCATAGTGTGTTCCAGAACCTTTGTCTTGGAGGCCCATGAAGCAGAGTTGGTCATAGGGAGGACCTGTTGTACCCAGAGGAGCAGGATGCCCCTGGGAGCTGTCAGAGAGCTCTGGGGAGTAGCAGTGGTGCCCTCTATGGAGCAGTGATGACCACTAGATGGGATCCATCTCCTAATCCCCTTAGCTGCCTTATGCAGAGCAGTTTCACTCTGCCCTGACTCCTTCAAGTTAAACTCACTTCCTCCAACTCTTAAAGTTATCTTCAAATATTTGACCATTAAACTAAATATGATGATAGTGTTAATCAAAAGCCTGAAATTAGAAGAATTTACCCTAAATGCTGGGGTAGAGGTAGTGAAGAATAGATTTTGAGGGTGTTCATGTGTATAAATAATTGTTTTCTATGGATACATACACACAAACACAGAAAAGACTGAACGAATATACATCAAAAGGTTACTTCTGGTCTTTAATGTCTCTGGTTGGTGTAAACTTTTATTGTTCCTTTTCATTTCTTTCTTTGTTTTTCTTTATTTCTGTTGAAGAGGGCTTACCCGCATTTTCTAAGTTTTGTCATGATTGTTTTGCCTTTATATTAAAAAAAAGACTCATTTAAAAGAAAATAAACAGAAACCCCTCTATCCATTCTTAAGCTCCATTTAGAATCTAGCTCTTTAGTGGAGCCATTTCTAGCTTTTCCTCCTCCTACACCTCCTGTCAAATAATGAGGAGCTTTACCCTGAACTGGGGTAGCACCACCACCTCTGCAGGCACTGATTTAGCCCTCGCCAAATGCTGGCTGTCTGTTCAATGTACCCAGCCAGCCTTAAATTAGTCACATAATGGTTTCAATTCTTTAAATTTAATTAAATTTAATAACTTTTGATTGAATGTCCAAGTACTCAGCTGGATGTGTCCATTTGTATATACAATGGTATATAGTTAACGGCCCCTGCAGGAGTGCCTGAAATAAAGTATGAGTCCACCTTCCTCATTTAATCCACCCTGGTGCTTCAGTTTCTGCCCCACCTCACCCCCATCTAGGATCCCAACTCCTCTCCAGGTCTAGGTTGCTAAGCCCTGTTTATTGCCTATCTTTTTGAGTAAACTTGTTCTGTCTCTTCTACAGAGGTTTGGAACTGACACTGTATGGGATGTGCAAATTAATTTATTAGGAAGAGGGAAGGAAATATTAGAAATGTAAACTAATTTATTCTCAATCTAAAGCAAAAGGAAAGTGCAGCTTTACTGGTATTTCATATTTGTTGGCATTTCACCTTAACCAGCTACATAGCAAATGAATCATCAGTACTAAAATTGATACAGGTAACTTAATACCCTTTGGAATCTCAGTTTATATATGATGAAACTAGACCGAGATGAATCAGAAGTGCTTTCTGTAACCCTTGCGTATTGTTGGTGTGATTGCAAACTGGTGCAGCCATTATGGAAAACAGTATGGAACTTCCTCAAAAAATTAAAAATATGACTACATTTGGACCCAGTGATTCCACTTCTGGGTATTTATCTGGAAAAATCCAAAACACTAACTTGAAAAGATATATGCATTACTATTATTATATATGTAGTATATATTGTAGCATTATTTATAATAATCAAGATGTAGAAGCAACTTAAGTGCCCATCAATAGACCACTGAATAAGAAGATGTGTTACATATTTAAAATGAAATCTTACTATTTGTGACAGCATCGATGGACCTAGAAGCTATTAAAATAAGTCAGATAAATATTATATGTGGAATCTAAAGAACAAATCAAATGAGCAAACAAAACAGAAACAGACTAATAGACACAGACAACAAAGTGATGGTTGCCAGATGGGAGAAGGAATGGGAGGCTGGGTAAAAAAGATGAAGGAATTAAGAAGTACAAATTGGTAGTTACAAAAAAGTCATAGGGATGTAAAATACAGCATAGAGAATATAGGCAGTGCTATCATAATAACTCTGGTGTCAGGTGGGTACCAGATTTATCAGGGGATCACTTAATACGTTATATAAATGTCTAATCACTACGTTGTACACATGAAACTAATATAAACTAATATTTAATGTCAACTGTAATTGAAGAATAAAAAATTAAAATGTATATACTAAGTTAAAAAAGAAAAAAGCACTTTCTGTAAAGCAAGTTTCATTTACTATCATTTAAAAAATTACAGTTTTTTTAAAAAAAGTTTAATATGTACTCAAAATAATAAAACAACAGAGACAGTATTTGAAGAGGAAGGACTCAAAGGAAAATATTTGGAGTTAGCTTATATCTCCTCATCACCATTTCTCAACTAGAATCATAAAACTTTTTCAGAAGCTGCAACAAATTTGTGCTAACAATCATAACAATTTAACATTATTTTGTCTGTAATTATTATAATATTTAACAATTATAGCATTTTAGGATTGCATTCTAAAAATATATTTCATTTTCAGTGTTCATTAGTTGTATTACTTTATATTTAATATTTTGGTTATTTTTTAACAATTATTTTATTTGTAAACTTATGCTTAAATAGTGTATGTTTCTGTTTAAATTTTTTTAATTGTTTTAACTTGTTTTTCACACATATTTTTGTATATTTACAACATGATGAATTGAATATTTAGCTTTACTGACCTTTTATGTTATGAATTTTGAACATATGAATTAAAAAAAATACCTAAGTGAATATCCATGCTTTTTTAATATACAAAATGAATACCAAAATGCTTTATTGATATTTTGATTTTCTATGCTTTGAGGAGTTGGTTAACAAAAGTGTGAACCTATTGAAATCAGGAAGATTTTTAAATACCGGATATTTTAACTTCATCTCATTCTTTGAATGTTTCAGATTTTTGTTTTATAATTAAAACAATATAATAATAGTAGTTCATTCAGAAAATTCATAAATAGGTGCATATATTGATGGCGAATGTTCAGTAAGTTTTTACCAATCGAAAGTACATTTAAAAAAGGCTTAGAGAGTATTTACTGTAAAAAAAAAAAAAAGCTATATTTATGTTGTCAGGGGATTTTTTGAAGAGATGCTAGCATTCAGCAAATAAACATAATCAAAACTACCCAAAGTTCTGAAAATAGTTTTTGGAAGGCTTCTAGAGTTCCTAAATTTATCTCCATGGTTTCTCCTGCTTAAAGTTGACCCCCACCCCCTTCTCTCCATAATACTAGCTAGACCTAAGGGAACTGATTTGACTACTTCCATTTGTCAAAGCATCTTGCAGCATATTTATTCAGATCATTACTTGACAGGGAAAGTGAGAAAATATTCTTTGGCTTTTGGTTAGGAGATATTTTACTATATATGTCTGAACAGCCTTCCCTGAATATCTGATCTACGACGTCATTTGATTGAAGGCTTTCCTCTGTCATAGGATGAATGGAATAAAACTATCAGAAAGTAAATCGAGCCAGTCTAAAGACTCGTTGTTCTGTGTGGCCTTAAACAAAGAAACATGGAAAGCCTGTATTCCTAAAAAATAAAAGATTATTATTCTTTGGGAATATCTATTTTCAGATAGAAATGGGTCTGATTGCTGGCATCAGGTATGGTTTAAAGTCTCAAGTGCCCAGAATTTATCACATACATGAGGTCCGGCACCACCCTTACTCTCAGTAATGTTTGTAACTTCAAAGAGACACGGAGTCACTGCAGAGAAAGAGAGTACTTCAGTTACATTGGAAGTCCTGGATTTTGTGCTGAATCCCACCCCACTGGGCATGAGCCCTTGGACAAACATGGGCATGGTGGTCTTGATCACCAGCTCTGAAGGCAAGCCTTTAATATGGGTTCACAGCATCATCTCCACCCTTTCTGTGGAAGCCTTCTTCAAATAGGACTCACACTTAGACCACATGTAAACTTGGATAATGAACAGTTGAGTGTTGACAGAGAATTTGGCACAGTGCCTTGCAAAACCAATGGAACTGTAGGAGAGCTTGCTTTTATCCTTAGCATGGATCCAATCTAGACATGAGAAGGAACATACCTTCCAAGAAAATGATTCTAAAACATTGCTGGGGAGAATTGCAATTGAAGAGAAATCTGACATGTGACTGGAATATATTAGATAATTTGCTCAACTTCATAATCAAAAGCAGTTGTCATTTGGTTGAAGTAGAAGACCAAGGAGGAAGTTGCTTTGTTCCACCACACAAATATTTTAAAGTTAAAATCACTTATACCTGCAAAAAAAAAAAAAAAATCCCAGCAAAAACTATATGTTACTGTGGTTTAATTTTTTTGTTTTAAATTTAAGAGTCTTTGAAGAATGGTGCAGGGGAACAGGAGAGATTAATGGGAGGAAAAATAAACATATAAGAAAATAAATAAGATATTTTAAAGTATGCAGTGAATTTCATTAATAAATGTTTAACTGCCCCATTGTTAATTGTTTCTAAAATTATGGTTCATAATTCTGACTATAGATGAATTTCAGTGTCTCTGGGATTATGATATTTATGTCTTGCCCTTATGTAACTTTCTATCCAGAAAGTAAAATGGAAATGAATACAGATAACTATTACTTCAAAAATATGTTTTACCTTACTTATCAGTGTATTTGTATTAGCCTTATTTATCATGTTTTTATATTCTCTCTCATTGATGCTTTGACATATTATAGCCTTGCTAACCCTGGAGGGACTGCTTCTCCCAGGGCTAGCTAATTCCTAAAAATAGCAAATAACTTGTCTATGAATGTGCCTTTCATGTGCAAACCAATGGATCTGAATCCATATTCCCAAACAGGAACGTTATTGAGTCCTTACACTCTAGGCCATTATCCCCCTGCCTTAATCATCCCAGGGCCAGATACCAAACAACTAGAAACTACCCCTACCCCTGAAGCCTGCTGAATCATTCAGACTAACCTATGCTAAACCTGCTCACTCTTTCTCACCAATTTCTTTCTGTAGAAACCACAGTAAAGGCTCTTGCCACAGTATTTATTTCCCTCTCCCTCTACCTCCTGACCAATCCTAGAACTTCCCATCCATGGCATGATGTGTCTCCTCCTCTTGGAATCTGTGAGTATAACAAACTATCTTTTTAAAAATTGAGGTAAAATAGGTATAAAATATTATATAAGTTTCAGGAGTACAGCATTATAATTCAACATCCATATATATTACTAAGTAATCACCACAAGAATCTAGTTACCATCTATCATCATACATTTAATCCCCTTCACTTATTTGACCCTTCCATCCCTTTAGCTACCTATCTAGTCTCTGTATCTTTGACTTCATTTTTGCCATGCATATTGCTATCCACTTTCCTTGACACCATTTATTGAAGAGACTATTCTTTCCCTATTATATGATATTAGCTCCTTTACCATAAATTAATTGTCCATATATATGTAATTATTTCTAGGCTTTCAATTCTGGTCCATTGATCTGTGTGTCTGTTTTTATGCCAATACCATTCTGTTTTGATTATTACAGCTTTTAGTGTAGTTTGAAATCAGAGAGCATAATACCTCCACCTTTGTTCTTTTTTCTCAAGATCGCTTTGGCTATTTGGTGTCTTTAGTCATTCCATACAAATTTTAGAATTATTTCTTCTGGTTCTTTGAAAAATGTCATTGGAATTTAGATAGGGATTGCATTGAGTCTCTAGATTGCTTTAAGTAGTATGGACATTTTAATAAATTTGATTCTTCCAGTCCATGAGTATGGTATATACTTTCATTTATTTGTGTTACCTTTAATTTCTTTTATCAGTGTCTTATAGTTTTCAGAGTTCAGGTCATTTACCTCCTTGGTTAAATTTATGTCTAGGTACTTTATTCTTTTTGGTGCAGTTATGGAATTGTTTTCTTATTTTCTCTTTCCAAGTTTGTTATTAGTATATAGAAATGCCACAGATTTCTGTATATTGATTTTGTATCCTTCAACTTTACTGAATTCATTTATTAGTATTAACAGTTTGGGGGGGGGAGAATTTTTAGAGTTTTCTAAATAAAGTATCATGTCATCTGCAAATAGTGACTGATTTACTTTTTTATTTTAGGTTTGGATGCCTTTTTTTTTTTCTTTTTTGCTGCTGCTAGGATTTCCAATACTATGTTGTATGAAAAATAATGATAGTGGGAATTCTTGTCTTGTTTTTGATATTAAAGGTTTTAGCTTTTTACCATTGAATATGGTTTTAGCTGTAGGTTTGTCATATATGGCATTTATTATGTTGAGGTGTGTTCCCACTATACTCACTTTATTGAGAGTTTTTATCATGAATGGATATTGAATTTTTAGCATGTGCTTTTTATGCATCTATAGAAATGATCACATGCATTTCATCTTTCCTTTTGTTAATGTGATGTATCAAGTTGATTAATTTATGGAGGTTTAACCATCTTTGTATCTGTAAAGTCAATCCTACTTGATCAGGATATATGATCCTTTTAATGTATTGTTTAATTCAGTTTCTGACATTTTGTTGAGAATTTTTACATCTGTGTTCATCAAGGATATTGGCCTAAATAATTCTTTTTCTGTGATGTTCTTGTCTGGTTTTGGTATTGTTGGCCTCTTAAAATTAGTATAAAGGCATTTCCTCCTCTTCAATTTTTTTGGAAGAGTTTGAGAAGAATAGATATTAAATCTTTGAATGTTTGGTAGAATCTACCAGTGAAGCCATCTGGCTCAGCACTTCTTTTGTTGTTGGGTGGGTGGGTGGGGAGGGTTGGTGACTGATTCAACCTACTTACTAGTAATCAGTCTATTCAGATTTTCTATTTCTTTGTTATTCATTCTTGGAAGAGTATATGTTTCTAGAAATTTATCCATTTCTTCTAGGCTGTCCAATTAGTTGGCCTAATTGCAGTATTCTCTTAAGATCCTTTGTATTCTTGTACTATCAGTTGTAACTTCTCTTTCTTTTCTGACTTTATTTGAGTCCTCTTTTTCCCTTGGTGAGTTTAGCTAAAGATTTATCAATTTTGTTTATCTTTTCAAATAACCAGCTCTTAGTTTCATTGATCTTTTCTTTTGACGTTTTAGTCTCTATTTCATTTATTTATGCTCTCATCTTTATTATTTACTTTCTTCTACTAACTTTGGGCCTCATTTAACAAATTATCTTTTTAATGGAAGTAATAATATGTGTATTTTAAGACATAGCCTGGTAATATTAGTGCTTCCTATGTTATGGCAGACTAAATTTCCTCTAAAAAAAAAAATACCTTCCAGCTGCCTCATTAGAATATAAGGAAAAATCAAATTAATGAAAAGCACAATTCCAGAGAAGCAACCAAGCTGATAGCAAAAATACCTCCTGAGGCTATTCACTAATCTCTAGTGCTAGATCTTCAGTTTTAGTTGGCTTTACATAGGAGACAGAGGCAAAGCTTAGACCTTGCACAAAGTGGAAAGCCCTTCTCATAAACAGAGACTCCTCAAAATATTAACCTTGGTTGATAAACTAGAAAAGATAAAACCCACAAACTAAGATAGTCTTGGCTTTAGCGATGGGGCATCACACAGTATAATCCTGCTCCCAGTTCCAATATGTTGTTTCTTCCCCCACATCACTAAGCAATTCTCTGACACCATGTGGGTTTCTCACAATTTAACTCTGTTCTGACACTATCTATCTGGAAGTGACATCGGATCCCACAGGTTAAGGGTGCAGTCCTACAAGGCTCTTCCTTCCCCTGCTTACGATGCCAATTGCAAGTCCAGTTTGTCACCTGTGCTTCTGACCAAATGGCTATAAATTGGAGGTTCCAAGAACCCCCTCCTTGAGTTCGATTAATTTGCTGGAGGGGCCCACAGAATTCAGATAATTTTACTTATTATATTGCACGTTTATTATAAAAGGATTTAACTCAGAACAACTTGATGGCCTTGATGCAAAGAATAAAGTATGGAGATAGGGCAGGGAGTTTGCATGCTCTCTATGTGAGCCAATTCCAGAATCAAAACATGTTCACCACCCCATAAGCTCTCAGAACCCTATTTTTTTGGGTTCATCATTGGCCATTAGTTATTGAACTCAATCTTCGGTTTCTCTCCTCTTTCCAGAGGTTGGACTGAAAGTTACAACCCTCCAATTACCTGGTTGGTTCCCCTGGCAACAGCTCCCATCCTTAGGTGCTTTCCAAAAGTCACCTCATTAACATAACACAAAACAAATTCCAAGGGTTCTAGGAGCTCCATGCCAGAAATGATGATGAAGACCAAATATATTATTTTTTACTATAAGTTACAGTATCGCACATAGTATGCTCACTTCTAGTTAGCCCACCTCCAGCTTCCCCATGCCAACAGCCTCCAATTAAGGCCTACCTAAAGCCTTTCCTTTTTCTATTGGAAAGCTTTTCTATTCTCTCTGCTTTTGAGTCTCTGTCAAACACAAGTAATGGTGGCTGGCTCCCTTGATACAAGTTCTAAATAAAAAGGCTTTGCTTGTTCCAATTTGGGTGATCTTCGGTCTTAATTAATTTTCACATTGCGAAGGCCTTTTTTTGACTAGGGCATGTTGATGAGTAGGTAGTGGATTAACCAGATTTGTGAGCTGCCTGTATTCTTTGCTTCTTCCATGTCTGTTCCCTCTACTTTTCCAACTGAGCCCCAGTCATTGGCAGGGTGCCTTCAGCCCTGAACCATTCAGTGGAAAATAAAAAAAGGAAGAAGCAGTTGGCCCTAACATTTGTTCTTCTTCTCACTTTGTTTTCACAGTCCTACATCTGATTCTAAAAAGAAAAATTACTGTTGTAGATCATAGAGATTCAGCATAATGTAAGGCAGCATAGTATAAAGATGTAGTCACAATTAATTCTATTATTTTAAATCTGTCTTTAATGGAGCTTTGTAATACATGCAGCAATGTTTCAGCTTTTAAGATTAATTCATAAAAAGGAGGCTTTTATGATACGTATTCTCAAAACAACTTCTGTTATTTTGCTCATCAGACATATATAGGTTCCATAAGGTATTAAATGAACAACGTACAGTTAATTTTCTAGAGTTACATTTGAATAGTTCTTTAGTTATTTGGGTATTATTAGATATATTATTAAGAACTTAGTAAAATAATTCCATTGTTCTTTTTCATTGTTGGGAGTTAGCATTTTAAATGGACCATAGACCTATATCAAATTAATGTTTCAGACTCTTCTACAGTCTCACATAATCTTTTCATTTCTTTTTACCTCTCTTTCTAAATAGTTATTTTAAAGGTGTCATTTTTTTGAAGCATGTCATTAAAAAAAAATCCAAAGATTTTGCTTGCTTTGAATTGCATTTTTCTTTGCTGCTTAAAAATTTATCTCATTACTCAATTTCATCAATTCTAAAGCACTTATAACCACATTTTAACATATCTAAACTACAAATATTTTTTATAATCAATGCCATGTCATTGTTTATTCAATCATGTTTTTTGTAGTCTAGTGCTACACAAAATAACAGTGTATGTTATGACAGATATATCTTAAATCCAGCGAAATGTTATAACAGACTTTTATTAAGCATTATTTTCTGGGCATTCTATAGCATAATAGTTACTGTAGAGATGCAAGAGCCTTCAATAAGGGTCCCAGCTTTCCAAATGTGCCCTATGGAGCTCTAGGGTTTCTTGTGAGGAGGGAGGAAGGTGGGCCACCAGAGCAGCAGCTCTGTACTTCTTTTTAAACAAATGGGACTTCTCAATACACTTTCCTTAGAAGAGAGGTTGTATTGCTGAAAAAAGCAAAATAGAATTCTGAAAATCAGTGACCAGGCAGACTGACTACCCACAGCAGAGCAAAAATAGTGGCTCCCTCTTGAGCTCCTACCGTATGATGGGCCCAGAGCTAGGTAGTGTATGTGTGGGGAAGGGGATTTTATTGTGTTTTGCTCTCTGTAATTTTACCACTTCCTACACAGTTCTAGAATGTAGTCAGCTTTGTGTTTTTACCCATAAGAGGTTTATGACAGGGTGAGAAGCAAAAATGGTTCTTTCTGGTAAAAATTTCTTATAAATGTCACGATTCCTTAAAGATGATGCTGGCTGTCCTCCACTCCTTCCCCTGCCTCCCAGCTAACTGGTAAGAGGTCTAGGTCTAAGTTCAGCATTGTGGTCCCCTACATTAGGTGGCAGTAGATGGCTTGACTTCAGATACACTTTGGAAGGTGGACCCCAAGCACAGTGCTGTAGTAATCTTGACAAAGACTCTTTCCTTGAGTAAACTGTCAGGCTCCTCTGAGCCCTCTACTTGACTGGTCCCAAACTTGGGCTTCCATTTCTATACTGGTAGAGTCCAGTTTTAACAAGAATTCTACTAAGTCATTTCAGCTAGAACTCCCCTGTCTTTGAGATCTTATCACCCTCAAGAGCTGACCCATTTCCTCATCCCCCTTGAACCCCTGGTAACATGAAATTGCTCTGGCTGGGCTTCAGAATCTTGTTAGGCCAGTTTAGCAAGAATTACCCTACTGTTGTAGTAATTTTCTGTCCACCAACCTCTTCTTCTACTCTGCTTCTTGGCTATAAATCTCCACTTTGCCTTGCCATATTTGGAGTGGAGCCCAATTTCTCTTCCCTCCTGCAAGATCCCACCACAGTGGTTCCTACAGCTATCACAACAGTCCTGAATAAGGTTGGCCTCACCATTTTAACAAGTGTCAGAATATTTTGTATCTTTGACGATCTGTACCCCAGCTGCCAAGACAAAGAGCCACCAGTGAATGTCTCCTGGGCACCCAAGGTGGGCAGATGTCTAGAGGAGTCTTCAGTGCTCTGACTGGTGTAGGATGATGAGAAGAGAAAAGAGAGCTCTTGGGGTGAGTTTGCTTGAGTTTCACACCAGTCTGGGAGGTAGAGACTTAGAGATGATTTAAATGGATTTAAGAAAAAAAAATGTACATTTCCTACACAGCAAAATTTGGGGTTACAAATTTGTATTATGACACATATTTTATCCATTCAACATGTTATACATGTTTTACATTTTAGGTCCTGAAGGCTCAGAAAGAGATTTACCTAACTCTTCAGAATGATTCAATCAAAACAGAACACATGACTGCTAAAAGGAATAATAAGGAGACCACATTTTCTGGCATATTTACTTAATTTGCACTTGACAATTACTTCTTTGTCTAATCATTCCTTAAATGTATACTTTCTGGTTGATTTCTTTTTAGGAGTGTTTAAACATTTAGGAAAGGAACCCTACACTGAGGAAATATTATAAATTGTGCCCCAAATATCTGTATACTAAGTAAACAAAAAATAATTAAAAGGAAGCATTCAGCTTTTTTCAGAGGATTAAGAGTGCTGTAGGCATTGTCAACTTGGAAAAAAGATGAAAGATCTTAATTTAAATTGTGGTGTAGTATCCTGCTTTGCGGGAGGAAGATCCTGATGGAAAGACCGACCATAGGAGAGGAGTAAAAGCATGAACTCAGCAGTGGAATGGGCTCGGTCCAAATTCTGTTTCTTGTTTTAGATAACCTGTTTCACATGATTAGCAAAGTGTTAACAGATGGCAACTCACAATTTTTTTAAGTGTGTCAGGGAGGAAAACTTTTCCCCTACCATTCTAGATTCTTCTGGCTGATCTAATAATTAAATCAACAGGAGACAGTTTAACAGGGGGAAAAAAAGAGTTTAATTATGTACATACAGAGGCCCTACAAGAATATGAGACCCACAGGCAGTTAGGCAATTGAGGCTTTTGTGCCATCCTGAACTAAGGAGAAGGGGGCAGGAGTCTGAGGTATCAAAGAGGAGGAAGATGATTTACAGGAAGATGGGAAAAACAAATGTTTGCTGTGCCATGCAGAGGTGATAGGGCACAGAGAGGACTTTGAGAGGAACAGGCCCTGCCAAGCTCCCTCCCAATTTATCACACCTAGCCCATGTTCTGTGTAGTAATCTCGGATGATAATTCTCATCTTCAACCAAGCCCTCTATCTAAATTCTTTTAGGGAGTTGAGGAGGTTTAAAGTTTTCCTGAGTCCTTTGGGCCTCAATTGTCTTTAGCTCAAAATAAAAGTGGCACATTCTGGGGAGACACATTCTGAATCCCTTCAACTACTTAGGAAGACTGAACACAGTAAGGCATCCAAACAAGGCTCTTCCACTTAGCAGCTGGGTGACTTGGGGCAAGTCATTTAACCTCTGAGCATCACTTTTATCTTCTGGAAAACAGGGATCATAACAGAATCTACCTCATGGGTTGATGTGAGGATTAAATGAGATTATGGATATAAAACTCTTAGTCTAAGATCTTCACATAATTAGCACCCAACAAATGTACAATACAAGAGTATTATTACTATAACTGCTGCTGTTACTTGTACCTATAAGTACTTTGAATTAAACTCAGGCCTCAAACATACTCTCCTCTTTCTCCTCCTCCTCCTTCCAAAATAACTTGAATTGAGCTAATGTCAAAATTCCAGAGCCCACACCTTTTCAGCATGAGCATGAAAGATGAGAGTTTCCCCCATCTTTGCTTTTATTCACTTGGAGAAAAAGCTCGGATCTGGAGAAGGATGACTAATTATTATTATAGCTTTATAAAAACCGGAAGGTAAATATTGGCCTTCTAGATGTAAAGCATTATGCTTCCTCTAAAATTCATATAATGTGGTTTTGCACTAAGAATATAAAATAGATTATTTTGTTTTGAGAGCATTTGTTATTATGCAGATTAGATTTTAAACATCCAAATATCTCTTTTGCTGATTCACTATTCATGAGAAAATTAGACAAGCTAAAATTTCTCATTTTCAAAGCAAAAGACCTTTTAAATTCTCAACTCAAAAGGGGGCCTACCATTGTCAAAAAAATATTTAAAATGTATGCAGATATTTTTCATAATCTTCGATCTAGATGAAAAGTGCAATTCTGCAGTGCTGCTTTATGACAAAGTGCTATGAATTTTTTCTTGTTTCTTTATATATGTATGTGTATGTATGTGTGTATGTGTATGTATGTATGTGTATACATACATATGTACATACATATATGTAGACAATCGTGGTGAATGCAATGATTAATTTGTAAAACAGACAAATAGAAAGTTCAGCTAGCTACTCAAGGGGTATTTCAATGCCTCAGAGCAATCATAGCACTGTGTTTCCTTCACTTTCTTAATGTGTCTCAACTTCCTGTGGCCTTTGTTGCTAGGTAACTAGTCTCTACTAAATTGAAAGCCACCTTTTGGTTGTTGTTGTTGACTCTCTAGAGTCTGAAATGAATCAGGCATACCTTGAATCTTTCAGGATCAACTATCAGTGATGCGCTTGTGGATGATGTAAAAAACCCCGAGTTCAACATTTTCTGTAGAGCCACTGCTAAAACTCCAGGAGCAACGCAATTCTTTTATAACTTCCCTTTGGAAAATTCCATTAGTTTATCCTGGGTGAAATTAAGTCTCCAAGAAGTAGCAAGATAAAGAAACTGAGCTGTGGTCTATTAGCCCTCATTTCCATATTGAATTAAAGTACAGGCCACCTTAGGAACCCTGATAGATGTTCAAAGAGGTAGAAATTCAAAGTAACAATGCATCATTCCTAGATAAATTGCATTCTTTCAGTATAGTCTTTTTTATAATCATGGTTCAAATCCAGAATTTGAAAGTGTACTGGAAGCTTTTAAGCTTCCTCAGTAGTAGTGAAAGTGATGAGAGCTACCAAACTGCATTTGCAAGATGAGTAACAGTTTTAGGAGATGTCTTGGTCAGTAGAAGAAGATTGTGACTGTGATTTGCAACCTTTCTTTTCTCCACAACCCAACTCAGAAATACAGGTTCTCTTTAACAGCATTTCAATTCTGATGCAATTCTGAGAGTGTACATTCAGAGGCAGAGGTCATGTCTATAAGATGCATATCATGTAACAGTAAAGGTTCGAGGCTAGTCAGTGGGCAGCCCTGAGACCCATTGTGACCAAAATTGGTCCATTAGCCAGTGGTGGGGCAGGATTTAAAAGCCCCTAGAAGAGCTTAAAGACTTGATGACTCTTGTTTGAAGTTTTTCTGCTTTTTTCACTTCATTAAACTGTGTGTGTGTGTGTGTGTGTGTGTGTGTGTGTGTGTGTGTCTGTAACTCCACTATATTTCAGGGTTGAATTGTGCTAAAGTCAAAGTTCTAGAGCCCACATCTTTTCAACAGGAGCATGAAACCCAGCCTTGATCTCCTGTTGCCTTAAGCAGAGTGTCTTGCATTTAGATGGCATCCAACAACAGTTGCTAGATTTACTTCAGTGGCCGCTCATAGATGACTCTGATTGTGTCTAAATTATGCCCCAAATTCTGCATCTCTGTTGTTGTTAGATGAAATCACTCAGATTAGTTAAAAGAAAAACCTCACATAGACACAGCCAAACAGCTGATTATAAAGCAATACATTTTAATATGATTGCATCAGATAATATGATTGCATCAGAGATATTTTCAATCCCTGCTGTCATTGCAGAGTCTTCTCAGTTTAGGTAGCTGAAAAGGGAATAAGGACACATAATCTTTATCTGTGACCACGAGGAGAGGTTCTGGCAGCTGAGTGGCAGCTGGTCTAGAGGAAAGCAGTAGCAGAACTGAGTGGACTTTCAGCCAGTCCAGAGGACCATGGTGGCAGTGTGTATCTTCTCTTCTGGCTTCTGACACAAGTGTCAGTGCAGGCTCATTTCTAGCATTCAGAATAGCTCTTGTTAACCAAGCTATTAGCCAGCTTCTAGATGCCGGGTTCAGACAGACTAGCTCAGGATTCCTACATCTCATAGGTGGAAAGCACTGATGATCTTTTATTCTTCCAATCCCTTCCCAGAGGACTGGACAGTGTTTCCTTTTATATCCCTCAGCATGAAAGATGTAATGCTGCTTCCTTTTCTTGGCAGTGGAGCCATTCACTCATCCTCCTCATACATCCACTTTTTAAAGAAGTTCCGCCCTCAGTGACTCAAGGGAAAGTTACTCTCTTAAAGGCAATTTGCTAAGTGCTTCCAAAAATTTTCTGAGATGTATCTTCTGAGTAGAAACAATTTTGGCAGGGCATCATTTCATACTAAATAAGGATAAAAACAGTCTTCCATTTCAGAAATTATGTTTGCCTTTTGATGGTGGGATATTCACAATAGGGCAGTGTTTCTTAGTGCCCTAAGACCTTGATTTGAAAACAAGTCATCTGGGTTCAAACTGTACCATGCTGGGAGATATGGGCAATTATTTTACCTCTCTAAGCCACAACTTTCTTGCTCATACAAATCACAATTATGGCACTATTCATCTGATAAAGATTACTGTGAGAATCCCATGAGATAATGTGTGTTCTAGAAGAGAAACTGGCATAGAATAAAATGCACAATAAATAGTTTCTATTATTATTATCATCATCTTATAACATCCTGTGTGCACTTTCCATGCATGCACCAAGCACTTTTGGATGCTGGGGAGGGAAGATGAATAGACAAGCATACAACTCCTAAGAAACTCTCAATCCAGTGAAGAAAACAGACATGGGAAGCATAAGTTCCAGTACAAAGTGGTGTATTAGAGGAAATAACATTCTGTCATAAAAGTCTTGAGGGAGGCTGAAGATAGAGATTCAGGAATGTTCCACAGAGGAGGGACATGTGATCTGGCTATTGAAAGAAGAATAATAAAAGGAAGAAGAAAAAGTTTTCAGACAGTGAAGCACCTGTCCAAAGACAAGACTCTTTCCTCCTCTGGGCAACTTAAATCAGTTTGGCATTAACCTTGAGCTTGGGGCACCTGTAGACTGAATGTGGTTTATAAATGTATAAATGTGAGAGCCTAGTAGTGGAGTAGACAGATCTTAATGTATTCCCTTCCACCAGTGGCTGTTTGTGGTATTTTCTGGGATGTCTTATATGTGCTAAGACTAATAACTAAAGGATAATGAAGATTTCAGACAACTCTCTTTAAAAATTTACCCAAATCTTACCCTTGCTTCAAGTTTTAGAACATTTCAGCTCAAAATTTTTTAGCACAAATGATCTGAGATTTTTTTTGCTTTTGTTTTAACTTTATTCTTTATACTTAAAGCTTAAATTTTTCTTAAAAGAAAACACATTGTTTTCTTAAATCTTAATTTATTTAAAGGGCATTAATGCTTCTTCAACAAAACTATAATTAGGATGAGAAACTATTTCTCATGGTCATAATACTATGAAGTATCTAAAAAGCATGGACTTTTAGACTCAGATTAGAGTCCTGCTTCTTTCTCCAGCTGTCCTTGTACCCTCAGGAAAGTTAGAGCCCTCTAAAGTCTTATTTCTTCATCTTTAATTTGGGAATATTTCTCCTCCCCTTTAAAAAAATTAAAATAGACTTTTTAAAAAGCATTCCTATATTCACAACAAAATTGAGAAGGTACAGTGATTTCTTATATATTAATGTGACTCCCCTACCCCCATTAATTCTTCCCTTTTGAAGGATAACTTTGCTAGATATAGAACTCCAGGTTGGTGATTATTTTATAATTATTGTATAATTTTTGTTGAAAGCCAAACATGTATTGAATATTAGGAATTTGGGGTGGGAATTTATGTTAATTTGCCCAGGAGTTGGGGTGTGTTTAATGCTTGCTGTGGCTATAGGTGCCAGAGGCTTCAAATTCCTCTAGTGTCCTTGTTTTCATCTTTCCAGTTGATTTTGGGCTTTCCTAAGTACTGCTCCTCAGAGAGAATCTGTATCTTGTAGCTCTTTGAGCTGTAATCTAGTGTTATTATACCGGAGCCCTGTTATTGTGGTAATAAGGTGTGGGAGAGGGAGAACATTCTATAATCTTATAATTAAATTGCAATCTTTTAGTAAACCTATGTCTTTGGACAGCAACCTTTACAGATGTTTCTCCAGAGGAGTAGCTTTTTTTCCTTGTTCCCTACACACTTCCCTGGCTGTGGCATTCCCAATCTATTATTTAAAGCCCCGACCTCTGCTGACTATGATGTCCCCATCTCCCTACCCCTTAAATGAATCCGAAATGCTAGAGCGGGGTGTAGAGGGAGAAATGCCATTTATCCAGCTGAGATAATTTTGGGAAAGAACTTTCCTTGGAAAGTAGGAGCTGATTATGGAGAAGACTCAAACTATTTTGCCATGATTACTCTTCTCCTCTTCCTGCCAAAGCCAGGAGAGGATTTTTCTTGAGTCTTCACTATGATAACCTGATATTGTTTCTGCAGGTAAAGCTCATAGAAGTTTGAGGATCCCTCTAAGTCTGTAGCCCCTCATAAGACTGTTTCTTGCTCTCGTGCTGGTACATACTCAAGGTTCATCAATTCATTAAAATCACCTTTAAGTGTTCCTGCCAGTTTATGGTTCTCGTGGTTTTTGCTCCAGGTAAGCAGTTCTGGCTGTGACTATGTGTGGGTGCCCATTCCTTTATATTTTGGGGTTGCTGTTTGTCCTTCAACTTCTGTTTTCTGATAGTTCCAGGAAAAGTTGTTGATCTTTAGATTTCCCAGTTTGTTGTTGTTGTTGTTGTTGTAAGGACAGGAGTGATAACTTACAAGCTTTTCCATGTTGGAGTTGAAACCAGAAGTCCAAGTTGGAAATAAAAGTAGTATGTGTGTCAAATATCTTTGGGGAACATTTAGTGTGATAGAACATATGAAGTGCTTGGCATAGTATCAAGCACAGAGTAAGTATTTAGTAAATTTTAGTTTGTTATCAAATCAGAGAAGGTTTAGAATTTTATTCCTATTAACATAAAAAAACTAAATATTTTTCTACCATGCATTTCTTTAAAAAAATCCTAAATTAAAATAAACTATTTTAACTAGACTATGTGAATCTAGCCAAGTAGTACAAGATTAAAACTGAACACCATCCAAATTCTAAATTATACCTCCAATTCCAAAAATACACAGCAATTTAGTCTGGTCATGCTTCACTTATCAAAGCACACTTGCCATTGGAAATAAACATCTCAAAATCTATAATTTAATGATTATTTTTTAAATGTACTTTTTATGTACTAGGAGCCATGTGATATAAAATTGATTTTCTCTTTGTGCTTTCTCTGGAATTATTCAACGTGTAATGAGAGTGAAAGCCAGGTAAATAGTTAATGGTACAATGAATGTGGTAAAGATATTGAAAGGAGTGTTATAGAGTTATTAAAGTAAAGCCTCTGAACTCAGTCTAACTGCATTCAAATCCTCATTCTGTGACTTAACTTTGCAGTGAAATCTTGGACAAAATGATAAGCCTCTCTCTGTTTTGGTTCACTAATATATAAAATGAGACTAATGATATATATATGATAGGTTTCAATACATGGAGGATGCTTAGCATAGAGCCTGGAGCAAACTAAGAACTTGGCAAATTTAGCTCCAACAATTAGCTATAAACAATATGCTATTAGGAAGAGTAACAATATTGATGTCAGGAACTAAGTCTTGTTTCTCATGCAATCCCAAATGCCTGGCACGTAGTAAGTTGTCAGGACCTCAGTCACATCAATGTGTAATTGAATAAGAAATGAGTCATTCATTCTGCAGGGAATTATGGGAGGTATTCCAGGGCAGCAATTTGAACCTGGTTTTGTAGGCTGAAGAGGGTTTCACCAAGTGAAGAGAGGATAAAAGGAATTAAGGGGAAAATATCTGTCATGAGAGAGGAAACTGAGAATTAAACATTGTGGCTGTAATTTTGCTTTAGTACAAGAAATGAGCTTTTGAGTCAGTGACCCCAAAGTTTTAATCTCCTCATAAAATTTCTTGTTCCCCAGAAAAGAAAAGAACTGAAAACAAAACTAAACTAAAGAAACCAGGTAATGGAATCAGCAATGAGAACTGTATTTCATTTTCGATTTCAAAGATTTTTAGGAAATAGAGAAAAGTTTGTACTTATGAGGTCAATTAATTCTACTTCTGTGGTTTTGTTCTCTCAAATGCACCTAGAGAGCTGTGAAAATTCAGATTCCCAGGCTCTCCCTCAGACATACTAAGTCAGAATTTCTGGGTATAGGAATGAAGAATCTATATTTTAGACATGTATCTCAGCTGTTTTGTTTACATACAGAAGTTTGAGCACCATAGGTTTTCATGCAAGGATCTCAAACTGGTGCTCAAGAGTTGAATACATATTTCATTATTACTGGTGTCTTGGCTTTGCCCCTGCCATTTTCTCTCACACTATTTTTGACTCACTAATTATTCTTTCAGTGTTAGCGTATTCATTATTTTTTATTCAAAATTTATTTTACAAATAGGGCCTACTCTGAGCTAGACAAAAAGTTGTCATTATTTAATCTTTCTTCTCTAGGTTAGGTACATGTTTTCTTCCATGACACTTTGTACTTTCCACTCTCAAACACTTAGGATACTGTGATGTAATTACTTGTTTGTTTATCTCCTTTACTATAAAATATTTTCTGTGAGGGCAAGAACTGTATCTTATTTTTTGTTGTCTTCCTGATGCCTACCTTGCACATTGCCTCACTGATGGTTGATTCTCTACAGGTAGTTGTTAAATGAAGAATGAATGCATGCATAAATGTACCAGTTAATGATTGCTGTGTAACAGCTATAAAAATTCTAGTGGCATATGACAGTAAGCATTAATTAATTTCATTCATGTATCTAAAAGTTATTGAAAGGTTGACTTAGACAGAGCTTAACTGGACTTGGTTCCAAGTTATAGGTTGGGTCTGCTGCCTGTCTCTCATCCTTCTTGGACAAGCAGGCTAGCTAGAGTATATTGTTCTCACAGAAGGAGGCAGGAGCACAAGAGAGCAAGCAGAAACATATGATGCATTTTAAAGAATAAGCAAAAAACTGGTACCCTGTCACATCTACCCACAATCCATTGGCCAGTGACAGAAGGTGTGGATAAAGAAATACGAAGTTTTAAGACTAATAACTCAATCAGTTATATGAAAATGAATAAGTAGAGTATTAAATGAAGAGATTTCAAGTGAAGGATATAGGCCTTTCACCTAATTTGCTTGCTTCCATGTACTAGGATATCTGGGACTCTACAGAAATGTAGTAATGATAAGGAACCAACTTCCAGTAGATTCAGTAGAACCCATTAAGTTTACATATTGAAGAGAAAAGAGCTGTTTTTTTTACAAATTTTGTAATAATGATACTCAAATGTTTCTGCTACCCAAAACTTCAAAAGCTCCCCTGATGTGCTGAAAGTGAAAATACGAGTCCTGCACACATTCTGCTTTGTTTTCTCTTCCACCTGGTTATGCCCAGCTATTCTTATTCACACTGGACAAAAGAGAGAGGTTTGGGGATGAGCCAAGAGGGACAGGGCCTGAGCTAAGGGTATAGCAGAGGAAGTGGGAAGGAGGAAGGATGGGAGGGGCTTGTGGAAGTTCTATTTCTAGGCCTTGTAGGTCTTCATAAATCATTAATGTTTGTTTAAAGCAGTCACATAAATATTTCCTTTTGATTTCTTAAAATTTGTTTTTTCCTATTCTGCAGGAAAAAAAAAGAATCAAGCTTAATCTATTTGCAGTGTGAGTAAAGTTCCCTTTCATCTAGCTTTCCTGTTTCCCCAAATTTTGGAGATATAAAATTTTTCTTTTTAAGACACTAAATTTCTTTCACCTTTAGTTCATCTTAGAATTCCTATGGGTGAAAGCAAGTAGGCACCCCAGTGTGGCAAATTTTTCTTTCAAAAGATAAACTACAAAGTTTACAACTGTTTTTTTTTTTTTTAAGTTTAAGAACAAGAATATAGTCACTAATTTCATCACTTCAGGAGGGATAACATGTAGCATACAATTAAACTCATGTTTAGAATCTCATAGAAATCTCTCTGTGTTTGTTATCATTTAGATAAAGGACTTCTAACAAATCCTCATTTTTTTTTCTATTTGAATAGCAAAGTGGAAATCCTTGACTTAGGACATTGGGAATTTCAACATGTTACCCAAACCCTATTCATGGATAAGTCTCAATATTTAAATAAATTAAGGCACACCCACAGGATGAAATCTTAACCAGCCTTTTAAGAATCAAATTTACATAAAATAATTAAAGGAAAAAGAAAATATTCTTAATTTTTAAAAGTTGGGGTGCAAAACAATATGTGGTGCTCCAAATTTTGTTAAATACAAATAATCCCATGGACACACATAGAGAGAGAGAGGGAAAGCAGAGAGGAAATACACCTAAATGTTAATGACATTTTTCTCTCAGTGGAGTGATTATATGTAAATTTACTGTTTATGCCTTTTTATTATTTATAGCTTCTATATTCTTTGAAATTCTTTACAATATTTTTACATTACTTTTCTAACAAGAAAAATTTTTTTTTACCAGTTTATATTTACACAATCAGCTTTTTAAAAACATATTTTTGATGAACTATAACAGATTATTTAACAAATATGTGTTTATCTCTTTGAAGAGCTTTCTTAAATGCGATAGAAAGATGTCTATGCTTTAGATCATTACTATGGGTAGGAAGAAAAATGAATCACAAAAGAACTCAAAAAGAATGTTATATAGATTATAGACTGTGTATGACCTTAAGTACACTTTATATGTGAATATGAAAAAATTCATACAAATAGTAACTTTTAGAGGTAATATTTCATTTTTCAAAAGAATCCAACATAACTTCTCTTTCATATAAAGTTTAGCAGTCGATATTTAGCAGTGCTAAATAGTGTGTCATTCATTATGCTAATTATTACACTTCATCCTCAAAAAAAGAAAAATCCTGTTAAATATACGCTTTATTAGCCCCATTTTGCAGATAAGAAAATTTAGGCTTAAAAAGTTCCAACAGCAAGGAAGCGACAGAGATAGTAGCAGAATTCGTATATCTTAGAACCAAAGTAAATACAGCAGAGTGCTGTCCCCAAACATTTTGATGACTGTGTTATTCTTTAAGTTAAAACAGGGTCTGGTATTCAACAAACTGAGGAGTGACACAATTTAATCAGGAAAGGATTTTTGAGAAGGAGTAAATGTGATCTCTTTGTTAGTTGTTTTCATTTCTTTTTTCAGTTCACTTTAAAAACAAAACTGCCCTATAGATACAGTCAGCACCGAAAGAGAGACGGTCCCAACCATGAGAGTGAAGTTCTGGGTTTCTGGTGGCTTCACAACTCTCTTCCAAGTCGGCTTTCAGTATCTGTGGAATGATTCTTCATCAGGACTTAGCAAATGTCCCTAAAAGTATTTTAATTCTGTTTTCAAACTGGAGGAGACCAGGTAGGGAAGTAGTAATTTATGGCATCTAAGAGGAAATAACCAAGCAAAGCCAACTCTGCAGGACACCATGGGGAATCTTTGACTTCAACTGGGACAGGTGTCTCTGTCTTAGATGCCCCAGCCTGAGATAATTTGGGGAATCACTGACATTTCATGTTTGCTGACCATGTTTCAGGAGATGGGAATTTAAATGTTTTGTAATGACGACTAATTTAGAGGCATCAGTATTTCAGCATAGCCATCTAGGTCAAGTTTTTCTTAACAAAAGAAAAACTAGATTCTTGGGCTTTGAAGCAGCTAGCAAAGGCATTGAAATTGATCCAAATCTCCTGGACACACATTTCTCTGAACTCCTACCATGGCTGGTAGATAACTGTAATCCCACCAAATCCCTGTGGCTGGACTTGCAGCAGAGTATTTTCATAGAAAAAGTAGAAACTCGGGTAAATATTCCAGATGTTTCCAATGATCTAGATGTCTAATGTGACAGCCTATACAGATGATAAGTGAATATTTAATCTTCTGCCTGGATGTTGGCTGCCATCTGTACACCAGGCTTAGAACCTAACAGGGGTCAGTCAATATCACATTGTCTGCTAATTAGACATTTACTTGAGCACATTTTGTCCACTGAATGCCTGCCGTTTCAGTAATCTTCCAGCCAGACACATTTACCTGAATATTCATAGTCACTTAGAAGGCACTCAGCACTTACATGCTGACTAATCATTTAATTTCTCCTGCCTACCCTTCAGCATCTGATCTTGCTGTCTATTCACTAGGCTTTTATTATTTTCCTTTTCAAATTCTATAGATCTCTGGAGAGAATGCTACAAAAACTATATGGTAGTTACCTGAATTTAAATGTTATCCATCTGAGCAATTTCTTTTTGCTGGTGAATAAAGTCACCCAACACATCTTTGCTTGTGTGTAGTATGGTGTAGCCTCCTGTTATCCACTCTTGGTTATCTGTCCCACTGGAGCAGTCAGAAGATCTTTTTAATATTCCCTTAGAAAAAAGCCTAAAGTCTTTACCATAACTTAGAAGCCATGCAAGATCATCTCCTTGATCTCCTTTTTACTTTTGTCATACTTCCTTCATTTTCTACTTTCTTTATTTCTAAAGTAGCATTTCTTCTATGGCATCTAAACCTTCACACATTCCTGGACCCCACTTTCTCTCCCTCTCTGACATTAAGTCCCACTCAGCTCTGAAATTAAACCTTCTTTGCTCAGAGAAGATGTTTTCAAAGCCTCACACAAGGTGAATTTGCCACTGTTGTCTTTCTATAGTATACTGGCTTCCTTGTTATATAACTCATTTTATTTGTAATTACTTCTTGTCAGTCATCCGCCTTGATTGTATTATCCCAAAGATCAGCAACTATGTGTGTTTTTAAATGCATATCTCAGTATCTGGCACATAGTGGGCACTTAACAAATATATGCAAATTAGTAAATAAAAATGAAAATAGAGGTTTTAATTGGCAAGTTTAGCATCAATGTAATAGTACAAAAATATTTAATCTGCTTTAACTGAATCAATGATTGGATATGAACAAATATTTTTTGAATATTTCTGTTTGCCATACAGTGTATAAGATGCAAAAAAGAAAAAAAGTAATATAGAGTCTTTTTTCCCCAAAGAATGTATCCAGTTAAACTACTTGTTAGATGATGACCAAGATAACAGTGCATAACCTTTGTAAATTTAATCTGTAGGCACATAGTAATACTAATAACTAGATGAAAGATTGTTTTTTCTTAATTTTTCTTCTCCTTTGTTGGTTTCACCATGACTGGTTTATACAGAAGTGTAGGATATTGGATCTCAGACTTCTTTTATGGGATTTAGGTATTCTCTTTATTGTAAGGAAGTAATTGATCCTTACTTGCCTTGTTTTCTCCAAACTAAGCTTCTCTTCCCAGCCACTTCAGTTGTTCTACTCTCTTCTAGGAAGTATAGCCATGGGTCAGGGAAGAGTAAGGAGAATCTTCTCTCTTCTTTTATGGTGCATGAGTCCCAGACCTGTATGCCACTTTCTTCTTTGATTAAAGATGACTGGGAGACAATTGACAATAAAGGATAGATTGAGATCAGGCTTTGAATTGCCTCCTGAAGCCTGTTTGGGGATGGAAGAGAACAGATTTCCTTTGTAGTCAGCCAGACATCTGGTGCAGCGATAGAGGCATTGGAAGAACTTTGTCATAACCATTTTGCTGGTCTGGTGCTACCTTTAAAATGTTATTTTTTTCAGCTTAAATTCCATATTAAGTTCTTGGTTTTTTGTTTTTTGTTTTTTTTCTGGGTAGGTTAGCATTTAACATCTTCACATTAATTGGTTTTTCAGGCTGATATTTAGTTAAAGACTAGGGTGAGGTTAAAATCAGATAATACTTAAGATATTTTGAATAGGAAGAGTTACAATGGTATATGGGGTGTCCGTGGACTGGGGAGAAGAGTGGGATGAAGTGGGGTTAAGGCAGTTACTGGCAGTTGTGGTATGATAGCAAGAGCACTGAACTTGAACTCAGACAGATCTGGCTTAATCTTAGCTTTGCTACTGACTAGTTGGTGACCTTTGACACATATCGCTGAACCTCAACTTCCTCCTCCATTAAATGAGAAAAATATTTTCTACTTGAAAGGAAGATAGTGAGGCTAAAAATAGAAACTATGAATTTTTTTAAATAAATGGCAGCACATGAATCTGTCATGAGGTGTTATACTGGCAAAGAACCGAGTTGATGGGCTCTGGAGCCAACCTCCTGGATCTAAACTGTAAATGTACCATTCACCAACAACCTGACTTTGAATAAAGCTCTTTATTTCTCTGTTTGTAAAATGGAGATGCTATGTATATACACTTCAAAAGATTGTATGAATTAAGCAATTTAATACATGTAAAGCTTTAAAAACAATCCTGAGAAGTTGTGAGTGTTCAGCTCAGTAGCACTTAGGTGTGATGATGATAAGGATGACGAACAGGAGGGTGATGATGGTGGTAATGGTTGTCAGCATCAGCAGTATCAAGAGGTATCAAATGATTAAGAGCAAAGACTCATTAGATATCCAGCTGAGTTCAAATCCTGGCCTACCCCTGCTCAATGTTACTGTGCTTCCATTTCCTGTTCTGTAAAACAGGGATCAAATAATGCCTGCTGAACAGAAATGTTTAGAAGATTAACATAATTCATATTTAGCACATGCAGTGCTTGGCACATACAGGGCACCTCACACATTTTGGCTATTTTTATTGAAAGATCAATGTTAACAGAGACGCAGAGTTAACAGGGCTGGGGAAAGATGAACATAAAGCCTTGAAAATATCAGAAGAATGTGGAGATAACTTCTTAGGTCTCCCAGCTTTTTCTAGGTATTGGGTCTAAATTCAGCAAGTCTCCTGGCTGTTCCTGCTCTTTTCTAGCTTTCCCATCTCTTTATTTCTATTTAGGTCAGGGGTCCCCAACCCCTGAGCCATAGATCAGTACTAGTCAGTGGCCTGTTAGGAACCAGACCACTCAGCAGGAGGTGAGTGGCCAGTGAGCCAGCGAAGATTCATCCATATTTGCAGCCATTCCCCAGCACTAGCATCACCGCCTCAGCTCCACCTCAGATCATCAGGTGTTAGATTCGCATAGGAGTACTGGTCCTTGGTGTGTAAAAGGTCAAGGACTGCTGATTTAGGTGATATATTTTGATTGTTTACTGTGGTCCAGCTATTGGCTCAGCACTTTACGAAGACTATCTCATTTAATACCCCTGTACACAAGCATTATTTCTGAGGGAAATCATGATCCAAGGCCATAGAGCTAAGAAGAGATACTGCCTGGAGCCTGGAGTATAATCCTGGCCCCTGCAACTCCTCACAATAAGGCTACACTGCTTCTCATCCCTCATTTCTGTGGAGCTTGTGCCCTTGTCAGAGCCATCTTCCAACTCAAATTTTAATGGTGGTTTTCTGCTTGTTCCTCAGTATAGCTTATAGCCTCTAAGAGGTATAAAAGCAAGACATATAGAGTTAAGCCTTGCCAAGAACCAAGGTAGGTGCTTGAGTTCTTGAGTTGACTCTTTTATGACTAAAACACTCTGGGATTACAGAATGATAGTCATTCCATTAGAAAGCAAAAGTTCACAGTTCTCAAAAGAGTTCCAAAATCAGACAGCCCTAAGATTACTGTGACATTGCAAAAGTGAAAAATACTGAGCCTCAGTTTCTCAGCTGTAAAATGTGGGTCTGGCCACACCGAAATTAGCATGTCAAGATCATTAAGCATACATCAGAACAAATCAGCTCTGTGGTCTTCAACATGGTATTAAATCTCTCTGTCCCTCGGCTAATTAATCTGTAAATACCACCTCTCTCTTAGAGCATCTGTGAAAACTTTGAAAGATAATATGTATTTCACAGGAGTTATATTTTTAAAATGATTGATGTTTTTCTTTTAGCCTTCCAGAGAACAAGTTCTTCTCCTTAGATGCATGGGATACCTATCTTGGGAAGGACTAGAAAGGGAAAATAGGTGTGGGGAAGGAGGTATTAGAATTTGTCTCAGAAAAGATACAAAGAAGCAGAGAGTATATTCAACCTCTGACATTCAAAATGGAATTATTCAGAAAGGCTTGACTTGCTTCCGAGTGCTTGCCTGAACAGTATCTAAAAGACTGTTTAAATTATTATTATTAACCTCTAAAGAGAATTGGAACAAAAGTTATTTTTTCTTTTTTAACCAAAGTATGGGGCTTTGGAAGGAAGACCAGATAAGTTATAGACAAATTGAATAAGGTATATTTGCTTTTCACATCTGGTTTGAAAGCTGAATTAAATTTGTGCTTAGCACAGTTTTTGGAATGTAATAAATAGTTACAGTTATTGTGCTTGCTATCTAAATTTATAATAATTACAATAGAAGTATACAAAGCAAAAAAATGATGCACGATCCAAAAATCATCTGTGTTTAACTTTTTCTTGTAACACATAAAGGAAGTAAATTAGTTTAGATTGAAAGCTCATTGCAGGCAGAAGTGTTGGCATTCGATAAATGAAAAATTAACAAATTATTCTGTATGTGGGCATACCAGGGTACAGTGTGAGAGAAGCAGAACTACCAACCTACCCAGCTTATAGGGAACGTTATTTGGTGGTCATAGCACAAAAAAGCACAGCCTGGGGTGAGTGATCCTAAGTCTGTGAACTAGTTGTGTAACCCTGGCCAAGTTATTTAACCACTCTTCATACCAGCTTCTTCTATGTGCAGAATGGGACAGATTATCTCCCAACCTCGCAGGTTTGTTGTGAGAACTGAATGAGAACATTGTATGTAAAAACTGAAAGAATTATAGAAATACGAATTGTTATTTATTCCCAAGAAGTCTTAGGATGAATAGGCCACCTGTGGAACTCAGAGACTTGGCTGTTGTTTCATTCCCAGGAGGACAAAGACAATTTAAAAGATTATTTCACTATTTTTCCCTGTCTATGGTTTAGATAGGGTACAGTCTTGACACCTGTTTTTACTTTTATTTTTCATAAAATTGAGTGATTAGCCCCCCAAGAGAATTCGTGAAGCCAACTAGAGAGTATGATTTAAAATCATTTCTTTTTAATCAAGACTTTATTCTTATTAAAAGTTCCTAAACTTCTGGCCCTAGTGGACTTTCTTTAAGACCAGGATGAAATGAATTTCATGACTTTATGATAAAGTCAAGCATCTATTCTTGAAAATTCAGTCAAAAACAGATGAGGAAATTTGAATGAACTCCAGTGTAGATACTGACAGAACTAACCAAATCCAAACCCCCTCTGACATCCATGTAGCTTCTGCTTTCTGTGGATCTGTGGCTTAGCTAAAATGCCATCACCTAGAACAAGAACAAGCAATAACAATTCAGAGAATTTCACTAAAACTTGCAAAAACAATAGAAGATCTCTGAAAAGCTACCTTAAAATCAACAACATCAGTGTTAATGAATTATTGATGTGCACCACCCTGACTGCCAGGCTGCATTACCACCTTACTTAAGTCAACAGTCTCTCCCAATCAGCAGCCTCTCGCAACTACAAGCCTTTCTTAAGCCAGTAGCTCTTGACTAATCTGGTCCATATACTATTGCTTCAGGGATATCACCAAATATTGTTATATAGTTATTAATTTTTTTTACTTCCCAGAATCTACTTTCCCTCCACCCCCACTTTTGAGTTTCCTTTGGGGAAGCCTCCCATGTATTCACTCTGAATTCCCATGGTTTTGGGTAGCTGCATCAGTGGGCATGTGACTTAGGCCTAAGCAAACCAGCGCTTCTGTTCTGTTGGCTCAGGATTTGGTTCAGGGATGCATGCAGGACCTAGCTGGGACCAGTAAATCCAGACTCTTGTTCAAATTGTTGGGAATAGAAAAGAGGAGCATCCCCTGCCCCTAAACATACACTTTTATTGTGCTATATTTGAATCTGGGAAGATTTAGGCCTAGAGCCGATATGTTGCCATGTGAAGTTTGAGATTAAAACCAGCATGAGGTGGGAGGAGAGAAGGAACAGAACCAAGAGATGGAAAGAAACTGTATTGTGATCTTTGAGCCTTTAGATCCAGTCATGCCTGAAGCTACTTGTCTTTTCTGCTACATAAGTGAATGCTCTTCTTTTAAATGGAATCAGTTTGAATTGATTTTTCTGTCTATTGTGAGGGACTTTCTTATTTTGATATTAAAAATCCTGCATCCCAGGAAACCCCTCAGTCCTGGAGAAACTGGGGTGGTTAGTTACTCTACCCATTGCTAACAAAAGAGCTTGAGCTGATGCAAATGCATGGGATAATATTCCTTACCACGGAGGCTGTATGACATTGTAGTGCTGTGCAGCGACAGAATGTTGCACTAAGTGCCTCCTGTGACATGGGACAGGGTTGGGTGCAATTTGATATAAGAAATAAGATGGTAGAAGAGTCAAAGAGGGTAGAACAAAGTTCAACACATGAAGAAAAGATTGCCTCTCACTGGAATGTCTGAGGATTTTACCTCTAAGTATCTAAAATGACAGGGTCCAGACAATAAGCAGTTTTGTCAAAAGGTAAAAACCAAACGGTTGACCAGGAATGGTCATGCTGGTCCTATAGTGTGTTTCCATATACTGGTAGACATTTTTTCCTACACTATGTTATTGTAATTACTGCTGATCTGTTTTAGTGCTACTTTGAGTCTTTTCATTAAACCATTAAATTTTTTAGTTTTTAAACATGTGCCGTGACAATTAAAGGGTACCGAGTAATCTCTTTGGCCCTTCACACTTTCTCCCTGGAGATACAATTTGTATACAGACTTTCCTTTCTCTTCCTAATTTTAAGACTCTTAAGGGCAGCCATAAATTTTGCTTATCTTATGTTCTCCTTCCACATCATATTCAGTTTGAACGTGGGTGGCAGTCTAATATTTTTGGAATGAATTCATATGAACCTTCTTAGAGCTTAGTAATTTATAAAATTTGAAGGAGTTCAAAACTCTTTACTGAATAAGGATCTTTTTTAGTTGTTAAATTCTTGGGATGGTTTGAGATGGCTGGGTCTCATTCGCAGGGGTTCTAGTTAATCACTGGGAACCAGAAAAGCCGCAGGTGCTTTTTCAATATGTGATTCTTAGTGTACAGTGAAGGTTTGTGTCTGCAACAGAGAAGCATTTCAGAAGTGGTAGATTTGTTTGATGCCAGCGGGGGTTAGAAGTGTTAGGTAAGGGGATTATAATAAGATTTCTTTTTTTGGAGACAGGAAAAATAAAGGTGACTAGAGATCCAGAGAGGAAAAGAGAAATACATCACTTTTATAAAAAGTCAAAGATCTCTATTTCTATTCTTATCAGAGCCAATATGAAGTTGAAAATCAGAGACTGTAGCCCTGTGACTAGAGAGTTATTTTATTTTTTACCTTTACTGGAATTTAAATGAGTCAGGAACTTAAAACTTTCATATTTAACCTTACTTGATATTTGGATTTAAGAATTTCCAAAGTACTATATACACCCACACAACTCACAGCATAAGGCATCTATATATGCTTAGGATTATATACATCCATTTATATAAATGCATCTGTATAAATACATGCATATATATTTAGAAGAATTTTAAACAAATGCTTATAGATAATTGTATTTAAGAGCTTAAAATGCAAATTCCATCAATGTGCCTCAGTAATACTGAATCTCTCTGTGATTCCAACTTATTCAAAGGCCATGGAGACTTAGAGTCAGATAATTCTGCTTCTTAGGGTTTTAGATCACATCAGAAGTTAACATCAGTTCACATAGGTAGAGTCTCTGCCCTCTTCAAAGGTTTATAAGCTAGGCTGGTCATTCTTCCCTGTCTGCAATCCCCTTCTTATTGAGTCTACTTCATAAATGGGAGGGAGACTATGATGGCCTAGTTCAGGCCATTGGTCCTGTGCTCAAATTCTAGTTCTCCCATTATTAGTGCCATTATTTTCTTATATATTGTTATATATTTTCTCATTTCTTTATCTTATTGGTCCTCATTTTAACCTCAAGTGAAGTTAATCATAGTAACTACACTAGGGTTATGAATTAAGAGAATTATTGCTTAGAATAGGACTTGTCATACTATGATTATTAGTTCTTGCTCATGCAGTTTCAACATTGCTCCCTTCAACTGTAGACAATTGGATCAGGCATGACTACCTCCTTGGGAATAAGGAACTGTCACTCAGGATAGCAGAGTCAATTAGTGGAGAGCTTTAGACCTGAAAAGAGGCTTATAAAAATCAGAACAGGGGTCACCATCCTTAAGTCCTTATAAACAAGAAGAGAATGCTTAGTTTAAGGGGAGCTTAATAGTTCATAGTGCTATACAAAACATTTTACTCATTTAATTTTTAAACAATGCCAGGGTTAGCTACTATTATGATATACTACTTTACAGAATGGTTAGGATTCAAATCCAGGAGGTATAGCTTCAGAGTGTACTCTCTTACCTACTTTGTAGACTGACGTTGAGTAAATGAGTAAATGAGTAAGAGAGATGCACAGAGGCAGGAATGGAGCAAAAGGGGTGGGGAGAGCCTGTCCCTGAGTACATGTCTCATAGGGTCCAGTTCCTCCTCATGGCTTCCATGAGATACTATTACAACATTTCAAGAAATGTAATCCTTCTACTCTGGTTTGAATAGCTTACTCTTATTTACTGATTCATGACTCAGAATTCTTTCTTCTTAGTAACAAATGGAGTCTAAATTGACCAAGGGAACATCATACTTACACAGCAAACTGTACCTCACTGTCCTAGAGGCACCTACAGACTGTTAACCAACCCCTTCAGCACAGAAGCCTAGAGAAGGAGCTCAAGTACCTGATTTCAGTTTAAAGTTAGGTTCAGGATCCATCCAGCCACTGAGGGAACAAGAGGCACGGGTCATTGTCAAAAAGGAGATGAACTACCTCCCACCACTTTAGAACTAAGGTTTATTGAAGAACACACAGTGCCAACATACATTCATTGCATCCCAAAGTCACTTTAGATAATTTATGTTCTAGCTTTTTGGCTGCTCAGAAATATTCCTTAATACCAACTTTCTCTGTTAAAGTAAATGGGTAGTTTGAATTCGGCAGAAGATATTTTAAATCAGGAATTCAGGAATCTCCATGGTGATCCAAGTCACCAAAATAGGTCAAAGCCAGACTATCTTTTTTTTTTTTAATCACTGGGAAGTTAAGGGTAAAGGAGAGAGGTTGCTGTGAAGTCCCCAAAAGAAAGAAACAGCAGCCTATTCATTTTTTATATGAAAATGTGATTCACTAAAAGCTTTAAAGAATTGAAATCATTACCTCCAGTGACCTGACTGCCTCTCAGTGGTGACAAATGTCATTTGAAGAAATGCCAGAAGGGAAGAGAACTTTACTTTTGACCCATCAAATATAGGTAGCCATTGTAAAAAACACTGACACAAAGGTCTGAGTCTACACAGTTTGGTATAGCTGCTCCAATATTTTGCTTCATTCTTTTAGTTTTATCTAAGCTTTGCTGAAGTCTCGGATACACTGAAAAAAAGCCAAATTCCAGGCCTTCTGGCATTGAGCTGTGCTTCATTCCTCATGTATGAACTCAGTTTCAGAATCAATCTCTCCCAGCAGAAAGAAACAAAGGAACAGTGCAAATTTGTATAGCTCAGTTTATGTGCACATTAAGGAAGATGAACTCAGTGAATTTGGAATAACAAGATGGATTTCCCCCACAACTAAGCAGTATAAAAAATATGAAAATCCTGACCATAATAAATGTCAAGCTAATTAACTGCTACAAAGCACCATTTCTCACTATGTATCTAATCCCTTTTATGAAGAGAACTAATTGGGAGAATTGTAAAGACATCAAAATGTAAAAATCCAGGGACTTTTAAGCTATGGGTGACTGTTACTCACTACAATGTGAGCAAGCATTTTTATTTTCCTATCTTCCATACTTTGTGTTCCTGTCTTATTCCCTGATTTTTCAGGTGCCCAAGTCATTGTGACTGGGGAAGAGTTACAAGAAGTCCAGAAGATAACAAGAGGAGTAGGGGTGACAAGCCTGAAAGTTTTAGTGTGAATGATTTTTTAACCTTAAAGCAGGTTTCAATCTGGTATGTAAAAGGGGATGATGAGAGCCCTACAGCCCTGGGCAGCGTGCAAATGCCACTTAGATCGAGAGCCAAGCTAGAATGCCAAAGGCAGGATTGGAGTTATTGAAGATAAACATGTCTGCATGTGGACCAGCAGACCAGTGTTGCTTAATTGTGTGTGCGTGTGCATGTGCACACACTAGCACATGCATGCATGCAAAGGCATTCCTGTGGATGGCAGAACTCATATGATGGAGCCAAATAGTTCACTGGATATTGAAAGTCCACTCTTAAATCTCAGCCCCAGAATGTCCGCCTCAAAGCAATGGTGAAGACACCCTCTAAGATTATGACTCTAGGAATAGGTTGGAATTGCCTGCCCTAGCTGTTTAAAGCTGGACAGTGGAGGGTCTCTGAGTCTGTGCCCAGCTTTTGGACTTCATCTGCAAAGCCTTTCTTTGCCCTCAGCATCTTTGCATGGTGTCAAGTGGCATCTGTGTCAGCCCACACTCAAATAAGAACCATGATGCTCTGGAGCCTTCAACCAGAAAATTAGATCCCACAGTGTAAAATCATAGGTACGCAAAGAGATAGGGCCTCTATGGCATTTAATGTGAAATGCTAACAAGGACAAAGGATAATACAGAGAGAAGCATGTAATTATAAATATACAAGGAAAAATTTAAGTAGAAGCTTTCTAGGTCTAGGTGTTTGTCAATAATTTGCTTAGGAGAAGCTGCCTAAGGTCAAATTTAGAATAATTTGGATAATACAGTTTGTATTATTGCCAAGCATGGCTCTTTCAGCAATTCTTTTTGAACTGTAAGATATCATTTTGTCAGTGAAGGTGACAGTGATTGACAAAGGTGAAGAACCAGGCCAGCTTTTCTCAGAAAAATGATTCACAAAATTGTTATGTCTACTGTATTCTGGAATGAACATTTGGATGAGCGTCTCTAATACATGAACTGCTAATCGCCTCAGTCAATTTATCAAAAGTGCTCAAACTAGGTGACATGTAGACAAAACATCTGGCTAATTTCATATTTTGCTCCACTTTCATGGCAATATGTAGACCCAGGGTGAGTTCAGCTGTTTGGATGGATTGGGACTCTAATGTTCACATACAAGTTCCCAGTGTTTACTTCTCATATATTAGACAAATGGTTAAGCTAGAAATTCTTTAAAATCCTACCTGGCCACTAAATTGTAGGATTCTGATTCATTTAACCCCATGGCCTAAATTTACATATTCTTACAAATAGAAGGGGTAGGGAGATAGACTTTTTTCTTGGGAATGAAGAAAGCATTTGTATTGCCTTTGAGGGGTATGACTAGGGTCTTGGAAGAAGTCAGACTCTATCTCATGAGGTTATTGTGGTTATTAAATGAGATATTGCATGCAGAGACTGAGGCTTAGAGCAAGTATATGACTTCTATTGATCACTAGCTGGAGCAGAACTTAAATCCAGGTTATTTGCTGAAGGCTAAGGCAGAATCTACTCTAGATATGTCAAATAGAAATATTATTTATTTATTTAAGATTGTTAGGTAACTCTCAGACATGGAGACTACATAGACAGGAAAAGTCTTAATTAGACCTGTGACTGCTGCAGTGGACTCCCTGGTCTATGACTGCTAGGTACTTTCCTGCAGCTTGTTTCATCCATGAGCCCCACCTGAAACCTTCTTTGCTGTCTCTTGAAGCTTGGCCTCATCTGTTACAAAAGAAGGAATTCCTCTCTCTACCTCCTTCTTCATGTACCTAGTTTGCAATCCAAGTCTCATACGGGAGTGTCTGATTGGCAAAGCCTAGGTCACTGCTTGTGGTCCATCTGCAAGAAAGATTTAGAAAGTGAATTTCCATTGTCTGTTTTGAAGAAGTACAAACTCAAAAGGTAGGGAATTCTTCAGACGTAGGGAGGCCATACAAAGGGTGCTGGAATTCCTAAAATAATAACATGTAGTTCCTCAATAGAGTGCTTCAGATTCATAAAGTTGACAAATTACAGCTAGCTTTCATATCACTTTTATTTGATTCTTTGGGAAAAAGTAATAGTAAGAAAGATAGTAGCCCCTATTTTCCCAAAAGGAGAAACTGTTTTTCAGGTGTGGAAACTCTGTAAAGGTTAAGGACTAGACATGAAGTCTTCCAGCTAATGAGGACATAGCCAGTGCTTAAACTTTATTCAACCTCTGGGTCAAAGGCCCTTGATTTATCATCATTGGCCTTCTCCTTACTTAGGATAGTATTTGCCATTAAACATTTGCAAAGACTGTATCTTTTCTTCTGATTTTAAAACTATGCATCATTATTACATAAAATTTATAAAATTCTGAAAAATTGAGAAGTAAAATAAAAACACACCTGATATTTCATCACCCAGAGATAACCACATTTATGATAAAAAATGCTAACACATTTTTTATCATAAAAATTTAAATCAAACTGTATGTAGTGGTTCATTTCTTGCTCTTCCTCTTAACACTCTATCAAGGACCTATCTCCATTTTATAAAAAGTCTTCCAAAACATAATTTAAATGACTATATAATGGTTTCATCATACGTATAAAACATACTTTATTTAATTACATCTTAATTTTTGGACACATCACTGGAGTTTTGCTATTATAAGTCATAGTGATAAATGTTTTACATAAATTGTATATGTTATATAAATACATATAGATGGCTAAATAATTATACATAATAATAATTATATATATATAAAATCTTCAATTATGTTCCTAAGCTAGAATCTTAGAAACAATTCCTCAGTCATATAAACTCATTTGCTGTGTATGAATATAGCTGTTTCCCTACAACTTCAGCAACACTAGATTTGATTTTTATTCCTTGTAGATGACTTGAGTTTTTTGCTCTTATTGTCTTGATTTTTGCTTGAGTATTTTGGCCAGGTTTTTTTTTTTTTTTTTTTTTACCTGGGCAACTTCCAGTGTTTGTGGAGATTTATCTAGATGCAGACTTCTTTTTGTGGTTAAAGGGTAGTGGTTAGGGATATCGGCTCTGGGTCCAGACCACCTGGCATTGAGTCCCGATCTCATTGTTTGCTTCTTTGTTTTTGGGCAAGTTAGCTAGCCAATATGTGAGTCAGTTGCTTTATCTATAAAGTAAAGAACATAATTTTATATAGTTCTTTTGACTTAATGTCCGACACAGTAAATGCTTAGTAGTCTTTGTTATTACTGTTACCCATTGTTTTCTATTATCCTAATTCATTCTTGTCTCATCTCTGAAAAATTTTTTTACCCTCAATTATTTATTATTCTAATACTTCGGTTGTTCTAGCTTGATCCTTGAAAATTCCTTAGATTTCAGGTTTTTGTTATTTCTTTCTGCTCCCTATACACTACCTTCTTTTTATCCTTCGATCTTTTAATATTTTTCTTCTGTATCCTCAGAGAGCATTTCTGAGAGTGCCTTCTACATTACTGACTCAATTTTCTATGCTGACAAGCCTGATTTTACTATCTCCAATACACATTTTGATGATCTCATTACAATTGTAGTTCCCTTGCAGTTCTCAATCATATTATCCAGCTCCCTTTTCATCCCAGCTCACTATCTTTATTCTGCATCCTGTTTTCATCTCAGCTTAATCTCCTGTTAACTTTCTGCTTTAGACCTTATCTTCTAGTCTACAGCCATGCCACCATGAACATGCCCGATCTTGTCTGATCTCAGAAGCTAAGTAGGGTCGGCCTGGTTAGTACTTGGATGGGAGACCACCTAGAAAGACCAGGTGCTGTAGGTGTTTAAAAAAAATTAGACCATATCTTCTAGTATCTTATTAATCATGTCACATGATATTCTAAACTTTTCTTCTGAGTTCTATATTAATCATATTTACAAGACTATTCTTCCCAAGCTTCAGAATGATTTGTGCTTTTCATTGTTTTGTAGAATCTTTTTGTAGGGCCCTTGGTGGATTTTTAGATCCTCTTTATTCAGCTTCAAACAAGGGGAGAGATTTTGGAGCCTGGTACTTGTTCATAAACAGATTATAAAGCTCGCACTTGTCCCTGTCATCATCATTTTGGGTATTGATAAAATTCTCTTCAAAATTCTCTTGGTGGTGGTTTCTAACTTGCAGTTCAGTTCCTAGTGTCAAATAGCCTTGCATCTAGTGTGGCTCTGTCCCATGGGACTAATGTTTTCTCCAACATACACTGCCTGGTTCTTTAATACTAATGTAGTATTTAAAACACACACAATTTCTAGCATGCATTATTCCTCAAGTTTTCCTATCTTTAACAGAACTTTTTCTCAGGATGCAAAGTAACAAAACTAGTTCCAACCACTCTTTTCTAGCCAGTTATTTTATGAAAGTTGTTTACAAATGGATATAGAAAGTGGGATCTTCAAAACTTGTTGCCATGTATTCCTGGCTACATATGAACCAGGAAGCAGGCAGTGGTGGAAGGATTATTCTTTCTGCCATCTTTCTGTAATTGAAAAGGCTGTTTGAAGAGGTAAAGTTTTGATACAGTTTTTTCTGAGTTTCCTCAACCAGATCCATTGATCTTAGAGTGGAAACTCATCCTTTAAGCGTTAGTCTTCAATGGGCTTCCTTTAAGCGTTAGTCTTCAATGTGACTTCATCTTTTTCTGTCTTCTTAGGTCTCAAAGAGGTGAGTCATAATACATTGCATCAGGGACTGCTGGCCATACACCTTTTATAAGGGAAAGTCTCACCTGCTTATTTTTAAAATGTTCAATATAAAACTTTTCCTACATGACAAATCACCTTGGTACAGTGGTGCTCTCTAGCTTTTGGGTTTATCTCTATTATCACATAATCACATTTCTCTCTATCTCCTTTTTATCTGTGTGTGTGTCATTTTCACCAGAAAGTGAGCTTCTTGAGGGTAACAACCTTGCCTGGGTTATCGATGTATCTCTTGGCCTGCCTTACAGAGAACAGGTTTCTGGAAATCTCTGGGAGAGCAAAGACCAGGGAGTCCAGAGAGGCTCTTCAGCGATGCACCTATGTCAGGAGAGGGAAAGCTCGGGCATCAGCACCCCTTAGGGTCATACTAAAGGATTTTAAGAGCCATTTAATCTAACAAAACCGACTGTGGATTGTGTTCCTACTACCTGCAAGGTATTTGGGATTCCAAGATGAGTAAGCCTTGCTTGCTGGGTAGAAAACAGTTCATGTATGAGTAGCTATAATGGAAGGCAGATCATGGTCATGCTTTATTGGAGATTCCAATAAAGCATAGAACTCAAATGAACTGGATTATTTTTACTTGCTCACCCAACAAGTATTTATTCAAGACCAGCTCCAAAGCAGTGTAATAAGCATAAAATTAATTCTGAGTAGCAGACCATGTCAGAAAGAGCCGAAAGACTGTACTTGACTTGCTTAAGTAATGCAGAGGAGCACCCACATTCCGTTGTAGTTACTCACTGTTGGGAAACCCATGCCTTCAATTCTCAACTCACAACTAAGCAAACAATAGAGTTCTGGAATCAGATTTCAGCCTACGTGTATCTATTGCCTATGGTGTTCTCTCTCTGCTTCCCAATCAGTCAAGAAAATGTCTTTTTTTTTTTCTTAGCAAAAGTATTGTTCATGCAGGAGAAACTAAAGTGACATCAGGGCATCTATATTTGCATGTTACTGGAAATAGCCTGTGCTTTCTTAAGCAGTTCTTAGTTGTAAGTAAGTTTTGTTACTGGAAGCAGCTTTGCCTATTTTTCTGATGCCATAATTTGCTGCATTTGACACTTAACTGACTTCCATATTTATTTTTTTCTAATAAAGATAAAGATTTGTTTAAGAGACCTAAATCTAGCTAATGACGTAAAGGGAAGGGGTAATTGATAATATTAGGGAAACAAGGCATGTGAATATATAGTAATTTTTAATCATCCTGAGTGTTTATAAAGGAAACAGGAAGTACTTTGTTGCCCATTTTAAAGATCAATAAATCATGACAACAGTAAAGTACAGGTCACAGACAAGTTAGTAAATTAGAGAAATGAGGCATCATGGCTTTGATTTTATACTCTTTCAACTGTATTATCTGGCTTCCATCTATATTAGAAGTACCACACATTTTCTGAAGGGCAAGGATGTACAATATTCTAATGATAATAGTAGTCGTCAGCTGAATTGACCTCTTATGGTATGTCAGGCACTGTATTAAGTGCTTTTTGTACACTGTCTCATTTAATCCATACATCAATGCTGTAAAGTAGGCATTATTTCCATTCTAGTAGTGAGGAAATAAAGGCGTAAAGATGATGATTGCCCAAGCTAACATAGGTAGCATGTGGTACACTTGGGATTTGAACCCCTATTCTGTCTGACTTCAGTGCTCATGTGCAGTTGAAACCACCATGTCATGTATATTGTCTTGAGACCAATAAGTATCAACCCTTCATTTTACTTTTACCACATCTGTGACTTAGGGAAACTGTGACTCACTACAGTTTCGCAAAGGGATGATGAGGGATGTGGAACTAAAAATGCAAATTTATCAATCTCCCCACTGCTGTATGTGGCCTGAGTAAAGGGAGGCATTTCTTTATTGTAGATAAGTACTTCCTCCAAATCAGCACTGTTTTACTGAATGTCAGAGTAGAAGCACAGAGTGTCTACCATTTTTACAGCAAAGACTTGGAATATCTAGGAAACTAGGAATAACTAGGAAAGTTACTTTCAAACTTTGTCACCTATTTCAAATGGAATGCAATTGGCAGTTTAGAAAGTGTGACCTGAATACCATTTGCAACAACTTGAACCAATTTTCTTATACTGAGTACGGGATAAGAATTTCTAAGTATCAATAGGAATAGTTCCACTAATCTCTCCCAATTAGAATGTACATCCTTGAAAACTCTGTGTGGTGAAAAGGTTTTGAGATTTGGGATCAGAGGGCAGAGGTGAAGTCTCATTCTTCTTTTCTTTTCTGGATGGGCTTCATTAGGTGGTTTAACCTCTCTAGTTCTCTATACTTATACTTACCTCTATACTTACCTATACTTATGCTTACAATAGGATAAGTATAGGTATAGCATTTATAGACCACTTATTTAAGGAATAGTTAAATAAGGCAGGTGAAAAGCAATGTGCTAATGGGAAGGAGTATGCAAGTGTTAGTTTCTGCTCTTAATAAGTACCATATTTATCCTAATATATTTTTTTAAATTCTCATTTTAACTGTGTTTTTTTCTTTGTCTAGTCATTGATTTACTCAGTTATACATATGTCCAACATTTATTAATCTATCCAACATGTCTCACAGTGGATAGGTTATAAGGAAAATGCAAAAACTAGGAGACAAAATCTAACTACCTATTCATCCTTTACTTTGATGTCTAATAAATATTTTATCATATTCAAAACTGAAATTCTGATTTCTACCCTAAACTTGCCAACTCCCACCCTCAACCCTGCAGCTTCACTCTTCTCTATCTCACTTGATAACAACTTTATCTTTCAGGTGCCCAGAACAAAAACTTTGAAATCAAATTTGATCTCTCTTTTCCTGTCATATTCCATATCACCAAAATTTCAGAGTATCTTATTAGCTTTGTCTTCAAAATATATTGAGTGTCAGAATGCACCTTCCCTCATCCACTGCTTCTGCCCTGGTCTAAGCTACTAGAACGGGTTGAAAAGATATTTTTAAATCCTAACTCAGTACCTGTGAATATAACCTTATTAGATGGGGTCTTTGAAGAGATCATCAAATTAATATGAGGTCATATAGGTTTAGGATGGGCCCTAAATCTCATGACTGGTTTCTTTATAAGAGAAAGGAGAGGGAGATTGCGATACAGAGACACGAAGGGATACACAGGAAGAGGATGGCCATGTGAAGATGGAAGCAGAGATTAGAGTGATGCCGCCATAAGCCAAGAAGGGACAGGTGGAGCTACCAGAAGCTGGAAGAGACAAGGAAAGCTTCCTCTCTGAAGCCTTCAGAAGAAGCATGATTCGGTTCTGCTGACACCTTGACATTAGAAATGTAGCCTCCAGAACTCTGAGAGAAGAAATTTCTGTTGTTTTAAGTCACCAATTTTGTAGTAATTTGTTATGGCAGCACTGAGAAATGAAAATAGCCACTATAACATTGTGCCTGGATAAACACAATAGCCACCCCAACTTGACTCTGTTTCCACCTGCATGTTCTTAGTATATTCTCAACACAACAGCCAGGCCAACCATTGCAGAGCTGAAGATCATGTCCCTCCCCTGTTCAAAATTCTCCAATGGCTTCTTATCTCAGCGCAGAAACCATAGTTCTTCCAGCAGGCTTCCAGACTACGGCATCTGCCATTTCCTTTACACTCCACTCTTCTTCTCCTTTATTCTCTCTATTCAAGCCATCTGGCTTCCTGCCTCCTTGTTTCAGACACCTAGGTGCTCTGCCTCAGGTCATCTGTACTTGCTGTTTCTTTGATCCAGAGATGATACTCAAATATTTAACTACCATGCTCAGGTAGGAACCAGCCAGAGTCCATGCTGGCCAGAGGGCTGGAGCTGAGTCCTGGATACCCTCTGCTGTGGGAATTCATCCTTTAATCATCTACTGCCTGGGAAAGTGGTTATACCAAACAATGCAGACATATTTCAGTATTTTAACAGCCATTTGACCTTACAAAACTTCATGGATGAATGCCAGCTTTGGCCCTACTCTATTTTTCTTCTTTTTTTTAGAAACCCACAGAGTTTAATCCCTTACCTCCTTCAGGTCTTTGCTCAGATGCTATCTTCTCTGTGAGACCTATTCCAGCTCTTCTATTTTAAATTGAACTCCACACTCCTTATTCAACTTCTCTACTTTCTATTTCTATATGGAGCTTATTGTCTTCTGACATACATTTATTTTGCTTATTTGTCTTATTTATTGCCTGTCTTCTACAATGGAATGTAAGTAGCATGGGACAGAGTTTTTGTTATTTTGTTTTGTTTTGTTCTGCTTTGCATTGTTTTTCATTGTTTTATCACCTGCTGTGTTCCCCATACCTAGAACGGTGTCTGGCACATTGGAGATTCTCGGTGAACATTTGTTAAACAAATGAATGAATGCTTCCAAACAACTTACAGAATGTCTGTGTGTACATCTGTAAAAATAGTCAGGAGTCCTGAATATCTTATATGCTACAGACACTGTCATTTTTAGTACGTTCATCTGGAATATTGAAACCCAAGTCAAGGGCATATGTTTCTTCCTTCCCATCTCCCATTTTCCCCCACCCCACAAAGCCAGGTGAGCATGATGGAACCAGAATGGGTTCTCCTAGCAGTCTTCTTAGTTTTTATAATTGTTATTAAAATGGCTTTGTGATACAATCTCAGCATCCTCCTTTGTGGCAAAATAGTTTTATTTCTATTTTGTTAGGTAAAGTATCATTAACAATTTGCCTTGTTTTGACAGCATTGGGCTATAATTAGTTTCTACAAGAAAATGTGTACCAATTAACACAGTGTTTGTGTTTCTTGGCTTGAATCTAAATGGAGACTGGAGGAAGCTAACTGTGAAAATGTAAAAAGTGTTTCATTGGCATGGGTAAGGAATTCACCTGCCTTTCTGTGTGATAGCTTAGTTGCCTTTTAAAAGCCTGGTGTCCTTTCTCATCCTAACTCCCCAAGATAGCTTATTGATATCCATCCCATCTGTGATCTTTCCTTTCCCTGATGTCCTCTAATATTTATGTTATCACTCCTCACACTTAGAAATAAATACTAGTTTTTAAAAATATTTTTGGTATGTTGCCCAGATAGGTTAAAAGTAAAAAAGAATTAAGAATATTATTTAGTAGATAGGTGATAGACAGACAAGGGGAAATCTCTAGGACAAGTTTAAGTGAAAAAAAAAATGAGTTTGAAGAATAGTGTATATGATATCTTTTGTCCTATACAAGTGGGAAAATAAGAATATATATCTATATTTTCTTGTACTTGCATAAAGTAGCACTGGAAGTATAAATAAAAAACTATTAATTAAATGGTGTCTATTAATAAGATGGTAGGGATAAAGGGAACAAAGGGAATGGGGATGGTATAGGAATGAAGTTCTTCGTGTATGCCTTTTTATATCATTTTGATATCTGAAGCAATACATAGATAATATATTGGTTTTTGTCTATGGTACTATACATATTCAGGACCTAAGGCAATGCTGGTGACACCAAATGCTCAATGAATGAGGTTGATTGATTGCAAGAGGAGCAATAGGGCAGATGTAGTCTAGGAAAATCCAGCCTGGCTACTCTATGTTTATGTGAAAACATGGCTACAAAATGAAGAACTCATTGTGTTTGTTGGGATGATCTGGTCCCAGCTTCCTATCATGCTGAGTTTCCCTTTCACTCCATATTGCCTGTAGAGCTATAGAAAAGCTAAAACTTTATGCCATGTTCTTCCTATTAAAATAATAATTAGTGCGTGTACAGAGCTTCACAGTTTACATGGTTCTTTTTGTAAAATTGTTTCTTTGGACTGTTACTTGTGGAACCTATACCTTTGTTTCTTTAGTCTAAGCTGTTAGCTATCATTGATGATCTGGGCCAGCCTTACAGGAAACATATAACAGAGCGTAACTGGTTAAGTGCATGGATTTTGAATTAGAAATACCCTATATTGGAATCCTAGATTCATTATATATTTACTGTGTGATTGTGGATAAGTTATTTACATTTTCTGAACATTTATATTCTTATCTATAAACTAGATATAGTGATTTCTACTTATTAGATTGTCATAATGCTTCTGTAAGATAAGAAAAGTCAAATGCATAGTACTACATCTCATGCATGTGAGTATCCAATAAATATTAACAATGACTTATTATTATTTGTATGTATTTATTTACAGTGTATCTGGAAGAGTTCTCCCCTACCCACCCCAGATATCTCTTTCTTGCTCTTTGGCACAATGCTCATTTGGGCATTGAAGATATATTACTTTGGGCTACGTGTATACTCTGCCACCATGTTCTTATTGAAAATAAAGATTTACTTAACTTGACTTTGATATCATCATTTTCCTAGGATGACTAACTAAGAGCAGGTACCAAGTGGAATGGAAACTAAGAGGAGTCATCGAGAGTAATATCAAAGCACAGGCTTCTCCTTCTTGGGAATAATGGACTGCGGGGGCAGAACTGTGGGAGTGAAAGGAATCTGTATAGCTCTGGTGATATGGCACTCAGGAGGCACTTGAAGCAGCAGCTAAAGTTGAGAGCAAAACATAAACAAGGGGCTGGAGGACCTGAGAAAGAATCCTAGCCCACAGACCTGCTCCATCACCCCACAGGTGCTATACTGTGAAACATGTCAGCTCAGACCCTTAGCACTTGCATCTTGGCCTGTCAGAGTATAACCCAATTATGAGCTTGGCTCCTGCTTCTGGATCTGAGTGGGTGTTATAGTGAGACTGTGTACCACATAGATCCCTCCTTTCCCCTCATAAATCACATCCAGGCTTTGGAGTATGAGTGTGATGTAACACAGCAGTCCCCAACCTTTTTGGCACCAGGGACTGGTGTTCCCATGAGAATCTAATGCCTGAAGATCTGAGGTGGAGCTGAGGTGGTTATGCTAGTGCTGGGGAGAGGCTGGAAATACAGATGAAGCTTCACTCACTGGCTCATTGCTCACCTCCTGCTGTGTGGCCCAGTTCTTAATAGGTCACTGACCAGTACCAGTCCACTGTCCAGGGGTTAGGGATCCCTGATGTAACAGATTATTATAGTTGCTTTGGTAGGATGAATTGGAGCAAAATGAGACTAAAAGCCAAAAAAGTGCTTTCCTAATCCAGGAGTGAGGCAGGGGAGCAAGATAGATAGAGTAGGTTATCTTTTCCTTTTCCCCAAAGGTAACACAAGCCTAGGGCCAAGTTTCTGCATGACCACCATGTCTACCTCCCAGTATGGATTCATTTTTGTCATCATCTTGAGAATGTCCACATAATTAGCTTGGTCTTGAAGTTGTTTCATTTTGGTGTTTAGGATTGATGGCTATATCCACAATTCCCCATAGTTACTTTAGTCAGTTTAGACAAATAAGCCTCTCTCTTCCTGAGCCAGCAGGTGTCACTATTGATCAGTTGGAAATAAACATGGTAGCCTCAACATGGTAGGAGTAGATCCAGATCTCACTAGAAAAAAAAAGCATTTGGCAATTCAGGTTAAAAAGCTCCTGCCTTAGATCCACTGCCTTCCTAGTAACAGCTGGATTCTCAAAAGAAAGTGCACTTCTTCATCACTGCCTACCTGCAGGTGCATGACTAGTCGTGGTCTTCATGGAGAACGGAGTCAAAGAGGAAGCCTGCATGACTCCACTTTCCAGTACCAATGTTCCAAGAGTTTCTTACAACTGAATTTTCTATATTCTTTTATAGCTAAATGTAGCTAATTCCTAGTCAACTACTAAATGAATCATCCATGGTAGATTTTAGCTCCAGAATGGCTTTCTTTCTTTGGTCTATTTTACATGTATTAGACTTGATTTCTGGGAAGTAAATGGCAGAAATAATCAGGTATGTAAATCATGTAGTGCATTTCAAATTAAAAATGTAAACTTGGGGAGAGTTGTTCTTGACTATGCATTATCCAAGGCACTGGTCTCTCCTCCAACATATAACTCAGCATAAGATGGTTTGTTAAATACATCCATTCATATCCTTTTCTTCCACAATATATACGGAATTATTATGTGCAAACTACTGTGCTTCCTCTGTGAAGTCTACCCACACCTCCTTCTCCTCTAGAGAATTTATTTTCTTATACATGATTCCTCCAACCTTATTTTCTCTCAATATTTCTCTTGTTTAGTTTGTTGTATATGTATTTTTTATGACCTGATTGATTGTAACTTCTAGATCATCTTTAAAAGACAAGAACATTAACTATTATCTTTCCCAGATTGTCCTTGTTTCACATGTGGGTAATGACAGTAGCTAGCATTACTTAATTTACTTTTGTAATTGAAATACCTAGAATAATATCTTGCATAGAAGAGTACTCAATGTACTCTTAGTGAGAAGCTTATTGTCTAGTAGGGCACATAAAATGTACTTACAAATAGGACTTCTTACCTTGTATTAAGTCCTATAGAAAGAGTACACATAAAGTACATTGGGAACTCAGTAAAAAATGTCTATGAGAGGCTGGTCATGAGAGATTTGTGGGAAAAGTCGTTATTAATTTAGAAATATATATGTAGAAAAGAGAGGGAAAGAATCAGGAAGTAAAGATTTGGGGGATAAAACAAACAGCAGAGCTAAGACATAGTGATAGAAAAGCCTGTGAGTATTATACATGTTGTTCAGTGAGATGGAACCTTGACTAGATTTAAAAAAAAGTATAATATATGTCAAAAATAATTTAGCTCTTGAACACGTTACAATATCTGTGTGTATACATACATATCTACATATATATGTATATACATATACATATATATATATATATATGTAAATTTTATTGACTTTGGATCAGGAAAATAACATCTAGAGAACTGGGTATATGCAGAATCCATGAGAGATGGCCTTTAGAGACTTCTTTGGGGTTCATTGTTGGTGGCAGGCCTGTAGATTTACTCTTTCAACACAATAACACCCAATGGAAAAGAATTAAATTTCCAACAGAAATTGAAATATTTTTAGGAAGAGAAAAGGGATTGCTGAGTGGCCTCAAAGCAGCAAATACCCACTTCAAGGGGAGAAACATTGATTCTTTTAACAGAAAGAAAATAACTAGTGAAAAATGGCTAATAGGAGTGAAGTAGCATTTTTTAAAAGATTATATTACTCAAGAAGCATATAAAAGGATTCTTGACTTTCACCTGTTCTTGTCAAGACCCTCTCGGTCTCATTGTATTCAAATTTTCATTGAGAATGATGTAAACTATGGTTCAGTTTGAAGATGAGGATAAAGAGAATTTTTAAGATCAGAGAAACATTGAATAGCTAGAGTTTGGAGGAATTTCATAAACAGTGACAATAGTGTGAGAGTATTATGAAATTATGAACCTTAAACAAGTTATGTGGAATACTGATGCAGAAAAGAGCCAGATGCTAAATAAAATAAAACCCAGTACCTGACCACTTCAGCTAGCTGACTTGTGGAATGGGCAGCACTTTTAGGCATGGCGAATGATTACTGACGTAATATATCCTAAAAGGAATTTTCTCTCCTTTTCAGGGATATAACACTCATTTCAAAGCAGACCGATTATAGTATTACCTGAACATGCATGCCTGCATATTGCCTGTCAAAAACCTCATCTTGCCCAAATGTCAACTTCTCTGTGAATTATTCTATAATTGATCCCACCAACTAGAAGATGGTTTGCTTCTAAATTCCCATAGAATTATAAAGTTCTCATTATATATTTTTTCTAGTTAACTTTTGAACCCTCACATTTCCTGAGAATGAATAAAAATTATCAGAGACAGACTAATCAAAATCTATATATATGAGAAATTCACACATTTCTTTAACAATGTAAGAGTACCTTTCTATAATAGACTCACCCCAGTAAACAGATGAATCAGTATCTCAGTTGAAGCATCTGCATTCAGGGCAGTAATGACCTTACAGGTTTTTGTTTTGTTTTGTTTTTGTTTGTTTTTTACAGAAGCTATGACATTATATTGGATTATCTTCAGTTCCTCCTATGGTAGCCTGCAAAGTGAGTTCCATATGTGTTTCCATGTCTGATGAGTGAGAACTGTTGGCAACTTTTAAATCACACTTTCTCTGCCTTTTAAATATACAAGTGTATTTTAGATTACAGCAACTTAGGTATAGGGACCAAGTCTGCATTAATTCTACATAATATCTGCACAGCACCTGTATGTAGTCGATAGCAGCAACTCAACTCAATCGATGAATGAAGAGCTCTAGAGTCTCCAAGGAGGGCTCACCATTTGTTGTGGGGAAAAGAGAACTTCAAGCTCTGTCTCAGGATGGGGTTGAAATAGAAGGTTCATTAGAAGCCTAAGATTTTGGGGAAGTCCTTGTGGAGGGGCAATGGTCCAGCCTACTCTAAGGAGGTTGAATTCTTTCTGACGTGTCTTTCTGGAGAAATCTTTCAGAACTGCTGGGCTCCTTTTAAAGTCCTAGCTCTGAAATGTGATTAGCCAGCCCTGAATGTCATTCATCTTGTTCACCTGCACTCATTATTAGTTATCCGGATGGTAGATAGTATAGGTATTAGACTCATGAGGTTACTAGCTTAGCTGACTTTTGTGAACTGTCGGGTTCAAAAGAGGATTTCATGTTGAGAACCAGAAGAAATTTCTGGTTTACGAAACTACTTTTCAATGACTGATCGATCCTTCAGCAATTCCAGTTCTCTCTAAGGGAGATTTTGAGGGAGATAGTCCATGACAGAGAGAATACCAGCCAAAGGCCCCAGGGTCAGATTGTCCCTCTTGTTGATATGGCAACATGTGTGTAAAACAAATAGGAAAATAACTTATTTACAGATGTTTAAATTACTGGAGTCAGACCTGGATTTGAATCTTGGTTCTGCAATTACTTACTTTGAAAGAAAAAATACTTTTAAGCCTCAGTTTCTTTGTCTATAACATGAGGATGATAATATTAGTATCATCTTCATTGGTTTGCCATGAATTTTAAATGACACAAATATTATAAAATGTTTAGCATTGCGCTTATCAAATCAATAAGAGTTAACTATTGATATTGATACTGCTGCTACTATTATTATTTCATAATCATGGAAAACAACCCATATAATACATTCAGATGCTCAAACCAGTTTTCACTTTATGCAAGCTTTCACACATGGATCCCCTTCCTTCCCTTCCCTTCCCTTCCCTTCCCTTCCCTTCCTTTCCTTTCCTTGAATATTCATATATTTAATTCTAGCTAAGGTCTATAGTAGTTTTTAGGATTGCAATGATAAACTTAATGTCTTCTCCAGAAAATCATAGACAAATAGAGAAGAGAGATATATCAATAAGTTTTTACAATGCATTGTGATAGACAGTTAGACAGTCCGTATTATAATAGTGGGTGCACAGTATATAATATAGTGTGAAAGGAGCAATAAGTAATTCTAATAGGGAGAGAATGTTCATAGTTAGGATGAATGTTTGCCAGGATGAATTAATGATGGGGAGGGCCATTTCAGCAGAGAAAATAAACAGGCATAAAGGTGCCTTGGGTATGCTACATGGTACATTTGGGAAATCACGGGCAGTTCCATAAATATGACACAGTGCACTCAGAGAAATATCAAGATATGATGCTGAGGCCCTGGCACAGAGAACTGTATGTGAAGTTTAGAATTTAGAGAAGCAACATAGATTGCTACGTGTTAGAAAAATCACTCTGGCAGGACTGGGGAGAAGGAACTATTTAACTCCACATGTTTCTTATTGGTAGAAGTCTCCTCATTTGAGTGTCCAGAACTGCATGACTTGCCTATTTTTGAACCAGTCACTTGCAAGGGGAATGGAAAGACTGTGATTGCTTAGACTTAGATCACTCAGTCTCTCCTGAAGCACATGGTCATTCTGTACTTGAACAAAGATGGAATTTTCTCATCAAGAAAGAAGGAAAGTGAGAAATAGCTCTTAGTTAGACAGTCGGTATTATCTACCACAAAAGTCAAATAGATGGGCTTATGACCAAGGGCATGTTAAGGTTGAGTAGTAAGAGATGACTCCAAGGCTTCTGGCTTAGGCCACTCAAATAATTCTATTTAATAATTATCTATATAGACATGTTTCAATAGGTTTAGATTCAGAAGAGAGACTGTTATTATAGGTGCATTCATATGTTTCTAAAAGTTTTTTAAAAACCTTGAAATATGAGGTTATCTTAACTACTCTATGGAATTGGATCTGTTTTGAGTGAAAGCCGAGTATTCACTAAAATATTGCTCTAAATTGAGCACATTTGGGAACAATATGTATATGTCCAATGGTTTGATCTCATTGGTCAGTAAGGTAAATCTAACTATGAATGACAATATTTAATGTAAAATAAAATATTCTGCTTAGAAAGAAATATTTTAAGACATAACAAATTTGAGTTTTCTTTTATATAGGTCTCTCAATAAATACTACACATATTATTTCCTCTTGATATACTCAGTGAAAATTCTTAACCTTGAAACAGTGTGTTTACCATGTCCTTAACTTCCAGAATTCTATTTCCAAAGCAGTCAATCTTTTCAGTCATTCTTATTAAAGTAGCTGAAAAAACGGTCTTCAATAAGGGCACATTTGGTCTCTCCCTATGGTGGGAGGCCTGTCTATTTCTAAAAATATGTTGCTATGTTACAAATGCACCATCCTTGTACTATAGGCAGGAAGATAGTTGTTTGAAATTAGCCTATACAAAGCCAATAATGGGAAATAATAAATCTGAGGGTTCTAAAAGCATCAGTCCTTGTTTACATTTTTCTTCTCTTCCTTTCCAAATACATATAATTTTTCTTCTTTTATTTCTTCTTTCCCTTTCCTTTCTTTTTCAGAGAAAACATTCAATATTTTAAAGTAATTTGACATAAAGAGAACTAGATGATTGATTAAATGTCCTACCCTGTGAATTTTTCTACCCCATTTTAAATTAGAGAAACTTAACTTCAGTACTCTGTAAATAAAATTATCTCCAACAACATGTTAATTTCAATTTGTGGTACAAGCAGTATAAGGAGCATTCTGAACATTGATTCATGTTGAAGGCAAACTCCAATTAGTGTAAATTGTATGGAGGCACTTGACATTAACTTAACAATAAGGATATTAAAACTCAGAGGAAACACTGAACCCTATATAGTAAGATTTCAGTGACAACCTAAAGGACCAGTGTTGTGTTCAACATGAATCTGAAGTAAAGGAAAATGGACTGGATTCCACTATATGTCTGGCATAGAAAAAAGTTATAAGGCTTTCAAATTAAATAACATTATAATCTACTTTGTAGAGTATCAGGTAATCTTCTTAGAATACATTCAGTTTGGGACATTTATACTTTTAGGCATAAAGGTGTTTCCCTTCCTCAGCAGACATTTTCCAACTACCTACTATGCAAATTTTTATCCCAACAGCATATAACTGCATATCTACTGAAACAGTTTTCTGGTTGGTCTTCCTGCTCACCTTCTTTTTCCCAACCCAGATCCATTCTACTATTTATTATTATAGGGTAGTACTGATCATATCACTCAGATGTTTTTGTCTCCTAGTGATGCCCATTACCTACCTTGTGAAGTCCATACTCTTCAACCTGACATTCAAGGTCCTGTGGTCCCAATATCTCAGCTATATATAACATTATTCTTCTAAGTTTATCATTTGCATCAAAGCCCTCACATGAGAAGGGGTTAATCATGCCTTCTTCTTTGAGGACAACCTATTAATAGATTATTGTCTTCTTTGACTTTACCACACATTCTTCCTTCCTTTGCCTATGTTCTTTGTTCTGGAGGAAGGAAATTTCCCTCTCACTCTACTTCAATCTTTTTTTCACATTTAACGACTGTGGAATCTCAGCTCTCAGTCATACCAACTCCTACGTCTTGTTTCCCCAATAATAGCTGTAGTTTCCTTACTCATGAGTTCTTTACTCCTGTTCATCTTTGTGGGGCACCTATGGCTGAGAAAACCATTGAGACCTCACTGTGTCTAGAGGGTTGAAATGGCTCCATGTGGCTCTTCTGTTCATTTGGTTATTGACTGACAGAAACTGGAAAATTCCAAGAGATCTACAAGTATGCCCATTTTCAGAGGAAGAATATGAAGCAGAGGTTCAGAGCTTGGTGTCTGGAAGCATGCAGACCTTGGTCAAACCTGGCTCTCCCACTTAACTACCTGTGTGATCACAGGCAAGTTTTTAATGCACTACGAACCTCTGTTTTCTTATAGAGGGATTGAAATTGTATGGTTGTCACAAGACGGTGATGGGATTGATAGACAAACACCAACAAACTTTATAGAAAAGGTTGTAAACTTTATGGAAAAAGAAATAGGAAATTATGGACATGTTATATAAAACAGGAGATGAGACAGTTGGAGATATTGATTTTTCAAGTCTTCGGCTCTCCATGAGGTCATGAAAATTGCCAAAGATTTTACCTCCACAGTGAGACGATGCAAGGTATGAAGCTTGCTTTTACCATTTCATAAAAAAATTTTATATCTTCCCAATTGACTCTTCTGCCCTGATTATGTTTGCCTACAAATCATGGGTACAAAATAACCTTAGTCCATTCCTAAGTGTTTATTGTGATATTAGGTAGGTCATTTTCCCTTGGATATTTCTGAGGCTTAGTCCTATTCTAACATTGCCTACTTCATTTGGTAGAGGAAAGGATCAAGTGAGATAATGGTACTGGGCACAGGTGATTGCTCATTTAATCATAGCTAGAATTATTGAATTATTATTTTGCACATTACTTTTTTTTTTTTCTTCCAGTGGAAGAATTAGTGGAATGATTTAGAGTAGGTTACTAAATCTTTTCTCAGGTGGAACTACTTTGAATTTCTCTCAAATTTTACCATGACCAACGGGAACAATAAGAAGAAGAATGGGAGAAATGATATTTTTAATATTAGGAAGTATATGTTCAAGAGAAGTATGAAATCAGTGTCAGCTATACTTGCCTCTGGAATGAGTAATTTCTTTGCTAAGGTGCAGCCAGAAAGGGGTGGAGATAGTCAATAAAGAAAGAAAGAAGCAGGTGTGATGTGTAGATACACACGCAGACACACACACACACAGACTCACGCATACTCTTCATCTTTTTTCTGGCACAGAGCTCCTAAATCTCTTGGAATTTCCTGTGATGAGAGCCATAAAGGTGTCCTTTGTTATGTTAATCAGGCCACTTTTGGACTTCATCTAAGGACGGGAGCTATTCTCCAAGAAAGCCCACCAGGTGGTTAGTGGGCTGGAATTTTCCCACCTATATCCTAACCTCTGGAGAGAAGAGAAGAGTTGGAGGTTGAACCAATTGTCAACAGCCAGTGATTTAAGCACTCAAGCCTGTATTATGAAGCTGTTATAAAAACCCAAAAGGACTGGGTTCAGAGAGTTTTCAGGTTCAACATGTGGAGATTTGGGAAGAGTGGCATGCCAGGAAAGGGCATGGAAGTTTTGCACCCTTTCTCCATACCTTGCCCTATGCATCTCTTCCATCTAGCTGTTCTGGAATTACATGTTTTTGTTATAAACCAGTAATCTAATAAGTAAAATGCCTCTCTTACTTCTATGAGCTGCTCTAGCAAATTAATCAAATGGAAAGAGGAAGTCATGGGAACTTGGTTGGCTGTCTTGTGGAACTGAGCTCTTAACCTGTGGGATCTGATGCTATTCTGCAGGTAGTGTCAGAATTGAGTTCAATAGGATGATACCCAGCTAGTGTCTGAGAACTGCTTAGTGGTATGAGGAAATCATCCCCCTACAAACACATATTGGAATTGGTATCAGAATCCTTTAGCAGTTTGAAATCTGTAGCTATTCTGTTTGGTTGTTGAAGAACTCATCTTTAGTGTATCAAATTCTCAACAAGTAGCATCTAGTCTCTATTTTATATTCAGTTTCCTGCTAAATTCTTTGAGGATGTAGAAGGGAAATACTTTCTCTTCTTCAATCTGACCTCTTCCCATTGGAGTATTTAGAGCTCAGCTTTTTAATCCTGTATTCCTTCTTCTCTATCTACACTCACACTTTTGGTCGTTCATGGCTTTAAATAGCAATTCTATGCCAATTACTCCCAAATTTGCATCTCTACCTAGACCTCTCTCCTGAACCCAGATTTGTATATTCAGCAATGTATTACCAATCTTCACTAAGAGATCTAGAGTTCTCAAATCTGGCATGGATTTTAGTCATAACCAAATCCTGATCTCCCCACTGTGAGCCTCATCAATCACAACAAAATCTTGTCCCACTGGCCCCTCCCTTTCTTAGTTAATAGTAAATATAAGCTTCTAGTTACTAGGACCAAAACCCATGGAGTTGTCATCGATCACATTCTTTCTACTGGACTCTCAAAATACTGTTGTGTTTACCTTAAAATTTCATCTAGAAGCTGAACACTTTTCATTATTTCCACTGTTATCACTAAGGCCTGAGGAATTATTAGCTGGATAAATGGGTTACTGCAATAGCCTGTTAACTGATCTTTCTGTTTTCTGCCTTATCCCCAACTCCATGGTCTATTCTCAGTCATCAGAGTGGTGCTCTAAGAATGTAAATCAGACCATGTCACTCAAGTCTCTCTTAAAAATCATGATAGCTTCCCATTTGGATTAAAAGCCAAAGTCCTTAAAATTGCCTATGGTACCCTACATGATCTGGCCCCATTATTTCTCTAACTTATCTATAACTTATTTACTCCTTGTTCATGTTCAGGCACTCCACTGGTCTCTGCTCTCCTTGCTGCTTTGCAAACACACTGGCATGCTCAGTCAGGATCTTTGTACAGGCCTTGACCCTCCTCCAGAATGCTCTTCCCCTAGGTGTCTACTGGATGGCTACGCTCTTGCCTCTTAAATTTTGCTCCAGTGTCACCTCCTTACTGAGACTTATCCTGACCACTTGATAATATTAAAATCAGGACTCCACATGGTTAGCCTAATCACAGAATTTTATTTAAAGAGACAGCTAACCTGCTGAAAAAGATAAATAAAAGTAATTCAATCTTTACTCAGTATATTCAATTTTAAAAAAAAGGAAGAGCACATTCTTAAACATCAATACTTTTTAAAGAATCTTCTTTTTCTATCTTCTCAGTTTTAATTTCTCTCACAAACATGGCTATTCTATTCTCTTTCTTTCTTCATCTCAATCTATTCTCTTCCCTAAAAGAAAAAAAATATATTTTTTCCACTCTCATGTATACACTTTCCCAGCTGTTTCTATCTCCTCTATCGCTGCTCTGGATTTCACAGTTTTGTTTTTTGCTCTGCCAATTATTTGACATTGGACCTTTAAAGGAAATCCCTGGTCTTAACCCAACAAACAGGAATCTTCATACTTTGAGAAGGAATATTACAAATAGTTATAATTTATGAACCTTTTATCTGTGTGATAAAACGATATAATCAGAGAAATTTCCATGGATTAGATGGGAACTATGGTGGACTTTTAAACCTGAGTAGAATCTCTTTAGATTAAAAGTAAGAGATCCAGGTAAAGAAAAAAAAAAGTAACCTGATTGTGAAAGAATGAGGTGGATTGCCCAATGAAGGCAGCATGACGAATTTGAAGGAGAGAGAGTCAGGTTGACACATGGCTGAGATAGAAGAGATAAAATTAAATTATTTTATTCTTAAAAGCTGGAAAAGAGCTTCCAGTAAGAAAGAATGAAGAAAAGATGTTTGAGCCATGCTTTACCTGTACTAGAAATATCATCAATTGAATTGTTGAGGTTCAGGTAGAGTTGGTGTACTGATTATACACTGAGTGTTTTATGGAACTCAAACCTGTTATTCTCTAGTCCTCTTGATTCAGTAAATGACAACCTCATCATTCTAGCTGCTTATGCCAAAGGCCTTGAAGTCATTCTTAATTCCTTTATATCTCATAATCCTTATCAAATACATCAGAAAACCTTGTCTTGTTTACTTTTAATATATAACAGAATCTACTCATTTCTCACACTTTCTTAACTACTACCTGATCCAAGCTACTATCACCTCTCCCCTAGATTATTACCATGAACTTCTGAATGGCTTATACACTCTTGTTCTTCAACCTATTCTCAGCATATATAAATATAGTTTATATCTAAACATAAGCCAGGTAATTTCTTTCTCTGCTCACATCTTTCCAATGGTTTTCCATCAAAAACATATAAAAGCCTAAAAAGCCATTTACCATCTGGCTCTCTGATTGCATTAATAGAGTAAAATTACAAAAATTATTTTTTATAATTCTGTGGGTTAGTGGGGTCTCACTGAGGATTATTCTGCTCCCATGCTATTGGCTTGGGCTGCAGTCATGTAGGGGCTCAAAGGGTTAGGGATAGCTCATTTGAAGGTGGCTCACTCAGATGCCTGGTACCTTGGCAGGGATGGCTGGGACCACTGGGTCTCTCTGTCTGGTCAGTTCCAGGGCCTCTCTTACTCCATGTGGCCTTTCCACATGGTTTCTCCAGCAGGGTAGCTGGACTTTACATGACAGCTAAGATATCTGAAAACTATAAAAGTGGAAGTTGCCATGTAATTAAGGCCTAAGCAAGACTCTGGAATGGAGCCACAGTTGCTTCATATTACCTTTTCATTAAAGTGAGTCCCAGGGCTAACTCTGACTCAGCAAGGGAGAGGACTGCACAAGGTTATGCCCATGAGGGAGTGTGGTTCATTGGAGAGTCATTTTTAGAGACTAGCCACTCCTCTAGGTGCTCAATGATTTTATTTTCGAGAATAGGGGCCGGGGGGAGAAATGAGTACAAATCAGTCAACATGGAGAGAGAAGTATAAGCAGCATCTTTGCTGATTGGAAGGCAGGTGCAATAACTTTAATTGAAAGACCTGGGAGAGGTTCAGTTCTGCTGGAGCACAGAGAGGGAGGAGGAGAGTTATGGATGACACTAGACAATGAGCTGGGAACAGGATGAGCCAGGAAGGAGTCTGACTACCCCTGAGCTTTTCAGTTATGTAAGCCAATCAAATCCCTTTCTCCCACTGCCAGAATCAAGAGGCCTGACTAATAGTAGGGAGGCGGCAAATCATGCTGCCCAGGAGAGGAAGGCCCTGGAGATGACCTTGCCATTGAATGCAAAGCCATTTGGAAACAACCTGTTCTGTACAAACACTGAGCATTATGATTATCTCTGATGTGTAGTTGCACACTCACCCTGAGTAGGATAGAATTTGCCCCTGACATCAAAAAGAGAAAGGCCTGTGGGTGGATGTTTCTAACAGCTTTAGAAAGCCCTTTCCACATGCATAATTAACAGCCAGCTACTGCTTGGTATCCCTGCAGTAACTGCTCAGACGGTTTAAAGGCCTTTCTCAGATGCCTACAATGTAAATTTGCTTGTGTTAGTTTCCACTGGCCACAGTTCAAGTTTTCGAAATCCTAGGCCCCCACTACCTTAAGAGTTTCTATATTACAAGTTTGTTGAGCAGATTCAATAAGATAATTCATATAAAATGCTCAGCACGATACCTAGTCAGAATCTAATAAAGCCCAGTAAGCGTTAGTTTTTACTTTTATTATTGCTGTCTGGTCTTACTTCTGGAATCCCAAGTGCTTTGATGAATGTGGTTTTAAAAAATAAATCTTTGCCTTTAGGCCCCCAAAAGATCAAATGTGTGTGTGTGTGTGTGTGTGTGTGTGTGTGTGTGTGTATGTATATATATATAGAGAGAGAACATGTGCAAGCTCGAGCATGAAATTAAATCGAAAGAGAACTTCTCCAGGACCCCCTCCCTAAAACTCAGAGATAACCATCATCTGAGACATGAGATCCCAGAGGGCCTCAGAATAAGGGCATGTACATGTTATCTCTCCTGGAACTCTGTGACAAATCAAGACCTATGCAGAGTTTTGGGGACAGTAACCAGAGTCCTGGATGAGGAATGTAAGTCCTGTCCACATGGCCTAACTCACTTCCATCTCATATCGTGTATTTCCCATGTGCATATGTTACCTGCTGACATGTGGCCTTCGCACATGCCATCTTTTCTGCATGGAGTAGTCTCACCTCCACTACATTCAGATCTCAGCTCAAGCTTTGCTTCCTCGTGAAGCCTTGCCTTATCCCAGTCTAGGCCCATTTACATTCCTGCGTGGTGTCATGTCACCCTGGTTCTTTTTTATCAGAGTTCTGCATCACAATTTGTTAATATTCACCTATCAGTGTGATTCTTTGATTAATAATAGAAACTCTCACTGTAAGCTTCACACAAGCAGCATCTAAAGGGCTTTGTTTTCATTTCTCTTAGGCACCCAATATGGGGCCTGACACATGGCGTGTTCTCAGTATATTCTGGTTGAGTAAATGGAGAGAGAGAACAATGGATGCTTCTGTTGGGATTAGGGACTGAACTCATTCAGGCCATTCTAGAGAGAGCCTTGAGTGCTCAGAGAGGTAGGAAATCATTAATCCAGAACACCAAGTGGGAAATGGTCTATTGCTCCTTGTCTAACTCCTAGGTCAATTGATTGTCCTTTGGGGATTGATTTATTTTTAAGTGTTTCTCTCCTCGAAAGCTGGCTTCCCCTAGAGGAGCAGTTCTCACTTTCAGGAGAGATACATGCCACAGGTTGAGACTTTTTTCATCTTGCTAAAGTATACAAAGCAAAACCCACTGTATACTCAACACAGCCTACACCCACTTTCTAAAGTTTTTCTTTGAAGAGCCTGAGAAAGAGGCATTATATAATGATTAATAGACACTGTTTTAAATATGCTAGCTATCTGAAAGTATCACTTAATGGTGGTGATTGTGTTTAACTGCCAGCTTCAAGGCAGGGGAATGAGAGTAACAGTTTAAAAGAATGCACTTCAGGGACAGGTGGAGATGATTCAGACCCAGGAGCTGGTCTTCACTATCTGCATGACCTTATTTAAATTAACTTAACCTTAGTTTTTTCACTCATAAAATGGAGAATTTACTTCACTGAGGTGTTAGGAGGTTTGAATGAGGTACCCATGAAGCACTCAGGGCCAGGCGAACAGAAAGGGCTCATTTAGAGAAAGTCATATCTTTATTTTCCTGGATGGTTCTCTTTTACATGGTTGCCAAAAAATTGTGATGATGTTATAAAGTGGAAAAGGGAGTCTCTTAATTCCCTCTTAGGCTGAAAAAGACTTCCCTCCAAACCAAGGAGTCTTTCTGTGGGTAAGCTGGAGTTGTTGCTAGTTAAATGAAGCAATGATCTTTGCAGTTACCATAGTCTGGACCTTCTAATATGATTGCAACCATACCATTCTTGTTTCTTTTGTATTGTAGAAAACTTCTGTTTTGTGTCTGGTGATTTAAATCATGCTCTTTTACAGCTAAGACTTTGGTGATTCCTCTGATTTTTTGGAAGCAGCACTATGTTATGGAAGGATTCTGGGTTGGAGGCAGAAAACCCGAGGACAAATTCTATCACTTGGTAGCTGTATGACCTAGAGAACATTGCTTTGCCTCTCTGAACATTGACCTCATACAGAGGATTGATAGAGTGGAGAGAATGGTATAGATATAGTGCCAGGCATACAATATGGAGAGGTAGAGGTGTTGGTAGGGACTACCTAATTCCTCTCTAAGAGGACACTTTCTCGTAATACCACTGCCTAAAGCAAAGGCTCTACAGGGATCAAAATAATTATCTCTTACCTGATGTCCAGGTATCAGGCTCTATAAAAATTTCTCTGCCTGCTGATGGCCCAACCCCCAATGGTGCTCAACTTCCTTCCATCCATCCATTGATCAATTAAAAGATTTTCTGCCAAGTGCCCACTTAGAACTATGTGCCATACACCTTGGAAGAAATAAACACAGAGAGGAAAGATATTGTCTAATAGAGAACAGCCAAGGAAACCTGATTACAATATAAGATTCCAACATAGAATGGTAAAGGTTGAGATGATTACAACATTGGATTGTAAAGAAGCTGTGGGATTAAATAATGAAGATAAAGGACATTGACTCTTGAGCTCAGACTCAAAAGATGAAAAGGAATGGAATGTGTAAGATGTTGAAGTAAGACGACTGACTATAATAAATGTATGGTACAGTAGTCGTTTTACAAGGTAGCAAAGGTAAAATCACCCTTTATAAAGAATATTTCCACTATTCAGTAATTGCCACTTTCTAAAACATTCCAGGAAGAATCAGCTCTATTGAGCAAGCAAAAGTGTAGGTTTTGTTTTTAACTTGCTAGTACACTCAATCAAAGAAAATCAAGCTAGACTATTTAGGAAAGAAAAGCCAACAGACAAATGTTAATGATTTGCTTATTTTGTTGATTGACATACAGATTCAATTAAATATTTGGAACACAATATTACTGACCTCCAAAATGCACGACACTATTTTCTGGAAAGTTTCCCTCAATTAGACATTTTTCTTCAACTTTAGGCATAAGCCTAGAAATGTTATGTGTTCAGTAATTACTTTGCACTTGGTTCTTTTCAGTGGGTGGAAGTACAGACAATGTAAAGCTCTAGACCATTACAGTTTCTCCAAAAAAAAAAAATAAAATAAAGCTCCACTTATTTCTCCATCTTCACAACTTAGTTTCAGGGTCCAGGGAACAAAATGTTCTAATGACAATCCCTGAGAGAGCTCCATGTGGGCCACACATTAAAATGCTTCATTAAACCATCAAAATAAGTTGACCTTTTAGCAGGAAAGATTATCTTGTACAAGAAGCTGAGACTTTGTGATCCCAAAGTCACAAATTATTCAAAGAACACAATTCTGATATTTAATAATATAAGTTAATGTGAAATTTATTCTAATGCCACCATGCTGATGTGATAAATACATCTTGTAAGAAATGCTTATTTCTGTTTCTCAAAGAGTTGTATTTCAACAAATTTAACAACTTTTTATTTAGCCTCTTATAGAAACTATAATAGGAACATGAGGTATAACAGCGAACCAGACAAAACTCCTGCCTTTGTGGAGTCTACATTCTAGTAGGGAGAGGTAATAAAGGATAGACATAATAAATGAATAAAAAATAGTGTTTATTAGGAAGAACTAAAAAGAGAACTAAGAATTAAGAGTGCCAGGGCATGGGGTGAGGGCTGCAGTTTTCAGTAGGGTAATTGGAATAGGCTTTACTGAGAAGATGGCATTTGAACATGGGAAATGACAGGTACGGATGTCTGCAGAAAGAGCATTCTGGGGAGGGGAGACAGTCCTAAGGCAGGAGCAGCGTGACTGAGACAGAGAGCAAGGTGGGAATAGGAGAGGAGATCAAGGAGGTGATATGGAGGTGGGGGAAGATTATTTGGAACTTGCAGACTAATAGGTGAAATGAGGAGCTAATAGTGGGTTTGAGCAAAGAGGTGAGGTGTGTTTTAGTGTATGAGTCTGGTTACTGAGTTGAGAAAAGTATGTGAAAGGCAAGATGGAATCAGGTTAACCAGAGAAGAGGCTGTTGCTGATGACTCAGCTAGGGTGGTGGATGTCTTATCTTATCAATACAATTTAGAGCTATGCAATTAAAAGTGGGATACAAGAGAAAAGGGGAAATAAGACATCAAGGAGGATGCCATGGTTTTTTCCTGAAACACTGGAACTAAGATGCCTTTAGCTGAGATGGGGAAGCCTGTGCATAGAGCAGATTTTGGATGGAGGAAGGGATGCATTCGTGGTTGAGTTTTGGACAGGTCAAGCTTAAGATGTCTATTAGGTTTCCAACTGGAGAAGTGGCCCAGGCAGTTAGATGTATGAGTCTGGCTTTCAAGAGAGAGGTTTGGCAGAATCTAAATTTAGGTATCTTGGGCATAAAAATGGTACTTATGAGAGTGGAAGAAATTACAAGAATGAGTATAGAGAGTGAAGAGGACAAAGGGCCTTTATCATAATTTTATGTGTATTCATTCCCTGTTGCTGCTGTAACAAATTACAACAAATGTAATGGCTTAAAACAACATACATTTATTATCTTATTTAGGGATCAGAAGTCTTAACTGAGTCTCACTGAGTTAAAATTAAGATGCTGGTATGCCTGTATTCCTTTCTGGAGTCTCTAGAGAAGTATCTAGTTTCTTGTCTATTTCGTTTTCTAGTGGCTGCCTGTGTTCCTTGGCTTGTCACCCCCTTGCATCTTCGAAGATAACAATGACTGGTCAAGTCTTTCTCATGGTATTATCTTTACCCTGATTCTTCTGCTTTCCTCATCCACATTTAAAGAACCTGTGGTTACATCAGGCCCAGGATAACTCCCCATCTCAAAATTTTTAATTTAGTCACTTCTGCGAAGTCCCTTTGCTATGTAGGGTGATACAGGCACAAATTCCAGGGATTAGGATATGGAAATCTATCCCATGTGTGTATGTGTGTGTGTGTGTGTTGGGGGGGGCATTATTCTACCTATGACATTATGGAAGCTTATAAATAATGCAGAATCCTGGACTCCACCCAAGACTATTGAATTAAAATTCTAGAGAATGGTGTTCAGGAATGTGTTTTATACACAGCTCCCTAGGTGATTCTTGTGTACGCCACTGCTTTGCTGATGAAACCAGGGATGATGAAAGGGCAGGAATGAGCATCTGGTCCCACTCCTCACCAAGAGTCTGGTCCCTCTGGACCAGAGTGACCCCGTGTATAATCAGCAACCCTCTCAATGCCACAATCCCTGCTCATCCATGTTACATGGCAGTATGGCCAGTTCTTAGCCAAGGCCAGGCTACAGTTCAGAATCTTAGTGTTACAGGACCAGGCCAAAATATGGCAGCAGGCTTGCAGACTCCTTTCCCAATGAATCCAAAGGTAGTTATGAAGAGCTGCTGTTTCAAGGTGAACTCAGGAAGCAACCAGTTCACTGGCTTGTAAATAAGTGACATTCTACTGCAGACACTTGCTTTAGGGGCAAAGACATTAGCATTTGAGTATTTCTCTTCACAAAATTTAGAGACATTTCCAAGCCATGTGACATGATACAAAAACTAAATTAAACAAAAATAAAAACCAGACAAAATAAAACCATTCATGCCCAGCACAGGTATGAATAATGAGTAACTTTAGGTAGGAATGCTTAGATCTCCACATTTCCAGATTTTTATCTCAGATTGACTTCCAGAATTTTTTAAGTTTCGAGATCGCCAACTGAGAATTTTTCTTGTAGGAATTCAAACATTAAAATAATTTTGTAAAGTTTTACTATACATGAAATAGGGAAATGCATTTCCACAAAAAAATTTTAATGCAGAAGCAGGGAGAACAAAGTATGAAAGTCTCCCTTTTATCTCCTTCATCCCTGGAGGTTAAGTAATTACTGTCAGAGGTTTAGAGAACATCTTTCCTTCTTTATATACTTTTACTCACACATGTATGCTTGTACACACATTTATCTTTCATATAGATGAGAACATATTTGCTTTTTTATTTTTTACAATGATGTCTTGGAGGTTGTTCAACATAAATGGTTTCACCTTATTCTTTTTAACTATGATGTCATAGTTGCCTAGTTTGTATCAACCACAATATGTTGAGCCTTTTCATATGGATGAGCATTTAGGGTCTTTCTCTTACTTACTGATTGTGTGACCTGAGGCAAGTTATTTAACTCTCTGGGCCTTAGTTTCCTCACTGTAAAATAAGAATAATAATTTTACCTACCTCATAGGTTTGAGTATGGTTTAAATAGGTAGAGCATCATTAGAGCAATGCCTGACCTACAGTAAATTAATTAATGTTGACTACTTTTAATGTTCTAAACAATGCCTAAGCAAACATTTTTATACATATTTTTGATACATTATAATTATTCTTGTAGGATAGACTCCTAGAAGGGAAAGAGCTAATCATCATAAACATGCATTTAAGATTGCCTTTGGTTCCAAAGCCAAATCAAATCAATTTTTGCTAATTATAATTATTAATTTTAATGTAATTTTTAAAAGAAAAGAAAAAATAAATAAGGTGGTCTTAACACAGGCTAATATAGCAAAATGCCATAGACCAGATGGCTTAAAACAACAGAAATTTATTTTCTTACATTTCTGAATGCTAGGGAATTCCAGATCAAGGTGCCAGCAAATTCTTTCCTGATAAGAGACCTCTTCTTGTAGATGGCTTGCAGATGGCTGTCTTCTCACTGTGTACTCAACTAGGGAAAAAGGGAGGGGGTGGAGGGAGGGAGGAAAGGAAGGAGAGAAGAGAGAGAGACAAGGAGGAAGAGGAGGAGGAAGAGAAGGAGGGAGGGGCATGGGAGTGGGAGAGCTCTGTGTCTTTTTATAAGGACACTAATTCCATGATGAGGGCCCACTCTCATGACTTTATCTAAACCTAATCACCTCCTAAAGGGCTGGTATCTTCACTTTGGAAGCTAGGACATCATCATATGAATTTGGGAAGAGACACAAACATTCAGTCCACAGCAGTGAAATTGTAGGCTGCAAATCCTGGAGAAGCTTTTGAATTTATTCCCAGCTGACCAAAATAATTTAAGTCCCTTAACTTTACTTTGCATTTATTTTAACAGTGTATTAAATGAGAGCACTTTAATAACAAATATCAAATTCTTTATTCAACTTTCTGATTTCCAAATGAAATAAATTATCTATTTACATGCATCACTTGACCATCTGGTTCCATGTGAGGACCCAACACAGAATCAACTAATTGTCATCCATGTTTATTCATTGTTCTTAATTCATTTTCTTATAAATAATGAAAATCTAGGACCTTTAGCGAACAAACAATCTTTGCCATTAGTTGAAAGCTTGGTCTTCTTAACTATATAAGAAGCTGAAGACAAATGAGTTATGCAAAATATGTACCAAGGAAAATTAATTACTAGTCAACTCTGTTGTGCAATTCCCATTTTACAGAGAAGGAAAAAAAGCAGGGCCTTCCAAGATTAGAACCAGAGGTCAGTATTCCAGAGGTTTGAGTTTTATGCTTAGATAATTAAGTGCAATTTTTCAAGGGAACCCCTGAAATTCTTTCTTCTGGCTTATTTCTCTTCCCATTTTAGAATCCAGGACCACTCTCAACATTTGCATACGCTAAGATTATTGAGCTCACGCTTAACCAACTAATATGCTGATGGGGTGGAAAATGTGCCAAAAATCCAGAACAACCAATAACTTAAACAATATAATTTCTATTTGAATTAAAATGATAGGTGGAAAAAATAAAAGCTCAATGCATTATAAAAGCATTATTTGATCAAAGACCAAGGTCAAAAATTGTTTTGTGGTTCTCTTAATTTAATGAATATGAGCCAGGTAGTATTCAAAGCTACCTCCTACTCAATTTTTACCTTAAACCCACTTTTCCTATACTTTGGGCCAATTGATTTCTCCTTTCTAAATACAGCATAACACCTTCCTCTTCTTTGTGTAATTATTTATAATTATATATTTTGTGATTATACTACAAATGCCAAAAAGAGCAGTGACCTTTGTTGTTTTCTCATTAGATAAATGGTTCTCAGTAAATATTTGTTCAATAAAAGAATGGGACAGACATGGCACATTTTACTGGGGTAAAATCTTTTACTCAAAGGTTTGCAGTGTTTTAAATCAAAACAAGCACAGTTTTATTATGAAATGAAGTGCAAAATTCATGTGGGTTTTCAAAATAGATTTGAAAAGTTCTTCTAGTGAATGCTTACATTCCTCTGCCATTGATGCTATCTCAGAAGAAAATTTAATGACACATTGATGAGTGAGTTTCAATGTAAAGCTCCAAAGATCAGGTAATTGTAGCCAACCAAGTTCAGACATTTCATTATGAAAAGAGCAGTGACTTCCCTTCCATGGAGGAAACAAGAAAAGTCAGAGTAATGAAGTGTAAAGTGCGCCTTTGACAAGCTGTTTTAATGTCTCAGATTTTCCAGCTGTAAAATGAAAGCATTAGATTGGATATTCTCCAATGGCCCCTGACGCTCTAATTTTGGTTATGCATAAATTTTTTGTCTTTTGTTGTTGTTGTTATTGTTGGCTTACCATCATTTTTACTCCCACAAAGAGGAAAAAGGAAGCAGACATATTTCTTTTTCTTTTCTTAAGCTTCTAAGCTTTGCATTTGTCTTTTGAATGGCACTTATAAGTGCTACTTAGTTGTTTCTTCCCCTTTTTATAAACCTGTATTCTCATTCATATGTCTAAAATGAGAAGGAAGCATAGAATCAATATCAACCCACAGAAATACATTTTTATGGATCAGCCACTTAGATATTATCTGCTGAGATCTTATATATTTCATCATCACAATCAGATGTAATGGAAAATATCGATTTCAAATGTTACATTTAAAGAGGGAAGGCTCATCTTGTCATGTCCCTGTTCCTCTCTCATCCTTTTACTGTCTCTTTCTTTCTTTGGGCTTGACATTTTACCTTTATATCAAAAAGTTTTGCAGAACTGTATTATGTAGAAACTACTACAACATTAATACAATCCTTCAGGGGTGGTTAGATGAAACAGTTGCTTTGTTTCCCTACCAAACAAAGACTGTCTGAATACAAGTAAAAGAGAATAAGTCAATGTCAGCACTGTGCCAAGCACAGATAAAAAGTAATTGGTTGATATTTCAAGTAAAGGAAACTAATGTAAAGCAACAATTATACTTTTCCAAGCTTGTTTATGGTCTAGTGATTGCTTGATTCAGTAAAGCTCTACAAAAAAGAAACACTTGCTTTGTTCTATTATACTGCCTCATAACCAAATGCATTTAATATGTCATTTGCTACAAATGTGACTTTAAGATATCAGTGCTACTTAAGTTGTGCTCTGTGTTAATAATAATAAAAATGCCTGCCAGTAGCTTCTGTGATATAATCCATACCAACATAAAGACTGGCAAAATAAGAAATTAAAATAGGACTCAAATAAAAAATCAGACAATTTGTAATCTTTGTAAGCCTATCAGAAATGGGCACTCCAGTACACTACTGGTGGGGTGTGAAAAACAATACAATCACTTGGGAGAGCAATTTGGCAATTATCTAGTAAAGTTGAGAATGCAAACGCCTATAAACCGGCAATTTCACTCCTAGATATATAGCCTAGGAAAACATGTGTACTGGTACACAGGAAGTCAAATCTGTAATAGAAAAAATAGGAATAGGGGAGTATTGAACGTCACCGACAAAGAAGCGGATAAACTCTGATATAGTTTTTTAAAAAAGGAAAAGTATATAGCAGTTAACTTAACATCTTTATGTATTAAGTTGGATAGATGCCACATTCAGTTGAAAAATGCAAATAGCAGAATGCACAATTTAAAAAAAGGCCATTTTTATAAAATTTAAAATTACAACAGTAATATAATATTTGGTTTCTGGCTACCTAGCAGAATTTGAAAACATGGATTAGAAGGATATTCACAAAGTTCCGAAGAACAGCTGTCTCTGGGGAGGGAGAAAAGCAAAGAGGGATTAGGCCTGGGCAGAAGTACAGCATATTTCAGCTTTCTTCAGATTGCTTTATTTTTTCTTTATTAAAAACAATTTTAGAAGTACATATTGCTAAATGTTAATATTAGTTAATTCTGAGGTGAGGGCAAATCGATGTTTTTATATAATATGCTTTTTGTATTAATTGCTTTTCCGATTAAAAAATTTTTAGTCACTTTTGGTCACTTGGCACAACTAGAATACTGTATTTCTTGAATTTAAGGAACCATGACTCTATATTTAAATTGTTTAATACACTGCATTTTATTCATTCATGGTGTTTATACTAGATGAGTAAACTAGGGCTTTTAGAAGGCTTTCCATGGAATTTCAGTTTAATTAGATCTTGTATGCATGGTAAATGTAGAAAAACACATGTACGTGTAGGCGAACTCAAGTTTTAAACATCTGTTTATATAAGGTACATAAACCAGAAAGCATTTTCTTTGGTTTATCCATGTATCCTATGCCAATGTGAGTATCAGCATTAGTTCACAGGATTTTTCCCACTGAGAGACGCAGGGTTAATGTTGCTATGTAAACGTCATGTGAATCCCATTTTGGAACAACTTATACATCCACACAAAGTACGGAAATGAGAGAATTTTAGTTCAGAGGGTACCGTTTAAGTATAAACAATAAGAAAATTGCTTTTCATGCTGTGAAGTTTTAACTCCCTCTCATATGTCTTGCATTTGTAAGTCTTGTCTGAGCCTCAGGACTGATGTGGACAATTACCTAAAACTGCTAGGAGCTGGGAGAGGACAGGAAGAAGGAAGGAAAAAACTTTGGCCTATGACAGAGTTGGGTGCAAATTCTGCCATTATTTCCTCGTTGTGTGACTCTAAATAGCCTACTGAAGTTCACCTGTAAATCAAGGATAATAAAAGTGATACCCCCTGGAGTGGGCGAGGACTAGATGAGATCCCCGTGTACAGTTCAGAGCAGAGCTGAGACATGCCATGCACTGTCATTGCTGTCACCTCAAGCTGCAAGGCCTAAATTTCTGTTTTCCTTTGAGCAGATGCTAAGCCATTTCTACCTGGAATAGAAATCAAGTCTGTGCTCCTTGGATGCCCCTACAACTGCCCTATCAAGGGATAGAGGAGGGCAAGGGACAATTGGAGCCTTGTGAAGAATATTAAGGGTAAATCTTATCAGGTTGTTTTTTTTTTTTTCCTTTGTTTAGTTTGACTTTTTTTTTTACTTTTATTTTTGGAGGATTACTCTTTTAATTTTTGTTTTTTCTTTTTCTGGCAGTGGTGGGTAAGGAGAGGCAAAACATTTTTTTGTTGCCATTTCTCTTTCAATTTCTCTCTGTCCATTCATAGTTTTATCCTCCTGGTTCTCACTTTCTTCTTCTAATAACTTTTTCCCATGTTTCAACACAAAGGATCATTTCTATTATTCACACTCAAGGTTGAAAAGCAATCTGATAGATTAATTCCTTTCTAGAAGTTTGCTGATGACATCTTAGGCCCATATCTCTCCTAGGAAAAGAGAAATAGTTGTAGTTGAATAGTAGAAGTTTTCCAAAAAAATTTTTGATAGTGAAAGTTCTCACAAATTCTTCATGAATTGCTTCCTGGAATTTTCATATTGTAACAGGATGGCAAAGTAGCAACTTTTGTGCCAAAAGGCTTAATTGCCCACCGTTTAAATGATGTCATGTAGATGCCGATCTCTTCTGTCCACTTTAAGTGTGGTCTTGATTCTTGCTGCAATCCAGGTGACATGGCAATCATCATCTCTCCTCATGTCCACAGTGGACCTCACTAACTGGCCACAGCATTCTTTCTGGCAGAACCTGGCCATGACCCACAATCTGTTCTGACAGCTTTTCAGGTAGCAATTTGCAATCTCAGCTGATAAGGAAATTGAAACCTCTCTGCCCTCACTGGCTTAAAATGTATATTTGTTGTCTCCCCAGTTGTAGGAAAGGAAGATGAAAAGTGGCTCATTTAAAGAAGAATTAGAAAAAAAATAGAATGGAAATTTTGAGTTTTGTTCTACTTCTATATAGTATACCCCTATAGAAGGAACTTAAATATGAAATGAAGTAATATAGTCATACACAGTAATATATATATTCTTTTTTTAATGTTGGAATGGGTATTTAATGATTGGGATAGTGAAAAGGAGGATTATCTTGTTAAGAAAATAACAGATAATTATAAAACCAGTTGCTCTTCCCAATGAGTTCATATTATGTTTAAGATTTAATTTAAGCTAGAAATAGAAAACTGGTCTTAGGAGACACTCTCAAATATCTTCTTGGACAGAATAAGTAGATTATGAGCCCAGCAAGGAAGATTTAGACATGGCTGAATGATATAAACTTTTGTAACAGATTGTTTATGGAAGGTGAAGACCAAATAAGCAATCCAAAATGTTCTTAAAGTTTTAAGTCTTTGTATCTGGGAAAATAGTGGGTCCTAACAGACACAGGAAAGTCAGCAGGAGAAATAGTTGTTCTAGGGAACAGATAAGAGATCAGATTTAGACTTATGGTGTTTGAGGGACTTCAAAATGAAGAACATCTTATATTTGTCATTATAGGCCTGGCCTTTGAAAGCCTTAGAATAAAGATTTTGAAATTATTCTTGAAAGTATGGTGGGTAAAAATGCTGATTCATTTTAACTTCATTTATTATCTGTAAGATATTTTGAGGGTGCCAGCCATTGAAAAAAGGCAGATTTGGTTCAAAGTTGAGTCACTAGGATTCTGAAGAAATATGAGAGTGGCTGGTACAGAATTTCCAGATGGGGAAGGGAAGGCAATCTACAAGTGGGAATCTAGTAAGGTGGAATAATAAGCTTGCTTATATAGAAGTTTACAACTCATTAAATATTTCTCATTCATTTTTAGAATGAGAAAGAGAAAGGATGATTATGAGAGGGCTTCCAGGGAGCTACCACTGCCTCATGCATTGATCGGGTAGACAGAGAGTGCTTTTATTTTATTATTTTTCTTATTATTATTGTTATTTTCTTAGTCTTTATTTTATTATGTGTATTCTCAGGTTAGGAAAGTGATAGGACTGGGTCTGATTGGAGGCCCTTTCCTCAGCATAACTACCATCCTCATAGGAACCCCCACCCAGTGGAGGCGGACGTGGGTACCTTGAGAAAGGGGAGGTTAAAGCAGGTGGACAGGGATGCAGTGGGAGCCTAATCCCATATAGGGAGTGCTTTTAGACAGTTAAAACTATTCAGCTTCTGTGAGAACTATAATCTATTTTTGTGTAAAAAAGTCAACAAGTCACTAAAAGAAATGATCAGAGCAGAAAAAAAATGATAAAGCAGTTCAACCAGTTTGAAATTTGCTGGAATTTTTCTGTTTTGTTGATACTACTCCTTGTTGAGAAACAAAGAGGTGTTTATTTTAAAGAAAAAATGACATACCTTGACCAGTGTTCCTTGGAGACTCCAATATTTACCAAGGACATTTAGCAAAAATAGCATTGAAGACACATGTAGGTAGATCTGTGAGTTTTATTCCAAGCCTAGTGAGAATTGTTCTATTCTAAACCAGATGATCCCAGCACAATGCAAGCCATTGACCCTCTCAGGCTGTATGAGATTTGAACGTTGAGAAGTGCTCATTCAGTGGTGACTCACAGTCAGTACAGAATATATTAAATGGGCTTTCCTTTTTAACATTTTAGATACCTGCTACAGTTATGCCAATCATAATAGTGATTTCCGTTAACTCAACCTATGGTAAAATATATTTACCTTGTGACCCAGAGCACGCATTTGCATGCTCACACAATAAACTTAATCAAAGTTCTATGAAACAGTGCTTAACTTCACCATATCTGCTGCACATTTATGTTTGCTACTCTATTTCTTTTTCTAAAATTTGTCATAACTCTCAAAATTGCTTTTATGACCCACAAATAAATCATAACTCAAAGTTTATAAAACATTGAACTGCACAGTGTTATTCTCTTATTTATAGTCTTTTTCACTATCCCTTTTTGTTAGTCTTATGTACTCTCAGAACTAGTAGCCAACTCTGATTCTCAGTCTCGGCATATGAGAAGCTATGTTATCCCCATAACTGTAATGATTTGTTGTACTGTATGGATATTAGCTTTACAATAGTGGTTTAAATTTATTTGCACTTTATGTTTAAGATAATATCCTTAACACCATGGAGTTAGAGCAAAAGACTAGAAAACAGGAGAAACCTGTTGATTTGCAGGGGATTTAGTGACAGGGGTTATTTAGCGATTACTAATACATAATGTAATAGAATTATATTTGTAAAGCTCTATGATCTTGTACCCTCACCACTTGCCCTGACTTCATGTCCACAACCCAGACCTGGAAAATGAGTATAGTGTTACTATTTGGTTGGTGATTGGTTCAGAAATAGTCTCAGCCAAGTCCAGTTACTTAGACCGTCTCGGGACCTTTATTAGAGCTACGAGAAAGGAGGAGTTCTCTTTCTATCTAACAGTGCCTAAGTGTGAGATAGAACCTTGGACTTGCTGCAGCCACTTTTGCCACCAAGAGGAAGAAACCTGCCTGGGAATGGAACCAACACAAAAGCAAACCGCCAAAAGTCAGAAAGCTTGTGAATGAGTCTTAAGTATATCATTTGAGCTCCTGGATCTGGTTATACCTGAGGCATGCCAAGTCTTAATGAGTGTCTGCCATTTATAATTAAGTGCCCTGATTAAGAACAAGGACTGAAGACACATTGATATGTGTATTTGAGTAGTGGCATTATAGGTGATTTTTAGACTTAAAAAAAATAATGTAATTGTGTTACTTTTATAATCAGAGAGTTAAAATAAGAAGGTAGTATGCCTGCAGACACTCTTTGGAAATTTGGATTTCTTAGTCAGTCTTGTTTGGAGATAATATTCCAGCTACTACCCAAATTCTGTATTTATAAAATACTGAAAGGATCTAATTTTGTAGTTTGGTCATGCAGATTTTTCCTTCTAAGTTCCATTATCTGCAATATTTTTATGAACTAACTAACATTAAATACTGGGCCTTTTGTTATCCACTCAGCATGCATTTTTTTCCAGAGGACACTTTCATAAATGATGTGAAGAAGTTTTAATAAAAGCAGTAAATAGAATTATTAATGTCTCCAGAAACTTAGAGGTCAATGTCTTAAGTCATTTTGGTCCTCGGAATACTGAGGGAGAGTGTTTTGCAGTGATTCCAGGTTTTTCTTACAGAGGAAGAACTAGAGCCAGTGGTCACATAGTCATTTCTGCGTGCTTGGATTATATGTATTTTTAACTTTCGGAGGTAATTATAGGTTCACATTCAGTTGCAAGAAGTAATACAGAGTGATCATGTATACCCTTCGATAGTCCACCCCAGTAACAATAGCTTACATAATTATACAATATCACAACCATGAACTTGACATCCATCAGTGTTGATTTCATTTCTCCATTTTTACATGCACTTGTGGGCACGTGTATTTCTATGCAATTTTATCACATGTGTAGTTTCTTATAGAATCTACTATCACCACTACAATCAAGATACAGAACAGTTCCATCAACACAAGGATCCCTTTTATAACCACACACACCTACCATGCATCCTCCAACCTGTGACAGCCACTTATCTGTTCTGTCTCTGTAATTTTGTCTTTTGAAACATATTTTTTGTATATGTCTCTTTTATTCTAGAAATATGTAGAATACCTGAATGTGAGTTTCAGGAGGACCCTTCCAGCCCTAAATTTAATCCTCCTTTTACTTGGAGAAATTGTTTGACAGCCACCTATGTAGCCTTTCTACTGAAAGGGGCGGTGGTAGAGCTCACAGTACGCAAAAGCATAGTCAGTTACACCATGTCTCTGCTGTGCTCTGTGTGATCTCCAAACCTCAGCTGCCTTATATGTAAAATGGGATTAATAATTGCAATAATCTCAGAGTGGTTTGAAATTTAGATGAAATAATGCATGTCAATTGCTGCATCCAGTTAATTAAAGAGATAACTCACTACTGCACCACCTCAGACAGTTTGTCTCACAACTATACAACCAGAATTTTTAGAAAGTTGTTTGTCCTAGATGGTTGGAATCCTCCTCTCCCAGATTTTACTCATCTACCTTATTTTTATTTTCTAACATCTCAGAGAATAAGTTGAATGAATTCCTGTTCTACTTGACAGTTCATTGAAGCCAGATCCTATGCTCATTCTTCTCCAGGTCCTGCTTTCTTTAACTTATCCCCATATGATTCTTGGAAGACAGAATTGAGTCTGTGTTCTTCACCACTATGTCTTCATCTCTTGGAAGAGTGCCTTTTTCACAGTCCATGCTCAAAAATATTTTAACAGGTGTTATGTCTTAGCATTCTTTTATCATTATGATTGCCTTGTTCTAGGAACTCGCTATTTTGCCAATTTCCCTTTTATTAAATAATGATACCCCAAATGACATTTATTAATATTCCTATGTAAACACAAAGGTCACATAAAAAGTATATCATTTCTGAACTCCAGCAACTAACAGAATTGTATAGTGTTATTTTGAACATGAGAACAAAAAATAAACTTCTAGAACTAAAGTTATTAAATAATAGAGGGAATTCTGTGTTTTGGATCAGTTTCTTATCATGCTTGTTATGTCTCAGCTAGCTTTTTTGGCTGGCTAGTTAGTCAGTCAAACTACTAGAACTTCCCATTGGAGCAAGCTTTTTTCCATATTGGTTAGAATGAAATCCAGAGAATACTTATTCTTGCTTCCTTTACTTTTTGAGAAGAAAATATTGCCATTAAATCAAGTACAGGACTATCAGACGTTCTATTTCCAAATAAGTGAGACTCCCAGGATAAGCTTGAGAAATTGATTCCATCTCTTTTTCCCCATCTCTGGTACCATTTCCCTAATTCATATTGCCATTATCTTACCTAAAAAATGGGCAACAGCCTAACTGTCCTCCAGGTCTCTGGTCTTATGCTACTCTTCACACTGAGGCCAACATGATCTTGCGGAATTAAAAATTCCAAATGTCCTCTCTTCCTGTGACTACAGCTTGATCCTTTACATTCTATCACTTTATTTAGTATGCTCTCTTCATTTCAAATGTCTTTTACTGCTTTAATGAATTTGTGTTCTGTATCACTCTTTGATTTTAAAATATGTATCCTCTCCCTGAAATAATTTTCATCCAACTACAATTGATCCCACAGCCTAGATTAGACATCACTGGCCCAGAGGTTTTTTTTGACTCCAAGCCAAGGGCAGATACCTCCTCTCATGGTGCCTGGACTTCTCCCATCATAACACTCACTCACTTATTTCCTCACTGTAGGCCTGGATAGGGAGAAACTGTATTTGTATATATACTCTATATAGCATAGCTTGGGGTTTATAAGAAGGCTTCACCTTTGAAAAATGAAAAAAATTAATTGTGAAAATTTATTTCTGACTGTCCTTTTTACGTGATGAGTGAAGTAGATGTATGTGTGTGTGTGTGGGGGGGGAAACGGAGTTTGGTATAAATCTATAATATTCCAAAAAGAAATGTTACCATTAAAAGTATTTTTATAAGCATTATGCTTCAAATTTTAGTTTCCAAACTAGTTGTAAGAATCTTTCCTGTCACACAAACATTTTGATAGAGTGCAAACAATTTCTGGAAGCCTGTGGACTTTCCTTATATGGAGTAAGCACTATACATTATCTCTGCTCCTTCTACTCCAATTATAGACTTTCTGTGATAGGCATCTGAGTGTTTGAAATCTCTCCTCCCATATCTTGAAGATTCAAGTTCTGAGTTTGTGATTAACAAGAGGAATTGTGCCTTAAAACATACATCACTCCCAAACAGAACTGGAACATTAAATGTTTTATTTATTTTGTAGTAAGGCAAATTTTTTTCCAGCAAGGAACAGATGCATCCAACTCATTCTAGGTCTCTATTTTATATTTTTCTTGAACAGAAAGCTTTTATTTATTTATTTTTTAATTTCGATTACTTTTCTTTAATGGCGTGCTCAGTACCACAGAGAAATTAGAAACTTTTTTTTTAAAGTCTCATTTCAGCTTACCTTTGAGCAAAATTTCATGTCCTCTTAGAAATTAGTTGAAATGCCTCATGTATTTATTGGGGATCTTATTTTATCCTGAATAAAGGAACTCCTGTAAGATACAAGAATTTCAATGAAAAGAAGCTCCAGGTATTTCTTATTTCTGCTGTCTCTGGCATTTTATGGCAAATGATAAAAAATTTACAGACACACACATGAGGATTTTTACTGTAACATTGATCTTGAAATGATAAAGAACTCAAAACCAGAATATACATTAGAAATGGTTTAATATATTTCAGCATATATATATATTATGGAATATAAATAGCCATTAAAAAATTTAAGTTAGATTTACATTCACAAACCAGGACTTATTGTTGAGTGAAAAAAATAAGCCTTCAGAATAATGTGTATAACACAATTTCTTCTGAGGGAAGCATGACAAGTTGAGGAAAATGCTGTGGAGACAGAGAGATAGAAATTTGTATGTAGTTCTGAGAACATTAATGAAAGACTGGAATATCCTAAGCTGTTATCATTGTTAATGCAGAAAAGTAGAATTGGAAAAAAGACATTTCTTTCTATATCTTTAGACCATTTCATTTCTTGCAAATAACATGATTTCTTTTTGAAAAAAAAATTATCTAATGAAAATTTGTAACATAATAAATGATCAAAAAATAAATAAAGCAAAGAGAAGCTATGACAAATCAAAGCTATCAATCTATCTATCCTATACGCTATCAAAAGCCTGTGATCAATGCTAAGGGAAGACACCTGACACAGGCGATTAGAGTAGGAAGAGCAAAGGAGATGAAGGGAAGATGGGAATGAGAATGTTAAAGGACAGACTACTGGTAATGGCAGCCACTGATTTAATGAAAATGCACTGCGCACATATTAGGTACAAGGCTCTATGGGGTGCTGGAGGTAGGACTGTGGGCAAACACATAGTCCCCACTTAAGTCTATAAGTGATAGTGCAGAGATAGGGTTCTGAATGCTATAGGGGTGTGAAGGTGGGCCCTGGTCCAAATTGTCATGGGAGCAGGGACGCATTCAAGGACAATTTCATTATAGACTAAAAGAGAAAGGAGAAAAAAGAAGTCACTATATCGAGTAAACTGCCAAGGTTTTTCCTGGTTTTTACTAGGATTTTTCATCTGAAAGGTTAATTGTCAACCTCTTTTCTAAACAGATAAAATGCTTACCATAAATCAGACTACAATGCCACTAGAAGAAAGTTGACGTAGCCATTGCCCACTATTTTGAGAAATATCTTTGAAAAAGTCTATAAAAATCATGATAAGACACTGTAAAAACATAAAATAGAGCCATTTGATGTCCTGGTAACACTGTGTTTTTAACCTGGGTAGTGAATACATGGGTGCTGCTTTTGTCATTATTTCTTAAACTATATATACACATTTTAAACACTCTTTGTATTATCATGTATATAAAAAACAAAACAAAGAGTAAATTATTTTTGAAAAAAAGTTAACATTTTCATAACATACCAATTTAATTTGTATCTCAAACTTTCCTGATGACATCTGACTAAAGATGTTCCCTTTTTTTCTCCCTCTTTGCCACTAAATTATGCTGTTTCTACCTATAATAATTTGTTTAGACAAGCAAAGCATGGCTTTTGATGAAGTCTCATGGAAATTTTAAACAAAGAGAAAACACAACATTAATATAAATTGACATCATGAATCCTCTAATATTTATATATTGAGAATACTTTGCTTGAACTTAGATAATGACAAGAAAAATGATGAATATTCTAACAATGTCAAAAAATTTGGCATATTCAGAATCTGAGCAAGTCCTGACTATTTCCGTTTTCTTTTGGCATGGAGAAGGAGTGTCAAAAAAAGCTTTCTAGAAGAAGTAACCAACTTTTCTTTGAAAGATATTAAATGTTGGCCCCAGAAATTTCACAAAATACCATCAAAACCATCTGTTGACAAAGCTGTTTATTGCTTGGTGAAGTGAGGTAGAATATCTGACTAGGACCTTAGTGACATCTCTGAGGGAAAAGGACAAAGTTGCAATGTATATTGAGATCCTAAAGTCTGATTTAGATAGGCCTTTCAATGCAACAGATTTAGGTAGGATTGGAGAAGTGTCATGATATAATTGTTTAATATTGGTAGAAACATCAGGGTGAGGATATTGAGGTAAGGGTTTCAAAGAGTCTTAGAATGTACACTGTTATTTGGTGCATTCTATTCAAGAATTAATGAGTCTTTCAGTTCACAAGATAAACAATAAAGTTTGCAGCAACCTCTTTTTTTCTGTTCAAGAGAATTCTGGAAAAGTAAAATTATGTTGATGAAAACTGAAAAAGTAAAGTCATGTTAATAACTGTAGACAGTAAACTGTGTGGATGGTTTCCATTCTCAGTGAGAAGAGAGTCTTCTTAGTGTTTTTATTCTCTATGGACAGGAGGAGATGGCAGTAGATAAAAAGCAAGGACTCCGCAGTCGGATGATGCAGGTTCGAATCCTACCTCTACCACTTAGTGGCTGTGTGCCTTTATGTCAGTTGCTTACTGTTTCAGATTTCTTCTCAATGTTTCAGATTTCTTATTTTAATTATAGGAATTAGAATATAAGCAACCTTGTTAAGGTTGCTAAAAGCATGTTAATTCATAATAATTGTTTATATGTTTGTGGTGGTGGTGGTAGTTGTTGTCATCATCTTCATCATCACCATCATCATCACTCTGTGGTGTTAGAGGGTTCCTTCAAATGTAGACCACTTAAAATATTTTAAGCTAGGGCCAGAGAGTTTTAACCTATATATCAGTTAACCCGGTATGGGTTTACCCAGTATGGGTAAGTTCAAGTAGAAAAATAGCAAAACATAGAACTGAGAACTCTTAGTGCTTAATGTTATTAAGGTAAATATAATGAAATAAAATATTAAGGTCACTAGTTTAAATTTTAGATGATATAAATTATAAAATAGTTTTAAGAAAAATTTTTTAGTTCTTATGACTTAAATACAGGCATTTAATTGCTGTCATTTAAAAATGTGGTGAGTTTATTAACTGGTCTGGTTTTTCTTTTTTTCTGTCATAAAAATGAGGTTCATTCTATCTGATCTTCACCAATCAGATTTGGGACAGTAGAATTTGGTCAGTTTGCCAATTTCCTTTCACATTTTGCACCCACCACAGTAGAAGTTCAGCTAGAAATTGTATCTTTGTTTGTTGACTTGTGGAATCATTGAACCTTTTCTACTGCTCTGAAAGTGGCTGGGAGAACAGTATGAGGCCCTCTGCTCTGGCCTGACATCACAGGAAGGCATGATGGCCTGGCTTGCTTTTTGAATGTTGGTCTATACAGAGTAGCAGTGGAAAATCAGAGTTGGAGTTAAAATTGAAAAATAAATCACAGTTTTGGATAAGTCAGTCTGCTACAGCTAAATTTTAGAAGATATTTCTACTCATGCCACGTAGACATCCTAGTTCCATATATTTATGGCTAGGTATAGAGGCTGGATTTCTGTTGTAAATTTGTCAAAGAACCATTTTCACCATTAAGAATAAAAAACAGCTGAAACACAAATTAAGTGTCCAAATCATGATTCTTTATGTTATGTGATCAAGTTTTATTCTCAGAGATATACTGAAAAGAAAAAATGAAAGAAAAATGCAGACATGTTTTCTTATAAACCATTAAGACAATTGATGTAAAACTTATCAAATAATGAAATTATACTGTTATAGAATATTGACAATTATTTTGTTAAATCTTCCATCCAAAGCAAAAATGACCTCTGTAATAACTACTCAGAATTTAGTAGAACATTTACTTATTCTTTTGATAAACTCAACACTTTACAAGCAACTTCTATGAGCCAGTGTCAGACAGCTCTTCCTTATATTAAACAGAAACTATAGCTAAACACTTCTATTTTTACTCCTACCTATTTCTTTGAGATGCACAAAATATGTATAATTCCTCTCTAATTCATTTTCTTTCAAAAATCCATTTCACAGATAATTACCGAATATTTTTCTATGCTAGGATGTAAGAAACTGTGGGAATAAAACAGAAATGGCCCCTGACTTCATGGGGTTTGGAGTTTAATACCTCCTTTTCACCAAGCCTCTTCTTTTTCAGGCTTATCATTACTAATTCCTTTTCATTTCTCCATATAACATGTTATTTTGTCCCCAGGTTAAACACTTAAAATAAGAAAATAAAACATAAAAAAATAAGAAAATAAAACATAACACTGTACACATTTCTCCAGATATAATTTGACTAATGCAGAGTTCAGTGTCATTATTGACCAACTTATCTCTGCATCACTCTTAGCATTGAAAACAGGCCTCATACAGAGTTGAGTTCTCAATAAATATTTATGAAAGGCCTTGGACTCTCCACTCTTTCTCATGTGGTCTCAATGGTTTTAGTTATTCTATTAACTTCTCATGTGTGGATGCAACCATAGAATTTGCATCATTAAAACACATACTGAGGGAATAAATAATGAACCACATATGACTTAGACATTAATTAAATCCACCCTACAAAATTCCTATGAAAATATTTCAAGTGAGTCTTCTGTCACAATGAAGTGAGATTTTTAGTCTAAATGATTAATGTTTTCAACTAAAATAATAAAGATATTTCTGCATTGGTCTGTGATTCAGGATAGATGTTATCTACTGTCTGTTGGCTGCACATGGTTGTACTGAATTAAGTTGATCAGGTAAAATAATTTTTAAAAAATGCTTGCCTTCTCTCTTTGGATCTGGGTTTTAGGAATTGCTACACTCTCTTAGAACACACACACACACACACACACACACACACACACACACACACACACACACAGTATTGGACCTAGAATTCTTTCCATGCAATATTTCCCATGCTTAATTTTGTCTCAAAAGACCAATCTTCAATGAAGACAGAGACTCTCAATGTAAAGGCAGTTGCAAATGCCTTGTTTAACTGTGACCAGCAATTAAAAGCAGAGAAGTGTGAAAAGTACCTTTGTTATGGTCATGTAATTATTTTATTGATCTTACCAAAAGATTCTACCTTTCTATTTCTCATCCTGGTGCATCAAGCATCTATCTATGTTTAATTCAGTTCTATTTCCCAAATGATAGTGTTAATCTTATATTTTCCAAACAAAAACCTTTATGTTTGTGATTCTTACCCACAATCTTAGGAGTTTTTGTTTTCTTTCTGTGGCGAATCTTATTTTGCTTCAATACCTCTATAGAAGCTCCAAATCATTTTTTATTTTATTGCTTAATTTCAGTAGTTTTGATGACATCTTACAATACAGTGTCTATAGGCTTTTTAAATAGCATGTTGATTCTTCTCTACAAATCATTTACAATATTGAAAGAATCAGATATAGCTCAGCCACTAGGATCCTCTAAATGTCTCAGTAAGTTGAATTGATTATGTATTCTTATCCAGGGCAATATGAACTAACTTTAGCATTGTATGATTAATTCATCCATCGTTGAATCTATCAAAGCCTGTGATCACCAGTGACTATTAAGATGCTCCCAATTAAGTGGGCTGGTTAAATCAAAGTCCACTCATGTAGTGCTTATAGACATGATCTGTACTGAAAAAGGACCTTTTCAAAACCCAGGACAAGTGTTAAGGAACAATGGGTAATAAAATGACCTTTTGCATTGGGTCTGTTCCCTCTGCAAATTAATCTTTGAGTCATAATGAAGCATGGGACATTCTTCATAGAAGAAATTCTAGGTCTAGTAGCATGACAGAGTCTGACCAGCAGTGAACCTTCATCTGTTAGCCATTAATAATCAAAATGATCATTTTAGGAAATAATTTGTCAGAAAGACAAAGTGTTTATAATTCTTTTTGTGTTATGAAAAGATAATGTCAGTGAAAAGCAACTGATTTTAACATTTTTAAAAAATTGTTAAATGGCTCTTGTTTCTCCCACTCAAAACTTACTTATGAACAAACCTATGCCAAATAACTTATTCTGCTTTCTATTTTCTATACACTTCCTGCCCTCACAGAGTAATATTTTAAAGTAGCTTTTGTTACCGCACCTCTAAAATGCAGTTTCATTTGAGAGATAATACAAAATAGCATCTGTAATTTTGCCTTTCTTATTCCTACTTCGATTCTATTTTTAAATTCACTTCCTATTTGCAGTTGTTGCTTGTCACAATCAAGCAATAACTCTTACGTAAAAAAGAGGATAAATATAATTTCTGATAAACTTGAATTCAGACGAATGTGTGTTGCTTTTAAAGCAGTCTATCCATGTGACTAAGAACTTCCAGCAGAGTCATCCTCACATCTATATTGGTATGGACAATAACTTAGGGTGCCCTTGGGCAGGAGGGGAAAACAAGAAGATTCAGATTATGTGTACATTTTTCCTATTAACTTACTACAAGGATCCAACTTCACATGAGTAGCAGGAAGAGCCTCCTTACAAAAGAAAAGTCAGGTTCAAATCCCTCATTAGTTCTGAAGTTAACCTTAGAAGCCATCCAGGTTATCACTTTATTTTTCTGCTGACAAAACAGTGGCCCAAAGAGAGTAAATGACTTGCCCCACGGGTCCCACAGCTGGTTAGAGGCAGATTGGGACTATGACCCAAGTCTCCACTCTCCCAGTCCAACGCATTTTCCACTTCGTAGTTACCTGGTAAGGATAGTGATCCTTAACACATAACAGTGCGGAGTTTTCTTTCCTGAAGCCCTGGTGCCCATAAAGGCCCATGAAATGGGTCAGCAGAATAGACGATCATCTTTCTGGTATAACCTAAGGTGTTATAACGCTTCCCGCATCAGTCAGTCTTGGCACTTAGCACATTAGTCCTATGGAAAACAACGTTTCTAACACCAGTCAGTCATTTGGGAGGAGGCCCAGGTAGAGGAAAACTACACTGCATGCAAGTTTCTTCAAGGCAAGGATCATGCCTTCACTTTGGATTTCACCAAGAGTGCCTAGAATCATATAACACATAAATGACTAACACTCATGCCATGCTTGCAAACACTAAATTGTTTACCAGATTTTTCAGCATTTTGTGCTCCCCGTAGTCAGATATTCTAATCTTAAGGTTGGGCTATCATTAAAAGTTATAGAAGGAAAATCTTTGGGTTTAAAGAGTCAGGATAGAACTGAGTTGCCTTGGATTAGTAGAGTAGCCAGTTTTCTCATCTTTTTAGTTCTACAAGAACTTCTGTCAAGCTATTTTGTGGAGTTGGATATTGATAAGATAAAAAAAGAATTTCAATAAAAACCACCAGCACCTATAATAAGGCAACTCTAACCTAGCCCTAATACATGTCATGGAAGGCAGAATGCTGTAGCTTTAAAATCAGACTGATCTGGATTCAGAGCTCAGGTCCATCACCTACCACTGTGAGCTTGGCCAAATGCCTGAAGTTTTCTTTTTCAAAATTGATTTATCTGTGATGTGGGGATGCTAATGCCTATCTGATCAAATTGTTGCTGAAGCAAATAATGTGCATAGAGCATTCAGCACAGACTCATACAGAAAGCTTGTTAAATGTTAACTCTCTCTGTGACATTGAAGCAGTTTATCAAACTGTAGAAGAGCCTGGCCTCGGCAGTCACAACAGATGTAAGTGGATCACAGGTCCTTTCCTCAAAAGTTCTATAACCTTAGACAAATAACAGCTCTCTGAGCCTCAGTTCACTTATTTATAAAATGGGAATAAATACACTTCAAGGTTTTTTCTGTTTTTTCATTTTATGGTTGAGATAAGTAATGACTTGTACATAATATAATCAAATAGCAATGATTTATTGGTATAATCTTTACATGAGTCCTTTTAAGAAGTTTTCCATTTTCATACATGAGAAAACTAAAGCTCAGAGAGTATAAGAAACCTGCAAAAGGTCAAGGTTCTTGAGTGGCAGAGCCGATATTTGATCCAAGGCCTAACTCGCCCCGAAGTCTATGTCTTTTCCAATATGCAAACCTCTCTCTCCTCAGCAACTCTTCTACTTGTTTCCATGGAACCTCTCAATTGGCTTTCTATTTCTTCTACTCCTGTCAGATTTTTTCAGCATAATAGAGACACTTGGGGGTAAAAATAACAATATATTAAAGACTTATGTGAAAAATTTGAGCTTTTTAGATTATCTAAATAAATTGACACATTATCATAATTTTTAATTCTCTCCATTTCTTGAAATAATATGATTTATGTTAATGGCTGTCAAAGGGCCTGGGTTTTATTAAGGCTATCTCTAAGTTTCTTTTGTTTCTCTAATTATGTATAAACAATAAAGGTTACAAGCACAGTTTAGTCTGAATATAAGCCAAATCCATTTAGATAATTTTCAGTTAATCTAAGACAAATATGCAAACTAAAAAAAAAAAAACAGTACTTAGGACATTTACAGGTATAATTAAGAGTGATAAAAAAATAAATAAATATTTGAGGTAAATTTCTGATGGTAACACTCAGGAATGATTTGTCAGGTTTTATTTTGTCTTTCATAGAAGCATAGGGAACAGGTAATGGTTTATAGATGCAGACTCTGGACTTGGAATTGAGGCTGAATCCTGAAGCTCCAAATTATTAGCTATCATCTTGAGAAAATTCATTATTTTTCTAAGCTTCATTTATCTTGGTAAAAGTAGGGCAGTAAAATCATTTACATTATAAGGTTTATATAAAGATTAAACAAGTTTGTTTTTATAAAGTACAAAATGTAGTGTCTATATCAGTACACAGTAGCTATTATTTTTATTATGCCGCATACTCCATACTCCAAAATCTCCTCAATATGAGATGAATTCCAGAATATGAGATGCAATTCCATGGTCCAAAGGCACATTTCCAGGTCATCAAACCAGGTCACTACCAGTCAGTTAATCATTTACCTGGATTTTTAGCTTCTAAACTATAACATTTTCAATTGTGGCTTTAGCAGTTTAGACAAAGAAACCCATGAGCCATTACGATTGTTAGAGAACTTGTGTCAATATAGCACCAAAACATCAACTCAATTTTTTCAATGGTAAGTTCACTTCAAAACCAAATTAGGAACTAAACTGAACTTGAATAGTAAAAATAGGAACAGTCCTCTGATTGGCTAGACCAAAAAAGGCCAACAGATTTTTTATTTTATCTAATACCTGAAGTAGAAACTCATCTTTTCTGCTTTTCCTTTTGAAGACCATTCTGGGTATTTAAAATGAGTTGACTTGATATTACACTTGCAAATTCTGTGAGATACCTCAAATTCTGTGGAGTATATCAAACTACCATCAGAATGTATCCCTACTCAAAGACATCATGGGTTGTAATCATACAATGTAAAGCATTAACTTACATCTGCCTTTCTGATTACAGTGTCTGTGAGGATATCAGTTGAATGGCTGGGAGACACACTACAGAGTACTATGTGTAATAATAACACCAGCTTCTGCCTCCCAAAACTTGTCCAGGCGATCACGTACCCTTTTTGCTGAGTGGACACAGCACTACTGCTATGTTCCTCCTTAGAGCCAGGGCTCCTGGGGGCAACACAGGGACTCCACCCTAAAGTGCTGCCAACAAGCTCCCTTTCTAAATCTCTCAGGTCTGTATTCTCCATTTCCATCACCACCTCCCTTAACCAGGCCCCTTCAATCTGTTCTCCAGACCACAACCCAAGAGAGCATTTAAAATGCAAATATTATCAAGTAATTTCTCTGCTAGAAACTCCCTAGGGATTTCCTGTTACTCTAAGGATGAAGTACAAACTCTCACAAGCGACCCTCTCAGCTCTTTCTCAACTGAAGCCTGCCTACCCAGAGAGTCTGGTTTCCACATCACCCACAGTACACAGGCACCCTGCCCAACTTTGGGTTGTTAAATCCCCTCAGGGCATTGACAGCCCATTCTCTCTACACAGAATGCTTTCCTTCACTGTATCCCAACTTTTTCTTCTAGGCTTGCATTCAGTTAGCCTCTACAGTCCTCAGTTTATCTGTTTTTACTTCCATTAAAAGTTTACCTGATTGTCCCATACCAGATTAGACATTCCCTTATCAATCTGTAGTTCTTTGAAGCTCTTATCCCAGGTATAGTTAGTTGTATAATAATTGCTAACTATCAGTTTTTGCAGCGGAATGTAAGCACCATGACTGTCTTTGGTTCTCTGTCCTCAGCTCCTAGCACAGCTCCTACTGTGTTCAACACCCAGTGCACAACTCACTGTGCTTCAACAAGAATTTACTAAATGATGAGTGAATTCATGAAGGGATAGGAGGATGAAAATGTGTATATATCGACAGGAACCTCTGTGCTCTTCCAGCTCCAGACTCAGAAGGTAGGATGCTCTAACATGACCTTGATTACTGAGGTAAATTTGCATTATGATGGAGTTGTTACCTGATATAGCCCAGAAACTGGTTCATTTCATTTTCGAACTCCTCCTCAGAGCTTTTCTCACAGATCTCACCATGCCCCTCAGCTGTGGTCTAACATGTGCGAGCATCATTCTATTCGTTCTGTCTCACCATGAGATTCTTGTTTCCCTTGGGACACAGACCAAGGAAGATTCAGATTTTTTTCCCTCCATTGCACCTAGCTCAGAGATTTGCAAAATAAAAATTTAATAAGCATGTTTTTTTCTGACCCTGTACCCTTGTGAAAGATATAATAACAATTCACTCTCTTGGACCTGCGTTATTCATGTTCTAGTTTCCTCATTACTAACCTGTTAACCTTTTCCCTTTCAAGTGAGTCATTAAAAGACCAACTCCCTTTCTTCTATTGATTCAACTACAATGTTTCTGAAGTACTTTAAGTGCTTGAGAAGAGAGGGACAATACATAAGTATAATTATTATGAATGTTATGACCTTTCTTTCAAATCTTCTTAAATATAGGTTCTTAGAGCAAAGACTGCAAATAATATTGAATATGAATTTCAAGTTATTACAATTTCAAGACAACTTATTCATTTCTAACCATTTCATATTGTATTAATATTTATTTTTTTAATGCAGTCTGAGACATTTCTTTTTCAAGTAAACTACCTAATTACATGAAAGAATCATAACATCAGTAGAAGCTCAAATATTAAGCAAGAAATTCAGGCTAAAACATTTGTTTCTTGATTATTTAAACACCATCATAACTGTGATGATAGACAGCATTTACCTGAGATTATATAAATCAAAAGAAATATGTGCTGTCTTAATAAATCTTTGTGAAAAGTCATGACTAAAAAGGTAAAATCCCACTGCATTTTAGACTTCACTTACTGTCTTGTATTTGACATTAAAAAAAAGTTCTCAACAGGACAAAACTCCTATACAGCCATTTTTCAAGCAGAAAATGAACTTTACTTGGAAAAAATTAAAAGATAAAATGAAAGTGTAGAAGTGATTCAGTGTGACCACACACACACACACACACACACACATACACACGACATACACAGACACACACAACACACACACACATGACATAGACACACACACACACACACACACGACATACACAGACACACGTAGACATACACACAGCACACAGCCCTCACACATCACCATAGGTAAGACCTGATCCCCAACCACCAACACAGCAAATTCACCAAGCACTGTGCTTCATATGTTCTGTTGCTTTCTGCTGGAATCTGAGAGAAACTCTGCTTATTTTGTTTTAGTCATTTAAACTATGGCAGACTTCAAAAGGAGCCCAGAAAACTGTGAAACCCTGAACTTGAAATGAAAAAGGCAGGATGAATATTTTTTCCCCAGAGATCAAGAAAAATAAAAGAACTGTTTACATAACTGGGTTCAAACTCTGCCTTATTCTCAAGTTCACAGCTGCTATCTAGGCTTGCATTTGGCACATAGGCTTTCATCATGGCCATATTCTCATGAATGTGAGCAGCCACCTGCAGACGTGCAGTGTGGACTTTTATCATAAAGGAGACCACTAACCTACTCAAGATGACTCCTTGATGGCAATTCATGGCATAGCACTTAATATCAAGTCATGATTTGATAAGATTTATATTGACACATGCACATTACAGTAATATATGCAGGGATCACAGTGTTTTCATTGGGAAAAGCAAGGTTATCATTAGAGAAGCTCTACCTCTGGCCCTTTAAATAAATAACATATCTATCAAATGGCACCCAGGGTCAGTAAATAATTCCCCTCTTAGTGTCTCTGCAAATAAACAAACAAACAAACAAATAAATAAAAGCGGGGGGGGGGGGTGTTACAGAGTGTTTTCAAAGCATAACCTAAGTGCTTTATGAGCATTTTCTCATTTAACCTCCCTCCCCTCAACTACCCTATGTAGTTAGACTTATAGTAGCCCTATTTTACAATTGAGTATACTGAGGCTAGAGTAGGTAATTGCCCTAATTCACCTCTACAACAATGCCTGGTATAAATAAGTGCTCAAATTTGTAGAAGGGAAGAAAAGAGAAAGGGAGGGTGAGGAAATCAGATAATGAAACTGCTTTTTTGCAACTAAAATAATGAATGGAGAAATTCTAGCCTAGAGCGATGGTGTTTAATCAAAGAAATGAGGAGATTTTCTTAAGATATTTGAAAAAGTGAGATTTTCATAAGATATTTAATAGAAACAAGTACTTATTCATCACTTGCTATATGCTTGGCACTAAGCGTTTTACTTATATTAATATACATTAAATTTTATTTGACTGTATCAACTCATATTAATGTTTAATTCTTACAGCAACCCCATTTTACAAATATATAAAGTCAAATGTGTTAGGTCAGGTATCCTCAAAGCAGAGCTTGAGATAGGTTTTCTTGTGCAAGTGATTTATTGAGGCAGTGAGAGAATACTATAGGTTGAACTGACATGAGTCTTGGGGGCTGGTCCTTTATACTTTCCATCAGTCCATCATTGGCTGCAGGCAGGGGTTAGGGTTCAGGCAGTTCTCTGGAAAAAAGGTATCTGTGAGCTGTTATCAGCCAACACATCATCATCATTATCATCATCACCATCATCGTCATCATCACCATCATTGTCATCATCACCATCATCGTCATCATCACCATCACCATTACTATCATCATCAACATTATCATCAACATCATTTGGGAGATGCATGCACCTTCCTGAGATAAGGAGTCTGAGTGAAGCATCAGTATAGTCCACCATATCAAATGATATGCTTCAAGTCACCCACGTGGTGCTAATGCCCTTAAGATGGATGGCCAGGCTGCGCCACCTTCTCCAACCTTATCTTCTGGTTAAAGTTTCAGAATTGTTTCAGAAACTCATTGCTCAGATTTTGTACCTTATGTTTGAGTGAGATGAAATGCAAGGAACAGATAATAAAGGCAATGAAGTTAATCAGGGAGGCCAGGGAGACCATCCTTCCAGAAACAGTGACTGAGCTGAGCGTAGGGAGGGAGTCTGGATTTTCTTTTTACAGACAGATCCCATCACATTAATCCTGTTAGGGAAAACATCAGCAGTTCCCCATTGCCTATAGAATAATAGCTTTACTTCTTAGAATGGTTTCCAAGGTTGCCTAAATCTGACTTCAGACCACGGACTACCTGCTCCAGGTATATATCCACATACTTTAGGTCCTGCCACATTGAACTACTCACCAGTCCTTGAACATGCCACACATTTCTTCATAATGACCCTTCTGAGTGTGATGCCCTTTCTCAATATCACTTTCTCCCCATTCCCTTGCTCACTTTTTTTTCCACTGCTGGAAATTCTACTTACTCTACAATGCCCAATTCCAATGCCACCTCTTCCTTCATTGTAGCTTTCCTCAGTGCTCTCAGTGGGTTTAATTATCTTTGTTTATGTTCCCTTAATGAGTTATGCAGTTCCTCTCCATGCACATACCACAGTCTTCCTTCCTACATTATGTATTTCTTCACTAGATGGAAGAATTCTTAAAAGCAATAAAAGAAGTCGAACTCTTTTAGTTGCAAGTAATAGAAACTCAACTCAAACTATCTTAAGCTAAAAATATTTTTTGCTGGTTTTCAGAACATAGAAGTCTAGCTCCATACATGGCTGAATCCAAGAACTAAAATGATGTGCAGTTTCTCTCTCTCAGCTTTGGCTTTATCTGCAGGCGAGTAAATATATTCACAACAGCTTATCATTGGGTTTATCATTCTCACAGCTAGCATTTCTAGTGAAAGAGGTGAGCTGTTTCCCTAGAAAGCACTTGAGACCTTCTTAGCTAGTGGTTCCACATAGAATAACTCTCTCCCCAAAGTCCCTGTTGGTTCTGCATCCATCAGTGCCAGCTCCTGGACCTGCCACTGGGTCCAGGGCTCAGTATCCTGATTGGCGGGCTTGGGTCATATGACAACCTTCACTTGATTAATAACTTTATCAAAATGACGTGGACAGATTACCAAATAGAAAAGAGAGGTCCTGCTACTAGAGCACAGAGAAGAGATGATAGACAAGCAAAATTCACTCTAGCTGTCAATATTATTACTCCTGAAAGAAGAGAGGGTTTGTGATGCCACCAAAAACAAACAAACAAAAATAAATAAGGGAATGAGAGAGTGGATAAATGGAGGATGGAGAGAAGAAGCAATGTCAAGGGACCCAACAATAAGCTCAACCAGTTGGCATCTTGCATGAAACGAGAGAATTAAGCCTAAGGTCTGTAGGTCAGTGTCCTTGGGGAGTTCTTGCTCTGCAAAAGAGTGATGAAAAGCTCAGTCCTGTTTTAAGACAAATAGTCTTACTTTGCAGGGCTCCAAAATAAGGAATGCCATAAAACTTTATGGGTATGGAAAGAAAAGTAAGAGGAACTTTGGCTTTAATGAGCAGTTAAAATATATTCTCTTCAATCTTTTAAGAACATAATAAAAAGTAAAGAGCTCAAAAAGAAGAGCATGTTACATGTTTTCCTTTGTTGTTAAGTTTTTACTAACTTAAATTTTAAAAAAGCAGTCAGTTCATGTAAGGGTACAGTACTGGTTATTTTATGTTTAAGGTTTCCTTTTTTCTTGTTAAGTTTTGCTTTTCTATTTTTTATAATTTTGTTTCCCCCCCAATGTTGAAGCATTTTTGTCTTTGTTTTAATACAGCATTGCATTTAAACAAGGTTCTTAGTCACACTGGAACATGGTCACAGGAAAGGCTAAACTGAGACTCACAAAGGTGACACTGATGACTTATGAATCTTATGGGCAGGAGGCTCAGAGCTGTTTTCTGAGAAGCAGAGAAATAGCCAAGCCAGCCTCTCAGGACTAAGGGAACTCATTCATGACATAAATTACCTGGAGGAAGATGTTTTCATCACACACATAATTGGTTGTACAGGGAATCACACTTGCAGTTTGGGCCCTGTCACATTCATTATACAAGTCTTTAAATGTCAACCCTGCATGAGTTAATTCCCTTCCTACTGCCATCATGTGATGCTGGAGAGTCACTATGTGTTGTCAACAGTCATGGCATAAGGGCTATCTTGTGGATAACCTTTTAATCTTTCTCAACAACTTCAAAGCTGACTGAAATATTCAAGTTTCTGAGACCCACTTCCAACCACATTGCTGCCCCCAAAACCTATTCCTTTGGATTCTAGAATTGGAATTTTTTCATAATTTTTTTATGTTTTTTTCATAATTCTAGAAAGTGACTCAGTACTATTCTGCCTGCAACTGTATTTTGAAATCATATTTATTATGACTAGAGCTTTGTACAGAAGTAGAGTTTAGCTATATTTTAATAATATAACACTTCTTTAGAGTAACCTTAGAGTATCTCTCACAACTGATTCTTAACAATGTAGGCCCCTATCTAGTATTTTTCATAAAAGTTCACCTTTAGTTTAAATAATTGCTTTCCCATCTCACCTTATTCTCTTAGATTTGGTATCTAAAAGTGCTTCTCAGTGACTCTCAATGAATGCCCTAGAGAATTTATTAAAAATGCAAACTTTGACTCAGTAGATGTAGGGCATTCATCTACATTGTAATTTTTTGCAATCATGCTAAGTGATTCTAATGCAGCCGGTCACAAAGTTGGGACCCCACTTTGGGAAACACTGGCACAGTGTTGAGAGTTAGGGCTAAGCAGTCAAAAAGATATAAAGTAGGTCTTTGTTTAGCCTCTAACTAGCTGAGTTCATTGAGCTAATTACTTAACTTTAAATGCCTCAGTTTTCCTTCTAGAAAATAAGGACATTAACAGTTTCTGTCTCACAAGGTCATTGGGTGAAATCAATGGGATTATGAAATCAGTTAAACATAGTGCCGGGTGACACATACATGCTCATTACAGTTTATGATTAGAATAAAGATTGGTACTTAAGAGGCACTTAGTAAATGTTGCAGAATATTTTGTGAAGGAAAATTACATTAGTACAGCTTGATTTCCAGGTGGATAAAATGCTATCCTAAATCTCCCTTATAACAATGGGTCAACAAGAAAGAGAGGCTGCTTCTGTAGTCTTTAGAAGTAGGGCTGCTCAAGAGAGGAGACTGGACTGAACAAATACACTGTTCACTTTAACAACCAAGAAATATTTATTCTAAGTCACTTCAAAATCTCAGTGAGTGCAGGGTATTTTTAATATTACGTACAAATATAATTTGTAACTCTCAGTTCTAATCAGCAAAGATTAAACTGACATAGAGAAGAGCACGAAGGCAGAATTTTTATATACAAATAAAATTTAAGAAGGCATAATATCGTCCATATCAGAAAGAGACCGTGAATCACAGATTTAAAATACAAATCAAACAAAACATCCTGGAGCATTAGCAGGAATGTCATTGGGAGTAATGAGGCATTAATGGAAATAGCAATCTATAAATAACGATAATTATAATGGGCTCCAAAAGGACATGGCTCTAATTTGAGGTTATGTGTATCAGATTTTGCAATATTCCCTACTTGATTTTCTTAAACTCTTGGGGATTATTATTTTTCAATAAAGATTTTAACTATTTTCAGTGAGTGACATATTATAACTTACTTTGGCTCTTACAATGACCATGTATTGAACACTTACTATGTGCTGAGCATTTATATATGCTCATTTTTTAAATTAACATTCACAACAACTCTCTGAGATAGATGATCACGATTTCTGTTTTACAGATTATGAAATAGAACTCAAAACTCTGCAGAGTTGTCTGACCAAAGTGACCTAGGGGTAATGGACATGTGATTTAAACTTTGATGTCTCCCAGCAGTAATGTCCTTCTGTACTGTATTGTCAGTCACTAGTGATTAGTGAGCCAGCCAGATGAGGCTATGGACCTTTGTGCCACATCTGGCCTACTGTAAACCATGGCAGTTCTCCATGGAACCCTTAGTTTTCAGCTCTGTCTCCTTGTGATGATTAACTGAAACAGACAGTTGCCCAGTTTATACATGGCTTTGGGCAAATTATATAACCTAATTATTCCAAAGTACATCTAGTGACCCAAAAGATTTGGGAAATGGGAGGCTGATATCTGTGGTCATTATTTTCATATTTATTCATTTATATTGAGAAGAAAAGTGGTAAAATTATTTGGATATGCTTATTAAATATTAAGAACCACATTAATGACAATAATGGTTAAACTATATTAAGCACATATGTCATGGGCTAAGCACTTTACATGCAATATCTTATTTAACTCACCCAACACTGTGATGAGGTATTTACCTTCATTGTAAAGATGAGTAGATACAGATTCAAAAACCTTATGTGACATGACCAAGGACTCATAACCATAACAGCCAAGCCAGAATTGTTACCCAGTTCATGGCCTTGTAAGCAAGGAAATTAACACAAATGAGTGAAAGGAAGGGGCCATGGAAAGTGCCAGAGCACATGCAAGTTTGTAGGGGTGGCTGTGCAGGAATGTGAGTTCAGGTCTTCTAATTTTTTTTCAAGTCAGTAATCTGAATATTTTTAATGTAAAATCTTCTAATTTTAAAAAGCTAACATCTATTTATTTCAAATGTATTTCTTTAAACATTTTGAGTGCTTGATAAACATACCTGTAAGTAGAGGCTTGTCTTGGATTTCTTGGATGCTATCTCTATCTATAATTTGTGCTCTTAGTCCTAAGGCTACAGGAATTCCAATGTCTCTTTAGGTCATCCCTGTGAATGGCTATATCCAAGTCTGTCATTTCTAAGCTTTACAGCCTCTTCTTCCTTCAATAAATAGAACACCGTTCCCAGAACTCCTCTTCCCGGGTACAGACTTCCACTGCTCTAACCCCAAGACTGATAAACGTTTGTTCTTCCAAAGGTACAAGGGTCAACTTTTTATTAAAAGAAATACATGGTACTTTTTGAGGGTTATTTGCGTTTTTAACTTGAGAGATAATAAACATATATTTTCCAGGGCAGAATTCCTTCAAATATGACCTTATGTGTGGTGTCCTTAAATTTTTTATTTTCCTGAAGGCCACCTACCTTCTGTTAGCCTGATGCACCCAGTACTGATGGCAGTGTGATAGCATGGAAATTGGCTACATCTAGATTTCCATCTTGGAATCCAAAATCTTGTTTCAATCAACAGATTTGCCCTTTAGGGAATTTTCCTAAGACAGCTGGACTCCCAGCGTGCCTAATCTCCACTCGTCTTTATCCAAAGCAAAACGGAAAGCTCCACAGGCTTAAAAAGGCTGAGCAGCACCACTTTATGCATTTATTCCCCTTCCCACTCATGTTTATTAATATCTGAGCAGAAATGTGGCAATGAGAAGTTTTGATGTGCATGAGGAGGGTGGTTAGATCAAGTGAGAATTCTTAGTTTAATATAGTACCAACCAAGTAGGCTGTGCTGAAAAAGAGAAGGAACATAGATCCTAAATCTATTTGTAGGTCAGGATTTAGATCCTAAATCTGTTTTGCACAAAATAACTAAATGCCGGTTTGAATTAGCAAATAAACTACCAAGTAATGTAGAAAACTGAGTTGTGACAAAACATTGTTCTAAGCCTGGCCTATAGATTAATAAAATAAATGTCATTTCTCTCTGCAAAGTAAGAGTTCTTTGGTGATATATACTATTTATATATACCATTTAAGAAATATGGTTTTGGTGGATCCTTAAAACTTTTGCAGAATTGGGAGACCTACTCTAGTAATGCACAGCAGTCACTTTGTGATTAAAGGGATGAAAATATCAGTTTATGAGTATTCACAACTTTCTCTCTTCTCTATCAGAAAGAGTTTGGATTTTGCCTACTCTTTTCCTTTCTCATCTTCCACGAAGCGTTCATCCACTGGGGATGCTAAATTAGGAGACTAGGTGAAGGGAAAAGCTGAAAGCACAGAGGAAATCTCACTGTTTAGAGAACCTTAAGCAGAGCACAGAGGTGTGGGAGAGGTGACAATCAAGAGGGGTAACAGATTGAATGGAGTAGACGAGGAGGAAGATGGTTCTACAGAGGTGGATGAGATGTTGCAGAGAGCATTAGAGAGAACAGATGATTATAATAATATCCCCATCATGTTGCTTGAGAGATGCTACGACTCATTAAAATTCTTATCTTTCAATTTCAAGTTTCTGGTGGACTAAACCACATGGATTATAGCTTTAATGGGTTGACACTGTAAATGGCATTGCTTGTTCACCCCTCCCTTGCTCTCTATCAGGCCCTCTAATTATTCCCAAAGAGACATAGATACTTAACACAGAGGCACAAACACATGTGACCTGGTTTTCTCAGCCAGGGATAAGGGATCCTTTCAATAAATGTAAAACTATCCCCAGATTTTAAAGTAATTTTCCTCTGGGAAGTTAGGGGTCAGCATTTAGTGGTAACTTCAAGAAGTTTATTGTGATCTTGTCGGAGAGACAGGCAATTATGTGACTCTTTAAACTTCTTTATATCCATTTAATCAATAAATATTTAATTGACCATTTACCATGTATCAGGCACATGTTCTTTGTTCTAAGGATGGAATAGTTAACAAAAACAATTACTCCTCTTTCACAGAGCCTACATTTCTTTCTCACATCTCTTTTTCTAAAAAAAAATTCTCTTATTATGCAAAAAAAATGTATGTGGCAGGTTATAAACTTGATAGTTAAGTCACTAAGAAAATTAAACCATATATCAGAATCCTCATGCTAGAATTACAGGGAAACAAGGATTATAGCAAATATTTCCTCCTTTATCCATCCAAAAGTAACTTTTACCCTCAACTTAGCAGAGCCTGGCATATTTTCAAAAATTTCAGGGAGACAAGGAGATGCAGGGTCCATGATCCAAGCCGAAGTTCATCGGGCTAGAGTAGAGTGCTATCTAAATCACTGTGTATTTTGAATTGCATAACCCTAGTCTTCATCACCTGTAACATGGGTTAATCATAGTACCTACCTTGTTAGGGGTTTTGTATGGATTAAATGAGCTAATTCATGTGAAGTACTTAGCTCAGTGCATGCCAGAGAGTGTGCGTTCAATTTTTATTGTTATCTATTTTTATTCTTTTGTTTTCCTTGCCCTTAAAAAATGGAGGAGTTTAGTGCCTCTTAAGTCAGAACTCTCTTCACAAAAGAAATGAAAAAAATTATGGATGAAAAAGACTCACTGACAAGTGAAGGAAGTGGTGCATGAAGCAAGTTACACTGTGATATATATGTAAGGGAGGTGGCAGGTCTGTGCAAGATCTAAAACACACAAAACACTCTCAGATAAGAACAGAGGCTGTGGTTTCTCTACACAGCATATGTGTGAGTCTCTGTCTCTTTGTATATCTATATAACTAGTGAAATAATTTTCTATTAATCACAACTAGATCTCTGACTGCAAATGACAACTTTGCTAAGCTTGCATCACTGAGGAAATAGTAAGACTCTGCCAGTACTGCTTCCATGGTCCAGGAGCTGTTTCCAGCTCTCCAAATCTAAGTACCTTAATATGACAAAGTTATTATCTGAGTGACATGAACAAACAATGCAAAATGCCAGTATCAAGCCAGTAAGGTAATTTCCTAGGCTAAGGCCTCACTTAACAAAGAATCATGTGACATCTTTATACTCTGATCTTTCCAGAGCTTGGATCACCATCTAGGTTTTCAAGCAAAATTTTCTGTCACTCTGATTCCTAAATTTGTCTCCAACCATTTCAATGGAAATGTTGCTGGAAATTAAATCATCAGATGAAAAGATGTATCGAATAATTTCTAGGATGGTCTAATTCTGATATTCTCTATTAAATGGTGATTTCATCTCATTCATTCAGTGATATTCTCTTCCATTTTGAGGCAGCTTCTGTCTTCATTCTCTGTGCTACTCTGCTTACTGCTAGGAAGCGGGATGGTTCAGTAGAAGAAGCACTAGGAGGTCAATTTGACCTGGATTCAAATCCTGGTTCTGCAGAATACCAGTTATTTGATGGTTAGCTGCTCCCAGAGTCTCAGATTTCTTACATGTAAAATAGTAATCATCCAGCAGTGAGGCCCTGAGCATTTGAGGTAATCTCTGCACACTCACTAAATGTGACTATTGCTATGATGTGTTCCTCAGAGTCTTTGCCCGTCCCTTCTTCAGCTTCTTTCTTATTTCCTCTTGAAATATTCTCTTTAATGGCAACATTATCAAAGACACAATGAGTGTACAGCAGTGGTTGTAATAATGCACTTTGAAGCCAAACTTTCTTGTTCTACTATGGATTAGTGTTTTACTTTGGGCTCATTTTTTAATTTCCTGTGCCTCAATTTTCTTACAGAGAAAATGAGGATGGTAACAAATACTAGCTCAAAGAGTTGTCACAAGGCTGAAATGAATGCCACATGCAGAGCTTTTATACTATGAGCCATTATTTTTTATTCATATCTGAAAATTGTCAAACATTGGATCAGCATAATGTCATCAAATCCAGTAGAAAGAAAGATGGGATCTGGGGGACAGAATATCAGAAAAAGGAAAAAAATGACAACCTGTTTATTTCACATCTTACACATCCTTAATGGCAAGTAGCAGAGGACCAGAGAATCTCGTGCAGAATTTATAGGACTTCAGCCCTCCTTAGTGTGAGCTCTTTGAAGAAAAAGACTATTCCTTGCTTATCTGTGTATCCTTAGTGCCTTGCCCAAAGAAAAACTCAGGAAATATTGTTGGAATAAATAAAACTAGGTCAGAAAAGGAATATGGAGCTTTGAGATACTGCGAGACTACCAAACCCTATGACTTATTTGCTGATCTGAATAATTGCAAATAGTAACATACAAAGTAATCTAAAGTCCTTTTCAGCTTGTCTGTAGGGGACCTAGAACCAAGTCTGCTTGCTCAGGAGATTTCCAGGACACTCTTCAAAGCCATTAAAATATCTGGAGAGGCCTGACCAACCAGGACATCTGGTCAACTTAATAAAGCATTTGCTTTGGGGCACTGTTCAACACAAGTAACTTAATCCCTTGCTGCAGCAAGGATTCTTTTTGGATCATTTTTTTCTGACTGCAGGGTGCCCTCCCCAAAGGTAGGACTATTATCCATATGACCTCTCAAGATCCATTTCTCTCCTGTGATGAATTTGGTGGCCTCCTCTGGTGGCTTGAAAGGGTTCTTTTCCCCCTCCTCCTTCTTCAGCATGAGTCATCTATTTCATCTTGCCAGTAGGATACTTCCTTTGTTCATTCCCAAAATGCCCCTGTAAAAAAGTCATGAAGGAAATAAAAATAAACCCTTCGGAAGCAGAAATGGCTCATTGGGCAGCTGCCTGCCTGTTCCAAAGCCCTGTCTAGTTAATGGAATAGAGTTGTTTCAGATGGCAGCTCTGAAGTTAGACTGTCTCAGTTCATGCCTTTGCTCTACTTGCCAGCTGTGTTACCTTGGGCAAATTACTTAACCTCTCAACGTTTCCATTTTCTCTTTGTAAAATCGGGGTAAGGAGAAGTACCTACCTCATAGTGTTTTGTAAAGATTGAATGCATTAATACAAGTAAAGCACTTTGAACAGCATCTGACATATAGTCAAAGCTCAATAAAAATTACCTTGAATTTTTATTTCTGAGGCCACTCTAAATTCTCAGCATTGAATGCATGTGTGAATAAATAAAAAATGGAGTCAAATGACTTATAGAACTGAGAGTAAAATTTTGTGATGACCATGGTACTCATTCTATTCATTCACCCCTTCCTATCTAGTTATTCACTAATGTCAGTAGCCTGTTTTGAGAAGGAAATTCTTCATTTGTTTCACTAAACAATGTCATTCCCCCTAAACAAGTCTGAAATAATTTAAAATATTCCATTTTCATTCTCCTTTAACTCTGAATCATTCTCTATTTCTTCTAATGTGAGAGGCTGATTTTTAAGGGAGGATTTAAAAAGAGGGGGAAGGTAGGTATTGTGGCAGTTTAACTCTTGTTTTAAAATGTGTCCTTAAATAGCGTGCCCTTGCCTTGGCAACCAGGAGTAGAATGGCAAAGAGTTATGTTCCTAGTGGAGAGTGCTGAGCTGTCAGCATGCCAGTATTGTTTATGCTGCTTTCCCTTCTTGCTTTTAGTTGCAAATGAAATAAATTTTTGGAAACCACTCACCATGTATTGACATCTGTGAATGAAGACCAAAAAAATCACTCACAGAGTACAGTAGACTAATCTGAGATTTTTCAGGAGAGAGAGTTACATTTTATAATTTTGTTTAGGTCATTCTGATTTTATATTTTCTCTACTTAGAAGAGAACTGGCAGGGGTGTTTGACAACTAATGATGGATTCATCTGGCACCCACTGTCATTTGTTTCTCAAGCACATAGGTGGCAGAGGTGAGCCATCTGCATTTTTCTGGATTTCTGCTGCCATGTGTACTAAGAAGCAAGGATAAAAGGAAGTAGGTGGCTAAAACATCAGCTGAAAGTTTCCAACACCAGTATTGGTTGAAGAAAAGTATAGAAATTTCTATCACTGTTTTCTACAAGGACAGTATGATACAGAGCAGATATAGGAGAGAAGGTGAATAAGGCTCTTTCTATGTAGGCCTGTTCCCTGGCAAAGAAGCCCACCATCAAAGAATACAGTAGGGTTCCTGTTGCCCTGAGTGGTTTGGAAAATACATTTCTAACCAGTAATGGTGCCAGCAGTTTGCTCTGCCACAGCAAATCAACTGTGATATTAAAAAGAAAAAGAACCTGGCAACGTGGAAATGATCCCACCTAGCAGTCTTTCCCAAAACAAGAGGCTTGATTTTGCTGCCCAAATAAGAGTGACAGAACTGATTAATCCTTTATTCCAAATGCCATTCTTCACCATCAAATTTCATTTTTTAGTTTTTAATTTTTTATATGAAAAGGCAACATTGTGACTATTTAAATGGCCCAAGTGAAGTGAAGTTTTGACAATTACACAGTAAATTTAAGCCAGCTAAACTAAGAAAAAATTGGACCATCTAAAAAAAAAAAATCTATTGTCCCAGAACTTTCTGGATTGGTTCACTCTATGGTGAAACCACTTTCTTTACTGCTATAGTAACTCACACAGTCATTTGGATTATTTAATCTATACAGACAGCTGATCTAGATAATTTTAGACTCAACATTGACCTTTTTGCAATCTGAATAATCTACAAGGCTGAAATTAACAAGAGAATTTCTAGCTCTTTTCTTATTTTGTGCCAGATCATCTCCATGAGAAGCACCAGGAAGAGTATGACCTTTGGCCGTTGAGCACTTCCACTGGCCAGGTGCAAAACGGCTTCAAATGGGATAGTAAGTTCACGTGTCCAACCCTTGGTTCTCAGATACTGTAAGAGCTCGAGAAGCATGTTTTCTTTCTCCTTTCAGCAGCTGTTCCTCCCGCAGTTTGACTTTACAGAATTGAGTCTACAAAGGTGCAGGCTCTTCATCTACAAATCTGAGGCTCATGTGGCTGTGTGGAACCACCAAAAGGCCAGTTCACATAGTGATATTTGAGTTCCCTGATCTCTTCACCAGAACTTTCCAAGTAAAAGTAGTAAGAGCTAGGTCCATGCTGCTCTAATAAACAAGTAAGTAATTGTGTAGCTTTGGATATCTGAGTGATTTATGGCACGTTACTTAATTTCTCCAAGCCTCAGTTTCTGCATCTATGAACTCCATAACATGTAGTGTGGCAGGCAGGCCTCATACCAGGCTCCAGGAATATATGCATGAATATAGGGAGTCTCTGATGTCTGGCAGAGCAGTCTATGTGCAGGGATAGGTGTCTTAGGAAGCATCCACCTGTGGCGTTGTACCAGATGTTACACTAGAGAAAGACAGACAAGGAGAAGCCAAGTGAGAAAAGTGGGAGCAGTGAGTTCTACTTGGGGAAATGGCATGAGGCTCAGAGGAGGCAAAGGAGAAAACTGGGTAAAGATGCTTTTTACCAATCCACTGCTACTATGCTGTCTTAAAAGAGCCCACATGCCAGTGAACAGGAAAGACAACATTGTAAAAAAGTGCGAGAGTTGTTTAGGAAGAGCTTCTATAAGATGATAGCATTGTGTTCTTCCCTTTGCCAACTGTTACTTTAGAGTTCCAGGTAATCCTTGTTTTCTGAAATTTAACTTAACTAAGGTTGTCTGGGTTCCAAGCTAAGAAATTCCAGCTCTGCTCTGCATCTCTGTATTAGGAAAGACTTTTTTTATTTTTTAAATTTATTTTTATTTTTTATTTTTTTGCAAATGATAGAAACCTATTCAAACTTCCTTAAGAAAAAAAAAAAGATAAAAAGAAAAAGAGAGGAATCGATTGGCTCACTTAACTGGAGATCCAGGGCTGTTTCTGGTTTGAGACAGATCTAGGGCCTCAAACGAGAACTGGCCAGTTTTGCTCCTCATCTTTCAGTTCAGCCTTTTTTCCTCTTGGCTATTTTCTCAGGCAGGTTCTCCAAGTCAGCAACCCCCAAAGAGAGTCCCTTTTTTGCCAATAGCTTCTGCAAAAGTCCAGTATGTTTTTATTTTCTTGGCTTGAGGCACATAATCATTCCTGAACCATTCACCAAAATAACAAAGCCCATGTACCATTGGCTCTTCAATATAACATTTTTGGTTCTTAAAGCTGCATTTATTTGGACCTCCTGGTATATTTCTGCTGAAAGATAATCACAGTGGATTATTATATTCAGATTTTGAACACTAGGGATTCTAATCTGGAGTTTGAGAGTTTGCAATTTCAATCTCCCTTTCCCTCTTCCCCACTTTCTTTCCTCACCCCCCACTATTGAACAAAGATGTGTTTACACAGAGGCAAAAAATGTTCTCTTAACCAGACTCAGAGATTCTAGGGCACATGGACATTTTCTCCTTTTGAAAGAGACAGAATATTTGGATATGACTTCAACTTTTCTCTATGTACCCAACCTTTTCTTTTTTTTATTTTATATTTTAACAGTTGAATTTGATCCTTCAACCATCACACCTCTTCCCAAGAATGGCACTAGACACCATGAAAAACTTTAAAAAATGAAAATGTAGAACACACAATAACCCTTTATTCCCATTTACTCTTTCATTGTAATTATTATTTAACAGAACTTTGGATCCAAGACTGGAGCCCCTTAGCTCTCACCATATCTGCCTCTACTCTTCTTACACATTTAATGATATGAAATTAAGGTGATATTAAATCCCAAAGTCCCATATTTTTGTTCAAGACCATCTCCCTCATTATCCTAAACCTCAAAGAGTTCAGATATAATGACTGACAGGGATAAGCACCCTTCCTATGTGATTCCATAAAGGAGGGACCTACAGCCCCAAAAGTCTCAAAGTCATATAGGTTCAGCCAGTAGAGTTGCCACCAGAAATCTCACTACAATGTTTGATACCCTGTATAAACCATGCAGCTCTTTTTAGCTTGTATGGAAGATTTCACATGTCTAGCTTGTGGCCATACATGGCCCGGCCAACTTACACATGTGAATTTAGAATTTAGTTCCTCTATGAGCACTGCACTGAATAAGCGTTCTATGGAGTTGTGGCCAAAGTTTATTTCTCCTGAATTGCATCATTGTAGTTCTCCATTCAGTAAGGTGGTTACAGAGCAAAGAGAAGCTGAACTGAAAGAATGACTCCAGGACAAACTCTACAAGACACTGTTTTCACAGCTTAAGAGTGTTTGTCATGTGGTCAGGCTTCTGATGGGTTGTCTAGACACCTGGCCATTCAGGCTGCCATTTTTACCTGATTCATGGTGAAGTTTGAAGAGCTTTCCTTATAACCCCCAAAAAAACATGTGCGCACATGTGTGCGCGTGCACACACACACACACAGAAAGGAGGGAAAGCTTTAAAGAGATTTGTATAAACTGCGATTTTTACTGAACATGGTGCTTCCCAAAGTTCTCCAGGTTCTGTCTGAATGGTTTAATGTTTTCACTTGGTCACCAAATTTCCTGTATAAAGAGAGCTTAAACATCTTATTTGAGAAAGACTCTGCAGCTGTACAAATACAGTCTGCCTGAACATTAATCCATCTGTCAGGTGAGATTTCCTTCTTTAAATAGCAAGAATTCCAAGTGGGGTGGATTATTGTCTATTCTATAAAAGTTTTCAGCTATGAAAAGCTGAGTTATAGTAGTATCTATTTAGGATTCTCTGGGAATTTGGTTTCTGGTTTTCATGGGAAACCACTTGGACCAAGAATTTCAGCATTGTATTTGATTCTGACCCACTCCATGAAAGGTCCCTTAATGATTCTTGCTATCTCAAAATTATAGGTGCTTATTGTATATCAGCTAAAGTACTGAGAGCTAAGGAGCTAAAGGTGAGTAAGCATACCTAAATTCAAGGAACTTGCAAAATGAAGAACAGATATTTCAATACAATATGATACATACTTTGTGATACAAATAGAGTGATATACAAAAATGGGATCAACTTTGGATAGGCAGGTGTGTTTCAGGAAGGCTTCTCAGAAGGTACCTGAGCCTGGGGATTGAGGAACAAGTCGATGTAGAGAGGGGTGGAAATTTCAGGCAGAGAAACCACCTTGTATAAAGATACTGAGGTATGAAAGAAATTTGAAAAGAGAACCCTGAGTAGCTTCAGAGGGTCTAATAGAGGGAGGATGTGGCAAGCTTGACAAGAGTCAAAGCATGCAGAGCCTCTGGATCATTCTGAAGTGTGGAGTTATTGAAGGCTTCCATCAGAGGAGTGATCTGAACAGATTTGTCTTTCTGAAAATTTAGCATGGAGCATGGCTAATCACTTTCTACTTATTTTCTATGTCAAATATCAGTAATTTATTTAGCTCACCCATCTATTCATGATTCATCTATTCCAGAGATAGAAAATATATATTCCAATCCCCCACTTCCTTCAGCCATAGAGATGTACCTAATCAGTTTTAGCATCTTTCTCACTAAATCCAGATGCAGACTGAAACTCTCATTTCAACCCTAATATTCAGGCATTCACTATCAACGAATCGGAGTTGATCCATAAACGCAATTAAGGAAAGAGGTCATAAAGATAAGCAGAAAAAAAACTACTATTTTAAGACATGCTTTAAAAGGATCTTTTGCATATTTAAAAACATGATATTTTGTCAGTCTTCAATGACAACTTGAAAAAAATGTTTTGCCATATAAATGTATTTGGATGAAAAATAAAGAAAAACAAACAAAAAACTTTTTAGGTCAGGAATGAAAGACAGTATTTTAAACTTGGCAACTGCTGGGTCATTGAAAAAAATGATACAAAAAAAAAGGTAGGGGGTGGGAGGGAGGGAAGGAGCAGGAGGAAGCCCCCTTGGTCACTTAGTAGAATTTTCTTATGTTCTTTTAGTGAAAAGCTTGAACATTTTTTCTCTAAAGCTTTATTTTGTGCAATACAACGTAAAATGTTCTCTCTGGTCAGAACAGTGCTTTGCATCATTCAAGATATATTCTTTTTATAGGAAACTTTCCTCTAATAACCATCCAGAGCACATACTTTGGCTGAAATCTCTAGTGTTTAATGTGAGAAAAATGTTTTTATGACATATGCAAACAATAATCAGTATAACAAATGAGAAATCAGTATACTGAGGAATAATAAAGAATATAGAAAAGGCATAGTGAATAGCTATAAATGAGGCCATCCCTCAGCTGATTATCCTACTGCCCTCTTCAAAGAAAAAATTAAAGCTGTCAAAGAGGAACTGGTTTAGCTTTCCTGACTGCTACCTCTCAATCCGCACTCACACTTAGATTCTGCTCTTTCTCCTCTGCTCAATGGGAAGAGGTGCCATCCTACTAAAGGCTAACTCCATGGTCCATTTTATTCTGCCTTCTTTAAGGACCTTGCCCCATCACTGATTCCTTTATTTTCCTGTATCTTTAGCCTCTTCTTTTTCAATGCCAACATATTTGAGTCCTCTCCAACTCTTTTTTTCCCTTGTCCAACCATAAAATGGTCCAACTATGTTATAACTCCAAACTTTGTTTCTATCCTTTTGTTACTAGACCCTTCCCAGGTTATCTTATATGTCTCCAGTTCCCCTCTGCCCACTCAGTTATTTCTGAATCCTGTCCCTAATGCCCACTAAAGGTACTATTGCTTAAGTTATCAGTGACCTCCTAATTGCCAAATGTGATAGGCATTTTTCAGTTCTTATTAATATCTCAATGACCATAGACTCCAATCCTAATTCCTTCTTGAAAGTCTGCCCTTCTTTGGGTCTGCACCATTAAGAAACTCTTTCATCAAACCCATCCCAGCCCCTTCATTTTTTTTGTGTAACCTCTCTCTGGGTGATCTTATCATCCATTTCAGTGGCTCCGGACCTAGATATTCCTGATTACTGGATATATCCCCTGAAATGTCTCATAGACTCTTCTGATCCAGTATGATTGAACTAAACTCCAACTTAACATGTTTCTTTTCCAGAATTGCTTCCATATTTCATTAAATGCCACTATTGTTCCCCAAGCTGTTTTATTCAGAAGCCTTGAAATCATCCCTGAAACATTATCCCTCAACTTCTTTTATCCCATTTTTTTCTCCTTAATAGATATCCATTTGACCCAACTGCCTCCACCTGCTAAGTAGTTTTCTAGTCCAGTCACTTTTCTCCATCCCTAATACCTCATTATGTTTCTTCTCGATTACTGCAACAGTCTCTCTGCTTTTAGTCTTGTTCCTCACTAATTTGTCATACTGCAACCCATAGTATAACTTTAAAAGCCCTGTGCTCTGTCCAAATATCCATCCTTAACTTAGACCACCATTCTATTCAATAATTATATGATTTTGAGTTCTTCCAGTCCTGGGATTCTCCTAACTCTCTACATCTCTCCTCTCTACCTTTTTGCCTCTTCTGGTTCTTAAGACCACTTTGTTCAGGACACCTCCCTGGCCCATGAAGAAAGTCATATTGGAGTAGAGAGGGATATCCTTTCTACTCACCTCCATTATTCCCTCTGCCATTACTCTCACCCCATTTATTGTTATTATTTAATTTTCTCATCTTCTCTGTTAGGGTATAAGCTCAGAAAGAGGAGGAATAATATTTAATTTGTCTTGCAAGGTATTTCCTGGGACCTGATCAGTGTTGTATTCATTGAAATTGCTCAATTTGTTTAACATTAGGTAAATAAATGAATAAATGAATGTCCTAAAATCCATTTACTCACTGAACAATGGCTTTTGGTCCAAGTCATTCCATTCCTAAATAAAATAATGGAAATATATTCTCATTTTTAAGAAAAACTTAAGTCTAGGATTATCTTAAGCTCAAACAAACATGTCATGAACCTTTTATGCCTGCTACCAACCGTGTGTGTATTATACACTCTGCAAAGGTCCTTGAGGTCTGAAACAAGTTTTAGCATCCCAGCTTGCACTCATTTCCCACTCTTCTTCTCTGTCTTGAATATGATCTCTCCCTGCTCAAACCCGCCACTGCCTCCAACCTTCACATGTAGTGATTGGTACGTGCTCTGCTTCACACAAAGACATCCAGCCAGTGGGGCCAGTGAGGGTGGAAATACAGCCTCAAGCCCCTGCTCTGGTGCAAGGCTGCAGAGAACCCTAAGGAAAGATACCTTAATATAATGTGCCCTGATGTAGTATCTTCTTACAATTTACACAAAAGCTCCCCAGAATGCTAGCAGATAGCTATGTGCCACTCTGCCTCTAATTTCTTGAATTCACCTTGATTTATGGAAATAGCTGAAAACAGTTATTTCCAAACTGGTTTTTCTACCCCAGTTTCTAACACAGATAGCCAAAAGATTGACCTCACTGCTTCAACACATTTAAATCAGTCCCACTTAGGTGTTTTGGAAGTGGCTTAATGACTGTTATAGTCTTCTCAGCGTTTTTCCAGTGGCAATTTTAGTAAAGAAACCATTTCTGATTTAGCAAAGGCAGCCAACAATTTATCTACTGGTTTGTGGAGCCATCTACAAGTGTGGTGTAATCTTTGGGGACAAAGTGAGCAGCAGTAGCCTCAGCCCTAGGAATTTAGTTAGCTCAGTGACCCAGCAAGTTGGGAATGTTCCTGGCCTGCTCTAAGGAGGCATCTAACCATAACTGTGTTTTTCAATTCACTAAATGCAACACAAATCATGAGGTTATTTTTCTTGATTATATAGACTGTTGTTGTTGGCCTTTACTTAAATGCATTTCCTAAATTGTGCTTCTTGAGATGGGAATATACACTGCATGGGGGAAAATGATGATGCACACTGAATTTGAGAGATGCTGTATTAAGCACATCAAACAGGTTTCTTTACAGCAGGATTTACTGAAGACTATTATACAAAAATAAATTATGAATCTTCAGGGGTGGGGGCTATAATGTTCCATGTCCCCAAACATTTTTGGCCAAGAAACCCCTTCAAAGTGCAGCTCTTCCAGGGCTGGTATTCTACAAAACCCACTCTGGTCACAGTGTTGCCTTCCAGAATTGCTTCTGCAACATTCACCCCACCACCATCTGGTTCCCCAGGTTCATGGAAAACCAGCACACCTGTCATAATGTCTCTTTTTCAATCACCATAGTGTGGAATTAACCAAATGACATTTTGAAAGTTTAATTTTATTAAAAACTAGTAATTAATTCTCTATATGGTGGACAGAGACAACTTATTTTCAGGTATTGAGGCACAGTAGAATTTAAAATCTAGATGAATCTAGGAGGATTATTTAAAAACCAATAGATTTGGAGACCTTGCTTAGGTAGGACATATTTTTGTTTATTTTCTTATTTGTTTTCAATTTCAGGCTTTGTTTGATTTTGCCCCCAAATTCTCTGTTTTGACTAAAATTACCTTTCCTTCTCCCTTTCTTAATTTTAGGAAAATAAATATTGGAATCATCTCCAGACTTTTTGTTCTTGGTTTTTAAATTTTGATGTCTCTTAGAATCTTTGGTAGGTGTTGAATTGGAGAAAATTTAGAGAAGGTAGTTGGTTTAGTAGAGAAGGTAGAAGGTTTAGACATTTTGATGCCCAGTCTGATCTTAGGCCAATTACATCAGAACCCCAGGGGTTTGGAATTTAATTTCTACACTCTTAGGTCTCTGTGATGTTTAGTTTTATGTATCAACTTGTCTAGGACATGGTACTCAGTTTTTAGTACACACACACACACACACACACACACACACACATATCTGCATATATGTATATGTATATATACATCCTATTGGTCCTATTTTTCTGGAGAACCATGAGTCTCATTATCAAGTATCTTGCCTACTTTTGCCAGTTCTCTGACCTCTCCAACATTCTGCTGTATCCATCTTTTTCATTATAACTTATGAGCAGAATAACTGTTTTTACAAAGTAACATACTCAATTCAAGCAATAGAATCCTTTATTTTCTTAAAACTGCGGATGAATCTACAAATATATCAGAATAAAAGGCTACCCCCCAGAAAATGTTTATGTGTGTGTGTGTGTGTGTGTGTGTGTGTGTGTGTGTATGAACAAGGAGAATAATACGTCTTTACTTGACCAAATTAGTTTCTTAATTGGTCTTGCTCTTGTAGTTAAATGTATCATGCTAATCCTGAACATTTTTAATGAGTAGATTTATATTAGAGACCAAGTGTTAAAATTATTTAAACTTGAAAGGCCCAGTTTGCAATAAAATGAAACAGGTTCTGGTGGATGTTACTAAGCTGCCAATAAGGATTAATTGAAACTCAAATGTTCTTTATTATTTGTTAATTATGTAATTGTTATTCATCCAGCATTCTTGATTTTCCATGTTAAATAATCATGCTTGTATTTCACCCTAGCCTTTCTGTTTAGTTAACCAATTAATTAAGGATGAGGATATTCTGCATTTATTAGCATTTTAATGGGAAGATTGATTCCCTGTAGCCCAAACATCTACATATGTTCAGTTTTTGAGCTTAGCTTTATCTCCTTTTAAGTGATTATCATTCTTAATTGCAGATACTAAAAATTAAAAATCATGCTCTTAAATATACAGTCCAATTCAGCTCATTAAAACTGTCACTTGAAGACAAAGTACAAGTGTTGGTACAAGCACTAGAAAGGAATCACATGGCTAGAGAGCAAAGTGTAAGTCATCACTAGCCAAGGATTCCTGTAGTCTTAGCCATTGCCATCTTTGAAGTCCTAAGGGCTAGTTATTTTATAGAAGTACCTACTGGCCTGAGGGTCATGTATATATCATTCTATTTTTTTTCAAAAGGTTTAGAATAAAAAATCATCAACATTTATGGAGTTGAATTGCATCAAATATTAAAAATTAGGATATTATCTCTGAACCAAAGATATTCATGTTGGAAAGAACCTTTGGAATACAGGCTAAAGACCTTGCATTATATTTAATTAACCACAGCAAGTCAAATGCTGGTAAAAGAAGGCTAACTGGTTTCTAATTAGGAGAAAACCATTTTAATCAATAAGGTAGATAGATAGATAGAATGGTTAGTTGCTAATTATATATGTCTTTAAAGCCTATCTTTCATTTAGGGAGCAAGCAGAACCTGCTACATAATTTGCAGGGCCCAGTGCAAGATGAATGGCGAACATGTGTATTGCATTTATCTTCTCTACTCCCAAGTATACTGCATTCTCATTGGTCTTCTCTTATAGAACACAAATTTAAAGATTAAATTGTTAACAATCCCAAGACAGTGACAGCAGAGCATTAAATCAACGTGGGTTCTTCTGAGTGCTAGTGACTATGCAACTACACAGGTCACATACCCATAATGCTAGCCCTGAGCAAGGGTGAAACTCTTCATCCCTTTATGTTGGAAGAAAGCTTTGATATTAACCTTTGTGTGTGTGTGCCAAGATGAGATTCTTTGGAAATAATCCTTTTCATTTAAATTCAAAGATGCCAAATATATCATCTAGGTACACTGGCTCCACATTTTCAGATGTTATTATATTAACTATGATCTCCTATGACTTTGGCTTCCCATAATGGATCATATCCTATAAAGAGGAAAATTTAAGACTAGGAATTTAGAGACAGCGGCTAGAAGTAAAGCCAGAAGAGTTTTGGATTTAAAAATATGGGTTCTAGAACTAGACAAAGCTGCATTCAAACCAAAGCATTTTTTATTTCTACTTGTGTGCCTTTTAGCATGTTTCTTAATCTTTGTTTTATTTCTAAACAAGGGTATTGTGTGGATAATGATAAGGCCCCACTGGATAACGAACAGATCAGATCCAGCCTAGATTACAAACATAAGTTAGAGAACTTTGGGGATGCTACTGAGTTCTTGAATATCTGGAAAGATTGACTACAACCCTCATTCCATCTTACCTCAGTTCAGAGTCTTTCTCACTATTTCTTTGAACCCTCAAAGAGCTCAAGTTTTCATGGATGCTTTGCCTCTGAGATCCTACTTGTGCTCAGTTACTTCTGTTTAAGTGTCACCTCATTTTCCCACAGTGCTGTCCGTGGCTGGAAAACCCAGACATAGTATTAGATTCCATGTTTTCATTTACACATACACATACAAAAAAAGTTTACCAAGACCTTTGCATGTATAGCCAAAGTAGGAAGGAGAAATTCATTTGCATTGCAGAACTGTGAACAATTTCTGTTAAAATAGTCTTTATTTTCACCAACTTGGATTTGAAACTACCTCCATCTCAAGAGAAAACAAATACTGAAACATTCTCTCCTGTTTTCTTCACAAGTTCTTTCCAATCTAAACTCAACCTTTTAGCCAACCAATAGTTTTCCTAAACAAAGATTCTTTTTCACTAAGATTAGTATGGTAATATTGTATAGATGAGGAGACTAAATTTAAATATTTTTCCAAGGTTGTACAGCTAGAAATTGGTGAAGTTAGGACTCAAACCCACATTTTCTCAATGGGAGTTCAAGTACTTATCACTACATTATGGCTGTTTTCAAATTTGAAGATATTCAATACATACCAGTCTCCATGTTAAAGAGCTTCACTTAATATGCAATCTTTACAACAGCTAGATATTGTTAGGTATTGTTATTATTGCCATCTGACAATGAGTTGTCTGAAGCACAACAAGATTAAGTAATTTGTACAGCTTATGTTGGTCAATTTAGATTCAAGTTTAGGTTTCTTGAATTTTTGTTTTTAACAATTGCTAAGCCAGTAGAGTACTCAAGACTATTCACTTCTTATTTGGATGGATTGTATAGGTGCGTGTTCACTCACATTTTCATCTATTGTAGCATCTCTTTCCTTCCTTGTCCTTCCTGCTTATATTATTTCAGTGCTACATTTTTATAATTAGGATATTTACCAACGAGTCAAAATAATTACTAAGGAATGGAAAGAAAAGGGAGAAATGAAATCAAATATGTTAGAAACAATGTATGAATTAGGGGAAAATAAATTAAGAATATGGGATTTTAAAGACATTTGAGAATGTTTCAGTTTATTTTAATAAGTTTATTAGAAAATTGTCTACATATTTAAATAGGTCAGCAATACAGATGAAAAGGAAAAGATGCAAAACCAGTGAAGAGAGAAAACTGTTTTGATTTCTTTTTTTGATGTCTAGAGATATACAACAGGAAGTGAGAGGCCCACACACCAAATCTTGTGTCACATGAGCACTTCTATCTCACACAAAATTGCCACTGTATCTCAGGGAATATAGTTTGCTCTATGATTTAATGAGATAGGCACATGTACTAAGATATCCTTTGGACTTAGAATATCTTCTCAAAAGAGCTTAGACTCATCTTTTTAAAAGCATGGATTAACAAATAGAACACTGTTTTAGCTTGAAACTTTGTCTTAACTTGATTTTTCTACCATTCATTCATCCGTTTGACTGTGCCAGCTGCTATTCTAAGCTTTGGGGATACAAGTCAAGCAAGGTGTTTACTCTTATGGAGTGTATTTTCTACTGCAGAGCGACAATAATACTCAAGTCCCCAGCAACACAAGAAAATAATGTTATAAAGAAAATAGAACAAGGTTAGGAGTAGACAGTGCCTGGGGGTTACTTTAAATTGTGGTCAAGAATGGCCCTTGTGAGGAAATGACTTTTAAGCAGAGACCTAAAGGATAAGAAGAGGTTGGGGACCTGGGGAAGAACACCACAAACGGAAAACAGCACGTACTCAGGGCTGCAAGAATAGTTTCTTTTTGCCTACATATAATTTCTCCCATGAAACCTCTTATGATGTCATCAGACCTGGGAGGGCCTCTGAATTCTGGGTAGACACAGCTGAGGGAGTGAGTACATGGCTTTACAACTATTCGTATCTTCCCATCACTCTCATTAGGTCTTCAAAGATTTAATTATGATAATAATAAAGAAAATGTGGTACTGAATGTTAAAAAGCTATCACAGAACTGACTTTTCCTTCTTTTCCTGTTTGCATTAGTTTTCAAAGATATTTTTATGAGTAGAGAATTTTGAGTATATCTACAACAAATAGATATGAATTCCGAATATGAATGTGAAAGCAGCATGCCTAGTGAATTGCCTGTCCTCGTTGTATAAATAAGGACTAGGGATCTTGGAAGCAAACAATGAGAAACTGGATGAGTTGGTACTGGAAAAAAATTGATTAGGTTCAATTATAATGCATCTAATGACTTCTTAAAAAGAACTAGCAAGATGTTATAATCCCATGCTATTTAGTAGATAAAGGCAGTGGAAATATAAAAAGAAAAATTAGGAACCTGATTAGAGAAGAAAAAATAGCTAGTTAGACAGGCAGACAGAGATAAATTTCATTTAATACAGTAACTGGCTCACTATTTCTAATGCCCCTCTAGTTTAGTTCTATTTAGTCCCACTCAGAAAATCCAAATGTTTTGGACCTTGGTCACTAATAGGAGAGTCACCAGACACAGCAGTTGACCAACCTGTAGGAAAATATGAGTAGCTGGATACTGGCTGCCACAATAAAATAAAGCTATGTATAACCAGCTCTGGAACACAAAGAGTGTTGGAATGTTTGAGTTTGAAACATTCTTCGAGAATACTTTTGTACAGCTCCTAGATCACAGATCACAGACCTAGCCAGTGTATCTCCTATGCCTACTTGGGTGGGATTGAGAACTCATCAGAGTAAAATGTCCATATGTGTCAATTAGCACAGTTTCATGGGATGTTTCAAAATCTTCAAGTTCTTCATTTCTAATTAATAAAACTGCTGTACAAATTGAGATATTACTAGGAGTTGGTCACCCTAAAAAACTGATATAATCAGTTAAGTTCTCCTCTTTCTTTAACTTAAACTATGAAAATAGGTTTGTTTACTTATAGTGATGTCTGCAGTGATGTCATTTTGCTGGATATTTTCTGCTTCTCCCTTTAAGTCCCCTTCTTATCCATCCCCCCACTGTTACTCTGTGCCCCAGAAAATTGATCACTGCAGAAACCAGTCTTCCCTACCCTCAGACTTCAGGTCAGGTTTGGCTAATACAATAGGTATTAGCTGGAGATAAGAAAGAGTCTTGAAAGACAGACATGTTGAGGTGTTATGTCCTGGTTACTTCCCTGCCCCAGCATAGCTCCTATGGAAAGGACTATCTCTTGCAACTACAGCTACACCTCTCTCTGGGCTCCTATAACTGCCTCCTTCTCTGTCCACTCCTAGCTGGGATTGGGTAAGAGCTATCTGCTCCTGCTAGCCTGGGGTTCTTGTTACCCTTCTTGGTTTCCCTTAAATTCTCTTATACCTTTGTAAATAATCCTTTGTTAAACACTCTTCAATTACCCCATCTATTTCCTATTAGAATACTAACAGACTATTTTATCTCCTATCAACCCATGTTTTCCTGGCCCATAGTAAGCCTATAGTTCAGTCAGGACCAAAATCTCTCTGGGTATTTCACACTGGAAGGAACTTAGCACATTGATCTACAGGATCTTTGGAAGGACTTAGGAAGGAAGGTTAGAAAAAACTTTGTTGTCTTTTCTAAGATCAGGAAACTGCAGAAATTTCACAAAAACAGCAGCCAAAGCTCTCAGCAGTATCAGAGTAGATTAATTGAATTGGAATGCCCAAACCTTAAGCCAGCCAACGTCCTGCGCATGTGTCTGTTGATGCCGGAAAAGACAATAGCCTCTCCTTCTCATCCACCTACCGAACCTCATGTGATACTTCTCATTAGCAGGACCTCACCTCAATTCCTCCTTTCCAGGCATTTGGGAAGATGTATCATTCCCCAGCTTCTTCCATAGGATGTAGAGAGTACAGACATGGAAGAGAATGATGCTGAGCTAGTAATAAAGAATCTAGACAAGGGGCACTCAGTAAATGTTGAACTCACCTTAAAAAACTTCCTTAACTAGTGCCTAGTACTTACCTCAGAGTGTTCGAGTACAGATCAAATGATTAATACATGTAAAATACTTCTAAATGAGTGAGGAAGAGCAGGAGTTCTTCACCTTTTTTTTGTGCTAAGTATCCCTTTGGTGAAAACATAGATCTCTTGTTTTAGAATAAAGTGTTTTGAAATTAAAAATAGGAAGAATTCAGAGGAAATCAATTATATTTAAATATATATAATATTTTTATATATAATAAATTTATAATATTTTTAAACTGAGATATAGTATCACACACACACTAAATAACAAACTATAATGTCAGGTCCAGTGGCTATCATAATTTCAAAGAAGTATTCAGTGTAAATGATATTCCATGCTATCTAAGCATCTGAAATGTGGTATGAAAGTATTTGAACTCTGTTGGTGACAAAATCATAGGTATTGTTGTCTATGTCTACAATTGAACATAATGCTATATTTCAGTAGGCAAGAGTGAAAATAAAATGTTTTTTTCCCCATTCACAATCTCAAAACTCTAGAATTGGCATAATCAATGCTCCAGGTGGGACTTCCTAGAGAGCTGGGAGCATGGAACCACTCCTCATTGTGCTTGCTTCTTCAGGTTCCCAAGCCTGGGTATCCTCCCAAGGAAATGGAGTGGAATCAGCCTTCTCTGTTTTCCTACTTCCACTAGTTTTCTTACTCCATGGAGCAAATTTCCTACATAAGAGAGAATCACTTGTAAATCTTAAATGACCCAGCTACCAGCTGACAGACCCTCTTGAGCTACATCAACATCATAGGAAAACATTGAGAGACTAATGAGAACATGATATAATATTAAACACTGAGGCTAAGAGTGAAACATCCAGAACATGACACTAGTGGTGTGTAAATAAAGAGACAGTGGGATAGCATCAGAAAGAGCCCAGGCTTGAGTGTCAGACACATTTGAGTTGCAATCCTCGCTCTGTCACTTCTAACTCTTCCTTAGGGCAAATGACTTCATGTCTTCAAGCCTTCATCCCCACCTGCAAAATTGAGATAATAATAGTACCAACCACATAGGGTTACTGTGAGGATTAAATCAGGCAAGCCTTATAAAAAGATTTAGCGCAGTGTTTGATGCAGAATAAGTGTTCGGTTAATGTTCGCGTTTAGAAGTAGAAAGACTATGTAAATTCTTTTCTGTGTTGTTTTTTAGGTTGTGTGAGAAAAGCAGCAGCTGTAGCCTATCACCTGCATAAACATGCTGCTCCATTACAATCCTGACTCCACTGAAGGGAATCATATACAGGCTCATGCTACCTCACATGCCGTGATATGAAAGGAGAGCTGGTGGGTGTCCCGTCCATAAAAGCAAAGTGTCTAAGAGAGGTAATGGCCCATTGCAATACTTCAGTCGCTGGGCTGAGTGACTGCATTTTTGCTCTGCATTAGACCTGTAAAATCCTGTCATAGCTGTCTGCTTTGCAAATAGAATTCGGTCCACTGCCAGACTCCAAAATAAGATGCTCGGTAACTTTGCCCCAGCTGTTCACTTCAGTTAGCACATGTCAATACAAGCGAGGTCTATTATGGTTCAGTGATTTTCCATGTCTTGTCAGTCAGCACAGCCTTCTTCTGCTTCCCTCTCTCTTGTGGCTCTAAGACTTTTTAAAGAATTCCTTAACCCTTTGCTGTGTTTCTGTTTCCCTGGTGCTTTCTTTCTCATTTTCCTTTTGAATATTTTATGAAAAACTGGCAACAAGTCTGAACTCTGGCCAGAAAATGAAAGGCATACAAACTTAGGAACAGAAAAATACACAAGACTCCTTCCCAAAAAGAGTCTTGAGCCTAAAAATTAATCTCTCAGAAACTATTGTTTACTTTCCCAGCATTAATTAAGCTAATAAATCTACCAGCTATCCAGCTACTCATCTGTAGTTCAAGACATATTCCAAAACAAATTCCCAGATGAGGCAAGATATTTATCAAGTAAGGCTCAGGATCCACTGCCTAGGTGGTTATCAAGTGGCATTTGAGAGCCTTTGTCTTATGTGGAACTTAGAGTTTACTTTAAAAGGACATGGGTAAGTGCTAGGGGTGATAAGTGGCCACATGGCAGCACTCCAAAGTTGCCAGAGGATAAGGCTAAGAAAATTCAGGGTACGCAGGAAGCCAGTATAGTCTGAAGGCTCTCAGATTCCCACAAAGAATCATACATTTACATAGCATAATTATGAATGTTTCAATTTGATATTTTTTGATTCGTTCACTTTATGACTTATATAGGTTGAAATTATTTGAGCCAGTTTAGAGTTGAAAGAGCTGAAGCATGGAGAGGTTATGATCTGTCCAAAGCCACATGCTAACCATGATAGAACCAAGTTGGTTTCTTTACTATTGCACCAAGGAGAAAGTAAAAGTATTGGATTTAGTTAGCCTAGTTATTTGTATAATTCAATTAAACCACTTTCTCAGAGCTCCCATCTATAGCACTTTGCTTTTTTGTGTGACAGAAAGCAGTCCATCAGAACAAGAAAGCCTTGGAACTCATCATCACTGACACAGTCACTTCCCAAACAGCAGAGCAAATGAACTACCTCTGCCTCAGTACTGCAGAGAACTATTTACTATCAATTCACATTGGTTCACATGAGATAAACCTATTTGTTATTTCTAACAAGTCAGGGCTCTTTCTACCACACTGTTGATACATCCAACAGTAAAGGGGGAAAAAAAATTTTAAAAAGAACTATTTAAGTCCTGCATAAAATTTTTCTATCATCATTTTTAAAATGGCAATGATACCTAAGAACATAGATAACTAAATAATCTATCTTTCCATTAACCATGTAACAGTGGCCATCAAGCTTATAGAATCTTAAATATAACTTGAATAGCAGTCTTCTCTCTTTTGAGTTTGACCTCTTTGCCTATGACACCATGGTAAAAGCACTCTGGGGGCAGCAGTAAATGACTACTTTTTGAATATCTACTGTGTGCCAGGGACCCTTCTCAGAGCTGACAATATAGCAGTGAATAAGATGAGTCTCTCTTCTTATAGAGCTTACATGTCAGAAGAGCCAGATAGACAATAACCAAATAAAAAATAAATATACAAGATAACTTCAATGACTGAATTGCTGTAGAAATAAAATACCACCAGGTGTTTTTTAGTCTTCCCAGACCACCCTTAGTTATTAGCAAGAACAGGCTTTACCTGACACTCTATAACTTCTATACTTGAAGTGTGTTTATTCACAACCAGAGCCACCTCAGCGTGAACATGATGTTCAGGTTTATCTTCACAGACCAGCTTTAGCTATTGGTCAGAAATGGCTTTACCTGACAGACTCATTAACATCTGCTATATTAAGTATATTTAATCAGAGTCATCAGCAAATAAATGTAAATTGTCCCTTGGAAAAAAAAGAAGAAAACAAGATGACTATGATAGAGTGTGTTTTGAAGTCCTCTCAGAGGAAATATTTGATCTGAGACATTAATGATGAGAAGGGATCATTATTTGCAGATCTTGGAGCCAAGCATTTCAGTACACAGAAAAGGAACGGTATACACTGGCATTGAGCAAGCTTGGCGAGTACAAGGACAAGGAAGAAGGCCATGTCAGTGGGAGCTGAGCGAGTAAGGAAAGAACAGTATAAGGTAAGACCAAAAGACTGGCAGGACCAGATTATTCTAGTACCTTGTAGGCTGTGGACAGGAGCTGGAGTTTATTTTCAACTCATTTTAAAGTCATCACATGGCTTTCAGTAGAAGAGAAACCTGAAGCGATGTACGTATTTAAAAAGTCAGTAAGAATAAAGCACAGCTGCTGCCCTCAAGGAGCTGATAAGCTACATCACTAACTATGACACAAGGCAGTAACTGAAGGATGAGCTGTGTATGCTGAGTATAGATCCCATACAGGCCCCCACAGCCTCAGGCATCCAACTGGTAAATGGTGTTTCAATCTGTACCACTCTTGATAGTCTAATACCGGCAGTTTAGTGTTAAAGAGTAAAATTAGCTGGAGTCTTTGAACTCAAGGGGAAATATTTATCACTTTTATTTTCTTTTTGAAATTTAATCACTAACTTTCAGAGAGTGCAGTAAAATCTTTTCAGTCCCTTCAGAGGGTGCTTGTATGGTACAAGTCCTGACATTCAATCTTTTATCTCTTTGATTTGTGGAAAAAGGGAAGTGTAAACCTCTGAGCATTTTATGCTCAGAGGAATCCCTCTTCTTTTGTGTTTGTTAATGGAAGCATTTGGAAAAGGAATGTTTGAAAATTTTAAATCTAGTTAATAAAAAGTGAAGCTTTTATTGATGCATCGTCAGTTACCAAGGGGCCTGTAATGTCTTCAAGGAGCAGCACTACTGGAGTCAGGATCTCTGAGTTTCTGCAGTTGCTTTGTGACCTTGAGCAAATATTTTCACTTTGCAGGATGGCCTTGCTTACTCATAGCCAACACGAGGGCTTGACTTAGACCATCCCCAAGTTCCAGTGATCTGCCACCCTCTTTGTACTTGGGTTGATTTTTAAAGTCCACCATGTTGACAGTGATCTTGTGAATTGAGAAACAGAATTGAGGACAATTGAATATAGGAACTTCAGATATTCTGGGCTTATAATAGGAACTATTCAATATCCTCAGTGGGGCTTTGCGACCTTCATAAGAGGGAGCATAGTTCTTGCATCAATTCTATGTGATCTCCACAAATATTGTTGTTAGCTTGCTTTGAGTGTTTGAATACTGAGAGGCTTGTCAAGGATTATAAGACCTGCTTCAGAGAACTCATAATCCATCTTAAAAGGTAAGACATAAACACATGAGAAGTTAAATAATGCAGTGCAAAGTGAATAATGTGATATGCCACAAGGAGTTACACGATTAATTTTTAAATGGAAAAAAGTATGGGGAAAAATAAATCTAGGAAAAACTGAGCTCATAACTGCTGAGGGATACATTTATTTATTTATTTATTTATTTAGTTAGTTAGTTAGTTAGTTAAATCACTGAACAAATACTTATCTCAGGCTCACTTTGTGCCAAGAACTCTGCTAGGTGCTAGAGAGGAAGAGGCCCATGTGGACATGTTGCTGAGTATACAGATCAATAATTAGAATCTTTGGGAGGGAGTCATAATTGCTTAAGTGTCAGGTTTCTCCTCTCTTCCATTCACTCTAAGAATGATATATCAAACCATGAACTTAGAACATCAGGATTTCCTGCAATTTCTCCCAACATTTGCAGAATTTGAGAACTATTTAATTATCAGCTACCTATTACCTCTCTCCAGTGTTCCCTGCAGAGGTCACATATCTTTGATTGTGATGCCTCTGAAAACAAAGAGCTCCTTACTTTCTGAGATGTCCTTTTGCACTATTATATGGCTAGAGCAATTATCCATGTTTTCTGAGCACTGAAACAGGCTCTGCCCCTTCTCTCTGCTCCTTTTGTGTAGTCATCTGCCTGTTAATAGGGAAAGCTGTGAGTATGTGCCCAAAGGAAAATTTGCAGACCTTCTCTGCTAAGTCCAAAGAAACACTGTAAAACAGTTCAATATCAAAGAGATAATGGTATTTTAAAGATAATAATTTAATTAAATGATTTCATTACCTATCACATACTTAGGTAGACTGTTTCAAGCTTTCTTAGCTCTATTTGTCCACTTAGAAAAGACCATCACCTCTTTCTTTATCACACAAATATGTGTTTAATAAATAGAATATACACTTACCTGAAAGCCAAATTCCCAAATTTAAAAGATGACTTTAAATTTCAGAAGCTATTTTCTGGAAGTTTATCATAGATTCTGCTCAATTAGACTGATTCTGCAATCATAAAACATGATTATTTGTGTACCGATTATTTGTGAGCCATGTCTGCTAGTTCTCAGTGACTTCTGAGGTCCTGAAATATATCTATAAACAAAGAAAATCATTTGTATATTTTCAGAATTTCTTTATCTTGCATCATTTAGATTGATATCTTGTAGTGACTTCCATGACAAAGCACTCTTCCATTCATAATCCAGTGTCCGTTATGTGGTAGCACTCTGCTGTGTACTAGGGTTTCAGCAGTAAATAATACTCATCATGACAAGGGACAGACACCCAGTCAGTAGACTCAGGGCCTTCACTGGCTCTTACAACTGCCCAGGTTGCAGGCACAGCTGCTCATCCAGGGGCTTGTAACATGTCCTCAGGACTTGGTCTCACTCTCTTCATCTCTTAGTCGATCGTCCCTGGGGTTGGCTTTTTACTCAGGCAGCTTTCCTTTTATGGAAGCAAAGTGATTACCAGTATCTCCAGGCCTTCTTCATCCTCTCAGGAGTGCTGGAGGAGAGAACCTCCACCCCAGCAGTCTACCAAATTCCTGTAATAGGATCCCATCAGCCTCAACTGAGCCATATACTCATTTCTGGATCGGTCCTAGATTGTTCCAGAGAGGCAAGCCATGCTGATTGAGCAAACTTGGGCCATAAGGCCACCCTGCCGCAGAGGTTGGGGTGAAGTGGGGTCATCCACCTGAACCTAATAATCACTTGGACAGAGAGTGAGAAGAAATAGTTCTAGAAGAAAATCGGGGAGTGGATGCTTGGCAGGCAAAAACAGGAGAGGTCCTCTGCACAAAGCTTTTACTAAGTAAGGATTGCATATTTTTTGACTTGGAAGAGAGGATCTTTTAGGTGGGGAGATAAATGAGCATTGGTCTTTTTTATTTAGCTAGTTAGTGGCAGAACCTGGGGGCAGAACTATGGTCTTCTGACTTCTAGCCTAAACGTTTTTCATAAACATTTGCTTTTAAAAAGTCACATAATGTGTGGCATCCAGCACAAAATGAAAATGTGAGGGTCCTCATTCAAATATTTAAGATGGCCACAGCAGAGCATTAAACCAAGTGCATAGATCACACTCCCATGAAGTCGACCCTGGTCAGCAAATACCATTCTTTGTATGCAGTGCACAGTATCTGTCACAGTACATGCATGCACAGAATCAGAAGATATTATCTTCAATTCCAGCCAGCTTTCAATCTAGTGTGGTGACAGAAGTTACACTGATAAATGTATAGTCATTTTAGAGAAATATATAAAGCTGGGTTCTCATGTCAACAGATGTGCTATAAGAGTAAATATGATCTTGGGCTGTATAAGTAAAGGTATAAATTCCATACAGAAGGCGAAGATGGTCCCACTCAGTCAATGTTAGTCCATTCTCATATCTAGTATTGGATTCGATTTTAGCAGCTGGATCCCTTAACGACATTTAAAAAATACCTGAAACCATATCACTTATCCATAGTACCAGGATTTTGTTTTAGTTTCTGTTGTTTTATGTAAGCACCTGATATGGATTGAATTGTGTTCCCAAAATTTGTACATTGAAATTCTAACCCATAATATGACTGTATTTGGAAATAGGGCTTTTAAGAAAGTAATTAAGATGAAATAAGGTTCATAAGAGTCATATATCCCTGATCCAATAGGACTGGTATTTTCAGAAGACAAAGTGACACCAGAAACATGGACACACAAAAAAGGCCATGAGAGGACACAGCAAGCAGGCAGCTAGGGCAAACTAATATAGTATCTGATAAATATCTACTTAATGAATAAGAGGAATACTTAGAGAAACAGGGTAACCCAGAGAAGATTTAGAAGTACTAGAATTAGCTATGGAAGGAGCGTGTTCTGTATATCCCTAGAGGGAAGATTTAAGGCTAATAATTGGAAGTTATGGAAAAGTAGGCATTGCAGCAACAAAAGGAAAGCTTTCAACAGTTAGATGTTATTTTAATTCCTGCAGAGAGAATTATTATTATTATCACAGACTTCTAGAGTTTAATAGCATCTCAGAGGGAGTCCAGTTGTGAGGAAAATGCTAGTGAAGAGAGACCAGTAAGAGCAAAGCTCAAAGTGTGAAGTTCTTTCAGAATGGAAACGAAGGGCAAGATTTACCTCACCAGGATGGTTACAGGATGCTCTAGAGAGCGAATCCTTCCTGAAATTCAGGGAGGAAAAGTGAAAGTTGTATATTTCTGAACAGAATAATGGGTAATTAATTTGCAAGGAAAATTATCAGAACTGAGAATGGGCTGTTTAAGACTGTGACTTAATGTGAACTAATTATAAGGCAGTTAAAAAAAAATTATATCTCAAGTACCTGGCTGAATTTACCTGTCACTTTGCTCTATATCCAGCATCCTTTTATTAATAGTTAATAAAAAGAACTCACCACACTGCACTGATGTGAGTGCATTTCCACAAATACACACTGGCTGTCGGGATGTTTCCCTGAGGGTTCATAGCTGTTAATCCTAAGACCCAAGTCAACACTACTGTGTTACCAGAGCAACTGGTGTCAGTCTGTCTGGTGATGTAAACAGCAGACACTTACAGCTCATCTCATTTGGGGCTATCCTCAGTAGCACATGAGGCTAGTATTGTACTAGACAATACAGTGAGAGCAGTGGGTTCCAAACTTGTTTTACGGCTCCTGACCATTAAGAGAAAAATGAACATGCATCCCACCATATGCATATTTATTTAATTTTTTAGAAATCATATACATAAAACATATCTTTGTAGTGTTTTTTAAATCTATATTTGATTTGATTTGTATTTTTGTGTACTTTAGAATGTATATACTTGTAAAATAATCCACGTGAATAGTTTCTGAAGAAATGTGTGTATGTTGGGATGCATGTCCATTTTTTCCTAATAAGTACATCTTTAAATTTTTTATTTATTGGTAATTCCAAAATTTTGTCTCACTAACATAACTATTATTAGTAAACAAAATGTGATAAAATAAGCCTCATTATATTTGAAAATCTTGATTAACTATTTGTAATACTTATAATTTAACAATTCAAAGGTCTGTTACTAAGTTCAGTTTATTTTGATCCTTGGTATTAATTACTGTCAAAGCTGAAAAAAATAGATAAAAGATCAATAGATAAAAATTAAAGCACATTCTTGGGTGTGCTTGAAATCATAATATTCATTTTTAAATCCCATCCACTAATTACACCAAAGTCTTGGAAATAAATTATCACAAAATTCCACTTCCCTGTTAATTAATAGTTCTTTTAGTTGCACTCATATTTTTAGCAAATGGATTCAAAGCCCAATGAAACTATCATTAAGAAAGTCAAAGCAATTGGACAATTCTGTGTATCCAATAGACTCTCAGATGGCCCTTAATGACTTTCCCTTCCTGAAGTATGGTGGAATTCCCCTCCCTTGAGTATAGGCACAATATATGACTTACTTCCAACCCACAGAATATGACAAAGGTGATAGCATATCACTCTCATGATTGTGTTTAGTTATACAAGACTCTGTTCTACCAGACTGGAATAAGAGACTCTCCTTGAGATTTGGAAGAAATAAGTGAAACCCACATACCAGGGAACTACAGGCGGCTTGTAGGAACTGCAGGTAGTCAGTCTCTAGCCAGCAGCCAGCGAAAACCTTGGGGCCTCAGTCGTACTGTCAAAAGGAAACGAATTCTTCCAAAACCTGAACGAACTTGGAAGCAGAACCTTTCTTAGTTGAGCCTCCAGATGAAAATTGTCAAGCTGAGACATTCATTACAGCTAGTGAGAACCTACACAGTAGACCCTGAACCATTTTCACACTCTTAACCCAGGGAAACTGTGTGTTAAAAAATGTGTGTTCTTTTAAGCTGCTAAATTTCTGGTGATTTGTTATACAGCAATAAAAATAAATACATTATGTTGCAAATTATTTTAAGTTTGTAGGTATGAGAGTTTTTTATAGGTGGCATGGAATCGGAAAACAATGGAAACATTTCCAAATATCCACTTTCCAAATGCTCCAAAACAAGAAGTTTTTTTTTTTTTGATAAAACAGACACCTCTCCACATGTTATTAAAGTGTTAATTTTATGTTGAAGAGATAGACTGCATTTTTATATTTTAAAAATGTTTGCCAAGTGAATAGCCCCTTGCCATTACAGAAAATATCAATAAATTTGCACTTTTGTAAGAAAAAAACGCATCTCTTTAAGTTCTACAACCCTTTTAGTGAACTCCTAAGTCTTTAAAAAAGTTGTCAGTTCTTTATAAATTTTAGATATTAACTCTATCTGCTATATGACTTGCCAATATCTTCTCCCATTCAGTAGATTGCTTTTTCATTTTATTGATGGTTTCCTTCACTGTAAAAAAGGTTTTTAGTTGAATCTAGTCTCATTTGTTTATTTTTGCTGTTGTTACTCTTGCCTGAGGAGACTGATCCAAGAAAACATTGCTAAGACCAATGTCAAAGAGCTTATTGCCTAGGTTTTCTGCTAGGAGTTTTATGGTTTCAGGTCTTACATTCAAGCCTTTAATCCATTTTGAATTTACTTTTGTATATGGTATAAGATTGTGGTCTACTTTTATTCTTTTGTGTGTAGCTGTCCAGTTTTCCTAACACCATTTATTGAAGTGACTATCTTTTCCTCCATTTTATATTCTTGCCTCCTTTGTTGTAGACTAGACTAATTGATCATATATACATGGATTTTTGGGGGGAGATTCTCTATTCTATTGCATTGATCAATATGTCAGTTTTCATGACAGTACCATACTGTTTTGATTACTATAGTTTTGTATTGTTGTTTGAAATCAGGGAGTGTGATGCCTACAGCTTTGTTCTTTCTCCAGATTTTCTTGGCTGTTTGGGATTTTTTGTGGTTTCATATAAATTATAGCATTCTTTGTTTTAGTTCTGTGAAAAAATGCCATTGATATCTGGATGGGAATTGCATGGAATCTGTACATTGCTTTGGTTGATGCCCATTTTAACAATATTAATTCATCTAAACTGTGAGCATGCTTTAGCTTTCATTGCAGTAGTGTTTACAATATCCAAGGTATAGAAACATTGTCCATTGATAAAGAAGATGCAATACATACACATATATACACATACATATACATATAATAGGCTATTACTCAGTCATAAAAAAGAATGCAATCTTTCCATTTGCAACAACACAGTCCTGAAAGGTAGTATGCTAAATAAAGTAAGTCAGATAGTGGATAAAGAAAGAAACTGGTGGTTACCAGAACAGGGAGGGCATGAGGAAGAGACAAAGTAGGTGAAAGGGATTAAGAGGTACAAACTTCCAATTAAAAATAAATAAGTCATGGGGATATATTCTACAGCATAGAAAATATAGTCAATAATATTATAATAACTTTGTATGGTGACAGATGGTAACTAGACTTATTTGGTACTCATTTCATAATGTATACAAACATTGAATCACTATGATGTACACCTGAAATGAACAGAATGTTGTATACCAATTATACTTCTTTTTTTTAAAAAAAAAGTTCTCTTTAATTCATTATAAAATGACAGAGTCTACTATATTTTAAGTTTTGATTTAAATTTTTTTAATTTGATTTTTAAAATTAATCACATTAGTATAATTATTTGTGTTTTTATGGATTTGACTTCATGTCCATATTAGCTTACCTATGACTGATGCAATGAATAAATTTCAAGTTTGATATTATCTCTGTAATATTATACCAGAAATATTTTTAAAGTTCATACAGAGGAACCACTCTATCGGTGAATATACTTAAATATTTTTTTCAGAAAACATTGTTTCAATTATAGAAGTTATTTACTCTTAAAAATTATTTGGTTATCTTTAATTTAGTGCCATACCATAAAAAGGCAATTCTTCATGTTGTTCATTATTAAAACGTACCATAGCAAATAGCATACATCAAGACATGTTAGCATCATCTCTGCTTTCATCTTGTCTGCCGAACAAAACTCTTGTCATCTGTTCTAGAAGCTGTTTCTTCCAGCCTTCGGCAATATATTCTATGAATATTCCAAAAGTGATTTGCCACTGTCACATAATACAAATACATGTATTTCCAGCACAGAGCTCGCAAAGGTTTTGGGATTTCCTGAATGATAGAGGTGTCTTTTGCTGTTCATAACAATCCCCTTTCTGACCATACCTGAGTTTATGCTAATGAGATGACTAAAGGCAGGACCCCTAGATAGCTTCAAAATGAGAGGTGGTCACCAGAAAGATTAGACACGTGATTAGATGGTTGAAACTTTCAGCCCTATACCCCAACCTCTGAGAAGGGGACAAGAGAGTGAGTTCAGTCACCAATAGCCAATGATTTAAGCAATCATGCCTATATAATGAACTGTCAACAAAAACTCTTAAACAATGAGGTCCAGTGAGCTTCTGGGTTGATGAACTCACCAGCACATTGACATGCTAGGAGGATGGACTGCCCTGAGAAGGTATGGAAGCTCTGCACCCGGCTCCCACCTCTTCCATTTGGGTGATCCTGAGTTATATCCTCCTGTACCATAGCTTGCCCTATGCATCTATTCCATTTGCCTGTTTGTGAGTCATGTCCTTTATAGTAAAATGATAAATGTAAATAAAGTCTTCTCCTGAGTTCGATGAGTTACTCTAATTAATTATCACATCTGAAGCAGGTCGTGAGAATCTGTGCATTTGTAGTCAGTCAGGCTATGCAGGTATGCAGGTAGCCTGGTCATCCTGTTTGTGGCTATTGTCTAAAGCAGTCTTGTGGACTGAACCCTTAACTATGGAGTATGTGCTAACTCTGAGTAATTAGTGTCAGAACTGAATTGTAAGACTACAATATACCTATATAACTACCTATATATAGATAAACATATTCCTCAGTCAACCAATACTGAGTGAAATAATTTAGCAACCTGACATTTTTCTAAAATGGGAGTTAAGGGAATAGGCAGGCCCACTTATCTAATGGTAATAGCGTGCTGGTTCTGAAAAAATACAAGGAGAAGTTTCTGCTCCTATTGATGACACCACATGGGTTAGGTTCACAAAAAGCTCCTTCATTCATTTAAAAAATATACTATTAAGCAGTTATTTTGTTCTTGGCTTTATGCTAGATGCTGACCATACAGTGATGAACAGGACAAATATGATCCCTATTGTCAGGGGGCTTTTTTTCCTTACTTATTCTCATCAAGAAAAAAAACAAGGGACTGAACAGAGAACAATCTACATCTGTTTTAGGGAGAGTGGCCTTGAAAGGCTTCTTTAGGGAGCTAGCATTTAAATTGATACCTAAAAAAAAAATGGCGAAGTGATGCAAAAATCCAGGAAACAACATAGACAAAACCATATGTTTGGAAAGCACTTGACATGTTCAAAGTACTTATAACAGTGTGGCTATGGTTACTGAGGTGAAGAGACAGTTTTGTAAGATGTGGTTGTAAAAAGGAAGGCAGGGAATTGAATATTTGGGGTCTTGTAGGTCATTTAAATGCCATTGGAAGCCACTGGGGCTGATTTCCTTTTTAAAGCCCCCAATTGATCTTTTTTGATACTACATAGAGAATGGCTGAGAGAGGGGCACAAAAGGATGAAGTCATCCAAATGAGAGATAGCAATGGCTTAGACCAAGGTGATACCAATAGATATGGCAATAGTGGACAGATTAGAGAACTTTTAGAGATGAAATCAACAAGATTTTCCAATGGATTTGACATTTGAATTGAAAAACAAGAGTGAAAGATGACAGTCAAGATTCTTACTTGAATAACAATGTAGAGGATAGTACAATTTAATGATATTAGGACTGAGTGAGGGTAGAATCAGATTTGGGAAGGAAAATTAAGAGTTCCATTTTGTCCATATTAAGTGTGAGATGTCTGTCTATGAGACATACAAGTGTAGAAAAATGATAACATCAAATTGAACATCAGATTGGAGCTTAGAATAAAGATTTGGACTGGAGATATAAATTTGGGAGTTATTAGCATATACGTAATATTTAGATTTATGGGGATTAATAAAACACGCTCTCTCTGCTCTAAGGAGACATAGAAGTAAGCTGAGACTGGACCCTGAGAACCACAGCTATTAAGATCTATTAGATATGCAGGAACCAGCAGTAATACTGAGAATGAATAACTTATGAAGTAGAAGGCAAGGCAGGAGACAGTGGATCATGAAAGCTAAGATGGTATGTCCAAGAAGAGAGACTCTTATTCTGAATGCTGCTAAAGATAAGGATGTTGCTTTGGCAAAATGGAAGTCACTGGAGACCTTGGCAAGAGCAGTTTCAGTGGGGTAACTGGGAAGAAGCCAAATCGTTAATAATTAAAAGTGACTTGAAGGTTACAGAGTGGGGTCAACATGTGTAAGCAACTCTTTTGAGGTTAATAGAAAAGAGAAGAGAAAAATGGGGCTGTGACTAGAGGAATATGTGGGGTCAAGGGAAGGGTTTTGGTTTTATTATTTGTTGGTTTATGTTGGGAGATATTGGATCTTGTTTGTTTGCTAAAGGAAATTAACTAGTACAAAGGAAGTTTAGATGTTGACAGAGAGACAAAGGAAAAGGGGTGATATCTGGAGCACAGGGGAGGGGTTGGCTTTAAAAGGAAGAGGAACTTGACCCCTACTGTAATTGGAGGGCAGTAGGAGAGAATTCTAGATTGTAAGTTTAGATCACTTTGGTTTTTTGGTTGTTGAAAGTTGAAGAAGTATTCTCTAGTGACTTCTAATTTCTCAAGGTAACATGAAGGGGGCTCATCATCAGTGGAGGAAAGAATGTGGGAAGTATGTGTAATGGAGATGGAAGAAGGCACAGAATGGTCTTCTCAGAAACTAGTCTTCTCTACTGGAGAAACAGTAGGATTATTGGAGTGCATTGAGCATCTCATGGAAGCATAATATGAATTAAAGTGAAGATACTTTTGTTTGTGAGTTTATCTGATAACATTCATCTGCTCAGTTGTAAGCCTGGAGAAGGCAGATGATGTTCATCTGAGCTGATGTTTTTCTAGCAAAAGAAGGAAGGAAATGATGGACATTGGAGCTAAGTGGATTTGTAAGGGAGTTATTATAATGATGGATGATGGAATCAAGACTAAATAAGATAGTAAATTAAGCCAGGAAGAGTTTTTTTGAGGGGGGATGACAGAGGGGAGGTGACAGTAAAATATGTTATGTCTTGGAAATTTTCTGAATTACTAAGGGACTGACCTTAATTAGTTGACCAGCCAAAAGTTTAGACTACAATGTGGTAGGTTTGCCTGTGTGGTGTCATGCACCTGGTTTGGATTTTTCTTTTCTCTGCAGTGATTGGCTTGCACATTTTTTTTTTTATGTTACTTAATCCTAACAGTAATTGTTTAACTAACAATTTAGTATTGGTTTTCCCCAATCACTTCAAGATGAAGACTTCACATTTACTATATGAATAATGTCTCTAAAGCAAGACTCTTTTATTTGCTTACAAAAAGAACTGAATTTAAAATCATCTTAAGTCAGTAATTTTCACCTTTTCTACTTCATGTTTTCTACTTCATGTGGAGAATCAACAGTCAGGAGGAGGAAAGCAGACCAGCTCTGTTGCTCCTACATAGCCTCTGTATCAGCCGGGATATCTTACCTCATTAGCCCATTTATAATCTGTCAGCAAATAGTGTTTGAGGCATTGCAGTGGAAACATACTCCTGTTAATGGCATCTAAATTAAATCCTCCAATGTCATTTGTCTTGCTTCTTAGCATAAATCCTATCTTACCACTCAAATGCTTTGAAGGTCAAAAAGTTTATACTCTGGTTGTTCTGTAGGAGCAGTTGAAAATTAAAATGGCTTGGTGATGAATTATTTCTTTTTTAAATTTAGACATTTATATACCTTACAAAGAGATTGACATGATAAGTCTGGCAATTATCTGTCACCATACATAGTAATTGCAATATTAAGACTATATTCTCTATTCTGTACATTATATCCTTTTTACTTTATGACAGTTTGTTCTTAAAGCTTTTGTTTTCACAGTCTCTAAGACTTGAAATTGGACTTCATTCAAAAAATGGAAGGTCAAATTTATGGAAATGGAAAAGTATAAATATCATTTTGAGTCTGGTCCTGAATTATTTTAAATCAAAAGACCTACTCTTGCACAATGCTGCCATTATTACATAAAAGTCATCCTCAGATATTCACACTGACTGTTGTCTACATCCTGACCTGAACTACCTTATAGCTCCCTCCATATCCTCACTTCTCACTTCTCTCTTTTGCATGACATCTGGCACTATGTACCTGGCTTTGTATTTTTGCTTTTTTCCTTCACCCTCAAAGAGATTCTCCCTCTGACCATGTCATGTTTTGAATATCCTAATTAATAAGCATTTTCTCTAGGGCAGAGTAGTGTCTAGAAATGTAGATGTTGACCTTCAGAAGCACCCCTACTCCCTGAGTTTGCCTTGACCACAAGTGCAGACAGTATGTGCTTTGTCAGTACTTTTAGTCAATTGCTGAAAGGGCTGGTAGCAAATCTTGCATGTCTGCTGGGAGCCAATCTCCTGTGCATAGGCCCATCTGTTCTGAAGAAGCTATAAGATTAGCGCTTACCACACAAAAACCACTCAATGAATATTTGAATGCATATTAAAAACATATAATACACAGATACTGTTTACTATGTGAAAATATTACCTGTATCAAGAATTGTGTGATATACAATTTAACTTTCAAAATACTCCCATGAAGTAGGTAAAATTATAAGTTCAATCATTATGTTAATACAGAATAGGAGAATTTTGTGTGTTTAATCTATATGTCTTTCTGTACCCCGCTTCTGGTCAATGAGGAGACTGAGTTATTAGACAGTTCTGAGTCACATCACTATATTCATAATATCAACTACAGTACTCCCATTCCTATCCCTAAGCAATGGGGCAAACACTAGATTCTGAAGTCAGACCAAGTATCTGGGAACGTAAGAGCCAACATAGACAGATCAATGCACATTGATCATTTTCTATAAGCCAGGCCCTGGACAAATACTTTATATGTATCATCCCATTAAATCCTCACTGCCTCCTCTAGGTATTGTCCTTCTCATTTTTAAATGAGTCAGTCAAGGCTCCAAGAGGTAAGTGACTCATCCAAAGTTATCCAGCTAGCAAAGTGGTGGAGCTAGACTCAAACCCAGATCTGTATGGCTCTGAAGCCACTTTACTAAAGGAGTGAAATTTAATATTGCCAAGTCATGTATCAGAACCGTTTCATCCTGAACTTTTACAAAAGCTCAGTTGACTAAGTATTTACCTAGGATTCTGCCTTATAAAGTCTTATACTTGGGTCAAAGATGAAGAATTGATTTAAAAGTCACCTCACCAATAAACAGCTCCCTGTCCTCTCCCAAATGTTATCAATTCTGAGAAAAAGGAGGAATGGAGTTTTTCACACACATAAGGGAACCCTTCTCTGGAGTTCGAAATGGGGCCATTGTTTGACTCTATTCATTGATTTGTGTGAACTTTTCTTCCTGTCTTTAAGTAAGTTTTAGCTGAAGCATACTCTGAAACTTTGTGAATTAAAAAGCAAAGCTGCTGATTGAGGTCTCAGGTCTAGGTTGTAAGGGTTTCTCTGGCATGAGTGGCTGGCCTGACCCTCCTATCCCCACGGATCAGGCTTCTCTGCCAGGGTTTCAAGGCCACCAGAACTCGCCTCTGATCAGTCTGTCTGATCCAAGTCTTCACACTTCTCAATGGTCCAGGAGGCTGGCCCTCAGCTCTCTACCTCTGCTCGTGTTGTTGCCTTCCTGTCTCCCTCCTGCTCACTCACTCGTATTTGCCTGCCAATACATCTAACCCTGACCACTGTTTAGGGGAATATGAAACAGCCACTATGGAAAACAGTATGGAGGTTCCTTAAAGAAAAAACTACCACATGATCCATAAATATCACTTCTGGGTATATATCAAGGAAACAAAATCAGTGTCTTGAAAAGATATTGCACTCCCAGGCCCATTGCAGCATTCTTCACAATAGCCAAGATATGAAAACAACTTAAATGTCCGTCAAGGAGTGAGTAAAGAAAATGTGGTATATACATATACAATGAAATATTATTTAGCAATAAAAAGAAGAAAATCCTGCCATTTGTAACATCATGGATGAACCTGGAATGCATTAGGCTAAGTAAAATAAGGTCTACACAGAAAGTCATATACTGTGTGACGTCACTTACATACGGAATCTAAAAACATCAAACTCACTGACGCAGTGAGTAGGCTAGTGGTTTCCCAGAACTGAGGGGAATTGAGGAAATGTTGGTCAAAAGGTGCAAACTTTTAGTTATAGAATGGACAAGCTCTGGGATCTAATGTACAGCATGGTGACTAGTACTGGATTGTATATTTGAAGATTGCAAAGAGAATTCCCACCATACATACAAAAATGTGGTAACTATGTGAGGTGATGGATGTATTAGTTAGCTTGATTGTGGTAATCATTTCACAAGTATATATATATATATATATATATATATATATATATATATATATATATATATAAAATCATGTTGTACACTTTAAATATCTACAATTTTTATTTCTCAATTATACCTCAGTAAGAGCTGGAAAAAATTAAAAATACATTTAGAAATTTAAAAAATGAAATTTTACAAAAGAAACCACCCAACCAAACTTTACCCAGATTTCTGATCCACAAAGCTATTAGCAAAATAGAATGGTTGTTTTAAGCAGCTCTGTTGGGGGTAGTTGGTTAATGCAACAGATAATCGAGCATAGTCCTAATCTTTTGAGGCTGACATAATGAAGGATGGACAAGGCAGTGTTGCAGTGATATCTTCCTTCATGTCTTGTGTGGGAAACAAAACAGCATTAGGCATCCTCTTAAGATGGTCCCGGTCCAGCCTTTCTCATGTTCTTAAGACTGGTCTGGGAGTGATTTCTGTGTTTGGAGTCTTAAAAACATAGTTTTACACCTTGCCTTTGCCACTTATTCTCTGTGGGAACTTGGACAAGCTGCCTAACATTTCAGAACTTCTATATCCTCATTTGTAAAATGGGATAACACCTCCGAGGGTTTTGTAAAACTTAAATGAGATAATGAACATAAAGTACTGAGCAGAGAGCCAGGCACAGAGTAAACATCTAATAAATATTAACTATAACTATTAATACACATATATTCATTCTAATGATTCATCTTCTCTCCATGATTCCACAACAGAAAATTTTTAACTTATTACACACTATCTTTAGAAAAGCTAGACTAACTTCTGCCAGGTGATTTATATCACAACATCTGGACAATATTTATTTAACGTTGATAATAATTTTTCTCATGGACAATGCTTTTGCCAATTAGAACAAGGGGAGCTGAGTTGTTGGGAGATAATTTAATTGCTGATGGGTTAAAATCAGAATAGTCACTTTATCGGGGGTCAGGCTTCTGTTTTTAAGGGGAAAATTAAGAAGTTTCTGCTTGTTAGTCACACTTCATGCCAGATTTGAACTGCCTTTATTCACAGTCTCATTCCTGTGATTACTACATTATGGTATTAGCTGGTGATCACAAGAGTGCAAAGGACACATGATGCTACCTGATAGTTCTTACAATCTTATTGGCTCTTACACTCTGCATATGCTACTCTGCAGTGCCTTTGAGCATTTGCTATCTATCCTGAAGTCCACAGTCAGAGCCCGAGAGCCCCATTGGTCAGATGGTCTCCTAGTTCACTAGCATCATAGGGCCATTACACCTGCCTGTTGGCATGTAGGTCCTACAAGATTAAGAAGGAAGAAATCTTCTTTTCAAAGACTGGAACAAGATTATTTCTTGGGATAGAGTGAATATAGGTCCCAACGGCAGTATTTATTCATTCCACTAATATTTACGGAGAATCTACAGTGTTCCAGGAACCATGCTAAGTACTGAGGATAAAGCAGTGAACAAACTTGACTTTACACAAATAACTACAAATAATTTTTAAGAAGACATTTTAGAAAACTATCACTCACCCTTTAAATAAATGCTATGAAGAATAAGCATTAGAGTCCTGGCAATTAACGAGGAAGTAAGACAGAGTTCAGGAATACTTCTCTGTGAAAAGAATATCTAAGCTGTGGCTTAGAGGTTGAATAGGAATTAGCCAAGACAGATGGGTAGAGAGCTATAAGCAACCGCATATGCAAAGCCCAGGCACTGCCCCTTTGCTATATCTCAGAGAAGAGTGTGAATGGAAGTCTCAGGTCCAAAATCCACTCTTCTTTCTTTTTTTTTTTTTCCTTCACCTGCATCCATTCTGTACTGCGAGGGGATTTATGCCTATATGTGTGAAGATATATCCTAAACATCCAACCTCTTAACCCATTGCAAAGGAAAAGAGCCATCCAGAGGTATGTACTCTGTGACATGATATGCCCTGGAAATAGCAAACCTGGTGAAGAAGGCTATAACAGGCTCTGGAAGTAGGGTGCCAGGTCCTCAGACAGTGGCCTAGAAATGGGTGCATGGCCCACATCCTGCACAGGAGCTCTTAACCTGCCAACTCCATGAATCGGAAATACGGACATGCATCAGTGAGCCTGCCTGGGACCCAGTTCACAGCTGTGTGTGAGGCCACAAGTGTGTGCCTGTTTCTGAGAGGCAGCTCAGAGTTTCCTTCAGGCTCATAAATCCGCAATGCCCCAAATGTTAGCAATCACTGAAGCAATAGAGGTTATCCAGATGACTCCGAGATCTCTTTGCATTCAGAGCCTCCAGGATTCCCAGACAACCTCTGCTCATGAAATATTCTCTAACCTGGGCCTACCTGTAAAGGTCCTAGGGGGAAAAAGATAGATAAGAAGACATTTGAACATTAATTGAAATTTCTATTGTATGTTCTCTGTACTCAGATATGACTACTAAATATTTCAGAAAAGCTACACATCAGTCCAGTGGAGATTATATCTCACCTTCTTCTAAAGCACTAAATCTCTCAGCAGCTAAGAAAGATTGACACCAATATTTTATTACTTCTCCTATAGTTTAGAAAGAAAACATTTTAGGGGAAAAAAACGGGGGTGTTGAGAATACATAAAAATTAGTGGTGATATCTAAAATAAAGGCATCTATTTTATTTAAGAAAAATCTATTTTGCTAACAGAAAAAGTCTTAAAATAGCATTTTTGAGTTCCTTTTGTTAGTAGGTAAATAGTACTTCCAGTCTTTATTCTTTTACCAATAAGGACTACTTGAAGTTCTTAGTTTTGTCTAAAAGTAAGAGTTAAAGTTATTTTATAAAATTAAGAGATTATAAGATTGTTCCAAAGAGTTAAAGTGCCTTTGGGGTCTTACAAGTGGATTATTCTACATAGATACTAATACATTGTGCTTACAGCTAAGGATAGTGGGAGAGGAGTTCTCTTTTCCTAGGTTTATATGTTACAAGAAAGAATGATGTCATTCCAAGAACAGTAGCTTTTCCAGACAAAGAGAATCATTCTTATAACCATTTCTTGGTCTGTCCACCACCACTACTTATGAAGCAGGCTCTCGGGGTAGAATAAATATTGACTGAGTGATTGTTATATGGCAACCCTCTGCTGAGCTCTTTATACATGTTAACTCCCTATTACACAGTGAGAAAAGCAAAGCTCAGAGAAGTTATGTTCCCTAGATGGTAAGAGGTAGCGTGAGCATTTGAACCCAGGTTTAATTAACTCCAGAGTTATTGCTCACAACCTTCTGTACATTGGGGATGTACAGAAGAAAGAGGCCCTCTTTTAAAAAGGCAGACTCACGCAAAGAGCACTATGCAAGCATAAATGCATACAGTGCTCACAGTGTACATGAGCGCTCGGGAGACAGGAAGTAGGGTGATTAGTACCAGATGGGGCCCATAAGAGAGTTTCATGTGCAGTCCTGCAGGAGGTGGATGCCAGAGTTTCTGCCTAAATGCATACACACCCTTGCTCCTTACTGCTCTGCCCTGCACTAAGTCTCCTTCAGAAAATATTTGCCCAGAGCAGTTTCATGTAGGGATGAGGTTAGTATGGGTTATTTTTGTTGTGTTTGCTCAGGCATAACAGGAGGCAATGGCTCCTTGTGTTCTCATAAATACACTATGATCTTCAGATGGGCTTATCAGACAGATGACTGTTCTTTTCAAAGAACTGGAAATTATCAGGTTGTGAGAATCTTGTTATGATAACATGTAACAACCTTTGACTCAGCAGCCTAAAGAGAAAGATGGCTTTGGGATAGTGACTACTGACTATAATAATAATGATGACTGACATTTGTTGACCTTAATGTCAAGCCATTTTAGGCACCTTATGTGCATCCACTCATGGAATCTGCAGACAGTCCCAGAGAATGGCTGCTGGTATCCTCATTTTACAGATGAGGACCCTGAAGCTAAGGAGGTCAAGTGGCTGCTAGCCTAAGGTTACACTCTAGGAAGTGGCAGAGCTGAGATTGGAAGCCAAATCATTTTAATTTCTAGAGCCACAGTCTTGAGCATGATCTGCCTTATAATACCTAGTTCCTGACAATTGTGAGACTAATAATTTGTCTTTTCTGATGAAATCACAAGGCAGGGTGACCACTTTGGAAAATGGAAGCATGGGACCAGAAGGGGCTGCTTATCACTAAATGTCACTAGTTTCCTTTTAAAAATTTTCCCAAGATGTACAGAGAAAATAAAGAAATAAGTCCCTAAAAATCTACATTATTCATGGAAGATGATGCTTGAAGGAATTGTTTAATGGAAGTGGGGAAATAACAGTGTTAAAATGGGTTACTATGTCTCCGGTTTTATGTGTTTTAATATTAAGGGTCCTTATTGATGCTAAAGCAAAAGTCTAATACCAGCATCTTATTCGTCATCCTCAAAGAAAAGAAAGAACACCAGAAGTGAAGATCTTTCTACCCCAATCCTACCCCTACTCCCACCTCCCATCATGTCTTCCTCCAGTATATTTGCAGGAAGAATCTATGAAAATCTATGAAATTCTCAACCCAGAACCTTAGTATATTCAATATGTCAGCCATTCACTGAAGAAGTATATTCATGCTTAGTACTTGGCAAGGCACTTTGGGACACACAAAAAATATATACATGCTTTTTCATACATTTTCAATTTAATTCTATTATCACACCAGCTTTTGGAGGTAGTTACTATTGTGTGGCCTGTTTTCCAGAGGAAGAAACTGAGGCTCAGAGAAGCTGATTAAGTTTTGGGTGACAGCCTAATAAGAGGCAGACCTGAGAAGTGAAACCTGACCTGTGTACCTTCAGCATCTGCACTCTTGCCAATTACACTCTGTGGCTACACATACCCGAAGGCATGTAGGTATTGCTACTCCATGAGAATGTGTCTCCAAGATAAGGAAAATGAGACTCAGAGAAGTCATCTATCAACTAGACCCTGACCTTAGATGGGTCTGACCTCAAAGCCTTTCTCATCCTGAATGGTTCCCATCTTCAACATTAGTGGTTATTTCTGAGCTCTGTGCATTGAAAGTTATGCTTTTTGTTATAGCTAACCAATCAAGGGTCTGATTTCACCAGAAAATGTGTATGGGAGTGGTGTACTCAGTCTACATGGTGGCTTCTTCTCTTGAGGATGGTTGAGCAAGAATGGTTCAAGTTTTCATTCAACATTAAATCTGAGGATAAACATTCATTCATTCCTACCGAAAGTCTAATAAGTACCAAGCTGGATCACAGTGGCTTCATCTCAGTTTTTGTCATGACAAAAACATCAACCATGTTTGACACTGCAAGTAAACACAGTATGTTCACTCTTGAGGACTGGGCCTCGAGCATCGTCCTGAGCCAACTCCAAGGCAACTTGGAAAACGTAGGTATTATAAAGGTACTCTTCGGTATAACTCAGTGAAAATAATTCCTGAGACTTAATGAAAGGAACCAAACTTCACCCTGTTTTGACAGTAAGACTTAAATAATGTGGTACAAGAGACATTACATAGGGTTGGACTAAGTACCCTCTAAAATTTCTTCCATCTCCTAGAGTTACAGCTTTGTTTCCCATTTCAGTGAAAATCTGTCTTCCATTCACTGTTTCCCACCTTGACAATGCTTTGTTGAAATGTCCCATGAATTAACCTCATTTGAGATCTCAACTTTAAAAACTGGGTTTAAAAGGGCCAGTTTATAGCAAATACTCTAACTTTATATAATTTGAGTTAAAGGGAAATGATGAGTTGGTGTGGCTTTGCATTAGTGTACACAGTGTACACTATTCAAAAATTTACCTAGTTCTCTTGAGTCCATCAAAAGTTTGTATCCTGCCCTAAGTAGATCCCAGATGTTTCTCATTAATATTTCCTAAATATCCTATCTTAAGTTAGGCAAGATTTGCATTCTTTTTCTCTAGCAATTATATGTTCCCATTTTTACTGTAAATGGAACATTGAAGACCAATGAAAAATATTTAAAATGTAAAAAAAAATAATCAGGGCTCATGGGTAAAAACTTTTTTTATAAGATATAATATGTGTACTATTGTACCTATTACACTATTTTGTTAAAAGTTCCTAGAGCGCAAACGTTCTGTTTCATTGGTCTCAGCCAGTATTTGCTGTATTAATCACATTGCACATTTATGGGCAATTAACCAAATTTTACAATGTCCACCTATTCTCTCAGAAGAAGGAAAGAACTGAGCACAGTACTAGGCATGGAGTAAACATTCAACAAATACTGTTAATTGGTTGCTTAATTGGACTGGAAATTGCTGTAAATCTTTCTGAAAATGAGGGTGCCAGGTAGCACAACACAATGAACCAATGAATACCTAAACATTACTAATGCTGAAGTTTACTTAATATAGACTTTCACAGGAACTTACCTACCTTCCAGTGATGAGCTTAGGCAAAACACTATCTGGCTCATTAGTATAACATTGTGAGTCCTTGAATACAGTTTGGGATGTGTTATTGTTCCTCTGTATGCATGCATACGTACATGTGTATATGTTATCACAAAGTTCCTAATTTTGTTATATAGAGTCCAGAACATCCAGAATGATAGTGAGGAGCCAAGATAGGGGAAAGGAGCTTAATGGTTTGAATTAGAGAATGTCTGGCTTATTTATATTCTGATTCTGCACATATTGTCCACCCCCTCCAACCTTCATGCCCTTTCTTTGCCAATCAGTACACATTAAAATTGCTAAGATCCATCAGAAAACTTTTCACCACTTCACCTCAAGAAAAGCTAACATCTCCTGAGTGCTTACTGTATACCAGGCTTTACATATATTATTCTATTTGATCTTCAAAATAGCCATATGTGGTCATGTACTACCATCTGTAGTATAGATGAGGACGTGAGACTTACAGGTGAAGGTGACTGAGGTGTGTGGCAGAGAAGCATTTGAATACATGGCTCTCATTCCAAAGCCTCTGCTCCTCATTACAGGCTTTTCTCTGAGTTAGTGTAAAGAAGATAAAAGTTTACAAAACTTGTGGCACTACTCTGTAGACATTTATTAAGACTGTTATTCTTGTCTGTGAAAACTTCCTCCCCCAAAAAAACAACAACATGATTTCTATTTAAATTGTGTGAACTATGTGAAGTATAACGTCCATGACAATGGCTAACCTTATTGGATTTGCTGATCTTGGAACTGATGAGAAAGGCCAAATGTTTTTATTTAATGCACAGAAATGATGGAGATGAGTCAGCTTGCCATGTTTATTGTGAAGTTACAGGATCAGAGGGCTATTCCACTGGGAAGATTTTATCACTGTAAACAGAATTAGATACATCTCAGAAGTGGATATTCATAAAAAGCATTTCGTCTTATTAGTCTTTGCAGAAAATTGTTTCCAAAGATTATGGTTGCTCATGTGTAATGAGTTGGCTTTGATGGGAGACTGTTTATTTTCAACAGCCAACACAGTTGCTTCATTGTTTTACTGTTAATTAGCTAAGGATGCAATTTAACTGAGATCAAAGTATTCTAGATGCAAGACATATTCAAAAGAGAAAAATGTCTAATTAGCTGCTTAGTACTTAGCTCCATTTTTTTCCTAGCCAATGGAGATAACCCAAGGCAGAAATCAGATGTGCTTGCTTACTGCTTAACTTTATCTGAAGGAGGGGACGAAAGAACCTCTTTGGGTTATTAAAAGATAATTAAGCTGAGGAATGTACACATGAAAGCAATGACACAGGTATGAGAAAATTTGATGCTGAATGAGAAAGGATTTTTGAATAAGAGGACCTCCTTAAGCTACTTGAAGTGGGACTTGAAAATAATTTTTCCCAGATTGTAAGAGATTTATTGAATTCTTCTCCTACCCAATTTTTGGTTGAGAGTTGAAGACAGTAATAAAAGTCAAAGTCATTAAGTATATTAAGGAAGTATGGTTGGTACGAATTTGTGTGTGTGTGTGTGTGTGTGTGTGTGTGTTACTGAATCACTCCGCATATTATACTGGTGTGGGGAAAATCAATCACATCTTGGATCTGGAAGAGCTCTGAAGGCCACACATACCTATTTCTCCTTGGTCCCCTCAACATGCCTTCCAGAATTAGCCCGTTCTCTTTTTATATTTGCCACATACTGAAAATCACAAGCCAGATATTACAGCTATGAAAATTAGCACAGATCTATCTTGTCAGAATTTAGACAGGGTTTCTTTAAAAAAGAATAAAGGTGAGTTTTGCTTTTAGATCAAATGCATAACCCATAAGGACTAAGGTCTTCACAGTACATTAGGTTTGGACACATGGAATGCTCATTCTAATAATTTATTCTTGAGGGCAGGAACATATCTGTCCTCTTCTCTGCTATGTCTCCAGCTCCTAGCAAAATGCATGGCTTGTAGTACAAAGGCTATATAAATCCTATCAAATGTTTTATGGATAAATGTTTTATGAATGGATGAATAAAATAATTTGGGGGTCAAGTAAAATATTCAAATCTGGGTTTTTCTTAATAATTAAAAATAGTGGTTAAGGCTAACATTTGCCAAACATGTGCCATGTAGTTTGAGCCTCTGTTTTAAGAGTTTTACCTGCATCATGGTTAAACTCTTGTCATAATTTGGCCTGGGACTTCTTGTGAGATTATATACCCCCAAAGGACAGAAAGAACAGATCACAGAAGAAAAAGGGATTGAGGTACAAGAATCAGAGGATGGGTGAGGAGTGGTGAAGTAAACCCAGCATAACTCACAAACATGGATCTCTCACCTTTCCTGAGTATTTATTCAGCCATCCACATTTATTTAGCATTCTACCTGACATTCCCACTGGCTCAACAGACCCATGGAAGCAGAATCACCAATTCAGATGTGTTCAGCCAATCAAAAGAGCCATTTTTAAAATTCATGTTACAAAAGAACTTATTCAGGGCTTGCCGTATACCAGACATGGTCCCAGGGATTCAGCAGTAAACGATAACTCGACTTTTGCTTGTACACCTGTCCTCACTGAGCTTCTAAGCTGTGAGGGAGGTTCACAAACAAAATAAAGTTGGTAAACTGTTCAGTAACTGTGAAGTCACCACAGTAATCAAGATAGTGTGGAATCAGTGAAGGAAGAGGCACAAAGATTGCTGGAACAGAGTCCAAGAATCAGCCCACAAAAATATGGCCAATTGATTTTTTAAATAAACTTGTTGTTTTGAAATAATTATAGATTTACAGAATAGTTGCAAAGATAATAGAGAGTTCTCATATACCCCTTTTAGTTTTCACTAATGTTTATATCTTACATTTCTGTGGCATATTTTGCAATACTTAGAAATTAACCTTGATACAGTACTATTAACCAAACTCTAGACTTTATTTGGTTTCAGCACAGTTTTCCACTAATATCCTTTCTGTATCCCAGAATCCAATCCAGGGTACCACATTGCAATTGGCCAGTTCATTTTTTGCTGAAGGTGCAATTATATTTTAAAAAAAGAATAATTTATTCAACAAATTATGCTATAGAAATTTGCACTTACATATATAACAGAATAAAGTTGAACCTAAACCTTACACTTTATAAGAAAAACAACATGGATCATAGACCCATTTACATAGATCTAAATATAAAATGTAGAGCTATAAAACTTTCAGAAAACAAACATTTGTAAAAATTTTCATTTCCTAGGGTTAGGCAAAAAGATCTTAAAAATAACACCAAAAGCAATATTCATAAAAGGAAATGTTTGGTGTTCCTCAAAATTAGAAGTTTTTATTTGCAAAAGACACTGTTAAGTGAACACAATGACAAGAGTACAGACTGAAAGAAAATATTTGCAAATGCTATATTCGAAAATAACTCATATTTAGACTATATAAAGAAATCTCAAAATTCAACAGTAAGAAAATCACCTACCCAATTAAAAGGTGGGCAAAAGACTTGGTCAGACATTTCAGCAAAAGGAGTGTAGGGATGAACAGTGAGCACATGATAAGGAATTGAACATTTTTTCCCAGTAGAGAAATACAAATTAACGTCACTATGAAATACCACTGCACACCTATTAGAATGGCTAAAATTAAAGACTCTGACAATGCTAAGTGCTGATGAGGATGTGGGAAAACTGGAAGTCTTATATACTACTGATGGTAATGCAAAATAAGTCACTCTGAAAAACAGTTTGGCACCTGTTACAAAGTTAAAAATATATCTGTCTATGATTTAGCAATCCCATTCCTGGGCATTTATAACAGAGCGGGAATTCACAAATTGTGGCCAGCAGGCCAAGTCTACTTTGTAAATAATCAAAATAAGTTTTTATGGAACACAGCAATACTTTTATATATTTTCTTTGAGTGCTTTTACACTATACAATAGAGACTTTGTGGGCCCACAAAGCTAAAATATTCACTATTTGTCCCTATGTAGAAAAAGGTGATCATCTGCTCTAGAGAAATGAAAACATATTTCATGTCTACCCAAAAACCTGTACACAAATGTTTTTACAGCAGCTCTATTCATAACCACTAAAAACTTGAAACAACTCAAATACTCTTCAACAGATAAATGGCTAAACAAATGTGGTACATCCATACAAAGCAAGTATTTAAAGGGAATAATGTTTAAAAGGAGCAAGCTATTAATATAGGCAACAACTTAGAGACTTTCAAAGGTTTTGTACTTGAGTGAAATAAACTAGTTTCAAAAGGTTAGTTACTGTACATTTCCACTTATATGTCATTTTTAAAAAGACAAAATTCTAGTAAGGGAGAACAAACAACTCAGTAGTCACCATGGATTATGGGTGGCAGGAGAGTATTTTTACAAAGCATGTAGTATTTTCACATGGTGATGGTTTGCCTACTCATACTGGTGGCTTCATGAATCTATGAACGTGTCAAAATTTATAGAACTGTACACCAAAAAAGTAAATTTGACAAATAGTCAGGAGTAGACTTGAGATTTTCACCCAACTCTGTATCACCCCGTTACCTTTTGACGCAATGTACTCAGAGGCCTCAGTCATTCTATTGCTGTCACTTTCTAAACAAGTCATGGTGGTTGTGTTGAAACTTGGATGACTCTGTTTCCTTGGGCCTGGGTACCTACTAAGCACTGTACCTGCGGCCAAAGCCCTTTGCCTGTCCTCCAGTGTCACGAGGTATCTGGCTCCTTCAATCTATTTCTTTCCGTGATTTTGGGCAGAGACATAAGCTCTCATACCTTTGGATACCCAAGCAGCAGCTAGGCTGTCATCAACATCATTATGACCACATTCATTATATCTTAACATTTTTTAGTCCTTTCTGAAAGTTTTCAAACAGCTGTTATTTTTACTTGAACTTCACAACTACTCAGGTAGAGAGATGGGTGGGGCAAGAATTATTTATCCACATTTTGTAACCAAGAAAATGGAGACTTAGCCATATTAAAGAATTTCTCCAATGTTACAAGATAATATGTGACAGGACTGTTTAGACTGTAAGATGTGTGACTTTTAGCAAACACTATTTTTTCCATTACTTGGTTTTTTATATAGGTCATTCTTGACCTCTTCTGGTTCAGATTGTTGAACCATGGGGTAAAGGCACTCATAAAGCTGTCATGAGAAATTTAGGTTAGAGGGAGACTTCATTGATAAATGTATGTTTTTCTGAGTGTATCAACCTATCTGCCTATTTTCTGGGGTCTGCTGAGGCCAGAGTTCATGAGCTTTACCTGCAGTCATTATAGAGCTTTGTCATCTGAAACTGAACCCCATCTTATTTCTTAGATTCTTTTCTTCAGCAAACACAGAACACAGCAAATAAACTTTCTATGACCCATCATTCTTGAAGAGGAAGGTCGGATCATTTGGAAAAATAAATATCTCAGCCTTGCCCGATGTGTTTTTTCATAATAACCTTCTTTCCAATTCTAATTAGATTTCATCAGCATGTTCAGTCATGTGATTACTAACCTTAAGTTTTTGTTGTCACTCACTACTCCCCCCAAAAATACTTATATTGAAAACAGGTTTTCCTAAACCATTCAAATCTTGAATTAGAAAGCATGTATTTTTCACATATTGAGCAGCAGACATTTGAATGAGAAGGTAACGGAAGTAAAAAAAAAAAAAGTATTTGACTATCATTGAAGTAAAAAAATTGCTTTATTCTCTGAATAGAAAATGGCATCCTAGTGTAATTAATAGGCTAAATAGAAAGAATAGATGAGCAAATTAATTAATTAAATGCCATTAATTCCCATTTCTTCCCCTCTCAGCTTACTTTCTCTCCACTTTTCATATACCACAGAGAAGGATGAACAGATATAAGGGAAACAGTGCAAGGAGAATGAATTGTGATGTGCATTTGAGAAAGCAAGTTTGCTCCAAAGAGAAGTTAGCAGAGCCAACTGATCTGTGCTTACTGAGCCAGACTATAATTTTATTAGCTTGCTGCTGTCTTTGAAAGTGCTAAATTTCTGCAGTTTCCCCTGGGCAGGTGATTCAGCACCTTCTACATAAAGGGCCAGATCTGACTGAAATTTCACTCTTGTGTAACCAGATTATTGTTGCTGAGTCAAAAGGAGAAATGATGCTGTGTCTACATATCAATGCGTGTCTGTGTATTTCTTTACTGGGATGTTTATTTTTTCTCATGTGCATACTTTCCTACTCAGCCTACTTTCTGCGGTGGCATATGCTGTAGTTTCTAAATTATATTGGTTCATTATTTCTGACTCTTGTGACATTTATCCCTATTACTCACCCTTAAGGACCTGTTTCCAGTCATTGCTGGAGATGGAACCAGAGAAGAATAACACACTCAAAATGATTTCTGGTTTTAATTTTAATGGCAACTGCAGTCTCTTTCTCGATTTAGTTATTTTTCTTGGAAATAATTCCTGAATGTCTAGTTTCAGGGAGAAGCCATCACCATATAAACATAATATCAAGTTTGTCTTAATGTAATAGGATGACATTTAGTACTATCAAATCTTGTTACTATGCCTTACAGTAATGAATAAAAGAAGGAATAAATTCACTAATTTTTGTAAGTTATGTGGAGGAAGAAATGTGATTTTGTATAAATATGTAAAATTTGGTCAGTGCGTGTATAAACACCCACACAGGCATGCTATAGGAACATGAGACCCCTACAAGTGCTTACTCACATGGTCTGGTTAAGATGGTTCCATGTGGCCTCACGGCAGGGGGTGTGGCTGCAGGTGGTGGGGAGTTTGCCAATACCAAAGGTACAAAATGCTGTTTCTCCTTACAACAACTTTTTTGAATATCTACTATATACCAGACACTGATAATACATCAATAAGAAGGCAAGATCTCTGCTGCCCTCTTGGAAGTTTTATTTTAATGGAAGGCATTCATTAAACAAAGAAGATAATTGCAAGGAGTGATTACTGTTATGAAGGAAATGAATAGGAAGACATGATCAAGAATAATGGAGAAGAATAATGGGGAGAGAGAATACTTTAGGTAGGGTAGTGATTGCAGGCTTATCTAAGAGGTGACTTCTAAGCTGAGATGAAGGAAGACAAAGAGCCAGCCACAAGGGAGAGTATTCCAGGCAGAGGGAACAGCAAGTGAAAAGTCAGAGGCTGGTCTCAGGGGCACACAAGAGGGATCAGGTTGGTTGCAATGTGGAGAATTAAGTGGGTGTAGGTGTGTGATGAGATTGGAGTCACTTGGATATATGTTTATAGACCACGGTGAGGGGTTAGCTTATTTTAAGTGCTAATAGAAGGGTTTTAAACAGGACAGATCTGTGATCTGACAGCAGCTCATTCTGGCTGCTGGGAGGAAGGAGGATTGTGAAAGAGATGAAAAGAGAGAGAAATCAGACAGAGCCAATTAGGAAACAAGTGCAGTTTCCGAGCAAGAGAGGAAGTGAATGGCACTGCCTAGTAACAGATGAGATGGAGAAGCATTGTGTGTGTGTGTGTGTGTGTGTGTGTGTGTGTGTGTGTGTGTGTGTGTGTAAATAATATGAAAAACAAAGGATCTGCTTATTTATTGGAAGTGAAGAATGAAAGAAAGAAATGAGAAGAGCTCCTGGGTCTACTTTGGCCATTTAGGTTAATTTTATGAGGCAATGTGGAAGTCTTTCTGGAGAAAGTTGCATTTTATGGTGAACATCCTGACTTTTTCCTTGGGGAAGGAAAGTGATCTGGCACCTGGCTATCATACAAGACTTCAGGAGCCACAGTCGTAGTTTATCTTTGTGATCACTGCCCCTCGCAGAGCCTTGGAACTATATGGACTGAGCTCTAAAATCTTACAACCCTTGAGGATACTGAGGTTTACATTGGTACAGACTGCACTTTCTAATGGTCATATTCTGGATGGAGTTGAGAGCGTAGTGAGAAGAGGAATGGAGCCAAACAGAACAATTGGTGCAGTGTGTCCCTCACTACTACCCTGTATTTCCAAGACATCTCCTGATTGGTGTTCTTTCTATAGTTCATCTTTGCCCCTTAGTGTCATCACCGAGAAAGTCAGTGTAGGGCGGGGCAGACCAAAATACCACCACCAGAGGGCAGCATCGAGCTGTCCACACCCAGATCAGCCCCTGGGGTTAAGTGCCCCCCTGAGGGAAAATACAGATCAACCTGGTTCTGTAGGAGAGCAGTGCTGGGGTCAGGAGGTGCTGCTACTGAAGCAAACCAGGGGAGAAAAGTGTTTCTTATAGCCAAGGTATCAAGAAAAACAAGAGTGTCATTGATGCAAACAATGACAAACTAAATGCTACTATAGCTTACACAGTCCAAATAACAGATTTAAAAATATATTTTTAGCTTTAGCTACCATGCATGGAGTGTTATGTGCCTGATAGTGATAAATGATTAAATATATAATCCCATGTAAGCTTTACATCAACCCCATAAAGCTACTTTTTGTCCCTATTTTTCAGATGAGGAAACCAAGTAAGATATGAAGATCACTGGTAGGGGCTGTTTTGTCTAACTACAAACATCTGTTTAGCTGCAAAACCTCCCCTCAAGGATGCCATACATTTGCTTATTATTCTCCCAGCATTTGCAGGATGCTCTAGGGATAGAAATGAAGTCTTATGTAAGACTTGGATCTTGACCTTGAAGTCAAGGTCACTTTTCAAAATGGAGAGAACAAATTAAGCAACTAAAGAATGATGCAAACAATGGTAAAGAATCCAGAGTTAAACAGCTTGATAAAACGATGTCTTCACAACTCTCCAAGTGCTTTTCACCTATACCACACAACTGCCATAAGCAGAGTCGCCTTCAAATTTTAAAAAATGGATGAGAGATAGTGAGGTGTAGTCATGCATTCATTTATCATCCAAATATTTAAAGAGTATCTCTGATTATGACAAACACTAGTATATTATACTAAAAAACGCCTGGTCCCTCCCCTTGAGGAGATTATAATCTAGTTTGGGGTGGTGAAAAATAGACAATGGCAAGTAAACCAACAACAGAAAAGTGGAGGAATATAATTATACATACCATAAAAAGGATCCAGTGGTGAGTTATTATCCCTGGTGACCTCAGCCCTTGGTCCAACAATATCTTAACCTTGATTACTATTACATCCTTCTCCACTCCAGCTACCCAGCAACCTGTCTGAAACAGGTCTTCTAGGATCTTGACCTTCCTGAATGCCTCTGTGACTACAATCTCACAAACGTGTGTCTGTCACACTCCCTTAGACTGAGTCCACCTATGCTATGTTCTCAGGCTGTACTACCCTTGTGATCTCTCTTGCCCAGTCTGGACACCATGGAAGGTCAATTCAGCGATGTCCTTGTTCCTGCTCTAAAGGCTTCCTGACCTTCCTCAGAATTTCTCCAGTTTTGCCCATTTGTCATTTGCTCTCCATGCAGAATAGGGAGTCTCTTGCCCCCATAGTCATTCCATGGTAAGGGTGAATGGTACTTGAGATGTATCTCATAGAAGTGATTCATACATGTGGCAAGCTTACACACGCGCCTACATTCCACACTTTATTCAAGCAGTTCAAGTAGACTGAAGCATAATGGAAGAAATGGGGTGTCTTGGTACAAGATGAGGCCAGAGAGGTGGCACCCTTACCTGTATGGTCTCAAGGTCATGTTAACATGGTGAACTTATTGTAAGAGAATGAAATGAAGAAAAGATTCTGGGCAGAAGTGTGACGTAATTTGATTTGCAGTCTCTAAAACACCACTCTGGCTGCTGTGTGGGGAACAAAGTATATGGGGGCAGAGCAGAAATGGAAAGAACAGCTACAAGCTGGTGTGGTAACCTGGGCAGGAGGCGATGGCTTCCTGTGGGTAAAAGCTCCACTAGTTGAACACTAAGTCCTCTTCAACCTCTGAAGCCCTTGTACTCTGCGATCCCTCACAAGTGCCTCAAGGCTCTGGCCCCAGCCTTTCTTCCCTAATTTATCTCATGCAGAGATCCTTGCCCCCCATACTGTACGCCATGCTCTAAATGAAATGAACCACTCTCTGTTTCCTGAACACTCTGGTCCATTCTCCCCTCCAGGCCTTTGCTCAAGCTGTTCTCTCAACCTCAATAATCCCACCCCCACCCCTTCCCATCTGTTCCTGTGTTCAGCTCTTTTATAAAGGCTACTCTGGTCACTACAGATAGAATGGATCCAGTCCTCTTTGCAATTTATGTTTAAAACTTTATTATATTACTATTACAGTATGACTTGCATTTCAGTTAGTTCTTTCCTGCTGTTCCCTCAATTGTGAATCTTCTAGGAGAGAAAACATATTTTGTTAGTATTTTTATTTTCTTCTTCAAATCCATACTGCCTTGCTCAGTGGGATATCTTGGGGGGGGGGCATTAAATGTTTGTTGTATCAAATCAAAAGAATCCAATTTCGTCTAATCCAATTGAATCCAATTGAGTTCAGCTCAATTCAATTCAATTCAGTTCAATTCAGTTCAGTTCTTTGTGTATTAGTTATTTCCTTTACAGAGATAAGCTCCTTAAGTTTATGTACTTGTATTATGCTTCTTTGTATGTTCTATGTATCTAACAGAGTATGCACTCAATGAATGTTTCTTGATTTGTTCACTTAGAAGTGTAAGCTGGACTTGGACCCTCATTTCTTTCTATCTTGGAAATGCTGAAAACTGTTTCTTATGTCAAATATGGCATGTGTCAGCTTGAAAGTTATAATTCCATGCAATTAAATGGTCAGAAAATATAATATGTACTCTTAAGGAATTTCAGTGCAGATCTAATAAAATAAAATTAGTTTAAGTGCCTGTATGTAAAAGCATTAACATATTATTACATTGCTCTTGGTAGGTTCAGCTTTAAGAGAAAACAAAAGTCATTACTGAAGGTGGGGGTGGGTGGATTGTGGTGATGGTGATATGATACCATAAAGAACCTCCCCCTAAATATTTACTTTACCAAAGAGAAGCATTCTATGATCTTCACAGCTGAAGATGACCTTTGTCATATCCTAACTGTTCAAGGACATCATCTAGAGACCCTGTCAGATATAATTCATTGGCACCACATTCAGAGCACTTTACAAACAGGTTCAGGCTCCCTTCTGAACTGAGCCTCGTCTTTAAGAACATACACGGCTCCCTCCTTATGTAATGAAGATGCCCTTGTAAAAGATTCCATTTTTTAAATCATGGTAAAATATTTATAACATCAAATTTACTATTTCAACTATTTTTAAGTGTATAGTTAAGTGGCATTAAGCACATTCATATTACTATGAAACCATCACCACCATTCATCTCCAGAACTGAAATTCTGTACCCACTCATATTTACTTTTTTATATTATACAATGTCTTCTAACAGTAGGAAATTCAAACACTATCAAAGTGTATAAAGGAAAAAGTGTAAGTTCTTCTTTTACTATCCATTATAGACCCACTTTTTGCTATTAATAGTTTGTTTTATATCCTCTGGATCTTGTGAATGTGTGTGTGTGTAGACCATGTTCTCTCAAACTGACAGGTCCATAGCAATATATTGTTTTATAAAAGTTAAATCATAGTATATATAGTGTTGATTTTTTAAAAATTTATCAAGTATCATGGATCCTTTCCCATGTTCTAATATACAGTTGTACTTTATACCTTTTACTGGCCACTTAGTATTCTATCATATATATATATATATATATATATATATGCACTATAATTTAACTATTGCCCTAATGATAAGTTTTAGATACAGTGCTACAACAAAAATCCTGGTACACTCAAGCAAACGTTCCTGTAGGACACATTTTTAAAAGTTAAGTTCCTAAATATAAATGTTTTCCCATTAGGCAAATAAATTTATATATACTGACTACCAGATTACTCTGAACAAATGTTTTTACTGCTTGTTTCCCAGTAGTGTGCTGGGAAGAAGGAGTCTGTGTTTAGCAGGCATCATTAACTCACATCGTGGGTTTGCCTGAAGTCAATATCCTCTTTCGTGGGACTCGAGATGCTCTCAGAGGAAGAGCTAATGAAAAAGAAGGGAACCCGCCACAGAAGCAGTTAATTCGTAGAGCGTGATGGGTGGGTCCAGCGCGGAAAGCCGGCTATGACATCCGGGCTCCTGCGTGGAGTTTTCACTTCCGTGCGCAGGGCAGCGGCCCTGGGCATGTGTCCCAGTTCCTTGGTCTTAACTCCTCCTCGCATTTAGCACTTCCTCCCCTCTCATCCTCATGAAAATTCTGGGCTTCGAGCTAGACCTCAACCTTGTCAACATTCATAAGTGGGAGAACAGCTGTGCCTTAGATACACACGATTTTCAACTTTGACCAATTCAGATTTTCCCAAACATGCAGAGAGCCTGTGGAAAAGAATGTCCTAGTTGAGAGCTGAGCTAGAAACTTCTGAGGACTATTTTCTGCCTAGCGTTAGCAAAAATCCAAAGGAGAACTGTCATCATTTGGGGTAAAGGAGACGTGTCTTTTTTTTTTTTTTTTTTTTTTTTTTTTTACTGACAAACCCAGGCAGTACTAGTAGTAATTCATGACTCTTCAGTATTTGCACAGCATAAGCTTAGATCCATTAGAAAACCATGTTGTTCGTTTAATTTTCCACTAAAATCAGTGGTTTTAATTAAGGAGAAAATTAATAAAATCTGAAATTTAGAGGGGTAATGTGTTTTGCCAATAAAGGACTATGCTAAGTCCTGCAAAAAAAAAAATCTAATTTTCTATAATTAGCTTAAATGTAATTCATTCATTAGAAAAGTAGTCATGTATACAAGCAGAAAACCAGACTGCTGAGCTGGAGAGAACCTAGATTCTAAGAATAACTGTTGAATAGCAGAAAAACATTAAGCAAGTTTTTTTTTTTTTGATATATATTTCATGGCAGCTTTCCATAGCAACTCTATGAAAGGGGCCTCTTATTTTAGTGCTAAACCTATCTGAAATGAGATGATTCTCTTAAGAACAGTTTTTCCATAAGCCCAGGTTTTAAGGACAAGAATATCTGATCTCACCCTCCCCATGACTAAGTCAAAAGAAAAGAGATTGAGAAAACTTGTTCTGTGGTCATGACTCTGAGTATTTAAAAAAATCAACAAGAAGCTTTGGAAATAGATAAAATCTAAATTCGCAATGTATCAGCACTGAGTCATGGGGTATTGCCATTGTGGCCCTGCTCTGAGCTATTTGTTAAGCTGGATGCCTTTCAAATATGAAAAAGAATTCCTCATAGATATCTACCAACAAGTCACCAGCACACTGTGGTAGATTTTTAGGTGTCTCTGCCCAAATTGCAATGATCCCTATAACTGTTTTCACCTTGAGCAGTGGCTCCTTAGCAGTCAATCTATGTTGTGTCACTCTACTGGCCCTTTCCCACCACTGGCCAATCAATTACATTTTCCAGGAATCTGGTATTGGGAACAAAATTGTGATTGAGTCAGAGCTGGTAAATGGAAGAAATCTTTCAGGAATTGTGGCCTCCCCATTCTCTATTACCAAATGCATGGAGAAATAGGTACAAAGAGACAAGCAGAGTGGACAGATGGAAAAACTCTTTACAATTTCTGGTTCAGGTAATTTTCTGAAGCCTGGCTGAGTTCTTGACTTGGGATCTTCATGATACCCCATCTTTATAACAGATTCCACAGTTTTGCTTATGTCAATCTGAATAGAATTCTGTTACTTGCAACAAAATTCTAACTAGAAAGATTTCATTATTTTATATAGCTTAATAATATTCCATTGTATGTTTGTACCATATCTTCTTCATACATTCATCTATTGATGGACACTTAGATTGCTTCCATATCTTGACAATTGTAAATAATGCTGCAATGAATATAGAGGTGCATACATCTTTTCAAGTTAGTATTTTTGTGTTCTTTGACTAGATACCCAGAAATGAAATTACTGGGTTATATGATAGTTCTATTTTTATTTTTTTGAGGAACCTTCATACAGTTATCATTGTGGGTGCATAAATTTACATTCCCCTCCTACAGTGCACAAGGGTTTCCTTTTCTCCACATCATCACCAAGTAGTACTCAATCAAAAAAAAATGAAATCTTGCCATTTGCAACAACATAGAGGGACCTATGCTAAGTGAAATCAGTCAGACAGAGAAGGACAAATATTGCATGACTTCACTTATATGTAGAATTTAAAAAACAAAACAAACAAATAAAACAGAAACAGACTCATAGATAAAGAAAACAAACTGATGGCTGTAAGAGGGTAAGGTCATAGGAGAAAGGCCAAAAATAGTGAAGGAGAATAAGAAATACAAATTTCCAGTTATAAAATAAATCATGAGGATGTAATGTACAGCACAGGGATATTGCAATAACTGTACAGTGACAGACAGTTGCTAGGCTTATTGTGTTAATCAGTTCATTGGGTATATAAATGTTAAATAACTATGTTATATACCTATAAATAATATAATATATGTTAACTATATTTTAATTTAAGAAAAATTATAAGTTCTAACTGATGCACATGTTGGAGCATATATTTAAGGAGAGGTCAGCTAAAAGTAGAAGACAGAGAGGGAAAGAGAAAAGAAAAAAATTATTGAGTACCTTCTTGGTGTCTAGCAACTTGCTAAACTATAAAAATTATTTCGCCTTAAAGTATCTGAAAAAATATGTGTTATTTTCTCCCATGAATTTCAAAGGTTCACCCTTGAGTTATGCGGCTAGCTGGTGGCAGATCTGGGATTTGTGCTCAAATTTGGGCAGCGGGGCTGGGTTCTGGTCTAACTTGGATAAATAACAGTCATCTTGATATTCTATGGCCTTGAGCAGGCCACTTCACTCTTGGACCTCTTTTTTCCTTTTTGAAACACAAGGAGTTTGGGTAAATATAATATTCTCTAAGGTTTCTTTCAAATTTAATGTCATAGTATCACTTGAAAGGTTCATTTAAAACAATGCTTCTCTATTCAGGTAGTTGGTTGGGGACAGGGTACAGTGTTGATTTATATCCAAGTCTCCTTGGGTGCCTTTCAAACTATGCCCATCCTTTATCCCATACCCTTCCCCAGAAGATTATGAGAAGTTCTGAGAATGAGAAAGTTGTAGGTAATAGAGCTGGATTTAAAACCAGAGCTGTCTTATTATTTTCTTATGCTGCTGCATTATCTTTTATTATACCTATTGGAACATAGAAGAACCTCAATAATTTTTTCAACTAAATTGAATTGATATTGACTATAAATGACTAATGTGTCCTTTGCACATTTTAGAATCAATTTATCAATTTCTAATAAAAATTCTGCCAGTAACTTTTTTGGAATTGCATTGAATCTATAGATCAGTTTGAGAATATTGCTATCTTAATAAGATTGGGTCTTCTAATGCATGAACACATTATACTTCATTTTTTCAAACATCATCTTTAATTTATCTCAGCATCATTTCACAGTTTTTAGTGTAGAATTTTGCATATCATTTATTAATTTCTTCCTAGGTATTTGCTGTTCTTGCATGCTATTGCAAATGGCATTATATTAAGTTTATTTTCCAATTGTGTGTTATTTTTAACATATTAACTTTTATTTTTTGTAGCCTTATTATACAGTAATTTGTTCGTTAATAGCATGAGAAACTTTGAACTTGAAAAATCCTGCTTTGAAATTCAAGTGACAAAGTATACATGGTAGACAGAAAAATCTCCCACCCCCAAAGATGTCCCTGTCCTGATCCTCAGAACCTATGGCCATGCTAGGTTTCATGGCAAAAGGGAATTAAGGTTCCAGATGGAATTAAAATTGCTAATCAGTTGACTTTAAGACAGGGAGATTATTTTGGATTATCTGTGTAGGCCTAATATAATCAAAAGGGTCCTTAAAAATGGAAGAGTGAGGCAGAAGAGGAGAATTCCAGAAATATATAGCTATGTTAGAAAGATGAGAGAGATGCAGCATTGTTGGCTTTCAAGATGGAAGAGGAGGCTGTGAGCCAGGAAATGCAGACAGTGCTTAGAAGCTGAAAAGGGCAAGAAAATGTATTGTCCTTAGAGCTTCCAGAAACAAACAAACAAACAAACAAAAACCTGTAGCCATGTAATACCCTGGTTTTAGCCCAGAAAGGCCCCTTTTGAACTTCTGACCTCCAGAGATATTAGATAAAAAATTGTGTTGGTTTAAACCATTGAGTTTGTGATCATTTGTTACCACAGCCATATAAGACTAATACAGTATATTTCAGAGTTAGGGAGAAGAGAGTTCTCCTGCCCCACCTTCCCTTCATGGAACCTGACACATGCTAGCATCCTGTAAGTGCCAGCTTTGAGAATAGTAACAAACAGCAACATTTGCATTTTTGCCACCATCCATGTTGCAAAGCTGAGAGGTTTTCAGAAGGGTTTGATAGCCAGCCATATATATCAGCAAATTGGAACTAGACTGTGAAAAGAAACTTGGTAGATGCTACATGGTAACTGTAATTAGCCAGAAGGATTTGTGGCCACAGGTGAAGCACAACTTTAGAGGATGACTTTTAATGGGGACAAATTCCAATTTGATAAAGGCAACTAAAAGACATTTTTATAAATATGACTCTATTTGTAACCTCAGAGATGTGCGGCCAAGTGACTTGCATTATATTACTAATAATAGTTGATGACACTAGTATTTGTTAAATTTCTAAATTTTATAAATGAAGCCCTTTTAAATGTAATTAGGGAAGATTGAAAGTTGCCCTAGCAATGTAATCATTCTTGCATATTTGTATTCCAATATATAGAATGGAAAAAAAGGAGGTAGAATTTGAGGGGCTGTACTGGGAATTGCACACAGCCCTCAGACTGTCCTCTGTCTGCCATCTAAGCCCCATCAGTACCCACCACAGTTGTAGTGGTTATGGAATTTTGTCTTGTGTCTAAGTTGTGGTTTCATTATCTTTTCTTTTTGCCTATATCTATATTTTTAAATAAAGAATGAAGCAAGAATAGATGAGGAACATATAGTGTATTTTCATCTTTAGTGCATGTCAGCACTAGCTATGATAGCAGAGAATGGTGCTGTCTATGAAATTTCCATTAATAATAAAACAGAAGGTACAAAGACCAAATCAGAAATAAAGTGAATTGCAATAATGTTACTCATAGTTACATGTAAAAAATGTCAATTTTATGTAATATTTACCTCTAAAACTAGTTATATCTGTGCTTCTTTTTCAGTTTTATAATTGGTCACCTCATTTCCATTGTCTGTGGAGCAAAAGTCTGAAATATAAAAGTTAAAAAAAAAGAATACCCATATATGTTTATTATTTTTTTCCTTACAGAATGACAATTAGAGATAACAAAAAGTCAGTTTTATAACTCACATCTTTATAAAATACTTTTAATAGTTATTTTCCCAAGAAAAATTCATATGCTGTTTACTTTTATCTCTCACCAATAGAAAAGGTGGATGCGCTTGTGGAAATGACCGTCTCTTCCTTCATTTGGGTTTCTGAGTTGAAATAAGGTTGGAAATGGCTGATTTATAGTGTCCCCAACAAATGCCCTTTCCATGTTTTGCTTTTCGGTTTAGTTAATACTTATCAACAGCTTCCGTAGTGCCAGAGACTATGCTAGGTGCCAAGGATGCAGAAATGATTAAAATGCAGTTTCTTTCCTCAAGAAGCTCATGCTATGATGAAAGATGGCAAACAAGTGCTTCTGACTGAAATGCAAGACTATAAGAAGGGGCAATTTATTTTGCCTGGAGAGAAATAAAACCTTCATATGAGGGGTGACATTTGAAAGGGCCTTGAAGGAAAAGGAGAAGGTCAATAGTTGTACATTTTAAACAATGAAACAGTGTGAAAACTCTAAAAGAAAGTTCTGTTTGTATTCTATCAGCTGCCTGTGTAACTGGGACTGAGGCTTCATTCAGGGGAGAGGGTGGCTGAGGCGACCAGACAGGAGATTAGGAGAGCAAAGGCGCACGCAGCCACAGCAGCCCCATCTTCCCAAGCCAACCCCTCTCCATCTGTGGGGAGAGAGTGAGTGCCAAACCTCTGCAGTGCATATCACTAGCACCTCTTGCAAAGTCTATTCAGCACTCCATGTTTTGGAAAGAAGGAAGGGAGGGAGGGAGAGAGGGAGGGACAGAGAGGAAGAAGAAGGAAGGAAGGAAGGAAGGAAGGAAGGAAGGAAGGAAGGAAGGAAGGAAGGAAGGAAGGAAGGAAGGAAGGAAGGAAGGAAGGAAGGAAGGAAGGAAGGAAGGAAGGAGGGAGGGAGGGAGGGAGGGAGGGAGGGAGGGAAGGAAGGAGGGAAGGAGGGAAGGAAGGAAGAAGGGAAGGAAGAAAAGGAAGAGGAAAGGAAAGGAAGAGGAAAGGAAAGAAAGGAAAGGGAAAAGAAGGGAAGGGAGGGGAAGGGAGGGGAGGGGAGGGAACAGGAAAGAAGAGAAGGGAAAGGAAGAAAAAAGAAAAAAAAGGAAAAAGAAAAAAAGAAAGAAAAAGAAGATAGTAGGGCTTTTCTGCCACTTCCTGGTTCTAAGGCCATCTAAGGGGCGTTACTTAAGCCTTAGTTTCTCTATCTGTAAATGAGATAAGGAGAATTGCATGTAAAGTCCCCAGCACAGTGCCTGCCCCAGAGAAGTGATAGTTCCATGACAATGATGACTGAACATGGTGAATGTTATGGTGATGTTGATAATGGTGGTGATGATAAAGAATGGAACTGTTCTCTGGGCTTCCTTAGAAGGACTCCGAACATCCCAAGAAGTGGGCAAGAACACCGTGGTCCGGGCTAACCTGGCTCTGACCCAGAGCCACTTCCTGCCCATCTGCACTTCCCTTGCCGTTTTTCCTGTTGCTCAGGTGGTGCCGGCAGCTGCTCCAACTGCTGCTGCTGGTGCCCTGACAGCTGTGGTGAGCCAGGCAATGGTGTATTAAACCAAACCTCAACTGGAAACCCTCAGCCCTAAATAATCCCAGCAACAAGGTCGCGGCCCTCCACTTCACTGTCATCCCCTTATCCTCTAACACACCTACTGTCATTTTCTCGTTCCATCCTGATCATGTTCCATTTTCTTTGACCCTCTGCTGCCTCTTTCCTTGTCTCTTTTCTCCCATTTCCTCACTCCCTCGCTCTTCTTGCCCTTTTTTTTCCCTGTGTGATTGCTCCTCCTCCAGTTCTGGGTTTCCAGCACGCTGTGATGGAAGGAGTTTGGGAAGTGAGGTCAGGGGACACAGAACCTGGCCGTGCTTCTGAGATGATGAGCGAGCCGCTTCTCCCTCCCGGGATGCGGTTTCCTGATCTGCAGAAATTAAGGGGTTAGGTCAGAATCATCTAGAGTGTTCTTTCTGCTCTAAGCTCCCACTCTGTTACCTTTTATTATGTTTGCTTTTGTGCCTGCTTTTCTTGTTTCAGCTGACTCATCTGTCTATCTGTGTCTCTATTCCCCATCCTCACCACTCTGGTCCAAGCCACACCATCTCTCACATTATATCTCTTCGCTATAGTAGCCTCCTGCTATAGAGGTTTCCCTGCTTCCATTCTTATCCTCCCCCAACATGTTATCCACACAGAAGCCAAAGGGGTCTGAAACTCCTCCATGCTCCTCCACAGCCATTGTCCCTCCCATTACTCTGCTTATTCTCTTCAGAGCAATTATTACTGCCCAAAATGGTCTTTATGTATTCACCACTAGCTGAATGTTTATGTACTTGTTGATTGTCCATCTCCCCCTCTAGAATGTAGGCTCCGTGAGAGAGGGAACTTGTCGGGCGTGCTCATTCTATTCTCATTGCATGTAGTATCCTCTCAATAGATGCTGAACAGATAAACCTCCCTTTGCCATAGAACCCATCTCTCCCCTTCTTGAGACTATGTGCTAACTACACAATTTCCTACTTAGAAATAGTTATGCCTGCCAGAAGTTTGACTTATCCTTCTTCTTCAGCTCTGAGACAGCTTCTCTTGTTCACTTTTCTCAGCCACCCAGGCCTTATGTTCTCACAGGATATGGTAGAGAACAGTGACAGTTTTGAGTTTTCTCACTTTAATTTCAGTCTGTGCTATTGAGCAAATTAGGAAATTTAGACTTTAATCCACATAGCTCTTTCCTACAATGCCAAGAAGGAAACTTACTTTAAGAAAATTTGTTAAAACCTTCAAAGCTCTGTGCTTGGCTCTTAGGAAGATATTAGGCGTGGCCACATTCTTTAAAACAACCCTTTGGTAATGTAAATATGCCCATTTTATAGATAACAAAAACTGGAGATTAGAGAGACTGTGTAGCTGGATCAAAGTCAAAGAGCCAGTGAGGCATGGAGCCAGGATTTGAATCAAGAGAATGCAATGCCAGAACCAAGCACACCTAGGCACCATATTATTCCTTCTCGCTCTCTAGTTTAGGATAGTGTCCGGCTTTATTTTCATTGCAGCACTTACGAATATCTAATGTTGCCTGATTTATTTATTGAACTTTTTTTGTGGCTGATTCCTTCCACTATAACATCAGCTCCGTCAGGGCTTGTACTGTGTGTGTTCTCATTGCACTTTACTCAGTGCTTACAGGAGTGGCTGGTCCATAAAGGACCCTCAAAATCTACTAAAGGAATGGATTATTTGCATGTTAGCAGATGAAATATAATAGAAGGCCTGAAATTTTATATATAAAACTTAATCTTTGTTGGTGGAACTTTTTCAAAAATATTTCCAATGGTGACATATCTTCATTCTTTAAGAATATGTTTGGGTTTCGCATTAATCAGAACTGTTAAAGAATTTATTTTTTCAAAACAAATTTGTGATCATAAAACATTATGGCTGCTTTTTTTTCTCAGAAGTGATATCTATTTGCAGGTGGACCTAACTTTCTGTGTAATGGCCTCCTTTCGCACTCTAGTAAAACCTCTGGACTCTGTCACAGAATAATATTCTAAGTGCATAAAATAAAACATAATATTACAAAGTAACCAATCATAAAGTTATCAAAATATGAAAACTCATGGGCTTTTACTATATTTGCTTTATTAATACATTAAGTAATAAGATCTAAAGCCTAATATTTACCTGCAAACACTGAAATTTTATATGAAAATAAATGCAGTATAAAAAGATGCAGACTTTCTATTGGTGACGAACTCCTAGGAACTACTAATGCTTTCATAATAAAAGGAAATTTTAAATTTCATGAACAAGTTGATAAAAATAAAGATAATTTTTCCCATATAAGTGCAAAACACCCCAGAATATTATTCAAAGTTCCCATAGATCCCAAATTTTAAAACTTCGTATTAGAGGAATCCAATAGACTCAGCAATAGCAACTTCAGTAAAGTAAGTACACCGCTTCCAAATGTGACCCGCGAAGAGCTTAACTTCATTTGATGTGTACTTTCTGAAATATATGATTATTTTCTAAATTCAGCCCCATACTTTTAATCCCCATAGCAACTAACTCTGTAACTATTGATAAAGGACATAGTTATCATCATTTAAATATATTTACTCAGTACCTGTCTTTACGCGTTTAAATATATTTACTCAGTATCTATGAAGTGATATTCTGAAATTTTAACGCTTACCTATTGTGGATTTATAATTTTATTTATTGATCTTAAATATTAATTTATAATAGTTAATGCATTTACAGGATTCACAAATTCAAAAGATATAAAAATCAGAAAGTCTTCCTCTTACCTCTGTCAACCGATCACTGAGTCTCTTCCCAGGTGACAACCAATATTAGCAGTTGCTTCTAGATACTTTCAAAAATGTTTGATACATACATATTTTTTATGTACACATTTACATATCCTTTCCTCTCTTAATACAAATTGTAGCATATCATTCACACTATTTTCTATATTGTTTTTTCTTTTAAACATATGTCTAGAAGATAGTCCTATATTGGTGCATTAAGAATTCCTTCATTTTTTTTTAATGCCTGTATGGTTAGTCTGTTGTAAAGATGTACTTTAATTATTTAATCAGTCCCTCATTGATGGATATTAAGATTGTTTCTAAATGATTTACTATTATGAAAAAAATAGAGAGAGAGAGAGAGACAGCAAAACGTATCATTTAAGATGGGCATTTTGACACGGACCTACAAATGTAGGATGTAGAATCAGGGAACCCAAATGTAAGCAGTCAGTAAGAGATTTACACCTCACAAAGGGTGATATATTGAGAATCACAATATAATGGATAATTCACCAGCAGGATTGAGGGGAAAGGTAGCAATGTCATCAACCCCCTTCAAACAGTCTGGAACGAGTTTAGTGTTTTTTAGGATAAAGGGAGTAATCATCAAAAATAGAGAAGATGTCCCAGGTTTGAAAGCTTACTTTGGAGAAGTTGGTAGGGTCAAATAAGCACCTTTGCTTTGTTTTTGCTTACTATGGCTCCAAGAAACAGGCTCAAATTAATAATCTCTTTGATTTATGGCACAGTGTCATTGCTGGACCATGAAAGTCTCCTCTCTTACTGTGTTTGTTTATTCTCATTTACTTCCATTCCCTCACCTCAGTCATTCTAGTTATATTCATTTAAGATATATATATATATTTTTTTACATGCAAAATGGATTAATGACATGTGCGTGTATATACATGCATGTGTGCTTTAGATTTACATAAATGATATTGGATTGAGACTCATTCCATTTCTTCTTTCACAGTCTCTAAGTTTTATAGTGCCTCCTCATCACTATATGTACATCTCGTTCTTTGCCTCTCACTGCCACTTGGTCTCATCCATCACATTGTATCCACCTGTTTCCTTAATGATAGACCACCAGGTTGCCTCTAGCTTCTTGCCACCACAAATAAGATTACATTTCACATCCTCATACATAGTCTCCTCTGAATCTGTATGAGAATTTATGTGGTATTTACACCTAGAACAGAATTGCTGCATCAGAGATTACATATTCTTTGTTGAATTAAGTAGTGCCAGATTACACCCCAAAATAGCTCCTCAGTCAGCAACACCAGAACACCTGAGTTTCCCAACTTCACATTCCTGCCAGCTCCTGATAGTATCCTGCTATCTTATGTTTTCCAGTCAAGTGATATATCATTATCATATTATCATGTCAATTTGCATTTATCTATTTACAGATAGTTTTGAGTGTTCTTTAATGTGTGCAGGCCTTTCTGATGTACTCTTCTATAGGTTGCCTATTCATATTCATTGTCCATTCTTCTGGGGTTCGGTTTCCTTTATAGTATTTAAGTGTTTCTTTCATAATGTAAATAAAAATTCCTTGTCAGTTTAAGATGTGACAAATATCTTTTCCAATTTTGTCATCTGCCTGTTAATTTTGCCCTACATTGAACAGAAATTCTTACTTTTGAAATAGTCATGTTATAAATTTTTTTGCTTTATGGTCATACTTTTAATGTTGTGATGTTTTTGTTCAATAAGTCCTTCGCACCCTAGATAACAAAGATATTCTTCTACATTTTTTCTACTATATTTATTATTTTACCTTCTAACTTTAAATATATCTGAAGTTCACCTATCAATATGGTGTTAGGAAGGTATTCAGTTTTATTTTTCTCCAGAAATAGTGAGAATTTTGAACCAATATGTCTGAAAGACACAGAAGATGCAGGCTGGAAGAAATAAAAGACAGGAAGAAAATAAGGTAACTGAATCCCACAGAGAAAAAACATAGAAGCAGAAACCAAAAATTCTATCTAACCTGCCCTAGGAGGTATCCCTCTATCTGTAGTCTGTAATGAAATACTGAAAAAGCCAGTATTAAATGTACTTCTCTTAAAATAAAGCCATTTGCAGGAGGAATTCCCCAGCATCACTGAGCTTCCGGTACATGGCTTTAAAAATATAACTTGTACACACCAGAAGGACTTTCCCAAATGGGAGGGGGAGTTGAGTAAATAGGGAGAGAGGAAGCTGCCAGAGAGAGAAGACGCATACACAGCAGATAGTTGAGAATTGATTGTGCTAAAGATGGACCGGATGACAGAAAAGTCAAACAATATTTCTTACTCTCCAAGATGGAAACTCACCCATTTAAGAAAGATAATTGATACCTATCTAGTGTCTGAGTCTTCATCATTTTTCCATTTTCAGTTTATTCTTAACTGCCTGTGGTTAATCCAAGTACCTATCGAACACACAAAACACTGTAAAAAACAATCTAACCAAATTAGAGACAAATGTTTAATGTTTTCAGGCTTTTAATCTGCATATATTATAAGAAATCCAGTGTATTTTTTTTAACTTTCTCCTTTGTAAATGGACCCAGTAGTGAGCCTTTCATTCTTCTATGGCTTTTCCACTATTGAGGATCCCCATCATATCCACAGGGAGGCCATGAAATTTTCCTAAGACTGTAAAGAAGAATAAGAAAAAAGAAAACTTGGGAGAAGAAAAAGAAGGCAATTTTTTTGCCTCTTTTTAAATCCATAAAAATGGCTCTTAAGAGCTGGTATTTTCTTGTCCCGCAAAAAGCAATGATTATCCTGCTGGAGGAATGAGCAGAAGGCAAGTAAAAAGTTACCTGAAACATTTTTACTTGTTTTTCTTTTTGTTTTCTCTCTGAAAACATTTATTCATGCAAGAAAAAGTCAGATCACTGTCTTTAATCTATCTGATAGGCCTGATCTGATAGGTCCAATAGAAGACATCCTCCAGGCTCAACATAAAACTCATAGTTATGTAAAATAACTTTGAAAAACATCAACAGGATATATTAGAGTTTTATGACTTGTGAATACAAGTCACATGTGAAGATACATATCTTGTCTAAAACATTGCTTCTGGATTCCATGTGGAAAGTTTCTAGGATTCTGAGGTTAGAAATCCTGGGTTCATATCTTTCTCTGACCCTTAAAAAAGGGTCAGAGAAAAGATAAGCCTTGGTTTCTTCACATATAAAGTTGAGATAATAGTACTACCTACTTTATAGTATTATTATAAGATTACATGTTACACATCTATTGAATGGCAAAAATTGAAAATAAGTGACAATGCCAAGTGCTGATGATGATGTGGAGTGACAAAAACTCATACATAGCTGGTGAGAATGCAAAATGGTATAGCCACTCTGGAAAATAGTTTGATAGTTTCTTATACATTCACTTAGCATATAACCCAACAATTCCACTCTTAGATATATCCACCCAAGTGAAATGAATACTTATATTCACATAAAAATGATATGTTAATGCTTAGAGTAGTATTAATAATCATCAGATACTAGAGACAACCCAAAATAGTGAGTGAATGAACAAGTAAGCTGTGGTATATTCATGCTTTGGAATACTGCTCAAAAATAGAAAGAGATGGACTCTTGATATTTGCAACAATTAGATAAACCTCAAAGGCATTAAGCTGGATGAAAGAAACCACTATTAAAAGGTCACATATTGTATGATTTCATTTATGTGATATTCTCAAAAAGACAAAACCATAGTGATGAAGAGCAGATCTGTGGTTACATGGATCTATTTGGGGGTGAGGTTGGGGGGAAACTGTGACTACAAGAGGCTAGCTGAGAATTTTATGGGGAGATGAAGCTGTTCTGTATCCTGACTGTAGTGGTGTTTCATGAATTTATATCTGTGTAACAAAGACAGAACCTTAAGTCTTTTTTTATGTAGACTATGATTTAAAAACATGGAAACAAAACAAAACAAAACAAAAACACTGTTCTGTCCAATTGGAACATACAGTGAAAAATAAATGAATGTTAGAGTAAGTTTGGATTCCTGCTCCATCTCTACTGTTTAACAGGGATGTTATTTCATTCCATTGAGCCTCTTTCCCCATCTGTGAAATGAGATCATAATAATTACTTAGCAGCATGAATATTAAGGTAGTACACTTACTAAGTTCATAAAGTTGTAGGTCGTTTTCTTTTGATAGAGATTTTCCATTTAGCTATTTTATTCTTGAAGTATGTTCACTATGACCTTTTAGATGCTGACTACAAAGTAAGGTGCTCATACCATTTTCCGGGAGACATGGCATTTTATTAGGATGATCAGAAAAGCATGCAGTAGGAATATAGTAAGTGCATCGATAGCAAGAAAAGATTTCTTTTTAATGTGATAATACTTTTTGTTTTCTTTGAATATTTAATCTCTTTGGACCCTCCCCACTTAGCCTAGATCTAGTTGTGTCAGTCCTCTGGAACAGGCATCTCCAGACCCTGGACTGCAGACTGGTACCTATCCATGACCTGTTAGGAACCAGGCCACACAGCAGGAGATGAGTGGCAGTTTGGCAAGGGAAGCTTCATTTGTCTTTGCAGCAGCTCCCCAGTGCTGGCATCACTACCTCAGCTCTTACTCAGATCATCAGCCGTGGGATTCTCATAGGAACACCAGTCTCTGGTGCCAAAATTTGGGGACCACTGCTCTGGAACATAGATGAAAAGGGTCCAACAGAGGTCTCATCTTCTTGTGTTAGGCCACTTCTGTTTCCTGACTGCTGTGCCAGCAGTCTACAAATTTCTTTCTGGCTGACAGTGTATGGTCTCTATGCATATGCTTTTATTTTTTCTATTCAAGAATACCACAATTCCTATGCTCATGGGAGGGTTCAGACAGCTGCGTTGAGCACCTCTTCATTCTCTAGGATCAGTGAGCCTTGGATGGCTTTAAAACAAGGCTCAGAGGTCATAGTGCCATGTAGAACAGTCATGGTTCCTTTTCGACCTGAGCACTAGTTCCCAAACTTCAGCCAATTTAATAACACAGTCATGATTTTTGTCACATAGACGTACTAATTCATGTTTATCCTCAAATGTTTGTTGGTTACTTAATACTTAGTTAGTATTCTTTTAAATTATTTCCCTTTTTACCCAAAAGTAATTAAAATGAAAATCTATATTATTTTAATTGTAAAAAAAAATGACCTTAAAAATTTTTTTAATTAAATTCTGGGTAGTATGTTGCCTAAGATTCTGAGCTTGTGACTTGCTTTTTTTTGTTTTAGATAAAAATGAAGATTATGAAGTGTAAAATATGTGTTAAAGATTTAACAATTCCAAACTGAGATTTTCTACTCGATAAAGTCAACATCAAGATAGAATTTAAAAAGGAGTCACTTCCTCATTCTATGTCCTTAAGAGATTTAATGTTTGTCCAAGGACTATCAATAACTAGGAAATGTGCATTACGAGTGGAGTGCTAAGGGCTACCCCTTCCTCTCGTAACAGGGACCTACACACTTAGTGGGGCCCAAAGCTTGGTGAGCATGCTGGCACATAGTAAACATTTAACAAATGTTAGTTTTCCAGAAGCTCCTCCCATCTTCCTGCCCAAACTTGTCATTTCTACCCCAGTTTCCACCTTAATATATACAAAAATATATACAATAACAGGTTTTTACCACGGGCTCTGTATTACTGAGAGGCAAGCAGTTCCAGACATTATTGCATTTACCTTTGCAGCACTTTTATAGTTTTAGAATTGATAATTTTATAATTGAGGAAACTTTTGAAATATATAAAATATGTATAATTGAAGACAATTTTATAATCATGACTCAGAGTAGTACAGCAGCCTGCCCCAAACCACCCAGGGCAAGGATAGTGTTTGAGCTCTACCACTCCAGATATAATCAGAACCAAGGACATTACTCAGCTGATTAAGTCAGACAGACAAAACAAACAACAATTACCCTAATTATCTGAATTTTGGCTTACCACTATTAAAGATTGGCTATGAAATTATACGCTTCTTTTTTCTAGGAACAGTTTTATTTTGATTTTGGCTGATTGCCTTGGTTCTCTCAGCAGTGACTACCACAGCATTGTTCACAGAGGCATTTCATAAAGATAGATTGTGAGAGGAAGTCATAGGAGAAAGGAAGAGAGGGAGGGAGGAAGGAGGATGTGTCTTTGTAAACCAACCAACTCGAAATATATATACACCTGAGAATTGAAGTCCAAGCCAAATGATTGCATATAAAACCTCACTATTTTCCATCACTTTCACCACTTGAAAACACTCATTGATTGTCTTTTACCATCTAGACCTAAAATAGAGTTCATAGCACTGACCCTACTCTCCCAACAGGGCTTTATGACAATCTAATGGGTCATGTTCCCAGAGGTCATGTCCCCATAAACACACTGCTTCTCATGGGGTTTTGCTTGTTCCTGGAGACCCAGCCGGATGCTCTGCCCTCATAGGGCTCTTTGGAACCTTGGGGCTGAAACTAAATAAGAAACTCTTGAGTCTATCTAAATTCTCCAGGCTTTATATTTGCAAACGTAGAAACCCAGAAACACTGTTCCCAGAATCCATGTTCCATTAATTATAGTCTTTCAGCCCTCAAACAATTCAGTCACTCTGAATAGATTTAAGAAACTTTTTGCTCAGTTACTCAAATTTAGACATACCTCCCCAAAACAAAACATGACACATTTCCAAAGTGAAAAAAAAAAAAACCATGTTTTACCTCACATATCTGATCTGACAGATATTTGGAGGTAATAATTGGGTGGATGAATGTGTCAAATGTCTTTCATTTTGTATATGTGTGTGAGTATCCACAATATAGTTACATGTATAAACTATAGAGGTTTTTTCTCCCATATCTGATTTTTGAAAACCCATTCCCTGTATCTTAAATTCTGTAATACTTGTAAACAAGAATATTTGGCCCCTAGCACTTCTTCATTTAGTTAAAAAATCTCAGTAGTTTAATAAGTAGTCAATCTGTGTGGTTTTTATATGTTTATGAACATGTTATCACAGTATAACTTTTACTTCCCAATTATAAAAATCTTTTTAAATTGCCCTTTTAACCTCCACTCACATTTACGGTATTTATGACAGTTTTTAATCTTCCAACAAGCACTGAACCAACAAAGTCACTGTCAAGTAACAACCGCCAGTTTGCCAAGGAGCTTAGTACTGCTGCCTGCGATTAACACTGCATGTGTCCCAAGCCCAGAAGTTCCCAGGGGATCTATGACTGTGAGGAACATCTCCCAAACTGTCCCACCAGGACAACTTGTAACTGAAGAGTGAAAAACATATTCTTGAGGGACTTGGGGACATAGACTAAAGCAACTCAAGGTGCATATGAAATTAAGGACTATATTTTATTATGTAAATCTATGTGAATTTTGCACACATAACTGGAGTTTAATACATAATTGCCCATATATACTTGAAATCATCTATTCGTCTCCATGTCCAGGGCTACTGCTCTAGTCTGAGCCCTCCCCTGCAGGACAATAGTGGTCTCTCATGGTCTACCCCATGCCCCACTCCCCCATATTCCAGTGTCCATGCAGTGGCCAAAGGGATCTTTGAAAACTCAAATCTGATTATGTCACCTCCCTACCTTAAGAAAAAATAAAATACAGTGAGTACTATTTCTGGGAAATAATAAGTAGGGTCAAACTGAGGATTCAATGAGTTACTACATGAAAAGTTTTCAGGACAAAGTCTGGAACTTAGGAAACAGTGAGTTCTATTACTCATCCTTTAGATCTCGGTTCACATGACACTTCCTCAGGAGGCCTTCTCCAGTTCCTCCAGATGAAGTCAGAACCACCTATTAGGTGCACGCACAACTTCCTGCACTTCTTTATAGTACTTGTCACAATTTGTGGTTGTATATTTGTGTGGTTATCTGATTAATGTGTCTCTTCTGTTAGACTGTAAACTTAGTGAGGCCAGGAACCGTGTTTATTTTGTTCACCATTTATTCTGAGCATCTAACTCAATGCCTAGAGACTAAATGTAGTCAGTATATATTTATCAAGGGATGTTGAAGAAATGAAAGGAGGGTGGGTGGGTGGATGGATAGATAGATAGATGGATACATAGATGGATGGATGCATAGATGGATGGATGAATGGTTGAATATACCTGGTAAAGTGTTAAACTAGTTAAGATAAAGCACCAAAAATATTATTAGATGTCTCAGTACAATATGAATGCTATAGAACCAGAGACAAATGTTGAGTGGTAACATATTAGCAATTATTCAAAGTAAAGGGGATTATCTGAGATTTGTTTAACAAAGATTTACTTTCTGCAGAAGGTAGTACTCGGGGTGAACCTATTACTTCACATCCCTCAAGTCCATTTTTATTTTCTGTAAAATGGGGTAATAATAATGCCTCCTCACAAGGATATTATGTGGCTTCTGTGAATTTCGAGTGTAAAATGTTCTGCTCAGTGCCTGGAGCATGGTAATAGGAAACTGCCACCCTGGGCCCAATCTGAAAATATCCAAGGGAGCAACACAGTTTGTGTTGCTGTGTTGTAAGGGGCAAGGGGGATTGGAAATGAATCACAGCCCTGGAGAAAATCTGCTTCCACTCCTGCAGATAGGACACAAAGCAGTCATATCTTACAGGGACATGTTGCTCCCTCTACATAGTGGCTAACTTCCTGTTCCCTCTTTTCACCCCCTATTATAAACCCCCAGTCCTTAGGGTCTCAGCTGCTGTTTTCACTGTTGACAAAACTAACTTCCTAATTACCTGAATCACTTGAATCGCAGTAACTTGATTTTTTTTCAAATACATATAATTCTACAGAGACCACTAATTTTTCTCTTAATGAAATAAAATTCAAAATAATTTAGTTGTTTTTTCCTCCCCCTAGGCCCTGCCAAAAAGAATGGGGAACATGTACTTTTGAAATCTCCTCATGTCTCCTTGATTTCCTCATCTACCAGAAGAAAATTTAATAATGAACCCAGAGCAATTCACAGGGAGGGGAGAAAATTTCTCATACCAGTCCTTGGGGGAAGAGACATGAGACCCATTAAAAAGTGAAAATTTAATAGCTGCCTGACGTTCTAAAGAAAAAGGGTCTGAGCCATTTGAACAGTTGTGTGCTTAGGAATGGGTGATTATGTTTTTCCTGCCAGAAAAGAAGGCAGAGCCAGGTTTTCACACTGGTGTTCAAGATATGGAAGACTCCAAAGACCACATAGATGACAGATGACACAGAAAGATCTGCCTTTCCATGAAGGCAAAAAATAAATTTCACATAGTGATAATATTAAGTTGGGTCATAATGGCTGTGAAAAATTAGTTCTAAGCTTGATGGCTATGAGTAGTGAGACTTCCAAAACACAGATAGACCTTAAATTTCACTAGAAATAATCCTAAATTATTTGAGAATATTTATACTTGGAAGCATACAATTTCTCCATAAAATTCAGATAATTCTAGATTCTTAGTGGTTCTATGCATAAAAGCTAACATTTGTGAAACTACCTATCTCTGCCTGTGAATAGATAATCACACTGTATAGCATAACTCATTTATCTCATTTCACTTTGCAATAATTCTTAAAGGAACTGCTTTTGTATTCCTCTTTTGCTGATGAGTGCACCTCATTAGGAAGTACCAGAGGTAGGCTTCAAACCCAGGCCTTGTAGGTGCCCATACTCTCCACTCGGTATTGTCTTCCCAACATTTAGGGCATTGTTCGGAGCACAAAGGTCTTTGACGTCCAGAAGTTTCTACCACTTCTCAAAAATCCATTTAAAAAATTAAAAAGGCCTAGGATTGTAATTTATAGTTGATATTTCCACGGTAAATTTTAGTTTAAAAGGGTTACTTGTTTATTATGTTCTTATTCCCACAACAACCTATGAGGTAAATGTTATTCTCCTTATTTTACAGACAGAAAACTGAGGCTGGAAGGGGCCAGGGAACGTGCCTTGGATCCCAAAGCCAGTAAGAGGTATTTGGCCTCAGAGTCAAAACAGGTTCTCTGTCTCCACAGCTCTCCTTGCCTTTGTCTTACCATCAATTCTCAGCCTTAAAGGAATAGTGTCTTTGTTTTCTCTGCCTTTTCTGTCTTGCCACACAGACTTTGTGTTCCTTTGTGCTTCTTGGTGAAAGATCCAAGTACAAGTAGGCAAGTGCTTGATTCTGCAAGCCTGCAATTCTGGACAATCTTATGCAATCATCTTTCTGATCATATCCTCAAGGAATAAATCGCAGGAGAAGGAGTTGCTGAGGTTTTTTCAAATTATATTTTAAACAATAGTAGATGTTCAAGTTTCTATCAGTGTTTAAGGTTTCTAATCAGCCCAAACTGTCTACTCTATAATATATGCTGACCTTCTAGGCTGATGAACCTGCATAATTACTGACTTTTGCAGAAGTTCATGTTTGCGTATTATTTTAAGGACATAGTTCTGACGACATTGGGAACAGCAAGTATGATAAATCATTACGAAGCAGGCCGGCTGTCAGAATGGTACTTTCAATTTTGTACCAGGCAAACAGCAAACAGATGAGTTTATATCAAGGCTAGAAGTAAATTTAGGTTTTCTGTACACACTCAGCCTCCAGATTGAATAAAATGGCAATTTCTGTTTCTATCAATTACAAAAGCCAGTCTTAAAGGGGTCACAGCTGGTTTATTTGCCACGTCTGTGACAGCAATTGTGCCAACAAAAGCTGATGTACGTCACCCATTTAAATGAGAGCATGCAGTCTTGCTTTTATTTGGTGAGACTTGTCATCAAGCTAAAAAGTTAAAAATTAATCAAATGTTTCTTTTTGTATGTCATGGCAAACTAAATAGTTCCCCTAATTGTTTCAGAATTATTTAACCTATAAATTGACCATTACCTAGTATGGTGTCTGATATCAATTCTTTCATTGAAGAATATTTATTCATTATCTACTATATGGAAAATACTATGGAAAGTACTATGCTAACACTTTTATATGCAGTTAAGTATAACATAAGTGTAACCCCTGCCCCCACAGGGTTTCCATTCAAAGAGAGACAAAGAAGTACATTAGTAAATCAGGGCATGTCCTTGAATGCCCAGGGAAGGCTTCTATGAAGGGGCTGTGTTGGATCCCACACTGCAGGATGAAAAGAAGCTGGATATGTGATGACCCGAGAAAGAACGTGCCAGGTGGCACAAAGAGTAAGTGCCAGATCCTCAAAACAGGAGGTGCTGGTCTGTTTGAGGAATAGAAAAGAGGCTGAAATAGCTGCCAGGAGGTTAGCAAGTATATATGTATGGTATAGGGTAGGCAAAGAGATAATGGAAGCAGTAAGCTCAGAAAGGTAGACAGGCACTAAGTCACGTAGGGCCTTGCATGCTTCAGTGTAAAAATATCTCCACCCTGCTAAACTCAGCCAGGTTTATGTCCCTTTATCCACTTCCTCTACTTCTCTCCAACTCTAAGGAAGTTCCACCTGTTCCTTCATGTTTTCCTGGGTCTTTTAAAAAATGATTGGTGTATTGTGGAGTTAAGTACAAGTAGTTTTGATGTGGAAGGACTTCAGAACACCAGGAGTTGAAAGCAAACTCCACCTTGAAAAGTGGAAGAAACCTCAACTCTATTAGATTTGTCTCTCACAGGGAAAATGCCTCCGGGTTTCTTTGTTTGTTTTTGTTTTCCTGTTTGGCAGAGAGATGACCCTTTCTTTTGAGTAATGTAACAGATAAATATATAAATGACATAATTATAGACCTATATTATTTGGCTGGATGATATAGTGATGGTGGCTCCTCCAACATGAGAAGAAAATGACAAAGAGAATATATTGGATTTGGCAATATTGAGCTTTGTGTATTCTCTATAGTTGAATAAATTGGTAAAAATCCAGAAAATTCTGGGGCAGAGTTGCGCATTCTCTCTGCATCCCCTAATTATACTCCTAGCCAACTTCTATTAATTCTTCAGTTTTTAGCTCAGTCTGCAGTAACTTCTCAGAGAATGGAGAATATTACCATGTTACCAGTGCCAGGATGTGCGTATACAGAGGCAGGCAGGCTGCCAGTAATGAGAAAGTTCATCAACTTTATAGAGACAACAAGCTATAGCAGAGGCAGATTAGAGGATATCTCCAAACTTTCTCCACTTTTCCCCCAATACTTAGGAGAAACAGACAAATATTTCTTCATTCCAGTATTATACTTCTTCTGTCATGCTTCACATTCCCCCTTATCACAACACCATAACCCACCCTGGCTCCCAAACTATATGAGAAGGTAATAGAATAAACATCATTAAAAAGATGATATATATTAGCTAACCACTGCAAATTTTCTTTTTTTATCTTGGAAGGCCCCATGAAACAGCATCTTGTAAAATCAGGACATCTGTGATCCTCAATAGATACCCATAAACTCTAATGGATTTGAGCTAGATAGACAACTTGGGCCAGGGCTCCTTGGTTGAGTCTTGATGAATAGATGAGAATACCCAATATTACCTGTATTTTACAGATAAGCTCAGGTAGTCTTCTCCCAAATTTCTATCATTTGCTTACCACCATCACATCACTTGTCATATCTTTTTACCACCTTTATTATTATTTTCTAAATATTTTTTTCTTAAAATTGACTCACTTTTTAAAATTCAACTTATTGAAAAAGAAAAATTACACTACTGATTATAAATGGAAAATCAATATCTATGACCCTTAATAGAAGGTAACCATAGAAATAAATATAATGAAACAAAATAATATTAGTAAAATTCCAGGTATACACTTCTGCTTATAGCCAAGAAGCAGCGATAGTGATTAAGTCTACCCTCCTGCCTCAAACAACCAAAAATGGATGCGAAACATCAGACAACAAAGGGAAGTAATCTCTGAGACAGATGAGGTGAGACCTACAATTGCTCCAGCTTACTGTCTAGGGTTTCTGAGCAGCGATACAGGAAAGGAACCCTGGTAAAACCCAGGGACTTCTCTGGATAGAGGAAATATTGCTGAGAGTTTAGGGAGAACAGGTGGCTAGAATATGGAAGACAGAGTCAGAGAGGGGAGAGCTGTACTGAAAGAGAAGAGAGAGAACTGTACCCCGCAGATATTCAGAAGTTTCCCTTAAGTACTCAGTAGAGTGCTGACCAGCACATGTATAGGAAAAATCTATATGAAGATGAAGAAAGAATCACCCAGAAGGATTAGAGGAAAGAATATTTGGGACTCACACAGAGCCAAATATAGTACCTGTTTCTATTAGCCAGAGTGGAAAATCTCATGATTCACAAGTTATTGGATAGACCACTCAGCAGATCTTGCCTTAGAAATGGCGAGTAATTACTTGTAGACTGATGATGACTGCTCTAGTGTCATCTAATGAATCTTAAAAGCAATACTCAAAAGGATCATGCTGTCTCTACATAACTTAATTGTGGTTCAGAACAAAACTTAGTGCTGTTTACAGGAATACAAAACTATCCAACAAGGTAAAATTCACAGTTTTTTGCAATGCATAAAAATTTCTAGCTAGGTAGGCAAAGAAGCAGGAATTCACCACCTATGATGAGAACAATTACTCAGTTAAAACCCACCCCAAAGTGAAATTGGTGTGAGAATTTACAGAAAATGATATTAAAACAGTTACTATACCAAAATTTTATAATTTCTAAAACTTAATTAGAGACAAAGAAAATATGAAAAAAATGATACCACATTTTAAAAAAAGAACAAAAATCAAGCTTTTAGAAATGAAAAACACAAAGTTTAAGATGAATAATATATTAATAAGATTAATGGCAAATTAGTTATTGAATAAGAAAGAAATCATAAACTTAAATTTAGACATAGCAATAGAAAACAATACAAAATAAAACTGAGTAAAGAGATTTCTTTAGCGAAAAGAGCATCTGTTAGCTGTAGGACAACTTCAAACAGCCTATATGTGTATTTGGAGTCCATTAAGAAGATGAGAGATAGGAGAGGACAGAAAAAATATTTTTAAAAGAATAATGGTAAATTTTTTTTCCAAATTTGATAAAAACTACAAACTCACGCATTTAAGAAACTCAATGAGAACTGTAACCAGGGACCTGCATAATCAATTTGCTAAAAACCAGTAGTTAAAAAAAAATCTTAAAAGCAACCAAAGGAAAAAAATTAATACACAGAAAGGAGTAAAAAAATAAGGATGTCAACAGATTTCTCATTTGATACCATGCAAGCAAGGAGATAGTAGAACACCATCTTTAAAGTGCTGGACTACTGTTAACCTATACTAAGAGAAAATCAATTTGCAAAATAAAGGCACTATAAAGACTTTTTCAGATCTACAGAAGTTAAAGGAATTCACCAGCAGGTTTGCCCTATAAGAAATACTACTCTCCATCCTTTAGGAAAAAGAAACATGTGAGTTTGAAATGTGAATCTAAACTAAGGAATGGAGAACATTGGAACTGGAATAATAATCCAAACCAGTTGAGAAAGATATGCTGTTCATGGTGAGGAAGACTTAATATTGTTAGAAGTTAGTTCTTCTCAAACTAATCTATAGATTCAATTTAATGCAAAAACCCAGCAAGACTTTTAATTGAAAACAATAAGCTGATTTTAAATTTTCTATGGCAGTAAAAATGACCTCTAGCATAGCCAATATAAGGCTATGGTAATCAAGACAAGGTATAAAAATAGACATGTAGATTGTTGGAATAGAATAGAGTTCAGAAATATGCTCATATATATATGGACAAGTGGATGTTTGACCTAGGTGTAAAGGTAGCTCAGTGGAGAAAGTGTAATCTTATCAATAATGGTACTGGGTTAATTGGATATTAAATTTTAAGAAAAAGAACTTAAAAGCTGATACCATAAACAAAAAGTAACTCAAAATGCATCATAGATCTAAATATAAAGCCTAAAGCTATAACGTTCTGGGGGAATCCATAGGAGAGAATCTTTTTGACCTTGGCTTAGGCAAAGATTTCTTAAATAATACATGAAAACTACAGTACATAAAAGGAAAGCAATCGGTAAGTTGGAATTTGTCAAAATTAAAAGCTTTTGTTCTTAAAAAACAGCTAAGAAAATGAAGACAAGCCACAGACTGAGAGAAAATATTTGCAACTTGTATATCGAGTAAAATACTTCTATCCAGGATAAAGAATTCTGAAAACTCAAAAACAGGAGAAACAACCAAAATTTTTAATTAGAAAAGTATTTGAACAGATACATTATGAAAGTAGATAAACAGATGACAAATCATATTAAAATACACTCAACATTATTACTTATAGGGAAATGCCATTTAAAACCATAGGATAACCTGACTTCATACCTACTAGAGTGACTAAAATTAAAAAGACTGGCTCTAAGAAGCAATGATGAGGATATGAGCAAACTGACGCTCATACTCTTCTGGTATGAATGTAAAATGGTACAAACATTTTGAAAAATGTCTTGGCAGAAAAGAATACACACCCACCATGTGATTAGCCTTCCACTCCTGGATATTAACCCAAGAAATTAAAGCATACATTCATACAAATACTTGAACATGAGTGTTTATGGTAGCTTTATTTGTAAAAGCCAAAAACTGAAAACAACTCAGCAGGTGAATGGATAAAGAAATTGTGTTATATTTATATAATGGAATGCTACCAAACTATAAGGAAGGATGAGCACAACCATGTGGCTGAATCTCTGAATAAATAAGTGAAAGCAGTCAGAAAAAAAAGTATGCATTGTATTATTTCATTTATATAAACCTCAAAAAACCTGAACTCATCTATAGTGGCATAAGGAAGGTTAGTGGTTACCTGAGGATGGAGTAGAGACAGGAAGGTGTGGAGAGAAAGATCACAATGGGTCACAAGGAAACTTTTGGGGGTGATGGAAATAATCATTATTTCGATCTTGATAATGGTCTCATGGGTCTATATATGTGTCAAATCACTTCAAATTACACCCTTTAAACATAATTTGTTTGATGTTGATTAAACCTTAGGAAAGCTGTTGAAATATTCTATTGCCTGAGGCCCACTCTCCCTTCAGTGGAAGGCAGATTAGTTCAGGTAGAAAGATGTTAAAGGCACACCGGCACAGAGGCATTCACCTTGGCACACAGATTGATGGAGAGTTAAAAAAGGAATGACTTTTGCCTTCTGCAATTTAATGTTATCAAATGCTCTGTCCATGAGCCACTTTGAACAATCTCATCTATCACCTGGTGAGACACATATCCATCCCAAGCTTTGGGAGAAACCTTATAAGAGTATAGAAAGCATTACCAGGTGACTTCATTTAATAAATCTTGAATTGACATTGGAAGTCTACACCCTTGCTTAATCGTGGAGCAACAATAAACGTTAGACCAAGCCTGCTTAAGTGTGAAACCCAGAAGCCTTCCAGGTTCTTGCTAAGCTATCCTAACTGAGCAATCACAGCTTCATAGAGTTTCTTCATACCCCCCCCCCCATATTCTGCAGATTTAAAAAGCCCATGGGCATTCTGGCCTCTTTCCTCAAATAATACTTGGTTTCGAGATAAGATCTATAGTCAACAGTAAAATGTGAAAATATGAGTTTCTACAAGAAGCAGAGAATGAATGAGAGAGCCAAGAGAAAGGAATTACTGTGAGCAGAGCTCTAACAAAATCATAAAGGCCAAATCTTCTCCCAGTCTGTTACCGCCTTTAAAACATATGAATGTGCACTAATGCAAAATCAAATCATGATGTTGGTCAGTGTTTATTCCAGCAGTGGGAGAAAGTGGTTTCACTCAGCACAGAAAGCCAGTACTCTTCAAAAGATGACTTGAGAGTAAGAATCATAATCACTTGATATAACACAAGTCAACATAAATGAGGAAATTACCTAAGGCCGAGAAGATGCAAAATGAACTACTGCAGAAGGTTTATTTGAGCTACGGCACTCTGACTTTGCTTACTCTTTGAAGACAGAATTGCAAATGGCATTGTATTGACCTTCTATTACTATTGTAACAGTTCATCACAAAATTAGCAGCCTAAAACAACATAACTTTATTATAGTGTAATTTTTAAGATTGGAAGTCTGATATGGGTCTTGCCAAAGTGAAATTTTGGTCAGTGGTTGTATTCCTCTCTGGAGGTTCTAGGAAAAAGCCTCTATTTCCCTGTCTTTTCTGGCTTCTGGAGACCACCTGCATTCCTTGGCACATGGCCCCTTCCTCTGTCTTCAAATCTAGCAATAGTGAGTTAGTTCTCACTTTGCATCACTCTGACCTTCTCTTCTGTCATCAGATCTCCCTTTGCCTCTTCCTCTCCTCCCTCTTTCACTTTTAAGGATCTCTGTGATTATTTTGGGCCCACCCAGATAATCCAGAAAGATATTCCCATGTTAAGATCCTTAATCCCAAATGCAAAGTTCCTTTTGCCATGTATGGTAACATTCACAGAATCTTAAGCTTAGGAAGTGAACATCTTTGAGGGGCCTTTATTCTATGACAGTCATAGAGCTATTGATATAGATGAAACCATTGTCTGTATGGGGAAAAGAATAATCCTAGGAGTTTATAAAAGGATTCTTGGGGCAGGAAGGGAAAGCAGGCCCTTTCATTATGTCCACCAAAAAGGGCAAGGATCTCAATGGGCGAGAACTCCTGATAGGGAGAGCTCAGATTTTAACTGTAAAGTTTTGAAGGAAATGAGGGGTGGAACTTAGCAATGAGAAAGAAAAGGAAGAAAAGGCATCTGGGAGTGCATGCCTTTTCAAGATCATTCATCTCCATGCTTTGTAGATGAAGACAGCAAGGTCAAGAGGCTACCTTACAGCTGATTTAAGAGTGGATTCAAGCCAGGTTTGTTCACAGATTTGTGCTGAAAACTCACCCCCACCCCCACACACAGTATTGCCACTTCCCCTAACTCATCAGTGAAATATCACAGGCACCTTATTTTTTATTTGATATTTAGGCCTTGGGTCTATAAAAACGCATGTCCCCTCTGGATGTGATAGAGCTTTGAGCTGTCATCAGTGTAGAGGAAGGTCATTCTCTCTCTTCTCACTCCCTGTTTGATTTCCACCAGCCCTAGGCTTTGGGGAAAAGGTCTACAAAACTCTCAGATTCCAGAACACCACTTGGGCCACATTTACTCACGAGTGGAATCAATATTTCAAAAGCTACGTACTCAATGAGAAGCTTTCCTTCTCCTTTGCTGAATTTGTAATCTGAGCCAGACTCTCTATAAAGTTTTACCTCCTCGAATGAGCCTAAACACATCTTCACATCAAGTGCTTATGTTCACATTAGGAACATAATGAGATCCAAAAAGCAAGGCTACATGTTTCTTCTCAGATTTACTAGGTGACTATGACTTCACTTGTAGTTTCTCACATGTGATTCTGTCCTTTCCCAACCCCATCTTCTAGGGAGCCAATTCAGCACAGACACACAGACACACACACTTTTCCACCTGAGTCCCCCTCCATGTAAGTAGATATGAGACTGCACAAGGGGCAAGTTACTTAACCTTTCTGTGGTTTAGTTTTCTCACCTATAACATTAGGATTGTCACAGGGATTAAATTAGTTTATATCCAAAAGGTGATCAGAACAGTCTCTGACATATAGCAAGCACTCAGTAAATGTGTATTATTATTTTTTAATATGTTAGAGACTCTTCCTTTTTTGCTTTCTTAACTTCCTTCTCTGTCACTCTGATGACACATTTTGAGTGTCAGCATCTTAGTCATTATCTGCTTGGGGATCTCTGTCCTCCATAAGGCCTTAGTTTCCTTGAGGACAAGAATTGTGTCATATCTACCCTCTTATCTCCAGTACTGAGCACAATGCCTGACCCACAGGCACACAATAAATATTGAATGAATAAGTAAGACATTAAATGAGAAAGTTAATATCTGAACAGACTATATAGCCTTTTTTTTTTTTTTTGCTATAGAAAAAAGAAGAAAGAGTGAGAATAAATATACCAGATTGTTAAGAGTGCTTGTCCTTGGTGGGTGAGATGATGTGTAACATGTATTTTCTTGCTTCTACTTTGCTGCCTTTCCTACAGTAAGGGTGTGGATGTAGGAAGAGTGAGTACACAACAGTGCATGCAAAGGACTGAGCTCTTTCCTGAGCACAGAGGTTCAGGGGTTACATTAGTGAAGATGGTTCTAGCTGCACTAACAAATAAACTTGCAAATTTTAGTATGTTAACATAAATGAATTTATCTCTTGCTCACATGTTGAGGCATGTGTGTGTTTGTGTTTACTTGATGCAGTCATTTAGGGACCCAGCCCCATGGAGGTTCCACAATCAACAAGTATTTTCCAGGTTACCCTGGTGTCTGCATCTGGCTGGCGTACTATGGAAAAGAGGGCAGGGATCATAAGGAAGGCTGCACATGGAACACCTTACTTCTGTCCACATTCCCCTGGTCCAAATTCAGTAACATTGCTACAGCCAGCAAGAAAGGCCAGGAAATGTAGTCTAGCCATATGTCCCAGTGGAAGGGACATGGATTCAGGGAATAGGCAGAGAGTGAATTAGCTTCCCTCCCCTGCATTCCCTCCAACCCAGTCTATTGACTCACCTCCTGACTCACCTCCTGACTGGTCTCCCCTCTTCAAGTCTCTCTCCCTTTTTAATTTATCTTTCACACGACTGCCAAAGTGACTTTTCTAAAATAAATATTTGACATGTCACTTGGCTTACTTAGCTTCCTATCATCTACTAAATAAAGTTCAGATCTTTGTAAGATAAACCTCTCAATCCATAAACTCAAGCACACAAGTAATATTTCTGTCTATAACTGAATTTAATTTCAGTGTTGAGCTCTGATTCTGCCAAGCAATACAAATTTAACTTTCACTCAGTTTCCTCTGCTTTATCTTGGTTAGGGTCTAAGTTCTGGGTGCTGTTATATAATGCCAAAGCCATGAGTGGGCATAAAGTCCACAGTGGTCATCTCAGAAGGACTTTCTAACTGAAAGAAACCAAAAACATCTCTTGCCCTTAGGACACTCCAGGAAACCACATCTTAAGAATCTTATTCAAATAGTGAAAGGAAGAAAACCAAGGCCAGCAGTACTGAAAACTAACAAAATAAAATAAGAAAATGAGATGTCTCTATGGGGATAGGGGTGGGAATCGGGGAACCATTAACAAAGAATTTATGGTAGAAGTGGAATTCCTCTTGTACATATCTTTATGAATAATTAGAAAAGCTACTTGAGATAAGCAGTCTAATATATTAGCCAGCTAGCTAGTATATAGGGCGAATAAGTAGCAGCATGTGTTTTACTGCTTTCTATTGGTATATTAATGTATCTTTAAGTACCATATTTACGTATTTATACAATTCCATTCAAACAAGTACAACTTAGACTAATTTTTACAAGCATGCAAAATAATGACAACAAATAATATAGAGATATATTTGCTTTACTGAATTATAGTCAATGTGTAAAAGAAGAGAATGTGTTCAGATACAGAACTGACAAAATATTACATATGGAAGAAGGCTTCATTTTATCTATGGAGAATATGGGGTCCATTAAAGCAATGGTCACCCAAAATCATACAGCTAAGTGACAAGCGAGGCTAGGGCCCAGATCCTGACCCACACCTCAGCTGGAACTGTGTGGACAGTCAAAGAAAGTGACACATCTTATTCAGAGCTTCAGAAGGGAGCAGGCTGGGGAAACAAATGTCAACACATAAGGCAACTAGAAAGTTATTCAGCAGCTGAACATTTTCTTGTGTTCTAAACACCCTTCACCTTCTTCTAGCCAGAATCTGGACTCACTTCTAGGGCTCTACATCTCCCCATGGCTTGTGTTCTTTTTTGCCCACACTTATAGACTTAGGTCCACCATGCACATTCCCCCTCCTTTGGTAACAGCTTCTCAGTTTGCCTCCGGAGGATGCCCCCTCTTCAGTGCATGCAGTCATGAGGGAGTGTCCTTTATAGTGTCTAGTGTTCCTTGGTTGAAAGAATTCATATGATCCATAGGCCACACAGATTCCCTTCCTGGAGATTCAGATCTTGATCAGAGTGACACAAAGATGAAAAAACAGTTGGAGCCAGTTCACCCAGTGATGACACCCTCAAGAGATTGTCCCTCAGTGCCTGTTCCCAAGATGCCCAGTACTTTGCTTGTTCCCATCTTTCTGAGAATTGGTTATTTAGCTTTTTTCTCAATTCAAATTTCATCTCAGATCCTTCCAGTGAACTCCTTTCTTTTTACAAATTTGTTAGATTTGGTTTCGGTTGCCTACAACAAAATAACCTGAACTGATTAAACAGGCAGTGGACAGTCCTATTGATTAACCTTCACTTAACCTTTCATTAATCTAGTGGATTAACTAGTATATTTCTTTTGAGTTCTGTACTTACCAAGCATCTCTGTGTTCATTCCTAAGTCTGTTCATGCCAATTATCCATATTATTACAATTCATAACATAATTAAATTTTAACTAAACTAATGAAATGTGACAGCAAAAACAGTATCTGGTCTTGTGAAAAATTAATTCTTTGGTGTTTCAATAAAGGGAACCAACTAAAAAATGCTGTTATAAATTCAGTGTGTTTGAGAGGTGGACATAAAATGTTAGATCATTATAAAACTCTAGGATTTTTGAAATCACATTGCTTCTCAAAGGATTCTTGTTTCCCTTTGAGCAAAGCAAAACTAGAAATTATTGAGAGTTTCTACTGGGTGACTCCAATCAGTAGACCCAAAATCAAGGAAAAGCTTTTGTCCCTATGAAAAATTGGGAAATAAATGAATATTTATATGTGCTAAGTTAAAATATTTAAGGTATATATTTTTCATTATGATTTCTTGGTTTAACTATATTTTTTTCAATTAAATAAGTGATCAAATTATATAAGAGGTCTTTGTATACAGAAACCCAGAGGCAAACTCCTATTGTATGTATACATACTCAAGTGTTGGTACGAAGTGGCACTGGCCTGTCTTAAATTGAAGGTCCCTTCCCACAATGCTTTGCATATCAAATGATAAAGAGTGAGAAAATACTGAGGGATAATCTAATTCACATCTTTTCTTTACTAATGTGAAAAATTGAAGCCCAGAGAGGAGACATGACTGTGCTGAGTCACTCAGTAGTTGACGGCAGAGCTGAGACTATGACCCAGGTCTCCTTAATGTATGAGCTCATCCTGTAGCACAGAAATTTGGTCCAAAGGATTTTATGTGTTTGTTTATTCTATCGTAGACACAGCTTTACTACAAAAAGGAACTATTCTAACAAGATAATGTGCAATAAATTACCAGATCATTTTAGAAATAGTATCCACTGAAAAAGATGTGAAGCTTATTTATCAGAAGTGAAGGAAATGGTAATGAATTACTCTGGGATCCCTGAATAAATCACAATTAACTCATTTTCAAGCATTTTAACTATCTGAATACTGATGATGGACCACACTCTTCCTAATCTGCCTTCTCTGTGTCACACAGGTTTCCATAGCCCCAGCTCACTTTACCTGATGCAATTTTATAAATGAAGTAAGAGAGCTACATTTTACAGTTAATGACCAAACCAGCAAGGTCTTTTCCTTAATTGCCCCAGAAATAAAGATGTCCTTTTCACTAAAGTAAATGTGAACATGAAGTTTAATGGTCAATCAGGTAAAGAAAAAAAAAAAAAAGAATTGGCTGATCTACTTTTCAATGACTGATTTTTTAAAAATAATTGGCTGGGGTTTTTTTTTTCAGTCAGAATGGACAAAATTGAATGATAGTTTGGTATTGATTATTCGAGGACAAAGAGAGTTTATTACCCACCTGTTCTAGAAGCCATGTTGGCCTTATGCAGGATCAGTACTCTTCTCCAATCTTCCCTCCTCCTTCCACTCCTATGAGAATAGTTAATGTGTTTTATTTCACTCCCTTCTCAAAGGAGGGACACTACTGCTCAAAACCAAAGACTTGACTAGGATAGACTGCCAGGGTTAGGGTGGGACAGTGTCTGCTTTTTAGCTGGGTTTATTTCTTAGTCTCAAGCTAGGTAGACCAGACAGGAGTTGCAAAGTCAAATATTACAGAGCTAGACAGTTAATAGATATGCTAAGGTAGATGAACCTGGCTAAGGAACTCTATATAAATTGAGGAGTCCATGCCTAATTAAAGAAGCAACCTCTATGCAGTTCCAGCCTCCTGGAGGAATGTGGGCCCCATTACCCAGATCTGCTAACTTTTTAAGAGAGCTAGAAATATAATTATGTTATATAAAAATCTCTTGGTTTTAAAATTAGTTAAAATTTTAAACACTGTTGAAGCTAAAAAAAAAATATATATCTGTCTTTAGGTCAGCTACAGTCCATGAGCTACCAATGGCGACCCCTGGCTTCCCTAGGCCTCACTCACTGGCAGGTGTGATCCAGACCAACCAACTATGTGTAAATGGTAAAATTTGAGAATAGGGCCTTGAACTTTGGAGAAAAAGGCAAAAGTTCAGCATGCTTAGTGCTAGACCACTTGAACCTGTCTGGGCTCAGTGAAAAGACTCCTTCCTGTAACATGGCCTATCTTGGTCAAATTCAACATTAGTATTTGGGGCAAAAATCTCAGCATAATAAAAAGTATCAGTTTTCCAAATTAATTTTCTTGTTCTCTGTTGATGAATTTCCCCTGGTCTTCTGGGATTGTCATATGGCAAAAATCAGTGGTTCAAGATCCCATGTCCTAGCCATCTTTCTTTTTTTTAATTATCTGCAGGTGACCTCATTATAACACCTAGAACTTCCTTTGTATGAGGATGAGGGAGTAGACAGGTGAAGCTCAATCCTGATCATCTACATAAATCAAGTTAATCATAATGTTTATTTCATAGATTTTGTATAGACACAAAAGTTTTGTGTCTATACAAAAAACTTTCCAAAATTTTGGAAGACCCCACTGTAGTTCACTATTAAAGCTATAATAATGTTATTTAATGATGATATTCTATTTATTTTTCACCTCTACTGTTTCAGGGATCAAGCATTCCTGTAAGTAATGAGAATTCAATGGGACCAATTGTTCAATATAAAGAAATCAAAATACTTTACAAAGCCTTTGATTCCAAAGATTCATACATGTAATTAAAGAATGCCACATTTTGGCATTTGGTCTTCTTATAATCTCTGTACTTGGTTTAAAATCTTTCATTGAAAATCATCTCAATGAGTTAACTGTGCAGCCAAATATTCTGATATACATCTTTAATAGCACAAGAAGCCAGAAGCTCTATCATGTTATTTATTGAACACTTATCATGTACAGTTCTATATATAAATAAGGGTAAGAGACTAACTGATCCATTTCTTCTGGAAACCAACACACAACCCAACCAACACACAATCAGAAAGAATCTTTGGGCTAGATCAGCTATCTTTATAAGGCAAGGACGGCATGCTTCCTCTGTGCTCTGGACCTGTTTCCTTTGTGGTGAATGGGAGGGTTAGGTGGGATCGTCTCTAAAGGGGAGACTGACACTGAACAAGTTTGGACTCTGGACCTTAGTGTCTGGGTTTGAGTCCTTGTTTCACCACTCACTCTCTGAGTGACTTTGGAAAAGTCCTTCTTTAGGCATCAATTTCGTATTTGTTAAATGGGAATGATAGTATTACCAACCTCACTGTTATTATAAAGATTAAATGGGATGACACATGCTTGGAACAGTGTTGGTTATGTAATAAACACTCAAAAAATGTTAGCTAATAATATTTCTAAACAATACTAAAGTAAATACAGTTCCTTAAAAGGAAGCCATTGTCCCACTGAGGAGAACCCTGGCTTCTGGTTCCAGCTCTGCAGTTATCTGGCCCTGGCGCTGAGCAAGTCAGGATTACATCTTGCAAGGCCCTTGGTTCTGCATCTGTAATGAAGAGGTTGGACTAGCGTTGTTTCTTCTCACCAACAACTAGTAATTTACAACTTCCCAGAAGTGAGATTTCAATGCTCCTGGCAGTGCTGAAGTATATATTTCTATTTACGCTAACTAGCCTCATCCCTAGGATGTGGATTAAAATGAACAAATCTATCACAGTGTATGGGATAGAGTATCTTAAAGCCACTTACAGATAATACAACACTTTTTATATTTCTTTAGAAGAAAACATTTCCCTAGTCAAGAAAGGTGTGGGAGAAACACTGTGGTGTTCTCTTTCTGCTCCCTTCCTCTTCCCTGAGCAGCTGAGTGAGTTGGGGAGAACAGATTGGGCCAGGGGCTCAGCATTCCCTCCATCGGGAGTAGCCTCATCTCCACACACATGTGCTGAGTGGCCTGCCTGACAAAAGGTTTGAGGCTGTTTCCCTCTGCCCTGGCTGGGTGGGAGGGTTTCGTTCAGAGAGAAAAGTATTAATGGTTGCAGACCCACACTATATTCTAACTCAACTTCATCAGTAAAAACTGGTATTTGGATCTTGGGTTACCTTATTTCCAGTGATATATTTCTCAATAAGGTCTGAACCCAGAGAGGAAAGTGAGCTATTTTTTATATGGCCCCTAGGGTCCCAATAAATATCATGGGATCTATTTGAATTGCTTAGAAGAAAAATCCTTAAGCCCAATATGGCTTATTTACACTATAATGCAATTTCCTAGCCAAGCCAGACCACAAGGATTCAAAATTTTCAAGGACCTATAAACAGATTTTCCTGGTTAAAAGGTGTGAGTCTTTGGACTCTAGCTGCCCAGCCACTGCTTTCCGAGCCAAACCTCCCTGGTTGAGCACTTTTTCCTTGGAATGTGACTGCTCCACAGTCCCACCCTGCCTCCACTAAAAGGTTCTCTGTCCCAGCTCTGAGATCCTGAGGAACTGTATGTCTTGTTCTTATTTAAACATCTAGCCCAGAAATAGCTTGCAGAATGAAAGGGGGTCTTATGTCAGCTGTGCTCGGGCCATTTTGCGTGGGTACAAGCATTTTCTATGTGCTCTTTTTCAGCACTCCCTCTGCAGCACAGTTAGCCAAACGTTCTCACCTTCTTGACTTCGCATTAGCTGTCTGAACATCTCGAAGTCTTTCAGCAGCTGAAGTGATGGCACACGTCACTGCCAGAGCAATTATATCATGTGTCCTTCCAATCTTTCTGCTGGCCTTTTCAACTGGGTCATGACAGATTTGACATTTTCTAAGGAACCTTTGAAGTCCAGCTTTCCCTTGTGTATAATAAACATGTGTGATCGTGGTTATGCATTTACCTAATACGATGCATTGGGTTGCGGAATTTAGGTTGCTTCTGATTCACATATCTGATGGTATTGATGATGTATATTTCTGAACTACAGTTGACAGGCTTTGCCAGGCATCCATTGATTCCACAAATGGTTTCTCTTCCAGGTATAACAGAAACTGATAAGCCATGTCCTCTAATCACCACAGCACTTCAGACAGAGCCAGGATGGCTCCCATAGTGATCCACATTCTACTTTCCACCCTCACTCCAGCCCCAGGCAAGGCAGAATTTCCTTTAAAACACTTCAGAACACTCCAAATAATTCTGCTGAGGTGCAAAGAAGTACAATTCCTAACCCCTTGAATTTTACTTTTTTATAACACTCAGGCTCTTGCTTTAGCCATGGAAAAGTATGACTAGCTGATGTGGAAAGTCAGAGACACAGGTGTCTAACTCCAATGCTGTATTTTGAAGCAGGAAGACTACAATCTACTTTCAGGGAATTATCTACTCCTAAGAATACCAGCTAACTTTGCAGATGAGACAAATAGGAATAATGTCTGAGTACGGAAATGTCTCATTCTAGTTGTTTTATATTTAGATAGTATTCTAATATTTATCCTAAAATATTTTTTAAAAATAATAAATCTCCACACATGAATCGCAACCCTAAAATAGTTTCTCCCCCTGAAACTGGATTAATACTGCCTTTTTAGGGGATTTAACATATGTGCAGCCGAGCAGAATGCTGCTAGAAAAGTCTCATTTAGACTGAATCGAGGTCTAACCAAACAGCTTCCAGGGTACAGAGGGGAAAGGGAAGGCCTTGCTCGTCTTTCACAGGCTTCTGAGGGATTTACTTGCAGGAGACCATAGCCCTGGAGGGCCAATGTCTGGGACTTTTTTAATGGAAAAAAAACAACTATGAGTTTGTTCAGTCTGTTTGTTCACTTGTTGCTTTTTGTTTTATAACAAACTCATAGACACAGACAATAGATTGGTGGTTAATGGAGAGGAAGGGAGGTGGAGAGAGGATGAAGTGGGTAAAGGGGGTGGAAGGAGACTAGGCTTTCATTGGTGATCACACAGAGGAATATACAGATAATGTGTTATAAAGTTGGACACCTGAAACATATAATGTTATTAACCAATGATCCCCAATAAATTGAAAAAAAAAAAGCTAACATTTACAAAGGACAATACAATAAATGCTCATATACCTACCACTCAAAATGAGCATTGTTTTGCAAGTTACTTCAAGATTCTTTTATTTCAAAAAATTAACATACTTATAACAGAGAATGTTGATACCTCCTGTTTTTATCCTCCAACATATTTACCCCTGTCCAATCCCTGAAGCAACTCTCATCCTAAATACAAAGTATGTCTAATTTATGTTTTAAAGTTTTACTATGTGTATGTCTACATGTATCCTCAAGTGCTGTATAGCATTATTATGCTCACCATTTTTAATATAAAGAAATGGTATCAAAATGAAACTTGCGTTTTCCCATTCAGTAGTGTTTTTAAGATCTCTCCATGCTGATATGAGAAGGTATTTCTCATTTATTTTAGCTGTTGCATGACATTCCATCTTATCAATATATTACAATTTATTAATCCCTCTTACGAATGAATGTTTGAGTCATTTCCAATATTTTGTTATTAAGAACAATGCTGCAAAGAACATGCTTTGGCCTGTCTCCCTATTGCACATGTGTAAAAGTTTTACTAAGATATAAAGCCAGAAGTGGAATCGAGGGTCATGGGGAAAGGCATTTTCAACTATACTTAGTATCACAAAATCACTTTCCAAGATAACGACACCAACTGGCACTCCTGTCATCAGTGATGTTGAGTCTCCACTAGTGCTTGATATTAGCAAACTTCTTAAATTCTGACCATTTTATGGTTGTGAAATGTCATTTGTTTATTTTAACTCCCTAAATATAGTAAGGTTGAGCATCTCTTCATATGCTTACTAGCTATCTGGATTTCTTCCTCTGTGGAATTTCTGCTTATATCTTCTGCCTATTATTGTGTATGCTTGCTTTGTCTTTTTCTTATTGATTTGGAGGAGTTCCTTACATAGGCTGCTTATTGATCTTTTTTTTTTAGTCATACATTATGTCGGGAAGCTTCACTATGCCTCAACAATTAATTAAGAGTTAGAGATTCACATACTCAGCCCTTTTTGGACCATCAGAGTTTAATCTGAAGAGTGCATGGAATGGTATCATTAAAGAATCTCTTGGTCTGGGCACGCAGTGTTCGGGGGTGTCAGTGTGTGACAATACAAAAGGTGGAACTTAGAGGTTTGATGAAAGGGCTTAGGGAGACAATTCTGTCATGCTCTCAGGAGTGCATAGTTATGACCCAGTTAGAAGAGTTTCTCAGAAAATAATTAGAATTTTGACACCATCACCACTCCAAGCATTTCTAAGCCATGCTCTGAGAATTGCTAAAGCTTTAAAACCAGATGCTAATAATGTATTCAATACAGCAGGTCCTAGATTAAAGTCCTTTCATTCAACATTGTTCCATTGTATTGCTGATGAGATACTGTAAGAACTTAACTTTTGTTTATGACAATTATCCTATGATAAAATTGGTTTTGTTGTAAGTCGTTTCACATAAAGTTGCAGAACATATTGGCTATGTTAAGTGAGGACTTACTCTATTTATGTTGGTATCTTTTTCTTTAAGAGAAGGGAGGCTACCCACTGGCGTGTAACAATTATAACCATAAATAATATTCCACCTGAAATTTTCTGCTGAGGAATGAGAATGCTGGATTTTCCTAAGCAATTTTATCATTAAAATTATTGGATTGATTATCAGAAGTGCCATTTTACATAAGTTGTATTTCTAGGAATTTTCTGTGGTCTTTTTTATTGATGGGAGGGGTCTTTCTACTTAAAACTGGAGGTATGTAATTCAACAAAAATTAAATTTAAAAAATATTAAGCAGATAGAACCCACCCATACTCCTAAATAGAGGAGAAAGGTATTAGAGGCAAAAGTGGGAAGGAGAAGAACTAGGGAACTCACCAGCAGAAACCACTCTATCACTGTGGATGAAAAGCTTTGCAAGCAGCTCTTTTGGGGAGGTTAAGGATAAGTGTGATCCAATTAAAGGAAAAACTCAGAGTGATTGGCATCTCCTTAATATAGTGGAGCTCTTCTAAGATGCTGGACAGCAGTAAGGAGACCAGACACAGACACATAAAATACAGAGAGTGAAAGCTTGGCAAAACCATAAAAAAAAAGATAGAAACATGACTCCTTGTTCTACTTCTTTACCCAAAACAGGAAAGAAATGGTTCACAGATAAAGTGGTTCTTCTGGACCTGCCCACAGCCCTAAATCTTTCCCCATACTCAATAAGCTGAGGGAATCATCGAACTGATTGTGGGTACTTATAGCAGCTCATCCTCCAACTTAAACATTGTGGAGAACAGACTAACGTGGTTTAGGTATATGACAAGGATACACACAGAGTTGCCCATAGTTTTAGACTTAATAAAAGGACTAACTCAATGTCTTCATGTTCAAGGATGGATTAAAAACCACAGAATCTATACAAAACATTCTGATAATAAAAGTAGATAGCATTGTAATAAAGAAATAGAGAAAGAATATCCATCTGTAAAAGCATTACCTTAAAACAAAAATAAATTTCTGATAACATCTGTGTATGCTCCACAATAAAATTCTATAAAAGATAGCCTCTGAGACAAAGAAGAAAGATATGATGGTAGTCTCAGACTAAAATATAAAAGAAACTAGGTAGATAGTGAAAAAATATGAAGAAAGTTATTATCATAACTAAAATTTTTTATTCATTGTAGTAAATAAAGAGTAGAATCACTATTGTAGAAAACTGAACTAGTCCTGTAAAGAGGAAGATTGTATTATTCTCCCAGATTAAAAAGACCAATGAAAATGAGAGAAAAGCACATGAAATTGAAATAAAAATTAGACATAATAGAAAAATACTTTCTTCTGCTGAAGATCTGAATTTTCAGGTCAAAGGTATTTATCATGTAGCAATTAAATTATTAAAATGAGATTGGCACACATATGCTGATTAAATAATTGAATTTCAAAAGTAAAGACAATTTTCTAGAAAAAATCAAGCAGAGAGGCTTGGGTTCTATGTGGAGAGAAAGATTACTTATAAACAAAAATAATTAGCTTCCCCTCAGAGATCTTCTATACAACATTAAAAGTCAAACAGTAAGAAAAAATATTTAAGATACTATAAATTAAAATAAATTTTAAAACCCAAAAGCTTCTGAAGACAAAAATCTTTAGGACCAAAAAAGATAAACCAAAACAACGAATCTAAGAATAAGTACTTTATTTAAAAAAAAGGTTTTTAAGATTAATTTCAATACGGAATTGTTCATGTAATTGTCTTCAACATTATTATAAAACAGCATGAAAATTTAATAATTTTTGAAAAGGAAAATATATAATACAAAAAAAATAATTGTATGTCAAAAGTCAGAATATACAAAAAAAACAGATAAAGGACATTAGGGTAGTTAGAGAAATGGCTAGATTTTTCAAATTTTATGAGGGAATATAATACATAAGGTTGCATTCATACTGTTGATAACTACACATTTATTTTAATGTAAGGATAAAAACCAGAAAATTTTATTTTGGTTTTTTATTTTTATTTTGCCATTTCTTGTCAAAGCATAGTTGGCATACAATATTATGATAGTTTCAGGTGTACATCATAGTGATTCAATATCCCACCTCACACCAGTCAGATTGGCTATTTTCAAAAAATCATCAAACAGCAAGTGTTGGCAAGGTTGTGGGGGAAAGGGAACTCTCATGCACTGCTGGTGGAACTCAAACTGGTGCAGCCACTATGGAAACCAGTGTGGAGGTTCCTCAAAGAACTAAAAATAGAACTAGCAACTAGGAATGTTTAAATCAAGATGCATGTCATTCAAGTTATTGGAAGGAAAAATGTTAAGATAAAAGATGCTTCCTCTCCACCCTTACTATGGGCCAGTCCAAAAGCCTGATGTTATTGAGAGAATTGAGCCACTTCGTAGTAGTTGATGGTTAACAACATCTCCATGAGAAGATACATAACAAATTTGTAGAGATACTGTATACACGCTATAGGAAGTCACTAGCAAGCTATGGTTTGGAGTAAGAAAACCTTTGGTTTTGACAAACAAACACAATGTAAGTAGCAAAATATTCCTAGTGCTCTTTTCTGAATTGAGATGAATTTAAGGCTTACAGATTTACTTAGCTTGTACTAGGGTTTTAGTGAGTTTATATTCATTCTGCAGTTAACCTGTCAACCTCTTAGCTTTGAATTTTATTTATTCAGAATTTCTTTATTAATAAAACTATCCCATCAGTGTCATGGACTGATATTTCATTTAAGTCTTGAGAGTCATAATAATTCTAGAAGGGATAATAAATGAACTCTCAAGGTAAATAAATTTTAACTAACACACCCTATGTTAATGAAGACTCAACTTCCATACCCTTGGTTTCACTTCCACTGATAAATATTCAACTTCTTTTGCTACATTAGAAGTCTCTGCATATATTCTGTTTTATGTTTATTTTTTTCAATCAGGGAATGAACTTTACAATGTCTTACAAAGAGGTGTATCTCTGGGATAAGGGAAAAACAATCTCATAAATAAAGAAAAAATAAAGAAAAGCCAAAGGAATGGGTTGATGGAAAGTTAACTTTTATATTACTACTGAATTTATAACCTACGGTGGCAGTTCCAGATAAGATACTACTACAAAGATGGAATCTAAGGAGGCAGAGCTAAACTTAGAAATATTAAAACCATACTTATATCTTTTATGGGGGGGCATGATGACCTCAAACTCCACTTCCTCTGCACAACCTGCCTTGTTCAGTTTCAATGTAGAGCAAAAATCTACTTTTGACATATGACAACACAATCTTTCTTTCCCCCCATTGAATATAAACCAGAAAGTTTAAAGTATAAGAAACTGAAAAGATAAACTCATGTTTTAAAACCTACCTTTAATTAATTTGTTTCAGTCATGAACAATGAAAGAAAAGCTTGATAGTAATGTAGCTGAAAATTATAATAAATTTATTTATAATAACTCTACAAGGAAATGGATTTTAATTTTTAAATAAATTTTAATGTAATGGTTTGCTATTTCAATGATGAGTGTATCTTTGACCTAAGAATTCATTGACCATAATAGTTGTTATTGGCTACCTGAATATGTCAGGCATGGGTAACCATTACTGGCCTTTTCTTTGTTACAGTTTATACTTTTATGTCATAGCAGCCATCAGTAAACATAGAGCCTTGTTCAAGTTAATGGATAATTATCCTTAACATTATAACTATAAATCTGCTAATTATTAATATATTTGCTAATCATTATTTCATATTATGGACATTAACCCAGTTTAACAAAGATTTTGAGCATTAAATTAGGGTTATTTTGTTTCTGTTCTTTAAATGGTGGTGAGTGTGAAGAGGTGGGAGTAAAGAGTTGGAACCAAGCCCAGTTCCTGGCATGTAGTAGAAGATAAACGCTAGTTGAATGACTAAAATTTATGTTCATTGAGTGTCTACTATATGCCAAGCACTGCTAGGTGCTTTATATAACTGTCACATCTGATCCCCCCAGTCCTTGTATGTGTGTATTACTATTGCCATTTTTTTTAATAAAGAAGTAAGATTTGGAGAAATTAATATACTTGCCATAGCTTGGCTACATTGCTAAAATTTGAATCTGACTTTAAATTATAGCTCTACTATACCAAAACATATGTATCATTGAAAATTACTCACAAATTGCATGATGTGGGTTTGAAAATTTCTTGCAAATTCAGTTCAATCCCAAGCAATAATAGAATGATTTACAGTTTAGTCATTTCTTTAAAGTGAAATGATTTCTAATAAAAAATGATGCAAGTTTATATTACATTAGAGTTAGCATGAATATAATTTTGAGAAAACCTTTAACGAAATCAGAAGCTGAGGATCTGAAGGGACTTCAAATTTTATCTAGTCTAATTATAGTTGGAAATTTATGTCTACTGCTCTGATTAGGATGTCGAACATTTAATACATCAAACTGGAAATCCTCTGGGCATACTCTTTGTTGAGAAAAGAAAAGCCATGGATAGAGTGAGTGGCCAGGGAGTCAATGGGAAGTGAGGAAGAAAAATTAAGTGAGAAAATGAGAAGTGAATTCAAGTACTTCTACTTTACTTCCATCTCCAGGCTTGAAGACCAATAGAAATAAATATTCAAGTGGTGCAAATCTAGATGAAATTTGAGGTCCCTTTAGACCACGAAATTCTATAATGATACTAAAGGCCTTTTCAGAATGATGATGATGTTGTTGATGGGAGAACTCAACATAAAACCTCATGAACCTGAGAGGGTGGGGAAGTGATGTTTTAAAGTCCTCACATTGGTTTCGTGTATTCAGCTGGAAGGGCAGTGATTTAGAAGCACCTGGGATATTTTTGGATTCCATTGAACTTGAGTGAGTGTGGTAGGCTAAGTAGTGACCTCCCAGATACGTCCATGTTCTATTCCATAACCTGTGAATGTTACTTTATATGGTAAAAGGGACTCTGCATATGTAAGCTAAGGACCTTGAGATGGGGAGTTAACCTGTATTAACCTGGAGGGTCCAATGTAAACAATGTCCTTATAAGAGGAACACTGGAGGAGTCAAGAGTCAGAGGAGGTGAAGCAGGGATTAGAATGATGTGCTTTGAAAATGGAAAAAGTTCACAAACCAAGGAATATAGGTGATTATTAGAAGCCGAAAAAGGCAAGGAAAGGGATTCTCCTCTCAGAGCCTCCAGAAGGAACCAGCATGCAGACACCTTAACATCAGTCCAGTGAAGCCACTTATGGACTTCTAACCTGAAGAATAGTAAGAGAGTAAATTGGTGTCGTTTCAAGCCACTCTGTTTGGGATAACTTTTGTTTTAGCAGCAACAGAAATCTTATTAGCCAGAACTGACATCACTGCCTGAGCACTTTTTCTTCAGAATGCACTTCAAAGAAAAATGAATTTTAAAAGACAAATTCCATAATTAATGTGACGTACTTATATCTGCAGGATTCATGTTATGAATAAGTCACAGAAACCTCTTTCTTGGCGCTTCCCAACAACATGATTGGCTCCAGGCCTTCCATGGCCTATCTGTTCTCTTGTGTGGACAGTAGCGCTGATCTTTAAACCTGTCCTCTCCCCTGAAATATAGACTCACATTCTGAACATCTGCTGGGCATTTCCTCTTCAGTGTCATACCATAACCCAGGGGCAACAAACCAACCCAATCTTGTCATCTTCCTACAGAAATACACAGTCAATGTCTTGTGATGATTTCTGATCCTGGGCAACATGCACCTTTGGCAACTCCTTCAGGGCTCCTCTCTTATTTAATTAATTACCAAGCACTGTATTTATTATCCATTCCCTACTGTCCACTCCCACTGTTCTGTTCAAGTTAAGGCCTTGGAAACCTTGCTGCAAAGGTAATGGTATTCTAATGATCCTCAGCCTCTAGTACCTGAGCCCGTCCTCCCAGGTAAATGCTCCTAAAGGAAGGCCCTTCCCAGTTATATCATTCCATGGCTTTCCTTTGTCCACCATTGCAAGTAAAAAACTCTTTAAGTTCTCCTCCCTCTTCCAATTTTATTTATCTCCTCTTCCCCTATCCTTACTCTACCTTCTAATCTAGGATACTTGCTGTTGTCCAACAAACCCTGTTTCACTACCTGAGTGTCCTTACTCCGTATTTGTCCTCTGTCTAGGAAAATATCCATTCTGGAGCCCCATCCCTGCATGCTGAAATATTGCCTGTGTAAGACAAGATTAGGAGGTATGGCTATTTTAAAATATGTTCACAAAGTCTTTAATATGTCTTTCTATAATAGGAAGAGTCAGTCTAATTACCTTCCTCTTGAATGCAGGTTAGACTAAGTTAATAGAATATGGTAGAAGGGATACTGGGTGACTAGGTGATAGAAGGTATTGTGGCTTCCTCTTCTCTGTCTCTCTTTTTCACATGGCTTTGCCAGGGAAGCTAGCTGCCATGTCATGAGCATATTATATGTAGCAATTCTATGAAGAATGGAGGCCTCCTGCCCTGTTGGAAATGGATCCCTGGCCCCAGCAGGACCTCACATGACAGCAGCCTCAGCTGACACTTTGACTGCATCTTTAGAGAGACCTTAAGCCAGAACCATCCAGCTAATTCACCCTGAATTTCTATCCCTAAGTAACCATGAGGTAACAAGTGTTTGCTGTTTAAAGCCACTAAATTTTAGGATAATTTCTTATGCAGCAATAGATAATTAATACAATATTCAATCTTTTTTTTTTAATTTCAAAAAGAATTTCTTGAACACCTTTGATGTGTTGGATTCTTACCTAGGGACTGCTGATACGGGGGTGAAATTACAAATGATCTCTGTCCTTATGCTAATTATAGTCTGTCAGGAGAAACATTAAATGAACAATTACCCAACTTATTATATGATTACCATTATGATAAGTTCCATAAAGTAAGAAACAACTAGACTATGATAGCATTACCAAACCTGCTCTAGCCGAATAAAGGAGACTTCTAGGCATTGAGAAACTAAGAGTCCCCAGATGATAGTTTTGGGGTTTAAAGAGGCCTTTGCATAGAGTCCAAATTTGAGGAGATGGACTCTAGATCAAGCTGCCTTGTTTGGAATACAGTCTCTGTCTCTTACTACCTGCACAACCTCAGAGAGCTTTCTTACCTCTCTGACCCTCAGTTTCTTCATCCAAAAGGAGTCATAATAATAGTACCCCTTTATAGAGTTTTTGAATGGAATAAGTGAGCTGATACATGTGAAATAGTATCTGGCACGTTGTATATATTCAGATGAAATTAGCTACTAATTTATATTTTGAGTTTCCATGTTGGATCCATTATTGGTTTCTAAATCAGTGAAATCAGCCCATCACTCCTAAGTCCTACCTCCATCTCTCTAGGAACAAGAATTGTTAGTCCTGCTTCATTAACTCTGAGCAATAAGCAGTCACCTTCTCACAACATAACTTTAAGGTTGCATACCAAATTGACCTCAAATTGAGAGTTTTAGCATGTTAGAAAAAGAAAGGTACCTATGAAGTCCTCAGGGAAGCTATAGCATCACATCTACACAGGATCAGGTACAAACGAATACAATCAAACACCATAAATTCTTTGCCTCCAAACTTAATACTATTTGTACAATTTCTAGTCTAATATAACTTAGACTTTTAATATGGCTTAAGCCTTCCATCAATATCCAACTAAAGGCTTTTTACTGTCATCATTGCATTTTCCTGTAAGTACTTAAAAAATACTTGTCATGAGGTAGAATACAATAGGGCATAGATAAATATATCTCGGTGTTGTGAAGAACTAGTGTTTGCTTTTAGTGAATTTAAACCTTCTTTTCTATGTCTTCCTCTATCCCTCAACCATTCCTACTCTTCAATTTAAACGTCTTTATCAGAAAAGCATTAATTGAAAGGAAATAGAAGCTCAGCTAGTACTTTGTGCTGCTAATTTGCTAATTTTTTTTCATACTGTTTGCTGGTTTCTCTTCCTATTCTCTCTTTTAGTGAGAAACAGATTTTGTGTTGAGCAGTAAATCCTGCCTAATACATGATCCAAAATAATTGTTTTTGATGGAATAGGTAAACACCACTATTTTGCTACTCAAAACAACTTCCAGATGAACCTTCATAACTTATACTACTAGAGCATACAGAACAGGCTTTTCTAGGTATTTTTGGCACCAGAGAGAGTTGATAATGATGCCAAGATCATTAGATGCACCAAAGTGTTAGCTGAAATGAGCCAAACATGGCATGCAAACTGAACATATTTTGTTAGCTCACTCCTTTAAAGAGAATTGACAAGGTCTCCTTTGACCAGCCCTATAAGAATCAGGTGAAATAAAAGTTGTCAAAAGTCATGCTTTCCAAACTGCTGTGGTCATAGCATGTAGCTTTACGTGCTTGGCACACCCAAGACTCAGTGAGATTACTTCCCAAATTATGAAACTGTCTCAGTGGATCCCAGTAAAGTACAAAGATAGCATCAGCAGTCATGTCAGAATTTATATAAACAGGAATTTAACTTGTGTTCCCTGAGCTAATTGCAATAATCCGTGTGGATTTTTTAAATCCATGGCCTTATAGAGGTTGGTGGTTTGATACAAAGTACAGTGGAGGATGTTACTTTCCTCTGATACACAAGATTCATCTTAGATTAGACATCTCCCCATGGCCACTCAGAAAATAGAGATTTCACTTGGCCTCAATAAGAATGAAGGATTTGTGTTGAGAACATAGAGTTGACTTGAAACTCAGGTCAAGATGAAGCCAGTTCTCAAAAGCACTAGAACTGGGAGGCTAGGTCCCATTCTCTTTCCAATACTAGCAGTGATAGTGCTATCCAATAGCAGCAGCTGCATCCAACCTGCAGATTATCCAGCATATGGAGAACCAGTTTCACTGCACCCCCACAAGCACATCAGCCCCAGCCCTAGCCAGCCACTTCCTCCTCCTCAGAGCCTAACACCAGCCCAGTGGAGGCCCTTCTCTGAGCTCAAAGAGGACTGAGCATATCACTCTCCTCAGAAGTCTGAGTTTCAGCCCTGACACCCAACCCCTAAGCTTCTCAGTTTTCATAATTCCAGTCTCTTCCTTTTGTCCTCCTGCCCTGGGAGTGATAGCTGCTTCCTACAGCAGCTGCCTTCAAGTTTTCTTTTTTTCTTTTCTTTTCTTTTCTTTTCTTTTCTTTTTTATTTTTTCTTTTCTTTCCTTTCCTTTCCTTTCCTTTCCTTTCCTTTCCTTTCCTTTCCTTTCCTTTCCTTTCCTTTCCTTTCCTTTTCTTTTCTTTTCTTCCTTCCTTCCTTCCTTCCTTCCTTCCTTCCTTCCTTCCTTCCTTCCTTCCTTCCTTCTTTCCTTCCTTCCTTTCTCCCTTTCTTTTTCTTCCTTCCTTCCTCCCTCCCTCCCTCTCTTCCTTCCTTCCTTCCTTCCTTCCTTCCTTCCTTCCTTCCTTCCTTCCTTCCTTTTTTTCTTTTTTATCTTTTTGGTTAGTTGACGACTTTATACCTAGTTAACAGTTCATCAAATTAAATTATTTTTGTTCAAATAACTAGTGGGTTTTCTGTCTCCTATGACCTTGGCTGGTATAGGTGTGTATTATTGAACTACCTGATTTCCACAGTCCTAACTTTAAATTTTTCTAATATACAAATGCACTTTGGTAAGTCACAAGGTTTATACAAATATAGTAAGAGTAGTTGACTATTAATGACAAATGACTCTACACTAAGAACCATGATAACAGGTTTCCTTTTGTTATTTCATTTTTCCCTCACATTAATCCTATAAGGCATGTGATGTGATTATCCTGGTTTTACCAAGGAAATAACAGAGTTCAGAGAAATTGCATAACCTTTGCAAGGTAGGGAGCGAATAAGTGATAGAATCCAGTGTGTGTGTCTGCTTCTTCTCTTTGCTCCTTTGGATCAGCTGTGACAGCACTGGCAGCATGGTCTTTTTATGGCAGTTCTCCTCGGACTATAAATAACAGAAAGTAGGATTTCATTTTGCTTTCCATGTCTAATGTATAGAAGGTCTACAATAAATGTCCGTTGAATTGAAGTTTGAAACTTGAAGAAACTTCTGCAGCTGATTTGAAAAGACAGGATGATCCATGAAGAGAAGTGAAGTCCTAGAACTACTTGGGGCAGCCAATGGACAAGGCTTTTAAAGCAGACGCAGGACTTGGCATCTAAACACTATGTGCTCAGAAAAAGAGAACTCAGTGCAAGATATTCTGCACGCAGAAGCCAAATGAGAACCCAGAGACTGTGGTCAACTCAGGAAGCATGGACCTCAATTCAGAAGGAAGGGTTGCTCCTCTGTGGCCATAAAGCTACAAGAGATATGATTTGAACAAAAAAAAATACCAGGTATTAAACTGAGGACACATAACTCACCTAATTCAAATGAGATTTTTTTCCTAAGACGGCTTCTCACTTTAAAAGAAGTGGTCCACTTTTACATGGCCATACAGAAGACTCCAGTGGCTCTACTTTTATGAGGAAACAAACCTTATTTTTGAAGAGTAATAGCAGACAGTTATCCCAACTGCAGTGACATTAGCAGGAAGCTTTCTAATTAAACCAGAGGTTTCATCCAATTATGATTTGCCATTTTTTCTTAGAAAAATAGAGCACTCTATAATTCAGATGACTTTCTTTTTTACTGCATTGGTATGTTGGCCTAGCAGTTGGAAATTTAAATATTTCAAATTCAAAACAGAAGAATGAGCTAGAGAATTGATTACTTTGTCCTGCTTTTCAGTGAAAATTTTTTTATAATTTCAGGTGAACCAAAATGTTTATTGACAAAAAGAAAAAGAATTAGTTCAAAGTATTTTAGAAACTTCCAAATTTCCCAAAGGTACTTGGGAAATTATTTTGTTTTCTTAATGTACCCATTTGTTTGTTGTTAACAAATGCTCAGCGCTCAGCTGCTCACATATTTTTTGCAGCTGTTCCCTAAGAGACCCTGAGAACATTTCAAGGTTCAATTTAGTGTCAAGCTGTTGAAAATTCCAAATTCAGTGTCTAAGCTTAAAAGGCTAAAGTCTCTCAAGCCTGGTGTTCTGGATGTTTTGGTGATATTTCAGTGCAAGTAATTCACTTTTTATTTTGTTTTGCATGACAAGTAGATTATATTTTATTATCCATTAAGATGTAAACCTCTAGGAAGAATTGAATGGCCATGAAAATATGAATTTTTCAATTTGCATCACAATGAAAATTTTTTCTTATGGAAATATATATTTCAATTAACTTACAAAAATTTAACTATAGTAATATATCTAAAATTGGTCCCAAATTCAAGTAAACTAAAAATCTTAATCTTTCTAACAATCTGGGTTTCATATTATCCATTGACATAGAGCAGGAAACATGAAATAATAAAACAAATTACAGTTTTGATGGCTGTCTCTACAAATGCCACATGGTGAAATCTACAGAAGACTGAAAATCTGCACATGAAAATTTATAAACATCTGAGATCTCACCAGCTGGCAAAATTGACTTTAGTTTTCATGGCACTTCTTTTTTAAATAACAAAAAAATAAAAAGAAAAAAAGAATTTAGATCAGTATTGTGATATTATGGTAGAAAATCTCAAGTACTTTAATATTTAGAGCTTATTAGATTCTAAGTAATACTTCTTTGAGTTTCATTTGTTTTCCAAACAACATCTGTGGTACATACCCCTGAAGTCCACAGAAATGTAAAATCCAAACATTATTTGGTTTTACAGCTGAATATTTTGATTTTAGCCTTTATTAGTGAGCCCAATTCTTAAAATCACCTTAAACTGTTTACCCAGTAAAAAATGCAATAGGTTAGCTACTTCTTTCTTTTCCTGTCAACGATTTTGAACACTAGCCTGCTATCAATTAGTATAGTCCCTTATTGCAGCATGGAGTTATCCACAAACTTCCCTAAAGTAGATACTTTATAATAACTGTCAAGTATGCTCATTGATAAGAAACACACATTTGGATGGAATTCTGTTATCAGTTTTAACATAGTTAAGATGAAATCTATGAAGTCAAATAAGGTCTCTTAATATTTTTCCCTTTTATTCTTGCAAATAACAAGAGACATTTTAAGATAGCAAAAATTAGATCCCTAAAGTTGTCCAAATTATTAAATAAATTTGCTATAAAATATAATAAAGTATATTAGAATAGTGTATGTATGTATATTTACAATGTAAGAATACCTATATTAAGGACCGGGAGAAATGACCACTCAGGAAACTTCCAATTCTAATATTCTATGTTAGTTAATATCTTGTCATTATTAACCAAATTGCCGATGTGTTCTGAAATTAACTAGAAACATGATATAATTAGGTAAGCAAATCATTTCCCAATAAAAAGCTGGCTCACTAAACCACTTATTACGAAAAATTCCAAATTGCCAATTTCATAATTTGATAATCACGGAGTTTCCATTTTCCAAAGGGACAATTTGGCCCTTTCCTTAGGTCAAATAGCCACATGAACGTATCTTTTCCCTATCCCCTACCACACACATACACACACACACAAATACACATTATGTATTTGTATACTGCCTTCTCACTGGGGGAGTAGTCTTTTCCTACATGATGTTAAAAAACCTTTTAACTTGCTGCCAATTAAATGAAATGGTTTGGATTTGGTTCTCATTGGTGGCTGTTTTAAAATACAATTAACACAAAATAATATAGAAGGAGAGGGAGTTTTCAGTAACATTGCCAAAGACAAAAAAAAAAAAACAGAACAAAACAAAACAACTGTTAATGTACTCAATTCTCTCAAGAGCACAGATTTTACATGTGTGGATTGTGTTTGTTCATCTTATCTCAGTTATCAAGTTTGATACTCACAGCAACCCACTGAAAAGTGTAATGTGTTCCTGAAATGGAAGAAGGAAAGAAATTTAACATTTACTAGGCACCACAATGAGCCAGGCATTGCGAGTGCTTTCATATGTAGTCTCAATTAATGAACCTTCTAATAATCCCTTGCAACTGGAATTATTATGATATCCCTCATTTCTGAATAAGCAAACTGAGACTCAGAAACTAAATACCTACTTGATAACAATGGTTAAGTGGCCTGGATCCGAGGTTTGGTTTGTTTGTTTGTTTGTTTGTTAGAAAAACTGAAACTGATTCCTGGACCAGTGGTCTGCTGGGAAGATACAAAATGGCACCCAAATAGCTAAGTAGGCAGTGGGTACTTTGTAGTATCTAGCAATTGATAATTGCTGAAGCTGATAATTATTTGAGTTATTATTTAATTTTTACTTTCCTGTTTTCATATAAGTTCCATGAGGAAGGTGGTGTTTTTTTCATCACTATATTTCTAGTGTCTAGCATTTAGTAGGTATTCAGTAAATATTTGTTGACTATCAGATGTGCTCTGTCTCTTCTGCTAACTCTCTCATAGACACCTTCTAAGGAGGTTTACGCAAGCACAGAATAATCATCGATATGCCTACCAACACGTTTCCCTGTCAATTTTAATCCTGTGCCTAACCAATGGTCATTATTTTTTAGAAGCAGACTATGGCCAGCTTTTAGCTTATTGCTTTCAAATCGATTAGAAGAGTTTTCCAAGTAGAATAAAAATATATTTAACAATTATTGAAACTTTGCTCTCTGCCAAGTACTGTAAGTGCTTTATATGCATCATCTTGCTTAATTCTTACAGAAGATATTTTCATTCTCCTCATGTTAAGGATAAAGAAATGATGGTTTACAGTGGTTAGGTTATCTTTCCTAGAAGGAAGAATTATGAAGAATAAGGAGGGAAAAAGCGACAGAAAGACAGCTGTCTGGGGTAAAGGAGAACCTGGCAACGGGGAGACTCAAATCTCTCAGACTTGTACCCACAGCACTCTGACCTCTTGCCCCAACTCCCACAGCTGCCACAGGGAGCCGTGCTAATAGGGAAGCCATCTCACAATGCTTCAGTCTCGCCCCACTTGCCACTTCGGCTGCCATGAGCTTGATGCCTCAACTCTTCAGCTCTGTAAAGTGGTTCCATTCCACAGAGCAACATTCTGGAGCGCCTAAAGCTGTAGAAACATCAAGGCAAGGCATTGCTGAACAATGCCACTTTGTTCCCCTTGCTCCACACTGAGATTCCTGGCTTAGGCTCAACTGGACTCCCTGCAACATGGGGATCAATAAAGATCACTTTTACTTGTAAAATGGAAGCCATCACGTTTTGATTATTTATTGCTGCATAATCAGCACCCCCAAATTTAATGGCTTAAAACAACAATCACTTTCTTGTTACTGCTCGAGATTCTGTGGGTTGACTGGTTTTCCTGTTATTCTTGCTTTGATTCTCTTCTGTAGCTATAATCAGATGGAAGCTGGGCTAGAACATCCCAATGGCTTCCCTCATTTCCTTTCTTTTTCTCTTCGACCTTCATACCAACGTTCTACATGTCTTTCAGGTCTCAGAAGAATTGTCACTTTCTTCAAGAAACTATCCCTTACTCCAGAAATGTGTCCCTTCTCTGAAACCCTGAACTCTTTCCTCATTCTCATCACATTCTATCTCCTCTATAGCTTTTAAACTTCATGAGGGCAAGACCATGGCCATTTTATTCATCACTGTATCTTCAGTGTCATGTACAGCACCCCACCTATAATAAATGTCTAAGAAATATTTCATGGCATGAACAAATGAATGACTACTTGGAAGCTATCTTTTAATGTTCATAAGTTGTCATTTCTCCTAAATCCCAAATATATTGTTTTTTTTTCTGGATTCTATAAAGTAGGTTTGTCCATATGAAATGAAAAAGAAAGATGAAGTACTTCCTGAATTATCCCAATGATAACACAAATAAAACTCCATTCTCACTTATAAAATTTAAACGACATTTGTTTGTGACTATTATAAGAATATCTGGATAATTATTTCAATTAATGATCTGTTCATTTGATTATATATGTATAAACAGAAAAATTAAAATTCTTACACTTAATAAAGTTGGGATTTTAAAACCTCTTCATTAGTAAAATATTAGAGGAGTAAGAAAAATCATAGTTAAGTCTGTCTTTGTAGGCTGGGGGAAATATTTCTGAATTCTTAAAGAAATAAAGTTTCTTAGTTTGTTGGCTTTGGCAGTTTTCAGGATTTGCCTTCAGAAATAGAAAGGAAGTATTGAATTTGATGTTTAATGATACAAATGCTGTAATCTACTTTGTGAAAACCAGCCGATAGGGAAACTTGACTTGTAAAACAATTTTGCTTTGAAGATCTGAGTCAACCTATTGGATTTTTTTTCAAGGCTATATTCAGAAAAAGCCTGATATAAAAGATAAAGTCAAGCAAATCAACAGTTATTCAGACCACATTAGAACCCGGTTTGTTGAGTTTCTCTGCTGAAGGTACTTAGAAAAGCAGGCACCATCTTTAATCTTTGTTTGTATTGATACAGTCTTGTTTTCAGTCCTTATTACCTCTTAAAACTAAACTGTTATTAATTTATTACTTTTTATTTATTTCCCAGACATTTTTTACTGACGTATTTATTCCAAGAGGGATTTTCTTTAAACTCTGCCTAGGAAATACAGCTATAATGCAGTTATGGTGAACCATAGGCTCAACTTCACAGAAGCAATAATTACTGCTTATCGATTTTTAATTCATGAAATACAGAGCTGAGAACGAGGAAAATAGAAATAAAGTCCCAGGAATCTCTTACTACCCGATCCAGAAACTGCCTGTGCTCACATGCATTTGTATGTGTTTTCATTTCGCAACCTTTACTATTATCCTTTTTTCATAGTCTTTTCTTTCCTTCTCTGTGCTTCTGTTCCCTGCCTTTCCAGGGTGGCACCATTTTGTTACTCTCTCTTGTGAGGAAATATATACATAATCTGTGATTTTATATTTGGTTTCATGTAATATCTATTTTTATACTTCTACTTTGAAAAATATATATATATATATAAAATTAGAAGTCACCGCAAATGTATTATTGTATATTTGATATATACTTATAAGAAATTAGGAACCTTGTCTGTTTTAGCCTCTGTTATATCTCCAGTGGCTAAAATGGTACCCAGTACATTATAGGCACTCAGTGCATATTGTTGCATAAATAAATGAAGAGAACACAAGTTAGGGTTAAACTGTGAAAATTGCCTTCTTTAACAACTTTGCAATTATGTTGTTGTCAAAAAATTTTCTTTCATACAAATGAGTGAAAACATGTAATCGTTAAGTGTCTGTCATTTGTTAACTAAACAGATTGGTCACACAGGTTCTGTTGGCCCAGTAAAACATTTAGTGTTGAACATTCAGCAGTTCATATAAACTCTGAGAAGCAAAGATAAAGGGAATGGCAAGAGGGTGCATTTCAGTTTAGGATTCATTTTGAAAGGAAGTGTTTGTAAGGTCCTAGGATTGGTCCTTGAGTATCCATTTCAGTTTACTCCAATCCAGTTAAATTTCTAACACAATTAACCAAAAACATGAACAAGACAGGAAGAGATTTTTGGTTTCCAGAAGTGAACCCTTGGGCCACAGCCAAAGCTATCACCTCAGAAGAAAATAATAAGACTTACCACAAGAGAAGAGTTACTCTCTCCTTTCATCCAGAGTTAGGAATAGGGGGCCATGTGTGACAAGTTTGTCTAGGATGCTAATGACTACCATCAGATTCTAAGTTTCAGGATGCCAACTGATCATCTGAAGACCAAATCTGGCCCACACATGTACTTTATTTGATCCACATTACTTTTTCATTGAATTAGTTGCCAATATAGAAAGTGAGGAGAATTCACATAATACCCTGATTTGCTTCCCTCCCCCACCCCGCCCCGGAAAATAAAAACAAAAGATATAGCAACATGAGCCTACAGTCCCAAACTGGAGTAACAGTTAGCAAGTGTTGAAGTACACATTCTCATGACTGCCCTTTTTTCTGCCACAGTTCGAGCACTGCCTGTTTTCACTCTGATACTGAAAATAGTTTCAATTTGCCATTTCTCTTTCTTATAGCCTGTTTTTGTTTGTTTGTTTGTTTGTTTGTTTGTTTGTTTTCCCCCTTACAGCATACCTACCTCATATATTTGCTTTATCCATCTGGGCCCTGCATGCAACTACTGTCCTAAACTATCCCACAAATGTTGTTGCTAAATTTCCATCCTTCTGGCTGAGAGTGACTATGCAGGTATTCTGTGGTGGCTCTGTCTTCATCATTCCAAATCTACTGGTCATTGCCATCAGTTCCTCCAAAGCCTCTGTATGCATGTGGTCACTGCAGGGGTGAGGTTGGGAGCAGCAAAAGCACTAGTTGGGTGAAAGAAGCAGTCATTTCTGTGGCCACAGGTATATACAGGGTTGCCTAGCCAAGTGCCTCATAATTCACTTAACTGAGGTACACCGAATATACATATGGCAACAGAGAAAAATAAATAGGCTTTTCAAGAAAAGAGGAAGACTAATCTGAATGTGTAGTGTCTATCTTTATTACAGCATACATAGTATATTTATATATACATATAGTGTTATATATATATATATATATATATGTAATTATGCAGAAAAATTATTTCTACTGTTCCCCTAAGACCACATAGGGTTTTTTTAAAGTTAATTTTAATTAGACAATTTTTCCTTAATTTCCTCAATTTTTAAATTTATGTAGATTATTTTTATTATACCTCAGTATTATAAACATAAAATTAGAAATTAATAGTAAATATATGTAGCTTCTAACATATTTATACATTGACTATTAAATGCAAACAAAATAACACAAACAATACAATTTAAATGACTAACACCAATTTAACATGATAGTTGATGTTGCTTTGCTGAAATCAGCATTGACAGCATAAGGACACTTATTACATGATACAGGTTCACTTAAAGAAATCATACTGTACTAGTCCGCAGTACCTTATCTGAAATCGTTGGGGCAAAATATACTACAGAATTTTGAATTTTTCAGTTTAGAAAGGGAGAGGTACCCAGCATTTAAATGTACTAATAATACTAATGTTGTACTATATGAATTTTATAGTAGATAGGATAATTAAAAACTATAAACACACACATGTCAGTATAGATCAGGTTTTAGTGACAAGTGAGTTTGTCACAAACTTACCAAAAAATGTCTAGGCCATTTAACAAGTTCTAAAGCCTTGGGAGAATTATTTGAACTCAAAGATCTCACCTATTGAGCAATTTAATTAGATTAGAGTAACTAACTCATGACCTGAAGCCAGAAAGAAAACCAGAATGTTTAGTCTGGGCCACCAAAAATTACAGAATAAATACTGTACTTATGATACACGTGTTCCTTTATTAAGTAGATAAATACAAAATAATTACAGAGTGCCAAACTCTAGGGTAAAACAAGAACCCAGATATAAATGGGGCCAATGTTTGGACTCAAGAAGTGGGATCCCTGTTCAGTAGGGGAGACAGATTTGCAAATGAACACAAAACAATTTCAACGTGATAAGAGTGGCAATACCTGCATGTGGAAATGCAGACTTATTCTATAAACTGGGACAGGTTGGGGACCACTTTCTTGGTCAGTGATACTAGTAAATAAGTAAATTTTGATGGGTGAGTAAAAATTCATAACAGTGGAATATTAAAATTGCTCTAACCTTTGGAGATAAATTAAATAATATTGTAGAGGGTACTTGAGGAGAAATCGATTCTTCTTTGATGTTTACCAGCTCAGTCATTTATAGTATTTTTGGAAACTCTGTTCAACCCAATCTTAATACTTTCCTGCACTAGTCGTGAAATCTGAGCACAGATCGGTTTGTGGAAGTTTTGCCCACTTAGGAAAGAAGAACATGCAGTTCTCAGGCCCTTCTGGTCCTATTTGCTTTCTAATATTGAAAATGCTTATTGAACAAGATTCTTATCTATTTATTAAGACATTCACAGGGTTCTCTAAGACATGTGCCTTCTCCACCCTCTCCCTTCCTTCCCCTCTAACCTACAAACCAGTTCCTGTCAATGGGAGCATGAAAATCATCAGACCTAGTTTTTAAGGCTGTTCTGATTCTTGGGCTTCTTACCAATTGTCTTCCCTCCATAGGGACGAATTAGTAGGAGTAATTTCTTTGATGCATTGGAACCACTGCTTGTAGCCAGCTGGCCTCCAAGGAGGGCTCCAGGTCACGGTCCAGATTCATGATTCAGGCATCAAGAGACGTATGTTCCACAGAAGAGCTAATAATTAGCATGCATTTAAATAAAGATTCTCTAAATATTTGTTCACCACTTATTTATCAGAGAGGCAGGAAACTACATGGAGACTAGGCAAAGTAAAAAGGCCATGGTGGTAGCACCCCACCTCTCCAGTAACATTCCAAGTGATTAACTCTGGCCCCTACTGCAAAAGTGAGTCCCTGCAGAAAAACAGGACCAAGCTTCATAGGTCATCTGGTGGTTATCTAATATGACTGCAAGTGTCCGTTGGAAGTCTTCCCACCTCCACTCTAAAGTGGGGTATCCATAAGAGTATCCATGCAACTATGTACAGTGGACTTCTAACTCCCTGAGAGGAGTCTAGGAAACTATAATTGTCTTCCTATTGTTATATGTGCAGTTGCCATTTGAGGGACTCTTTTAGTTGACACCACACCAACGACACACAGTCTATAAATATCAACCCAAATCTCTCCTAGAATTCCATGAAGAGGGCTTCCAAAGAAATCAAGAACCCCCTGCTAATATTTCTCTTCTGAATCAAAGCAGGCTCATTTCCAAACCCCAGTCAATTCTTGCTGAAAAGAAAAATGTTTAGTGACTTGCTGATTGATCAATAATCTCTTTTAGGCTGGATACTTCGCTCCATTCTAGTGACAGAAAGATAAGTAGATCAACATTCCTGACTCACATCTAGATTTATCAGTTTGACTAGATTCCCAGTGTTAAAATGACAGTATCGTTGTTTTTTTCTCTACATTTATTTAAGAAGTTTAAGGTTTTTTTCTACATTCACTTGAAGATGTGTCAAGTATCATTCCTGCTCCAACGGCGTGGTGGTTTAGGGGGTTCAGGTGATTATGAAAGGCAAGAGAGGGGTTTTCCTTGGTGAGACATTTCAGTTAGAGCGTCTGAAATGCTGACATGGAATCTGGAACTTAATGTAAGTCTTCATTTTAGCATCTCAATCAGTGATCATCTTACTGTTCTCTTTACAGTTTGTGGTATGGATCCCTTTACCACATTCACACCTGTCTGTGCACAGTGAGAGTGTGGTTAAAAATGCACGCAATCTTCATGCAAATCCTCAGAGCTTGCTCACATGTCTTTGATCTCAAATCCAGTCAAGGAGAAAACCCATGTCTATTTCTAATTCTAGCTGGATATAAGCTGTCGAGAGACACATCATTACAAAACAAAGCTTGAGAAAGAAAGGAAAACAAACTTTCTTTCAAATATTTAGTCTCAAATTTTCTTCAGTTTAGAAATATTTGAAATCCAGAGCAGTGTAAATGAAGGAGGCAAGGGTGAGATGGGGTAATGAAAGGACATTATTATTTATATGACTGGGAAAAAGCAAATATAATTCAACTCCTCTATGTCACATTGTTTCATGTTTATCCTGAAATAATGTTAAGAGGAAAGCAGAATTGTTTCTCAGGGCTCTGGAGGAATTTGAAGGAGTTCGAAGGTTTGGGTATGATATGGGTTGGGGAATGCTGGTGGGGGACAAGCAGAGGAAAATGCTTTTGGAGATGTAGGTAGCAGGACCAGGTAACAGAAAGTCTTGTGAGCTTCAATCTGAAGGAGTTCAGTTTTGTCTTCAAAGTAATGGGGAGATATTGAAGGGTTTTAGCTAGAAGAGTGACACTTCTTCCTAACAGCTATTACCGTATATACACATAATGATTAATCTGCATTCAATTAACATCGCGTGTTTCTCAAATAGATACAAATGTAATTTTAATGCTACACTCTACAAAGAAAACTTACCGTAATTCCTCAACTGCTGAAAGTTCATATTATTTCATCATGTATTTTTAATTATCATTTACCTCTCTGTCTACCCTACCAGAGGGTGGTGCCCTTAGAGACAACGACTGTGTCTTCTTTCCACTTGACCTTTGTCATCTAGTGTAGAAGTTGACAGAAATAGAAACTAAAAGGCGTCTTCCGACAATATTTTCCAAAGGTGTCAAGGATTCTCTTTCAAATATTTCAACCTTGGGAGGCAGGCTTTTCTCTTTACTTCTTTAAAGTAGTCAGCTGCTATAGCATCTTCAGCCCTACATATATCCAAGCACCCAGTTCACCAGTTCATATCAACTCCAAGAATAGTTCTGACGTCGAACCATGTGATACACATGAATTACATGAATTCCCTACTTGAATTACAGAAATGAAAAGTGACCGTCCCCCTTGTTCACACACACACCACACAAACTGCATGGAAATATAAATCTGATATGTGATTACATTATAGGCCAGAAGTCTGGTCACTCGATGCAGTTTTACCTGTCTGAATATATTGATCCAACTTCACCAAGGAGAGGCCTATTTTTCATTTCCTTCTGCCACCCTGCGGCCGACAGAGAGAGAGTGTGTTTGTATAAAGCTGAAATCAAGCTCCTTCTTTCTAAAAAGCAGAAAGTTGTCCATGGCTTCTTCTAGCCTTCTCCCTCTTTTTTTTCTGTTTAATTCACAGCATTTCCTCAACCTGGGCCACCCGCAAAGTGACATAGGGTAATCCAGCATGTAATTTCTCCCAGAATCCCATGAAGAGGTCTCCAAAAATATAAAAAATGAAGAACCCCACATTTCTGTTTTTATTCTGAATTGAAGCCGACTCACTCCCAGGATCTGGTATATTCTTTCTGAAAAGGGGAAAGCCACACCAGGAGGATTTCAATTTGCAGGAACTAAGGAGATAAGTATTCTTAAAAAAAAAAAAAAAAACTGTTGAAGGAACACATGATGCCCACCCAGAGAAAGGAGGCACATAAATTAATTTTTGCCCTGGCTGAGGAAAGGTGATGTTAATAGAAGGAAGAGGCTCTCAGAAAGGGAAATGAAAGTCAACATGCTTCTGGCTTCTCAAGGTGCCCCCTGAGTCAACTAATTACCTACTAGGGGATTATAAAGCAAGTTGTGAACTTCTCTTACTTCATAGTGAAAAGAGAGGGGAGGAAGAAGAACCACCATGTGACTCTGTTGTGAGAGCTAAAATTAGCTCGGGAAAAAAAAATTGCTGAGATATTGGGAATAAAAGAGAAAGTAAAAACTGATTCCACAGCAATCAGCTGGAGGACAGCTACCTTACAGAACACTCTCTAAGCTGGTTAATGGAGTCATGATCTGTGTCCAGAACTAGCCTGGGGACTTCCTTCCTCCTTCATCCTCTTCCTACTTTTCTCGCTTTCTCCCTCCCTCATTCTCTCACCCAATGGGTAAACATCTGTTACATTGTGGGGACTGTCCCAGGCATTGGGAACATAGTCACAAATGACATTCATTCAAAATGAGAGGGAGGAAATTTTTTCACAAAATTTCTCTTAGGAAAGGAATCGTATTTGTCTGGGGAAAAAAAAAACCATACTTGATGAGTGAGTGGAATAGAAACTAATATTCTGAAAGGCAGTTCTAGATATGGCTGATGACCAAATAAGCATGAAGCAAAGAGAGAAATTTTTTTGATATGCTAGAGAGGAAGAGAGGAGGGATGAAGTGATCAGGATAATGACAAGCTATGCTCCATAATGTGACCCTTCACCAAAGTCACAAAGTGCTCAAAGTAGATTTCTTCTGAAAACCAGTAAAGGAGCTGAGTTCTACATACATGATGTCACAGAGCACAGCAGAAATGGTATGCAAGGGGCCAGCAGAGACCAGAGAGGAACCAGAGCGAAAGATGAGGACGATGCCACAGGGACTCATAGGGTTAGCTTTGCGCCATCAAAGAAAGGCCATGTAACTGGAGTCCAGGCTGAGTTTGATCAGATTTGCAAGACTCGGGGTGCTTCTAGGCTGATCAGGGTTTCACATTCAGTTGGTCATCAGTATATTCAGAAGTCTGTAAACCCATCATTTGAGGATAAAAGAAAAATACACTGCAAAGCCCACACCACCAGATGGCAGATCAATAACATTGTGCATCATATAAGGAAAATACTTGATATCATATACAATTGGGGCCCAGAGGCCCCAAGTGTCTATGTCTGTCTATATATATATATATATATATATATATATATATATATATATAGAGAGAGAGAGAGAGAGAGAGAGAGAGAGAGAGAGACAGACAGACAGAGAGAGACAGAGAGAGAGACAGAGAGAGAGAGAGAGAGAGAGAGAGAGAGAGAGAGAGAGAGACTCCAAAAAAATACATGAAATCCCTGAAATTATATGCAAAATGTTGTGGAAAAAAATGTGTGTGTGTATCCTTAAAATAGGTATCAGTGAAATAACCAACATTTATTGAGTGTTTACTGTGTAATATTGTGCTGAAAGCCTAATGAACAATTATTTCATGCTCACAACTTATAACAAAAAAAAAACTGAAAATTGGGAACTTTGAGTAACCCCACCAAGGTCACACCACAAGTGAGTAGCAGAACTAAGGACATAAACTTAGGTCAAAATTATTAGTCTGCCAGGCTAACTGCCTCCTACTGCACTCTGAATTTAGCTGAATCCTGATTTTGTTACCATTTTGTTACCATTTTAAATGCTGTTTTCCCCAAAGAAAAAGATAATAGAAATAGACTTAGGTGCCTAGTGGGACTCAGATCCTATTAATATTTTCTGAGTGCCTAAACATTTTAGGCACTTTCATGTATAATATCCCATTCCATCCTCCCCTTCCATTCTGTTTCCATCCAGTACAGTAGGTGTAAATACTCCTGCTTGACAATCAGCAACGCTGACTTCAGAATGTTCAGGTCCCACTGCTTTTAGTAAGTGGCACAGTGGCTTTGGCACCCAGGTCTTCTCCTCCACCAACCTATTACCCAGATAGAGGCCAGGTTGGTGGACTTTGAGTTGAAGATTCAACCAGAAGGCCAGTTGAACTATTATTATGAGATCCATGAAATCAAATTGCAGTTTAAATCCTGCAAAAGAAGGAGCCTCAGAAACATGGTGCTATTGCTGGGGATGGAGATCTGTAGAAAGCGCACAGAGCACCAGGAGAGAACAAAGTCACTGGAGACTTTTGACTCTGAGCTTGCCAACTTAACTGCACCAACAGATGCTCCATCATACCTTTTAGGATCACACCACTGGCTTGACCTTGGCTGGTGTTCCATCAGCCTGCTGTGGGCATAGCTTAGCAGGCCACACATGCAATACCTTGGGAAGAACAAAAGGAGCTGTAGTTGACATATACCCTCCTTACATAGAAGTCTGTGCTCATGCCTAGGGTGGATGTGGATGAATCCTGTATTAAATAAACTCTACAAGTTCCAAGAGACAACCACAGGTCCATTAACATAAATGGAAAACCTATCCAGACCCCAGCTACAATTCCATCATCAGACTAAAGGAAGGAGACGTGAAGCCTGGATTATGTCCTTTGCACCTGATTGGACAGAACTAATTAGAATGACATTTTTCTAACCATAGCTTAGTTGTAATAGAAGCACAGTATAACAGTTTGTCTTTTTATTTTGAAAGCAAAGAAATAAAAGGTATTGCAGAAGAATTCTTATGAAAAAGGCACCAAAAAGGGGAATTGTTCTTTCTGTTAGAGGGGAGGGGATCACATATTACAACTTCAAACCCTGCAGAAGTAACACCTGAAGACACTTAGAACTGGCTTAAAGGCAACTTCATTAGCCATTTATCACATACTTATTGGCTAAGGAACAGTTGAAGGAAAAAGGAAGCTTCATTAGGTTGTCCCAGGGAGTAGGTAGAATGGCTAAAGAGACAAAGCATCAGATTTCTAGAAAAAGACCCAGCAGCTTACTCTGGTGCTGTGGATCTCAGAGCCCAATGGCACACAGCAGCAGCTGGGAACTTACTAGGAAGGCAATGCTCAGGCCCCGCCTGGGCCTACTGACTCAGAAGCTCTGAGGGCGGGGCCCAGCAATCTGTTTCAGAAGGCCCTCCAGGGGCATCTGATGCATGCTAACATTTGATAAGCTCTGCTTTCCAGCATAATAGAAAGCCTCTGCCTCAAGGTCAGGCAGGTACAGATTGGGGTCCCACCTCGGACACTAACTCATGGTAAAACACTGGGCAAGTTTCTTAAACCCTCTGCGCCACTGACTTCATTCTACTTTGTGAAGATAAGAACGGTGATAATAGGTATGTGTAAAGAAAACTAAATATGGAGTGATTAGTACTTGCTCACTGCTCACTCAGCACATGGCAGCTTCTGTGGGCTCATTTGAAAGAACAGAATTAACCTGTGTGGGCATTAAAGGTTTAGACAGTTGCTCCTGTTAAACTAGCACTGTACCTTCAAAAGCTTTGTTTCTCAGAGAATGGACCACCTGCTGTGGAATTGCCTTGTGTGTCAGTTTAAAAGTACAGATATCTAGTGCTCATTGCAGGCCTAGCAAATCTACAGCTTAAGAACTGTGGTCTGATATTTAGAAATTTAAAATTTTCCCCAGAAGATGCTTCAGCAGACTAAAGTATGAGTCCTCATCAATTAAAATGAAGAGATAAGACTCAGCTTTTCTGTGATTTAGCTCTCACATCCAGTCTCCTACAGATTCAGGCTAAAGGAGGTGGACACGTCGTCTCAACATGAGACCAGAAAGTAGAACCAAGAAATGAAACATTCTGAATTTTGCTCACTTGTCACCACCCTTATCTGTGGTGGCTGATGAGCTGCTGGCTGTATTTCTCTTAGCTGGCCGACCCGGAATTGAGGCAATTTTACTGATTTCTGAGGGGAAATATTCTTGATAGTAGAAGAAGAGAACTAGGTTAATGGGAACCTGTGATTGTAGAAGTTGTTTGTAGCAGAAAATGCTAGAGTTTTATTTTTCCAGAAATATGTGGTACTTCTTTAAGGAGTTAGCATGGGCACAGCTCAAACACTTGGTACTCTCTTTCTTATTCCTACCAAGACAGTCAGTTAGCTGTTCTTCTGGAACATCTGGTTTCAGAGGAGGAAATGATAATTTTGGCATGTTCAGGATGTGTTTTGGGGAGGATGGGGAGAGAGTGGTAGGAGTTTGCATTTGTTATAGCACTGAAACCTCACAATGATCATAGGAGTAAGTACTAATAGTGTATCCCATTTGGGAATGAGATAATTGAGGCACAGAGGGGTTAAGTAAGTTTTCCAGACTAACAACCAGTAAAGTGCCATGCTGAATTGTGAACCAAGGCAATATGACCAACTGCCATGTGAGAACTCTAAACCCTTGCTAATCAAAGAGCAGTTTCTGGACTGGCATCTTTCAGGAGTTTGAGAGAAATACAGAATCTCAGAACCCACCCCAGACGTACTTAATCTTGCCATCTGCAACAACATGGATGGACAAGAGAGTCAAATTGTGCTAAGTGGAGTAAGTCAGACAGAGAAAGACAAATGCCATATGATTTCACTTACATGTGGAATTCAAAGAACAAAATAAACAAAACAAACTCAGAGATACAGAGAACATTTTGATGGTTACCGGAAGGGAAGGGTATTGCTGAGTAAAAAAGAGGAATGGATTAAGAAGTACAAATTGGTAGTTACAAAATAGTCATGGGATTGTAAAGTATAACATAGGGAATATAGTCAATAATATTGTAATAACTAGGTATGGTGTCAGATAGGTACTAGATTTACCAGGGTGATAACTTTATAAGTTTCATAAGTGTCTAATTACCTTGTTGTACACCTGAAACTAATAGAATATTGTGTGCTAATTATAATTGAAAAAATAAAAAAATTAAAATAAAAAGAAACTAAGATAATGTGTGTTGTTTTTTTGTTTTATTTTGTTTTGTTTTGTTTTTTAAAAAAAGGTCAAATTAAAAAAGGTGAATGCTCTCCCTGCAATGATGACAAAAGGAATCTGGAAAATAGCTAAGGCAGCCAAATGTAGAAGAGCCAAGGAGAAACTTTAATGTTTTTAAACCAAGACTGCACCAAGGGCTTTTTAAGTCTAATTTCATTTATTTTGTTTTGTTTTTAAAGAATACCTTTATGAAAACCTGTACCATTTCTGTCACAGATTCTAAGGGCAGAGCTCAAGTTATTTCTCTTACTCTAGACTTGTTTACATAGTATTTCCCTCTTCTGCAAACCTAAAAATAAGAAGTGGAGTCTTACATTTCAAAATACTCCCGAGAAAGGTACCATGTTCAGAAAGGTTTCAAGTTGAAGACACCATGCTGATCAAGCAGACATGGAATATCTGATAGACTGATGTGGATGACTGTGATACTTGTGTCCTTAAGTATAACTCAGAGAGCAAGATCGGTGACAGTGCTGGTCAGGTCTATGTTGGCACTGTAGAGACCCCAAAGGTGGGGAAGCAGAAAAGAAGGGGCCCTTAACCATGAGTTGTAATTCTGTTCCAGCACTGGCTACTAGCATGCCTCCAGGAAACTTGATTAATTTTGCGGGCCACGGGTTTTCCTATTTGTTCAATTAGAGAGTTATTCAGGTACTACAATTTCAGCAATCTAGTAGGACCAGGCAGGTAATACAAATGAGCGAAGTCATCTGCAAGTCAGGAACCAGTGGGAGCTCCCGAGGGCATGTGCCTCCCAAGAGCGTGCCAATGCAGATCTTCCTGAAGCACTGTACCAGCCAAACAAAACACATCTAAGGCTGAATTTGTCCTGGGATAGACTATCTCTATGTAGCCTTCCAGGACATAACCATAACTTTTAGTTTGTTGGCCTTTGGGGAGCAACATTGAGGACACCCAATAAAAGTTGATGATACCATTTCTGTTACTTAAATTGGGGACAATTAGCAAATTGTTGAGCTTCCCAAGGACTAGCTGAGGATACCAGTTCTAAAGAGGAACTGGTTTGGGTTTTTTTTTTTCCTACAGGTAATGAGTCTGAAAAAAAAAAAGGTTCTAAAAATGATGCAGGGTTTATTCGGGGAAAGTTTCCAAGAAACTTTCTATGCAAAGTCATGGGGAGTGGGTGGGAGTCTTTAATTTTGTTTATTTTGTTGCTGGGAGAGAAAAAGATTAAGATTTTAAATAAATGTATCCCTAATTTTATTTTCCAGGAAAAAAGAAAAAGGTTTATGTTTTATGTTTTTCTTGATTTTGCTAGGCTTATAAATATTTATATTTGAAAGCTATTAAATGTTCAATTTTGCTTGTTTTTAAATTTTACATTATGAACACTTACAAATTACTGTTAAAATCAGAAATAAATTAATATAAAATTCTTAAATATACAAAAAAGACTTTAAATGTAGATATGACTGGTACTAATATGACAGTGCAGCAGTTTGGGTAACATCTCTGGCCCTTTAAGGGCAAAAATCTATTCTGTATTCCCAGAGAGATAGAAGATCTGAAATTAATTGTAGATGATTATTTGAATATTAACTTAATTCAGTGGTTCTCAAAGTGTGGCCCCTGGGCCAATAGCATCAGCATCACTTGGGAAAAGCAGATTCTCAGACTCCACTCCAGATCTACTGAACTGGAAACTCAGACTAGAGTCAGCAGTCTGGGCTTTAATAAGCCATCCAGGTGATTCTGATGCCCTCTAAAGTGTGAAAGTCAGTGATTTAAGATTTATTCTTACCTTAAGCCACTGGCCAGGGGATGGATTGGAGCACTGTTTCAATGATGACCTTCTTATGTTATCTTCCCCATATTATAGGTATTAAACTAGTGCATGTTCAAGTATAATGGGTCCCACAACGAACAACCATGTAATCTAGTTGCCAGCATCAAAGTAGAGGTACAATCAACTAAAACTGCCACTGAACAGAATCCAGGCACCTTCGGCAGGTAAGTGGAGGACCGTTCTGATTATTTATTCATTCTTCATTTTTAGTACCTATATTGGGTAGTATCAAGTTAAATGGTTCAGAGTATCCTGTTTTAAGCAATAATTTGATGCAGCATGACTTACTTATATAACTCTTCGTATAATACCATCTGGAGAAAAAAATGCTTTTGATTGAAAAAGATCTGCCGAAGGTCTTTTGTTTTGTTTGTTTGTTTGTTTGTTTAATAATGTGCATATTTCATCTTCAAGCATAGAAGGGGGACAATTGTTTCTTTGGTGTGCAGGAGCAATTTGTCTGCAGTACTCTGGTTTGCTAATGTCTATTATTTGGGGATAATTACGTTTTTTGCTCATTAATCTTGTGATCTTAAGAATGTAGCCCATTAGTAATCATTGTTCTCATACTGTACCCGAAAGAATTAACTACATCTCTAGAGCCTCTACATTGGTGTTCCTTTTTGACACAAGCAGAAATGCTTAGAATTAGAACACATCATGGGCCACTGCCTCGCAGTGATTGATTTGTGAGAGCTTATAAATTGGTTGCTAGGCTTTCTGGGTGATATGTAATAGTAAGGTCCTCAAGGGAAACTCAAAACAAAGAGTGTTTTCTCCCATTTATTCCAAAGTCTCTTGTACAAAGATATAGATTTAAACTGTATTTATTCATTGTAAATGTTTATACATCCTCTCTTTGGTCTCTGAAACCACATGAAACCAGTTTTTTTCTTTACATTTACACATGCAAATGGCTTATGTGATCAAATATATATGTGTGTGTATAAACAGATTATTTAGAAAGTCAACAAAAGCTAAAACATTTTTAAGTAAATTGCTATAAATCGTCCTTAATTTTAAAAGTCTCAACCAAATAATAAAAGTTCATCAGCATTCATCCGAGTCTCCTTGGAGCAGGTTAACCAATCTGCTAAAGGTAAGATTAAATTCTTTGAGTTTTACTGTAAACCCAATTGTTTTCTTATTGTTCATACAATACTTATGACACATCCAGTTGGAAAAACCTAGGTCATGAAAATCGACAGAAGCGTAGGAAGTGTATTTTTTACTCTTAAATCCACATAAGAATAACTGCAATTGCTTGTGTACTCAGTGTTTGGCTTTTTTTTTCTGTAGTCTTTGACATCTTTGTTGGATAAAATATGTGCTTCAGTAAGAGGGATCTTGCAGAATTGCTTTTCTTTTGAATAGAAGTTGGTCATCTTGGAATTGCTTTGCCTAGTGGCATATGAGGACGGGATAGGGGCAGTCTGATAAGAGTGGTGCATAATAAGGGGGTTTGTGGTCTGCAGAGAATTTAAAAACAATAATACCAACCAAAAATTGGTCTGCTTTTTATTATTACCATGCACCAGTAATTCTGAACAATGCCAGTAATAAAATACTCTTTATACCAGTCTACTACCTTCACTCCCCAACCCAATTTGAAACTACCAGGCAAGGCACCTTAAGTATCTATTAAAGACAGTTTTCAAGGGATTTCAGTGTTATAGGAGATGTGCTATACCAGGAGACAGAATCACAGAATTTTTGAGCAGGCATTGCCTAAGAAAGTGAACCAAAGGCTATTATTTCTGGCCTGAAAAATGGAACCAGTGGTTCCAGGAAGGCTTCATGCAAGAGCTTGTTCTCAAGATTTTAAAAGGATTTTTCCATGCATTGAATAAAGAGGATAGCATATTTCAGAGCTAGAGCAGTGAGCCAAGAGTAGGAGAAAACCTTAGGTAGAATCTGGTAAACAACAGATCAGTCATATTGAGTCACACAAGACTCAAATGACAAGTGTCAAAATTTTGTGTTTGGAAGGAAGTTATCAGGTCTCTATGAATAGTAATAGCACACGGTCAAAACAATGGTTCTAGAAATACAATACCTCAAAGATATTGTGGGTTCAGTTCCAGACCACGGCAATAAAGTGAGTTGTAATCTTTTTGCTAGTGAAGGATCTTGCCTTCCATTTGTTAAAAACAAACAAACAAACAAAAACATACACACACACAACACCTCTGCAGCACAATAAAATAAAGTACAATAAACCTAGGTATGCCTCTATTACCAATGAACTATGAATACTTAGTGGCATGGTTTTGGATAGGGGTGAAATTGGATATACCTTATTGTAACCCATACAAAACACATGATCAGTGTTATGGTAATGGGTTTTATAGGCAGTGACTGCAGGGCCCTGTTATAGTGCACAATGTTTGGTTCTCCCCTTTGCAGCTGTGTAAAGCAATCTTGACTGTGTTGACCTGCCTGTAATAGATAAGAGACCAGAAATGATTTTGCAGGGTGGATGTAGGGCTCTACATGCTGGATACTAGGTCTCAGAAAATTTGACCTCTGCCTTTACCATTTTAACATTCCACTGGATTTTAGTTTTAACCATCGCTCTTTTCATCACTGGGCCTCATGCAAATGAAGTATCATTTAAGACCAGTACCTCTCTTCTGGTGCTGACCCAGGACAAAGAATTTACAATGAATCCTGTGGGCTTTTGAGAGGGAGTATGACTGTGTGGTTCAGACACATATAAGAAAGCTTGGGAGATGAGTTCAGTACCACTTTAAATAATGGGAACTACTTTGATATCTAAAGAAAACTCATTTGCCATGGCATAAACCAGAGTCATCAAACTTAAACAAGAACAAGGAAGAAAGTGACTCTGCTTCCCATTTCTGAACACTGTTCATTAGTCCTCAGTGAGCTATGATTTTGTGCATGCTGCTATCATGAATAAGCCACCACATCATTATATTGGTCGATTTCAAAATAGACGTCAACAAAGAAAGTGAGCTTCCTTCTAATGTGGTCCTTTCCCTACTGCAAGCACATACTGCAGTTCTTTATAGTATATGTAGGATAGTATACGTGGGATAGAATGAAGAGTCTAGACCCAATCTGTTGTTACCTTCCTCCACTCAAGGAACAGCATTAGAACTTCCTTGGCAGGGAGCTGAAAGAGATTTGCCCAACAAAAGCTCTGTGCAAATTCCCATTCCTTCTGTGCCAACCAAAGAGACCAATATCAAAATCTTTTCTCTTGGTTTTTTCTTAAGTGTGGCTTTCAAAAGCAAAGGCAAAGAGGAGAAACCACCTAGGAAGATCCCTTGTAGAAGAGATGAGGGACAGTATTTGTTATTAAGGGGAAGCCAGGGTGGTAAACTGGCCCTACGTTCAAGCCAGAATTACAGTTCTATCTGGATGTCCATTGCTGGGTCCAAGGATCCCAGAATACAGGTTGAAGCTTTTTACGCTAAGAAATTATAAAGACCTCACCACTCAAGCTCTCTAGGCAGCCAAACTTGTAAGTGGAATTTTAAACACACTTTTGGCAAGTTTCCAAAACGCTTAATTAAAAAAAAAAAAAGTCTATTAAATCCTTTCGGAAGATCAGCATTTCTTTTAGCATTGCTGAAATTTTTTTAATGTGTCTCTCAGAGGCATAAACAATCAATGCAACCATTAATTTGAGTTCCTTTCTTTCTGTGGCCCAAACTGAAAATTAATCATTTGAAAGATATTCTGACTAACCAGGTCAGGTGGGGGAATGAATAGTGTTCCTCACAGTCTAGCCAGAGGCTTTGTTTTGCTCTTTTAATTTAAGGGGGGAGGGGAATGGAGGGAGAAAGAAATCCCAGAAAATGTCAGTACTGCTTTTTCCAATGATACTTTGATAAACCTTGCCAATAATGTATTTTTATTGGATTTAAATATTTAGAGGGGCTTTCAATTTATGGTAGCTCCATTTACTTTTTTCATTTGCATTGCCATATATATATATATTACATTTACAGTGTTTTCGGTAGAAAATTGAATACGTCTCCAGTTCTTGGGTCTTATTGTATAAATGGTTTAAGAGCTTTTCTCAGCTTCTGAAGCTGTATCATTGCATTGTAGAACTGACAATTTTTTAAGTTACTGGATATCATTCAGGTTTTCTCCCTCTCAGTGAATCAAGTTAGGCTCAAGGTGTCTTTGAAAACTACAACACTTTTTTCAATCACTACATTTTTCTCAGTCACACTGAGACTTACTATCCATCTCAACTCTAGATTTCTCATTCTGGGTGGTGCCCACAGAAAAAGACAGCGTTAATGAAATTTTATGGGAAGCTAAATGAATGAAATATTATATAAAATAAACTCCACAAGCTAGAGTTTGGAAGTATATAAGGCATTTCCTCAATTACTCAGAACACTGTGTCACTGACTTGAAACTTTAGAACTGCTTTCTTTTTCTTTTTTTTCTTATTTTTTCTTTTTCTTTCTCTTTCCTTTCTTTTTTTTTTTTTTTGGCGATAAAACTTAAATATGTATTTTAAATAACAGAAGTTACAGCATGTGCCAAATTTGAAAATATCCATGTAATCCTCATGTCACAATTTAATGTCTATAAAGCAAATAGCTGGACTAATAGTAACGATACTTTCTACATGAAATTGAACATCATCTTCACCATACTCCCTGGGTACAGAGTCAGTAACCAAGTGAGGAGGCCATCAGTGGGCCTCTCAAATTACAGCAACATCCTTTCTGTCCACTTCCATTTTTTTTTTTTTAGCAGGGAAGGTATGGCATTTTTTTTTAAATTTATTTATTTTTAATTCTTTATTGTCACCACATATTTTACCCCTTTTACCTCATATACTTCCCTCCACCCTCTGGTAACTACTAGTCTCTTATCCATGTCCATGGGTCTCTATTTGTTTGTCCTGTTCTTTTGTTGCTTTTAGGTTTGTATCCCACATGTAAGTGATATCATGTGGTTTTCAACTTATTCTGTCAGACTTATTTCACTTAGCATGATTATCTCGAGGTTCATTCATTTGTTGTTGCAAATGGCAGTATTTCATCCCTTCTTATGGCTGAGTAATATTCCATTGTATATATGTACCACAGCTTCTTTAGCCAGTCACCTATTGTAGAGCACTGCAGTTGCTTTCATGTCCTGGCTATTGTGAATAATGCTGCTATGAACATCAGTGTGCAAATATCTTTTCAGATATGGGTTTTCAAGTTTTTGGAGTAAATACCCAGTAGAGGGATTGCTGGATTATATGGTAGATCAATTCTTAGTTTTTTGAGAAATAGAACCGCTTTCTTGAACATCAGTCAAATCACAATATTATCTACTCTTTTGTATTAAAGAAATGCCTGGTAAAGTCATAACTAGTATTTTTTTTTTTTCAACAAAAAAGCAGGCAAGAAGAGAAGGCACAAGAACTGCTGTAATTTACACACCAACAACCCATTGAAATATCAGACTAGTAATTAAGAAACATGGAAATTAATGTGATTTCTAAGATGCTATTGAGCCAAGAGGCCTTAAAATTGATCACTTATAAAACCACTCTTTATTTTCTAAGTTTGAAATCTCTTCAAAGTCTGGGATTGATAGTTGTCTTTAAGAGATGTTTTGGCTGTGGCTCTCCATTTCTGCTGTACTCAATCATCAGGAAACTTTATTTCCAGTTCCTTTCAGCATTTCCTGGTTGCCAGCTCTGAGCTCTTGGATACAGCATGAGGTCAAGTTGTTAGTCTTGTTGGTCTTTGACACTCCATCACAAGTTGAGAAGTCTCAATATTTATCATGATTCTCCTGGTGCAGCTTCCTATCGATAACAGGTAAGTCCTTACAAAACACCATCATTTGATACTTGTGCCTTAGGGTGGTAATTTTGTCACTTAAGCTCATTAGTGATGAGAAAAAGATTAGCTCAAATGACTCTTAGTGATGAAATTAGACTGCAGGAGTGCCTGAGATCAAGGAAGTGGGGAGTCACTCAGCCTTACAGTCACTGCAGTGACTTCCAGCTTTGGGATATACAGCCAGCCTCCCAGACAGAGGCTCCCCATTATGTGGACCATTGCTCACTCTTCCTTTGTTCACCTAGTATTTATGTGTTCCTAAAAGCTAGATTTTATTGGCTAGGACACCATTCAACACTGGGCACTCCTATTGGGCAAAGTTCATACCAGATAATTTTAGGGGTAACTAACTTCCCTAAGTAACTACTGTGACCATAGAAATTATTACCCAAACCAGGGCACTTTTGAGAGGAAAAAGTGTCCTGGTTTGGGGGATATTGTTAATAATTATGCAGGGACAATAGCCCAGGACTGCCCTGGGAAAACCAGAAGGTTCGTTGCCCTACTTATGACTTATGTATGAGTACCATGTTCCACACATTACTCTCTGTACCAACTAGCTGTGGTCAGTAGTGAGCTGGTTTCACTTCTTATTTGTTATCTGAATTAATAAAAAAAGGAACCTATGTGGGAAATTCACTGTGATGAGGGAAACCTGGATACCAACCCTAAAATCTCCCATATTCAACCAATTATTGAGTGTTGCTGATTCTCTCTCTCAAAGATCTCTCTCATCCATCCCTGTTTCTTTACCCCCAGTCCCTCACCTCAGTTACAGTCATCATCATTCTTCCCCTAGATTATTGCAGTAGCACCCTAAATGTGTTCCCACTCCAGTCTTGCCTTTCTCCAATCAATTCCCTAGATATCAAACTAGGCACTATTCTGGGCACAGGGGATCCAGAAGTGAATGAGTATGTTAAAGTCATGCTCCCAAGGTACTTCTAGCAGCTGTGACAGATGACAAATAAGTAACTTAATAAATAATAATTTCAGACTTTGATAAGAGCCGTGGAGGTGAGCAATAGGGTGAGGTAATGTAGTAAGAGTGGCAGAGAGGAGTGGTCAGGGAAGCTTCTCTGAGAGAGTGATGTTGGTTTAGATTTGAAGGATGAGGCAAGACAGCCATGTTGAGAGCCAGGAAAAGGGCATCCCAGGCAATGAGGAGACGCAGGGTGCACTCAGGTCGAAGCAGAGTGGGAGGTCTGTGTGACTGGCACACAGTGAATAAGGGACAGGATGGTTTAGAGTCAAGTCAGAAGGTGGGCTAGGACCAGGTCACCTAATGCCCTTTTGGCCAAAGTAAGGAGTTTGTATTACTCTGAATAAAAATCCAAAGCCATTAAAAAGTGTTAAACATAGGAGCTTATGGAACCAATTATCATTTTTTATTTAAGCTGACTCTTCTTTCTCTGTGAAGAATAGATTGTGGGTAAAAAGGATACCTACTAGAAGCCTAGAATTTTCATGTAGATGGGAGAGGATAGCGGCTATGGGAAAGGAATGAAGCTTTTATCCTATTGGTGGCATCTTTCACTCCTGAGATGGACTTTAACAATCAGATGTATATCTTTCAAATGCACCCCACTCTCCTTTTATTATCTCTTAAATGCACAATTATGGCCATGCTTTTATTTCATTGTTTGTTTCTTAAAGCTTTATCCTTTGAAAAACAGATTTTTTATTTGTGTTTTTTGTTCATGTAGCTTTGTATACATTTTTAAACTAGCAAACTGTGAGGTGTTTAATTTTAGAGAATGAATATTACAATTCTGGAAATGCCTAAAATATCTAGAAAAAGGCTAGGAAATCTATCACAATGAGTCTGAAACTCAGCCCCTAATAGTGATTTTATTTTGGAAAATTATGAATATGTAAACTTACTACTCTCTAATGTTTGATGCTGTCCCTAATTGCAGTTATAGTGGCTTTCTGATTGCTAACACAATGAAGACTTTGTTAAACTTTGGAGTAAATAATCTAGTGTTCCAAAGTGATGGAACAGCACTTTCCAGTATCTGGTGAAGTAAGATATAATCATGTCTGATGACTAGATAGTTGGATAGATCGATGCATGGATGAATGGATGGATGGATGGATGGATGGATGGATGGATGGATGGATGGATGGATGGATGGAGATGGCAGCATAGATACAGAAAATAGGAATATAGATGTCAACATCCATATATTCATCCATGTGTATCCTCATATATACAAATCTGTGCCATGGAGAGGATGGTCTGTTGTTTTTAGAGGCTGTTAAAAATGTTGAGTCCTGTTTGCCTTCCATTCTTTAAAAAATCAAGACCCACATTCTTTGTATATTCGTTTGTTTTCTCCAATGAGTAGTGACAGTTAATACTTGGCTGTTGAAGCCTAGTTCTATTCCATTTGAGAATCAGGCATTTGCTTGTTTGCAGAGTAACAGAAATGTTTTTCTCAACTGTCTTGATATGTCCCTGTGTGTAAGGAAGACACATGCGATACAGATGTGTCTGTGCCCATTTTCATCATTTTCAGCATACTGGCTGTCGGAAGTCTGCAGGAGGAAATACCTTCATAATTAAATTCTCCAAGGCTGATAGTTTTTGTTGTTCAGTCTGCTGAATAATTTCACATGTGTTTTTTGCAGAGTCAGAAATTTTTAGCGATGCACAGGATGGTTGTTTTCTTGGTAGCATTAAGTTCTTTTGGCTGGTAGGGTGGGGAAGTTATTTTAATTGCATGAATAACAGGCAATTTCAGTTAGGAAGAGAGATGTGTTACCTCTTGGCCACTTAAAATACATTTTTAGGTCAAATAATTATGACATGAGAAAAAGATTGCACCATTATTAAATGAATTTCAGATTTTTACAAGAGTTCTGACCGCCCCCCGCCCCCACTCTCATTTTTTTTTCATAAGGAACAGCTCTAAAAAGGGGTCTTGAAATTTTCAACTCTCATACCCAGTAGTCCCCCAGGATTCTGTATTGATTTTACCTGTAGACCATCTCCTCAGATTGTGTTTTCATCAGACATGCCCCTGGGGGAAAATATTGTCCAAAAAAAAAAATAATAATCCTCTTCTAGACCCACCCAGAATGACATAATATTAAGTGTTTTCCATATTCAACAGTGAAACTGTTTTGAGAATTCACAGCCGGTTTTAGTTTAGTTAAATCCACTGTTTTCTTTCTCTATTTGGTTCATAATTTCCCAAGGGTCTGCTACCTTTGGGCTTAGCTTGAAATGGAGCTTTCTTTCAGCAGAGAATGCTATCTGGTATATTTAAAGCAATTTAGGTTGCCTGAATGAGAAGCTTTGTTATAGACAAAGATATATTTTTATTAGCTATGGAAATATTTACTTTATTAGACATAAAGTTATTATAAAATATGTTGTTATAACATTACTCTATAAAATGGAAACAAGAAAAAATACCTTTCATTGTATGGGTTGCACATTTTTATCTCTATGTAAGTTATTTGTGGGTGTGCTACCAATAGGGTGACCAACCAGGACTGAGGTGTTTCATGGGATGTAGAATTTTTCGTGCTAAAACTGGGCAAGTCCCAGTCACTGTCAGCCTAGAAACTATCCACTTACTTACATGTCCCAAAACAGAAGAATTATTTGCCACAATTCTGTAGAGTGACTGGGCGATGGGTCTGCTGTTCTCACTGGGGCTTTCTAGATGGCTGCTTGGCTGAGTCTGGATAGGGTAAGATGACTGGGGCCTTAGCAGAGAGGATTGGGCCTCTCCCTCCATGTGATCTTTCATCACAGCATGGGGGCCTCAGGGTTCCATAAGAGCAAGAGTAGAAGCTACGGGGCCTCTTGACACTTTGTCACACATTGCCACTTCTACCACTTTTAGTGATCAAGACACAAGGCCATCCCAATTCAAGTCACAGGAATGTAGACTTCACCTTCTGATGAGAGGAGCTGCAGAGAATGTGACCATTTTTAATCCACCACGATTCCTAATATATATCTTAGGATTCTGAGATTCAGTAAATTTAAGCAATTTTTCTAAGACCACATAGCTTCTCAGTGGCAAATCCAGGATTTTAACCCAAGACTATGTGCCTGAAAAACCCATGAGTTTTTCATGGATTTGAGTCACAATGTGCTGATGGAATATAACTATATCATCCAATAATTTAGGGAACAGCTGGGCATTTTCCTGCTGTTCTGGGGTGGGGCAGATGAGATGGGGATAGAGGAGGAAGAAGATGGAGACAGAGAAGCAGTGATCTGTGATGTCTGGTAACCAACATCACAGGAGTTTGTCCAGCTTGTTTTGAGAACACAATTTATATTAACCTGCTTCCATAAATATGTTTGGGTCTCCGCTGTCCTCCCACAGCTACTTGAATACATTATTTCAAAAACTAAATTCTCCTGTGGGCCTTGGATTTATTGTATTCTTTGTCTTGATGTATTATTTTATGCACTGGCCTCATTCTTTTTCTATATAAGCATTTAGATCATCTACAGCTGAGAGTTTGAAAGTATGTAAGACAGTTGCTCTAAGTTTGTTGTTTCCAAAGTGTGGGGGGCCCTGACACCCTTTTACGGAGTCCATGAGGTCAAAACTATTTTTATAATACTTAATATTATTTGCTTTTTTCCACTTTCATTCTCTCTTGAGTGTAGAATTGTCCAGAAGATACATGATGTGTGTGATATTGCAACAGATTATAGCAGAAGCAGATATGAGAATTCCATTCTTTTCTGTTAATACACACTGAAGTAATTTTTAAGTGTAAACAATGACATTCTTCTGTTTTTTTTAATTTTTATAAAATATTTTAATTAAAAACATTATATTGCCATGTAGGTTTTTAGTAATTTTTAAATTAAAACATATTTTTTAAGTTTCTAATTTAATTTCTCACATGTTAAATATCTATTAATAAAATGCATATAAACTAAAGCTCTTTCTGGTCCTTTAGAGCAGGGATTCCCAAACCCAGGACCACAGACCACTACCAGTCAGTGACCTGTTAGGAACTGGGCTACACAGCAATAGGTGAGCAGTAGGCAGATGAGCAAAGCTTCATCTGTATTTGCAGCCACTCCCCAATGCTAGTATCACCACCTCAGCTCCACCTCAGATCATCAGACATTAGATTCTCATAGGAGCACCAGTCCCTGGTACCAAATACATTGGGGACCCCTGCTTTAGAGTCCTGAGAACAAAACGTTTAAAATGATTCTCATCATCTTCTTACCAGCTACCATTTTCTGAGTTCCTACCAACCCCAGGCCATTTCCTATATATTCTCTTTTAATCCTCCCAGCAACCATATCAGAAAGGTACCCTATTAATTCCCAAGCCCCAAAAGTATAAACTGGTGCTCAAAATCATTAGTCATAGAGCTCATACACTATGAAGCTAGAATTTGAAGCTAGTTCTGACTCCAGAGTCAAACTTGGAAGAATAACCTCCTCACTTGCTTTGCTGGACAGAGAGAGAGAGGGAAGCAGAGATCAGGAAGATTTAGGGGGCTTATCTGAGATGGCTCAGGCAGCCAGAAACCATAACTCTCTTGCTGTCTGTCCCATGAATAGTTCACCAGTCAGAGTAACTTGTCTTTTCAAACTGTAACTTTTAGAGAAAGAAATTCCTTCAAATTCAAGTGATATTCTGGATCTGGTGGGTTTTAATTCCCCATTATAAAAGGTGTTTCTAAGAACATTATGCAAACTCCACTGATGAGGACAAACCATTTGTTCAATTATCATATTCTAAACTGCAGAAATATATGTTTACTGCCTTAAGCAGATTTTCCAATTACTTTACAGATCAGCTTATGCATTTTTGTTTGTTCAAGTCTCCTTTAGAATAATAAAACAATTGCAGTTATTTACCAAGCACTTCTTCCATGTCAGGCAATGAGAGACTCTCTCTCAATCTCTGTGAATTCTCAAAAGAATGCTCTGAGGCAGGCAGAGGTTCTCCCCTTCCCTGAATTTACAGATAAAATAAGGCTTGCAGAGGTGAAACTACTTGCCTGAATTCACCCAGCTAGTATGTAGGTATTGAGTCAGGGATCACACCCAGGTCTAGGTGGTTCTCAGCCTGAGATTTTAACCAGGCTGCTCTGCATGCCTCCTAAAAGGCAATGTCAATTTGTCTATAGAAAAGAGTTCTCCAACGTAGACTTGACGTTGCTCATATGCATTAGGAAAGAGACACAATTTTACCTTCAGGGATTTTAAAGAAAAACCCAGAGATGCAACCTGTTCATACAATGAGAAAATCAGTACAGTTCTTTAATTTTGTTCTTAGCTTAAGCCCTTTATTAACACCTAGCAGTTAACAGTATACAGAAAAAGGCAAAAAAGTTCTCAACTATATCAGGGACTACCCAGAGACACGTTCAGAGGACCACCAATGCCAACTGAGCTTTGGTTTTCATCGTGTCAGGCTTATCTTCCTACTGCCTGGAGGGGCTGTCCTTCCTTCAATTTTAAAATGTCATGATCACAGCAACAATGTTAGAAGTGATGGGAAAGCTGAGGCTCCACATGTGTCAACAACAGATGTGTGCGTCCCCTGGAACACTGGAAAAAGACAGAGATAGAATTTCCCTTAGGGCTGCGCTCCAGGCACACTGGCAGGGCGTGAGGAGAAAAGCTCTCATGATCTGTATTGACTGCTAAGCTAACCAGGTGCTTTCAGCAAGCGTTCCAGTGGCAAAGTTGGGCTTAGCAACCTTCACAATGACCTTCTGATTCCTTCCAAGGTCCAGGTTGCTGCTACTGTCTTAAGAAGCCTAGAATTTAGGCATAGAAAAGCATCATCTCCAGCCCAGCCTCTTACATAATTTGAATAGCATTTGTAAATTGTTTGAGCAATTATGCAGAGGAATTCAATATACTGTGAAGACATATCTGACCAGAGCAGCTTGTTGTTGCTTAGAAACCTAATATTAGAGACACGAAACAGACAACTTTTGTCATTCTAAATCTATGCACTTAATTATCTCCACCCTTAATTAGCTCCAGAAACAAAAACAAGCAATTGTGTACAAATCTGGGTAATGTAGGAAGATGACCACAAAGTAGAGAGAGAGCTGTGCCTGTGAATTCCTTTCTGCCACCTGCCCTCTCTCTGATGTCCTTGTCCAGGAAGGAAATGAATCCATCTGAGCTTTCTATGACTGGTGTTGCTTTCTGGCCATTGTCTTTGAAACAATACCTGTGAGTTATTTCTTAGGCACTGTTATCTGAGGCATTTTATTGAGTCCTATAATTTTTTGTAACTTTTATGATCCTTTAAACAGCAATCAAAGACAGAGTTTGTGCATTTCTTTTAACTCCTCTGGATTATAAGGCCAGAGCTGAGTTCTTATCTCTGTCACCATAATGCCACCACCCTAAGTGTCTTAAAATTAGTATATAAGTAAATAATACTACAAGTAAAAACAGTAACAGCTATAGGGCTATTACTGTGTATTAGTATACCAGAGGCTTTATCTCTAAGAAGTGGATACTATTGATATCCTCAGATTATTCCCATTTTATAGATGGGACAGTACAGCCCAAGGCTGGAGTCCCATAGCTAGCAAGCAGCAAAGCCTGTGCATTTAACCATTGGTCCTCTACTGCTTTCAAATACTTGTTGACTGAATGAGCATCTTTGTAATTCATATTTTCTCTTCCCTTCTTCCCCTTTCTCTCTTTCTGTCTCCTCCATGAGTTCCAGCTGTCTTCCTTTTCCCCCTGGATTTACTGACTGGTGGTTTGAAAGAGCACAGGGAAATCATCTTCTTGTTCACCTCTGAATTCTTCAGTTACTTTCAGGTTTGTCAGCTGACGTGGAACCCAACAGTTCATCAGGGTTCTATAATATGCCCTTTCTACCAGCACCATGTCCAAGTGGATGGGGACATCTCCTTCCTCTGTTCCTTTTTGTTAGTTTTGCTCCTCTTTGTTTGAAATAAAGATGAAGTGGTTTTGTTTGTTTACCTTCTATACCCCTTCCCAGGTGGAATGAGCCTGGAGAAAAACAGGCTTTTTTTTTTTTTTTTAAGTTTAGTTTTTGTTTTGTTTTGTTTTGAAGCCATGGATAACATTTTTCAAATCCCATTTGCTAATTTCAAATCTACTTAAATTCTTAAGTGTTGGCCAGGCAAACATTTCTCGGCCCATACAACAGCTTTGAGGAGAGATTTGGAGGAGAGTCAGGCCAGGATAATTAAGAAGCAGAGGCCAGGGATACTGGAGAGCTGGTAACATGGTAGACACACAAAAACACTGTAAACTGCGTAATACTTCCAGGAGAGCCTGTTTCTGGATTAGTTATTTCCAAAAACAAAAAGGATATTTCTACCTGGATTCACATGCCCTGTTTACTTTCCCCATGGTGCACATATATGCAGACACCATGAGTATAATTCAAAGGGATCTCTAACTCTAGAAACCTCATTGAAATAATTCCCACTGACAGTGACAGCCACATTACTTGCAAAGCAACTCAATCTGCTAAATCTTAGTTCTCTCACCTGTAGAATGGAAGTAGTAGGCATTCTCCCTCTCAGATCTGTTGTGAGGATTAAATTAGAGAAGACATGCAAAGCACCTAGCATGCGACTTGGTCCACAGTATGCAACAAAAGGTAGACTATTCTCGTATTAGCCTCTGTTACTAGCATGAAAATCACTTATGAGTTTAGGCACCATCCCTCATTTTAAAATACTTCTCCCCAGAGTATATGTAAAGTATTCCTTGAACACATTATTGCGTACTAATTTGTTGGCATTAGGAGATGAATAACTAAAAATCCCCAAGAGCAGAAAATAATAATAGTGACTATCATTTATGGAGCACACACTACATCCCAGGCAAGGAGCTAAACACGCTATGGTGAATATTTCATTAAATTCTCTCAACAACCCTATGAGGTGCTATTATAAAGGCTGAACAGCTTACCTAAGGTCATTGGACTTCAAATGGTAGAATTGACATGTTGATGCCAGCGTCTTGTTACTATGCTCTATGACCCCCAATATACTTTAGTGGATAGAAGAGGTCCAGAGAATGCCAAGCCAGGCTGGACATCTTTAGAGTGGTTTAGTTATCTAGGCAAAGAACACAGGGTCACTTGGCAGAGAGGAAATATAAGGGTTCCAGCAATAAGATGGCAGTGGGAGATATAGAAGAGAAAGTCAAGAGAACTGCTCACAAATCACACTTTCTCAAACACCCTTGCCTTGGCTTCCAAGTTCTGCCTGCTCTCTCTTTCCCACCACTCTGACCTGGTCCCATAGCATAGCATATACCAGTGGGTTTTTGTATTTTCTGTTCTATCTGCCACCAATTCTTTTTCAAGCAGGGACCATGTCTTTTCTGTAATTGACCCTTAACACCAAGACTGAACAAATAAATGAACAAATGAGTGAGGCTTTTTAGAACTTTATCTTATGCTGGCTCTAACCAGCTTCTGTATCTAAGATCTGCAAACTTGTAATTGCTCTTTTTTCCATGTCTTATAACCTCACTTAAACACCCACATTCATATGTTTCTGCTATTCAATCATCTGTTCTCGCCTACTCAACTGGACAAAGGGAAGGAGACTAAACAATCTCTGATGCTGCCTCCCTCCTACCTGTACTACTCCTCAAAGAGTCAGCAAGCGCTAGCCCACTCACAAGGCCTTCTGCCTGTCAGTCTCCTGCTGCCTTAGTGTCCCTGAGTAGGATTCTCTGCCTAACAGGAGAGATGTCAGAAGTCTTCAGAGATCAGTGGGATTAGGTACTTGGAATTCCTTGGGAGAAAGAGTGATCTATAAACAGAAAGCTCAACCAGTTCTAGGTTCCATGCCCTAATCGTGGAAGGTGGCCCTCTACATCATCCCAAATGCATATTAGATGGCACAAGATAAACCATTTAGATGTTTTATTCTAATATATAATTTAATACAGAAAAATACAAAGGCAACAATAAATAGAATATTCTCACACTCCCTTCCCAGATGGTTTCTGTTTTAAGAAAAATAAAATTAATATATGTCAGGTCAGAAATTTTTTTTCTGAGTTTTGACTAAAACTTACATATTTAGAACTATGCAGTATCACACAAGAGTATACTTATTTGGAGTAATTGCAATTCTTTTGACTGATTATTGTTAATCAAAGGTCAGAGTAGGGCTTGAAGTGGCAGATCATTTGCTTCTGGATAGCACTAATGAATATTATATGGACCAGTCTGGTTTCCTCACTGGCTTATAATTGGCTGCCAAATGTGGTGACACTGGTTCATTCTTATGGGTCATGTAATATCTAGAATTTATCAACAGTTGTATATTAATTATACTGTATAGCAATATTACTACAAACTTAAAACAATACATATTTACTTTCTCATGGTTTCTGTGTATCAGGGATAGGAAGATTAAAACAAAAAAAAAGAAGGAAGGCCAGTGCAAGGACGCATCGTCAAGTTGTCATGGGCTGTGGATTTCTGGTGCTTAATTTTATAGGTCCTCCTGAGGAACTTTGTGGAATGCATTTCTGAAGGAGAGAGGGGAGAAGCATGTATCCATATTTTGTGTTGCCCGTTGTTCAGTGGTGGCTCTACAGGCATTAACTCCCCAACAGTTCTGAGTTGTGCATTTGTCAGAGTAGCTTCCCAGGGACAGCCATGCCCCAGCACTAGAAAAAGCCCCAGGCCAAACCAGGTCCTTTGCAAGGCTGAAATCAAGGTGTTTATCAGAGTTAGAGTCTCATCAGAGATTCATCTGGAGAAGGATCCACTTCCAAGGTCACATGGTTATCGGGAGAATTCCTTTCAGGCTGTCAGGGTGAGGGCCTCAATCTCTTGCTGGCTGTCAGCTGGAGGTTTTTCTCAGTTCCTCCCTATGTGGCCCTCTCCACAGGCAGCTCACAACTCAGAGCACCTCGCTGCTTCAAAAGCAGCAAGGGAGAGCATCTCCTTGAAAGACAGTCACTATGATCATAGGTATTATAATCACTTGTATTCTGTATTCTTAGCCATATTTTATCAGAAGTAAGTCACTGGTTCTGTTTATGCTCAATGGGAAGGGATTACACCATGGCATAAACACTAGGGAGCAGAGTTATGACTGTCAACCACAGTGGCTAAGGCATAAGGTCAACAGGGACAGTATAAATTTAGCTATTTTATGAAGAATATTAGCAGCTAACCTGAGCTTGCACAAAATTCAGTTTTGTGCAAGCATCTACAACCCCAAGAAAGGAGTCAAATTTTTAAAAAACTTAATACAGTGTCAATTATCAAATACCCACATCCCTAAACAAAAGTATTTTTGTTTTGTTTGCTTTTGTTGATCTGAAAGATATATACCTCTCCAATACCGTCACTTCTGGCATTTAATTTTCCAGAGGATGGAAATTAAGTCACTTTTACATTTATTCCCCTATGTAAAATTGTTTCATGGCATTTCTCCTGACTCCGTAATGTTTAGCTATTTAGCATAACTTTATAAAGAGCATTAACAAAATTATACAAATTTACTAATTAGGTCAAGTCATCGAAGCTTGAAAGAAGAAAAAAATCCATTTCCTGTCCCTGGTTTTCCCCTTAATTAGAACTAGGAGTGCCACAGCGTAGTATACTTATTTTTCATAATGTTTGTGAGAGCATGTTTATTTTTCCTTTGTTATGCTTAATGTAGTACATCTTACAGATGTTGAGAATATTTCAGGATGTCTTGAAGAGACAATGAAAGATTGTGGTTTAACAACAAAGCCTCTTGCAGCACTGAGGCCTATTGGTAACTGTTGGATTGCTGAAGTGTAAGATTCTCAGTTAGTCTTCAAAAGGAATGTGCTTTTGGCAGGGAAGAGCTGCATATGTTTGTGTGCACTTCAGTATCCTTTATGGTTAGTTTCCCCAAAGGCTTATTGTACTTATTGCATCATTTATTTTTATTTGTAAGAGTATTTTGGAGGCTTCAGAACAGTTGTAGAATCATTACTGTTTCTAGCTGTAAATGGTTATGACTGCCTGTGGAAATTGTGTTGAAGGCAAACAAAAGTAAATAAAAGTCTCTCTTCTTTACCTTTCTTCTTTATCTGCATTTCCAAGCACTCTGAGTGGGAGAACCTGACTCTTTGGGGTCATACAGGGCCAAGCTAGTTCTAATTTGTGACATTTGTCTTCCAAGAAGAGCCATATGGATTTTGGGGTGTAGGCAAATCACTTGCATGAAAAAGTAAAGCTGGCGTATTTATTTTAAAGGTCAAAGTGGAGTTAATGACCCTATAAAACTCCTGACACATAAATTTATTTTTCTCATCCTTCAAATGAAGTAACAAATCGACTATCCAATCCTGGGCAAGTTGATGCTTCTGACCTAAAAGTCTATAAAATGGGTAACCTGCCAGGGCACTGGAAAAGCAATCCATCTGAAGAAAGCAGAATTAGTTTTAACTATTATTAGGTACCTTAAAATATCCTCCTCGGCCCAGCCAGTTAAGCACCCAAATTATTTTTCAACATGCTTATGTTTCCATTTCTAATACCAAATAGAACTTGAGAGAAGTCTTATTATTCAAAAAACATATTTTCCATAATATACAAAAAGCACTGATGGTCTCTCCTCTGGAACTCTGCATGTAGCTTTGCATGTGCAGTATGGTAAAGCTGTTATTAGTCTTGTTTCTGTTCATGTTTTGCGGTGTGTTGTCACTTATTGTCGATTAAATGTCTACTGCATATAATGTATTGGAGCAGAGACTGTGAGAAAAGAGACCAAATCCTTATCCTCAAAGAGCTCCCAATCTGGGTAAACTCATAACCCTGACCTTCTTAAATCTTCCAGTGGCCTTTGAGATGAGATCCATTTCCTAGCCAGAACTCATGAAATTCCAGATGATCTAGCCAGCACTTGCCTACATTAGAAGCTTCAACAATTCAGCCAAAGAGGTGCTATTGTTCCCATTTGGCAGGTGCAGGAACTAAGGCCAAATGAGAAATAAATAAGTTAGCAAACTATTCCTAGGTAGCAGAGCTATTATCCTCTATATCCTTGATCTCCTTTTATTCTCATAACCTATGATTACATGATAAAACAACCAGTCATGGAGGTGAGGAATGATTACTGTAAAATACATATCTTATGAAGCTACGATTGTATAGCAGCCTCAGTTGGAAAACACAAGATTGAAAATGAGAAGAGCTAAGTTCTACTCCCAGCTCTACCAATAATTAGCTCTGTGAGCTTTGAGAAGTCACCTTACCCTATTTTCTTCATTTATGAAGTGATGGAAGTCTACCAATAATTTCTAGGCAATATTCCAAATCTGGTCTAAATAGTCGGGGAATTCTGTGAGTTTGGGTCCCATACTTGGAGATTTCCGTGTGCATTAGCGTGATAAGGGAGCCATGAGATCCTGCATGGAGAAATCTGTTAATACAGCACTTTTTAACCTCATATGACCCCAGAGCACTTAGTCATATCTTACATAGCTCACGTTCCTTAGAAAATAATTTTAGATATAATTTTCCAAATTCTCTGAAGTCTCTAAAATTTGGTGGTTGACATTTTCGCTTGTGAAATATTCCATACCTACGACCCGTGTGTTCTCTTTTAATTGTGACTTTCCACACATTCCCAACCCCCAGGACTGAACACAGTGGGCCACAAATAAATGCTATTGACTGATTTATTCAGCTCTTAAGGTTAATGTATTCTAAACAGTGCTTATTTGATGTTTGGCAAATTTTAGCCTAACATTGAACAGTTCTGGGATGGGAAGCATTGTGCTCTGGAAATGGTGAAAACCACCAACTCTCCCTCAAGCCAGCCAGAGAGATGCCAGATGACATTTCAGTACCATTTGACTATGAGAGCTCTATTTAAATGCAAAGACAAAGATAAATTCTGTCTCTGGTTAGCAGACTTCTGATCAAGGGTTCTGTCTGAATTTGGTCTGTGGAAAATTAAAGCATTTGGTGTTGGATGTCATTGAGTAGCTACTCTATGTGACAGCCTTTTTTTTTTTAATCCCCTCTCTAGTAGTTTACAAGATAAGTTGGCTAGACTAGATTCTCCCAGAGAGAAAACTCTTCTTTCATCCTTAGTGCCACTTTGTGTCTCCTTCAGCAATAAATTACAAAATGCCACCCTCATGGTTTGAAAGACCTTATTCACAATGAAAGTGCCAAAAGTTTCCCAGGAATTGACAATGCGGCATTTCTTATTTGTGTATGCTCAAGAAAACAAAGTAAATTTAATATTCATTATAATACCCGAAATGGAGTTTAAACGGGACAGTTGTTTTTAATAAAATGTCTTAAAATAGCGTTGCTTTTTATTCTTTGGAAAGCATGTGTGTCCAAGTAATTTAATGTGGTAATAAAACTTTTTGCAATGTACAGAAAAGAATGAAGAAGCCTAACACTTTAAGAGCTGTATAACTCTACCTGAACTTATTAATGAAAAATATTTCTTTTATCTTTATGTTTAAAAAAAGGTTGTGTGTAGATTGGGTGAAGAGAAAATAACTTTAATACTAAAGGTTCATAATTCACTGAAAAAATATTTTTGCTTGCAACTTTTATAAGTGCAAATAAATTGTCAAAAAAAAGGTCTTTCTTCTGGTCATACTGAATAATAATAATATTGCACATAATGAAGTTATACATATTTGAAAGCTGCAGTATAGAATAGTGATTAAGATTAAAGAATGAACTTTGAGGTAGAGTGTGGATCATAGCTTCGCCTCTTAATCTTTGAACCTCAGTTACCTTATATTTAAATAGAAGTTTATATTGTTTTAAAGACAGAATGAGATACAGTCCATGAAACAATTATATAATGCTTGCCACATAATAAGCAAGAAAGGACTAGAGGTGGGGTTGCTTTGGCCAAAGAACAGCGTCTCCCTGTGATCCTCTGGACCCCATTCCCCTCCTGTTGGCTTCATCTGCAGAAGTTCTGAACCTGTTATTTATGCACAATGATCCCATCTAAAAGCTCTTACCCAGAACCCCTTGTGTATCATTGGCTCTGGTCACTAGCAAAGTTGGGGCACATAGACCATGGCATTAAACCATAGTCAATACTGTGAATTCTGGATAATTCAATTAAACAAATGTTCTGTTCAACCTAATGCCTGTCAGGCATCGTGCTATACTTTGAAGTTAAAATGATCATTTAAACCAGGGACTTGACATGCTTTTTCCTCAATGGTCAAATAGAAAGTATTTTAAACTTTGCAGGTCAAGAAGTAAAATCAAGCATATTATATAGGGACTTATATACCCATATAAAATGTACCCATTAAAAATGTGAAACCATTCTTAGCTTACAGGCCATGGGTGGAGGGCTTGGTCCATGGCCAGAGTTTGCTGGTCCCCAGTATACACAGCTCTGCTTCATATCCTCATGGAACCTCACTTTATCCAAAGGGTGACATGGTGTGTTGGCATTTTTCCCCCTCCCTCTTAAACACTCTTGTCATTTGAATGAAGCCGAGCCTATCAGTAAAATTATTTTTCCAGTGTCACCTACCTAGTCACCAAATCTAAGAAATCATTGGTCAGAGGAAATACACCAAAGAGCAACTGCCGATGATCTTATGGTGTTTAATTTAAGGCTATAGCATGAAAACATACACCAGGTCAGAGATTCTTAAGAGCTCAGTATCAAGGGAGAAAACATTTACCAGGAAATTGCCCCTTTAAATACTACCTTTAAAAGGTCATCACAGATGGATGGAAAAAGAGCTAAACAGCACTATGCATACATAACCAAGTCCTCACACCTACTTGTAAACGGACCTCTGCATATACAAAGCAAATACCTGTTTAGCCACAGAGGTTTCCCTAGAGGCCATGCAACCACACACTCCTAAACCGTACTCCACATCTGGGACCACAACATAAACTTATCCCAGTTTCTGTTGGAAGCAAAGCTACTCCCCGACAGGTAGAAGGACTGGGGCAAGGATGGCAGTGCACTCCTCAGGGCCCATTTAAAAGATGTACACTCTGAGTCACAGAGGAAGTGGGAGTCTGCACCCAGCTCAGGGCTCAGCCATTTGCTTTCCAGTCATTTGGGGATTCCCCTACAGATAAGGAGACTAAGCCATGCACTCCCTAACTTTGCCCATCCTGCTTTGTTTGCTTTTGGAGCTTTATCTCACTTCCTCTATCCCCCATTCCCCACTGCCTTTTTTTGTGCCCATTGGCCTTTTGTGTGTTAAGAATGTCATTTAGGGATTGAAATCTGTGAAAGAATTATTTTGCTTCCATTCGTGAAGTTGAAGAGAAGGTGATAGGTAGGGCAGGTGCTGCAAGTCAAGATGGATATGGCAGGTTACAGTCCATTTGAAGTAATAATCATTAAACCATGTTATTTTTCTTTTGATATTTTCTGTCCCAAGAACAGCATTCAAAGTACATGAACCACTCCTAGTAATTCTAACCTGACCAATTAAAATATATTCCAGAGATCTTTACACTTAAAAACAGGAAAAAAATAGAACCCAAGATTTTGAGCCCATTATCTCCTTGGTCTTTTGTCTCTTTTTTCTTGGTAGTCAACTGCCAGTAGGATCCATGAGTTTATACTGGTGTATAATTATCTCAGTGGGCCAAACAGTATTTGTTTATTTGCTTATTTGTTTGTTGTGTATGTTAGGCTCTACAAGCTCCTAAAAAGGGCTGCACAAAGCAAAATAAATAGATGATATGTCTATCTTCAGTTATCTTTTAGTGATTGGAGAAATTTAAAAAAAAAAATCCAAAATGACTCAAACATCCAAAACCCACAATATCTTCCACAGCATGTCCACAGCTACCCCATCATGAAAGTTCTCTTCTGCAATTTTCTATAGCCCTTAACAATTTGCATTTTAAAATAAACTATTTTATAACTTTTCTAATTGATTCTTGAGTTAATGAATCTTGGCATCCCCCTAGAATGTGCATTTTTCTCAGGGTAGAGAATTTAGGTTTCTGTCCCTCTTGTGTTTGCTAGTATTATGCTAAGTAAATGGTAGTCATTTTCATTTGTCTTATACAAGGATACATATCAAGAAGGTAGAGTAGTATTTAAGTGTTTTGAGTCATATCTCTGGAATCAGTTTTTTCACCTGTGCAGTGGGGATAATGATCACGTCTATCCTTGTTCTGAGTACCATGCATACAAATGCATATACTATATGAACGTGCTTGGCATAAGCCAAGCGCAGAGTAACTGCTCAGTACATGGCTGCTGCTGTTTTCATTGCTAATATTCTTCCCCACCCCCACCCCACCCCACACCAAAAATAACCTTAAATGTTGAGTAACAATCTGAGGTTAAGACCATTTGGGATAAACAACAGCAAAATCTGATACTAATTCTAGAAGCAAGCCTAAAGCCAGACAGTGGTTTTTTTTCATTTTCAGAAAAGCCAAAAAAGGTAGTCCAGTGTGACCTTGACAAAAAAAAATTAGGATAATTTTTTATTTTTCAAAGGAGCTCAGCATATGGTTCCTGAAACAGTTCACGTTCTGGGCATAAAATGTTATTCATATACTAGTTTGCATGGACAGTGTCCAGCATGAGCCAACATCGTGCAGGTCCCTGGATTGCCCTTTTCTCTGGATCATCTCAGGGAAAGCTGCCATGTGAATGCTCTGATTTTTTCAGCTAGAAATAGGGACACAAAAGCATATCACTGACTGGCTTTGGGTCTGGGTTTCTAATTGGTAGCAGAGTATTTGCTAGTGTTTCTTTTGTATTCTCCCACTGAGCTGCCAAAGTGGTTTTGGACGTTTTTCTACTCTATTCTTCAAGGTTTGGTCAGGCAAGCAGTACAACATGTTGGTGGCTCAAGTATCTCGCCAGTTTCTGCTGGTCTCAAACATAGTTTTTGAATGTTTTTGAGATTCCGCTGATTGTAAGAGACAGAAAATTAAATACAAAAAGCGTTAAGTAAAAAGGTGAACTTATTGGCTCATGTAAATGAAAAGTCCAGGGTTTGAGAGGTTTCAGGGGCTTAAAGAATGCCCCTAGGCATTGTTTTTCTTTCCTCCCCTCTGCCTTGCACAGAATCAGTTGCATTCCCAGGTATCTCCTGGTGCTCCCTGGAAGCTGTAATCTTACATCCTTCCAGGATCAGGTACAATCTGAAAGGTAGGAGCAGAACCCTCAGCTTGACTGCTGTTGGCCCTAATTGAGTCAGTGCCTCTCCCTAAACCAATCACCAGGGCTAACAGAAAGGAATTCTCTGGCCACTTAGGCCTGGGCCAAATGTACATCCCTAGTGACCACTTGCAGTGAGGCCGACTCTACTCAAGTGCTTGAATTGAGAGCAGAAGAAGAGTTAGTTGTCCTCTAAAAGAAAAAATGGTAACACTATTTCTAAAAGAATACTTAGTAGCCAAAAAATAAAAAAATATGGTAAGGAAAACTAATGAAGGGCAGCAAAGTCGGGAATGACCTTTGTCTCCCTCTTGGTGGCTTTTCTCCTGGTTAGGAAAACCAGTTGCCTGCCACGCCATGAGGGTTTGGAGAGCACAAAAGTGTCTTCTGATTTCTCATTTCATCCTGCTTATCAGTCATTTGCTTTTTCACACCCATTTCCTAGAATTCCTACCAGGGCACAAAGCTGTCCACAAGCTAAAATTAGAGTTTTGTAGATGAGCAGAGTTTTGGGGGATGGGAGGGGAACATTAGTGGTCAGTATAGAGGAGGACTCTCACCTCAGTGCTTTTTAAGGTGTTTTCTGTAACTTGAGAGGAATACTTCCAGACAAGTTTGGCCATTTAGGAGGGAAAAAGATAAGAGTCTGGAAGTGTCACACCCTGTACTATCCCATGAAAATACAGAGGCAGTGACTCTCAAATTTTCCATAATTTAATGTTCTGTCCAAACTACACAAACAAGATGCCACTGATCTATGATGCAGAAAACAGGTGCATCATTGTTTTCACAGCCATGCGAGGCCGATGGCTCTGACCCTGCCCCTGCAACAAATGACACAACGTTTTCAAGAATCGCTGCCTCTGAAAATTGTGTTCTGCCCTGTGGGTTGTTGCCTTTGTTGTTTTAGTAGCCCCAGCAGTTATAGTAATGTATCTGACATCTGTTGAGTTTATATGTGCCGGTCATCATGCCAAGAGCTTTACAAATATTACATCATTTAAGTCTTACGGCCTTTCATTAACTTAGGTACTCTCTCCATTTTGCAGAGAGAAACCTGAGACATAGGGAGAGTAGGTAACTTCCCACAGTCACAGGATGTTAAATGATAGTTTGGTTTCCAAGCCTTTTCTGTGCACAACCTCCATGCTATCTAGCAATGCTGCCCTGATTGTAGCACATGACAGTAGCTGGCAGTTATTGAGCACTCGCCAGTGCCAAGTGTTATGCTAACAATTTTAAAGGCATCATCTCCTTTTATATTTACAATAACCTTGTGATGTACACCCCAGGAGTATCCCACTTAACACACGAGGAAGCCGAAGCCAGCATTTACCCAGTGACTCGCTGAAAGTCACACAGTTTAAATCTAAAATCTGGCACCCAAGTTCATGTTCTTAGCTGTGATCAGTACTGCCTCTGCTCTTTAAAGTCATCTCGCCATGTTATAGTTACTTGTTCAGGTGCCAGTTTTCCCCACTAGACTGTGAGATCCTTGAGGACAGGAACGCTGCCTTAATCACGTGGCTTATAACAAGTACTTAATAAAAGTCTTATGTATTTTCTCAGTGCCAAATATCATGTTTAACACATAAAAGGTGTTCTCATTATAAAATAAGTGAATGAATAAAGAATAAAAGAGGGTGTGAGTGGTGACTACTGAGGTCAAAAGGAATAATCTTTTTCTATAGAGTGAAAATCGGTCTCTCGAGAGATTGAACCTATAGTTTGTGCTTTGCAAAAGCCAATTCAGTCTGAGTGACAGTCTCAAAGTTGAGATGATTCAGCCTTGGCCTGTCCCCCACAAATATCACAGGACTTCAGTCATTTCTGAACTGTTGCTATAATAGCTTCTAGTAAAAACAAAACAAAGACCAGATATTATATAAATTCATCTAATACAGCAAGACTCGGTCCTCAAGGCAGTTCTTTCTGCCTAAACTTCGCTGTATTTCAACTCCTCTGACTTTTACCATTTCTCTCTACAGTAATGTCATAGAAAATGCCATTAACAAAGCAATTAATTCAGCCTCCTGAAAACCAGACTTTAAGCTCCCCCAGGGCCAGATACTCTGCATATGTGGGGAATAGCCCAAAGAAGCAACTGTGCCTTTTCCTAGGAGGGGAGTTTTTTCCAAAACAAAAAATAAATAAATAAACCTTAAACAGATGATTAAAGGAGGTTGTTTTCCAGCCAGCTGGAGAAGTATCGGATGCAAATAACTGGAGAGAGATTTGGGAAGAACCTATTTGGGAACCAAAGGTGAGCCCCATATGGAATCAAGTCCCTACTTGCAAAACTCAATTGAATCAAGTCCATGTTCAAACAATTGTGGTTTCTTCGAGCTCAGGAGATGGCTGTCCAAAAAAATGACTCACCGCAGAGGCTAAATGTATTGTAGATGTTGTTTTGAGAGCAAGTTAGCCACATGTGGGAATGAATTATTCAACCTGTTGTGGAAGCAATAGAGGAAATTTGCATTAAATCAAAAAAGAGCTATGCTATCAACCATATTCTACCACCACCAACCCACATCCCAATGGGAGTGTTTGCACATTTGTTTCTCAGCTCATTTCCATCTTTCATATTTATTTTCTGAGTATCCTGGGACAGACATAGCATTGTTTTACTAAGATCTCATCCTGTGGCAGTGACCTTGGCTGCCCAGCTCTTGGCCTTCCCTGCCTGCTTTTCTTGCTGGCAGAGGCCTGACAGTGTTTGCATGTTCATTCACCATGTGCATATGCAAGTCCTAGGTACTGGAAGTCAGCCTAAGTCAGTCACAGTAAGTTCATTCTGCCGACCAAACATTGGTATAGACAAACCGGTCTAGCCAATGAGATATAAGCAGACATCAACTGTGAGCCATAATTATTTTTTTCTACCCTAATAAAAAGGCCTATGTGAGGAAATATTCAACCCATTCTGTTGCTAGATATCGTACATCAACTACTGGAACCACTACAGCTATCTTGCTACCGCGAGGCCTTAGCTGTCCCACTTCCTGGGGGCAGCAGAAAGGTGGCAAGCACCTGGATCCATGATGATGACAATGTCATACCACTGAAATAATGAAACTTGCATACAGACATCTTGCAATATGAGATACCTTCTTGCTGAGATGAAGCAGTCTTTGGCTGGGTAATTTACTTGCTCACCTAATACAGGTGAGTCTGATCCCTGTTTCAAGACAAATTTCATTTTCCTAAAAATTCCTGTTTTAGCCATTACATCTTGTGTCTTTTAAGAAAGTGAGGCTAACATGGTAGACAGCTTTTCATAAACCACTGCACCATCCCAAAAACCCATAAAGAATGCATAGTCTAAAGCAAGATCGGTAAAATGTTTCCTTAATTGGCCACGTAGCCCTTTAAAGACTTTCTTCTTTATGGTCCATGTAGTCCCTGTTACAACTATGCAACTCTGACAAAAGCAGCCATAGACAATACATAAATGAACAAGCATGGCTGTGTTCCAATAAAACTTTATTTACAGAAACAAACAGAAGACCAGATTTAGCTGGCAGGAGGTAGTTTGCCAGCTCTAGTCTAGAGTTACCAAAAGGTGCATCTCTCTGCTGTGAAAAACCCCTGATGCTTTCTTATGTGACTGTGGTCTGCCTACCTTCCTGACTTACACCACACCAGCTGCTCTGGTCTTTTAGTTAATCTACTACCAAGCTTTTTTTTTTTTTCCTTTCTCTCTCTCCATCACTTCAGGCCCTTCCAATTCACATTTCATATTGCCTTTCCCCAAAATGTTTTATCCTGGCTCTCCTCATGGCTGTTTTTTCTTTTTTCTTTCTTTTTTCCCCCTCATTTGGGAGTAAACACAAATATTTTCTCAAAAAGACTTTTCCTCAGCACTTAATCTAAGCACCTCACCTTTCCCCTGTCACTTCCCTGTGCATTATCTGCTTTATGTTTTCCTCTGTATTTATCAGTGTCTGTCTCCATTTCTCCACCATCAAACTCTGCCTCAATTAGAAGCTGTTTTTTAAGGGCAAAGACTTTGACTCTTTGGGTCACCAGTCAGTTCCCCAAGTCTAGAAACTAAGTGGGCAGTAAATATTTGTTGATTATGGAATGAGGAAACTCTTGTGGGCTATGGTTGGCCTAAGGAAATGCTTTAAAGAGTCTTCAGATATTTTCTTTAATACAAAAACAGTTATTTTCTAATCTTACAGTGTACTGCTCTCTATAAGATAGCTCATGCACAACTCTCTTAAGAATTAAATTTTATCTTAGTAGCAAAGTATTTTATCCCTGAACATGTAACTTGATGACTAATAGAAATGTTAACAATTATTGGCCACATGACATTTTTAAATGAGTCAAAAAGAAGGTGTTTGTCAGGGGGAGATAACTTTCTCATTTGTTCTACTTACCAAATAATTCTGCTGGAAACACTAAAATGGCCTGTTTGTCACTAAAATGGCCATGTGCTCACTAGCGGCTTCCTTTCCATGAAGAGTCAAAGGAGGTAGCTCTAGCCTGGATCCAGGTCAAGGCCTGAGCCCACATTCTGTTCAAAAGCCCGAACTATGTTTTGGGAGCCAGGAAATATCTGCTTTGTTGAATATTACAAATAAAGACGAGGAGATTCCGAGCTTGTATAAAAGATCCTTTTGCTTTATAAAATATGACATGTGGTGATTTTCAACCAGGGGTCTGACTATAGGCAAGGACTCCTTTACTCTAATTACCCATAAATGACTTCAGAAGACCCCAAAAATGCTTACAGATAAAATCCAACACCACTGAAAAGAGGAGCAGGGAGCAAGGTGGGAAGTTTATTTGTTTGGGGCTGTTTCCTAATCTGAGTTAATACTAAATTTTTCAAAGTTTTGGGTCATCTCCACACTCCTCCATGTGTGAGTCATCCCCACCCTTCACGACTGCCTGCCTGGCTATAGGCCACTTGCTGGCTTTTCTCAGATCAGGAAATCTGGTTAAGATATGATCTCTGGCACTTGAATGAATATATATTTTTTTAAGTCCTCTCATTAATATCTGTGACTCTCCCATGAAACTCCCATATACTTAAAAAAAAAAAATCCCCAAGGAATACAATGGAGAACAAAATATCCTTTAAAAAAGGAAAGAGTCACACAGAAGGAAATGAGAACAGCAGATCTGTCATTAGTGCTTTTCTTTTCATTGATCTAAAATGTATTCTCCCACCTGAAGGTCACTCACAAGTGTTCTTAAAATCTATGCTCTCGGTTGCCAGTGGAATCACAAAACGTCTTTCTTGCTCAGGGAGCAGAGATTGAGTCAAGATATACATGAACTTTTTGGTCACTTCAGCTAGCTATGGCTAAGTTTCCTCTGTTTATGTGACATGCATCTTAAATCACAGTGAAACGGGTCGACTGTTTTGATTCAGCTCTTGCTCCAGCAGAGAGAGCAAATCAAAGTTTGTACAAGATAGCATAAATGAGTGCTGGGGCCAGGTGGGAATTGCGTGCAATTGAGGGGCAGCCACTACTAGTTCCTGCCAAGTATGACCACATAAGAATGTAGGCCGAGAGTTGCCAGATCTTCTGATTTTTCAAAAAAAATTCAAAAACTTGGATGACTCTTTCAATTTCTAAATGTTAGAGCAATTAAAAAAAAAAAAGAAGTGGCCCAAGCCAGCATGTTCACAAGGCCAGACTGAGCCTATGAGTTGCCCATCTAAGGCTGCTCTGTAGCAGTCACATAAGTCCATACAGTGCTGTCAGTAAGCTCATAAGTCCTCAGAGAACATTGTCCACAGCTTCCCGGCTAGGATCAGGTTTGGTAGTATGTTAAGATGTGAGTCCAAAGCTACAGTTGTGAGGCTTCTGAGTCGCTGCTTCATTCTTGACCATTACCAAGAACATTCTTGCTTTGCTTTGCCATTCCCAAGCTTTGTGACACATGGAAGCAGTTTATAAAAATGGGGTTGACTGTTTCAGATTGTAAGACTCTTTTCTATCATGATTGATACCCTGGCAGCAGGAGAGACAAAAACCTGATTTTTATCAATAAAGAACTTTTCACCTGTATATTGAAATGGTGGGATTTCTTTATCTAAATTTAGACTTCAGCCCACATCTCTTGCAGTTTGGGCTTTTTTTTCCCTTAGAGTCTAGCCAAACATAAGTTTTAAACTAATGTCTCTTTTGTTTTTCCAATTTTATCCTTGGGCAAAAGGTAAAATAAAAATGAAGACACAAGAATATCTCTTATTGGCATAGCATATGCTTTCAGTTAATTAGAAGTTCAAGTTTTTTTAAATTAAATTTTCTTTAAAGAGCTATGGTTTAAATTAAAGATATGTGAGTTTTGTACAACTAAGGGCTTATTTAAAATATCTCTGCATGTGTCACCAAATTAGAAGTGCCACCAGGTTTTTCTTTGTCAGTAAGCCCCTGCCCCCACTTTGCTTCCCTCTAACAGTGCCTTGTGTCCCTGTCTCTTTGTGTTGAGAATAAAGTTCCCTCCAAAATGCAGCATTTGTCCCTGGAGGGCTGCCTGCAAAGATGGTGGTCCCTGTTGACATGATCGAGGCTGGGTACAGCAAGGAGTCTTGCTGTGCCCGCTTGACCTTGTTGCCCTTTCTTCAGCATTTAAGAAGTTTCCTCCTTCATGTGTCAAGCGTTGTATTTTGGGGCTCCCTCAAATGCACTTGGTGACCCTCCTCCAATGTGTGGTTATTTTGAGTTGGTTCAATGTTGCTTAGCATGACCTAATGTTGCTTTTGCTTTGAACTGTCCATCCCCTTGTAGACATACTTTTAGTTCTTTTCAGTATGTTTCTAATTATTAAAAATATGGAAAACTATGTAGTGGAAAATAGATTGTCAGATATAAACACTGTAGATACTTTGGTTTATTTCCTAAAGATGGTTAAATATAGACACCATTTTTTTCTTGATTCTATGGCACCATCTATTATAAAATACACCATGGCTTTTATTTGTGCTCCTAAAACTTAATGAGGATGGTTGCTTTTTGTCATAACATCTTAGCTCAAATGTCATCACCTGAGATAAACCTTCTTGATGACCTTTTCTGAAGTAATCATACACCTGTTGCACTGTCATATCCCCTATTGTTTTATTCTTAAGACTTCAAACTATCTGAAATTACCTTGTGCCTCTACTTGTCTATGTTTATATATTAACAATCCCCACTAGAACATAAGCTTAGGAAATTTCTGTCTTATTCACTGCCATGTCTTCAGAGCTTACAATAGGGACTTTGTTCTCTTCTAAAACCCTGCTACCTTAACAGTACAAGGATTTTTTAAAGCTATTAATTTCCAAGGATATGAAGAAGGGGAAAGAAGTATAGTGGAGGTGGTGAGTTGGTGCTTGAAAAAGTAAACTTAGTGCTGGTGTGTTCTTAAACCAGCCTTACAGGATCCTGGTAAACCCATCTTTCCACAGGCTACACCCTAATTCTTATTTAATACCTTTTTATTTGGGTGATGCTGATCCCAGCTTTAGTCTAAGAATCATGAGCTCAAATATATTTTCCTGCTAGTAAAAAGATGAAAGTGTCAATTCCTTTAAAACCATCTTTCAAAGATAACTGTTGTTAACATTTTAGCAAACTTATAATCTTGTTACTATACTTTTTTAAACATAAGAGTGCACTAATCAAAATAGATTATGATCTTGCTAGCAAAGTAATAAAATACACTTTATGCTTTTGCCTGTTCGATCTACCAAATAGTGTATTAATAGAAAAGCCAAGTCAATAATGTTAAAAGAAATACAGAAGCCCAATGGAAAACTGGTAAAGTTCGTATTAATTTATATTTTTATATACTTCTTATCCTTTATGCCTTACTACAAATGACATTTATGTGATTAAAAACAGGTTATTTCCTTATAGCCTATCTCCTATTATATATTTTTTCATTTGAATGTATTACTTCTCAGCTTGTGACACAAAAGTTAGTGACTGTGGAAATGATTATAATGTCATTGAAGATTGTGGCTTTAGAGAAAAAATAACTAGCAGGGACAGAACCTGAGCCACAAAGTTCTAGTGTTGCTGAAAAATTCATTAAGAAGAAAGGAAAGAAGGCAGGGTAAGGCTCTGTGGACTGACCTCATAAGTGTGAAATGGTTTCCTCTCTCTTGTACACATCTCTGAAACTACAGGGTGGGCACCAAAGGGGCACAAAAATGGTGGTGGTGGGGGGGGGGTGCTATCCCACAGTCTTTGAAGCAAGTTAGGTATAATTTGAGGAAATGGATCAATAGCCCATGAACTTCTAAAAACCAAATCCTATCAAATTAACTTATTTCTTTTATAAGTTTGAGTGTGGTAATTTAGGATTGAATAAGTCATCTTTAAATAGTTATGATATTTCTAAGTGAAGAAGAAAATGTTGTTGCTCTTTAAGAGAATGGCTCAGATTTTAAGCAGTTCTCATGTGCATTTTCAGTACCTTTTCAGTAGTGAGGCTTCCTGAAGTGTCCCACCTTTCCCCATTCCTAATGAATAGTGATATGTCTTCTTGTTCTAAAATGATGGACTAAAACCTTATTGAAAGATTTCCCTACAGGAAAACAATTTTAAATCTTGGCAATACAAAAAGCTGGAGATGCTGGAGAAGAGATCAGAAGAGACACTCTAGGAAAGTATAATCCTTAGGAGCGTGTAGAAGGGGAGTTGTATAAATTAAGTCCTTATATTCACAGCTTAGGCTAAGTGCAGTTGGCACAGTTTGGTCAAGACAGCAAGGGTGCTTGTGGAAAAACACAGTCTTTCAGGCCAAGGGAACCAAGACACACTGAAAAGAGTGGGGGAATCACCAAAAGGGAAGATCTAGAGAATCCCCAAACTCTGCCTGTCCATATCTCTGACTGATACTTAAACTCTATAGCATGGTATAGAGTCAAAGCAACTAAGCTGAAGAAGAAAAAGATCAGCTGATACTACAGCATCACCCAAGAAACAGTATGGAGTTTAAATCCATAAAATAATTGCCAGCTAAAATAAATAAATAAATAAATAAATAAATAAATAAATAAATAAATAAATAAATAAATAAATAAATAAAAGACACTTGTTTGAGGAAAATAATAGCATCTAGAATCTTCACTAAAAATTTAAAAATTTAGGATGCAATCAAAAATTACGCAATATACAGAGAATCAAGAAAATGGAGTATGTTCTCAAGAGAAAAAGTCAATTGAGTCTGATCCCAGAGTGAACCAAATGTTGGAATTAAAAGACAAGGATTTTAACATGGTTGTTATAAGTTTCCTAAATGATGCACATGATGAAGGACAAGATAGGAAATTTATTCAGAGAAATAAAAATAAAAAAATTTACACTCCAAAAATACAATATCTGAAATAAAAATATTCACTGAACTGACTTAAGAGGTAAATGGAGATGTGAAAGAACAAATGAACTTGAAAATAGAGCAATAGAATTATCTAACATGAATAACAGAGAAAAAGAGATTAAATGAAAAAATACAGCCTCAGAGACCTGTGAGATAATATCAAATAGTCAAATAGATGGGTAAATGGAATTCCATAAGGAGAGGGAAGAGGAGGGAAATAAATTGAAGCATTCATGACCAATAAATTACTAAATTTTTTGAAAGATAAAAATATAAAGATACATGATGATCAAATAAAACCAAGCAGAATAAACATAAAGAAGCCCTCACCAAGGCTCATCATAGTCAAACTGTTGAAATCCCAAGATAAAAAGCAAACCTTGAAAACAGCAAGAGAAAAATAACACATTACATACAAGAAAGTAATGATCTGATTACTGGTTGGTTTCTCGGCAGAAACTATGGAGGCTGAATGAGGATATTGCAACATCTCTAAAGTCCTGAAAAAGAATATTTGTCAAACCAGAATTCAATACCCAGAAAATACATCCTGCACTCTAAAGACTGAACTATACCATTTTCATATATATATATATATAAACTAAAATAGTCACTAGCCTGAACTTGAAGATATACTAAAGGAAGTTCTCCAGAATGAGGGGAAATGATACAAGATAAAGACTCAAATCCTCAGAAAAGAATGAAAAGTATTGAAAAGTGTTAATATCTGGATAAATACAAAAGACTATTTTAAAAATTTTCTCTTTTTCTACTTATTTACAAACCATATAACTGTTTAAAGCAAAAATTATAACATTGTCTTATGGGGTTTATAATGTACGTAGATGTACTACAAATAATATGTTAGCAAAAAAAAAGGAATGGTGAATATGAATCTATACAGATATGAGTCTTGTACAATTTTCATGAAGTGGTAAAATATTAATTGTGCATAGACAGTAAATAGTTAAGAATATATGCTCTAATCTTTGGAGCAGCCACAAAAATATAATAATGAAAGAAAGATCACTAAAAGCCAATAGATCCAAGATACTCATCTTAGAAAAAGATGAGAACTCTGGTCATTGCCATTCTTTTGTAATATCCTCTCGTCATTCCTTAAGCTTTAAAAATAATAATATTTATTATTATTATTATTATTATTATTATTATTATTATTATTTACATACCTTGTGGTAAAGGCAAGGCATGACCCTCATTCTAGAAAGGAGAAAACTAATTGTGCAGAGAAAACAAATGGATTAGTCAAAAAAAAATATTATGCCAAAAAATCTCATCTCAAACCCATTCTGTAGACCTCAGCTGTCTATCTGGAGTGGAATAAGTGAGTATCTCCTATTGACGATTGCACTCAGGCAGGCCTAGTTTCAGGGAGAAATAGATAGATTTTAGGCAGAATGACATTAGGAACAGAGCATATACCTCTGCGTCATGCGTTTTTGTAGGAAAGTGCTATAAACATCTAATGCTAGATAATTATGCTAAATTTTTATTTCCTCAAGGCAAAATTCACAACTTTGAATAAAGGAGGAAAGAAGTCATCTATAGGCAGGGCCTCTGTCAGGAAGGAGTTACAACTATCTCCATCAGGAACCCTGTGCAATAGAGCCTCATTTGTCCACATATTCAGTACCATCCAATACCCATCTCTTTGGGATGGCCTTTTAGCAATCACAAAAGAATTTGACTGTAAATGAACTTATATTCATGGCAAAAAATAAATTTTTTTCTTTGTTACTTTAATCTCAAATACATAGAGGATTCAGGGGATATTCTGTATGGCATTTTAGCCCTTAATATGCTAGGCACTAAAATTTTTTTAAAGTAGTCTAAACTATAGATATTATATCTGAGCTGGCTACTCGTTCTGTCTTTATGACTTGCTGTGATTTGATTGGGACATTGTTGCAGAGGGGAGGACTAAATTATAGTTGTCAATAGATTAAACTTCAAGTGTTTTCATATTTGGATATAACTCTTAATAATCAGGTCACCAAAACAGAATTAGTTACCACTGACAAAGAGAGGAAAACATAGGGGGAAAATGGTAGAGCCAAAATGTGGACCCAAATCTAGCTAACTCTAATGAAGTCAGTTTGCTCCCCTTCTCCTATAATGCACACTCCTCTCAGCCACCTGACACTTAAAGTGATTTTGAGAACCTGAGCATCGCATTATAATCACCTTAGTGATGTTGTAAGAAAGGTTCAGGGGCATTTCAGAATTTCAATTAAAAGAAACATCATTTGATACACTGGGTGTCAAGGTTATGAATGCCAAGTTTGTTGACTGTGCCTATGCCTGTCTTAATATAGACTGCCCTCCAAGAGGGGACAGTCTATGCTTCTAGATGCCCAGGTCCCAGATGTTTTTCATCTTCACGATATCTAGCAAAATGATGTAATCAGGAAGCTTCTCAAATCTTGAAATAAAAGTGAGGTTGGCGTGGAAGGGATTATCTAATAGGCGGCTAACTAAGTTAAAGTACAAATGAATAGAGCACTTTTTTAGGCTTTCCATCACATAACCTATGTTGAACATCTTTACCCCACTGCTGTCCTCTATACAGCAGGAAATCTATCTGTGCAAATGGAAAATGTTTTTGTCTGAGTTGCTGACAGATGTTGCTTTATGCCAATGGATCTTGTCTCCATTTAACTCAAAGTCCACTTTTACTTTTTTTTTTTTTAAAAAAAAAAAGCTTCTTTACCATCCAGTATAGATTATAGAACATAAAAATTTAAATTAAGTGCAATGTTTTACAAATAATACAAAGGAAATAAAAATCACTTATAATAACATTTCATCGGTAGAACTCTCGGGCATGACAGCAGTAGAAGACTTCTTTAAAAAGGCACAGTGTAAGACCAATGATAATGCTATTACTAATACTGATAGTATCACCATGAATGTGGCAGCCACAATGCAGCCCCATACAGGTGTGTATATTGCTGATTCAAAAACCACTTGTTGCATTGCTGTCAGTAATGTGATTTGTTTGTCCCTACACATGATGAAAGCCTCTTGGTAAAGTTCCAAATAAATCAAAATACAGTGTTCTTCTTTGATTTTTACAGTAGTTGCATTCCTGGAAAATTCTAGACTACACTAAAACTATATACAAACATTTCGTGATTATGTCTGGAAGAGTTGGTTTCAGGCTCCAAGATATCTGCCGGGATAATTCTTTGTCATATAAGACTACCTGATCTAGGCCTCCTGGAGCCCTACTCACTAAATGCTGATCACACTGCCTCAATCACTAGGCTGAGCAAAAATGCCCCCAAATTTCCAAAACTATGAGCTATGAGGAGATGATAGCGACATCCTTGAAAACCACTGCTTTTTGCAGCCCACTAAGTTACTGAAAAACTACTTGTAAATTTTATTTTTATATGTGAATCTGAATTTTCACATAGTAAATTTTTATAAAATGAGGTACATTTTTAAAAAAGACAAACTGGTTTATGTGGCATGAACAAAGGTGATCCTGATTCACTATAAGTAATATTCTTGGCTTACCCTAGGTGGTGACATAAGACACTATTCACTGATGTAACTCAAGCGAGAACACAGAGTTAAATTATGTGTGTACAGAAGCTAATAAACAAAGAGCAGGTGGCCTGCAAGCATGATAAAGATGCTTTGGCACAGGTACAGGCATCTGTATATTCAGCTGCTGACTCAAGGACTAGGCAAAAGCTCTTGGCCGACTCACAGATTGATGAGGTCAATTCAGGAAAAAACGTGAGCCCAGGGAAAGGTGATGTCAATAGTTGCTAGGAGGCTAAAAGTTTGTGAAGGAAACAAAGAAAGTGAGTCAGGGTAGATGTGAATCTATAAAATGTAAAGAAAGAGTTAAGGATAGTGGTGATGTCATAGTCTGCTCAGGTGAAGGTTACCAAGGGTCCAAGGTCTACATGATGCTTATTGCTTCTTGATGGTTATTGCCTTCTCTCGTATATGGATCTTGAAGTAGAGGGAGCTACTGGTGAATGGCACAGAACTGTATTTTACTCCTTGTCTTGGAGTGGAAAGATTACATGGTTTATGAACTTCCTTCCCACCCCTGTTCTCAAGACACATTCTGCTACCTTTATATTTCGGCAAGGCCAGCTATCTTCAACTATATGAGGCACACATCTGTTCACCACACTCTCACGGACCATTGTAGTGTCTGTTTTTTGTTCCTTTGGGAGAAGAAATGGTGGGTGTGACTCTACACAGAAATTCTGGCAGGTCAGTAAAGGCCACCTTCCAAGTTCCCAGGCTCAAGCTTTCCTCAGGCTGACTATGCATGGCTCAGTCTTGCATGCCCACCTACATTCGCGTGCCCACCTACATTCCCCTCTTTAAGGAGGTTCAGAAAATCAGGCCCAGACTCCAGTGCCTAATCATCTGAAGTCCACTAGGCAATGTGCCTGGCGTCATTTGAGCAAGCTGTTTGGCAGCCAATTTTTTTTTTTTTAATGACATGATTGCTCAGCTTTCAAATCCCATTATGAAATTTTTTTATCCTTTACTCAGAGCTTTTTTTTCTTTTTTAATCTACGATTTTAGTTTGGTGGAAAGAGATGGTGAGGAGAAATATTTGGAAAATTGCTCTGTGGGGCCAGATGATGCAAGTGAGTCATGAGCACTGAACACATTAGGGGAAGTTGTAGTTGTCCCATTGTTCCCTGTCCTGAAACTCTTTGTGATTGACAGTCACTGGCTATTAGGGAAGCCAGCCCTGGCATGAATAGGAAGAGGGTAGGGCTAATTCCCAGGGCAGCTTTGAGTTTCATTAGAAGAGCTGTAGGGAAGAGAGGCCCACCCAGGCCCTGCCTTAGGGCCACTTCTACCATTGCTGACAGAGAATAAGGAGGCCCCTCTTTGTGTCCTGCCATGCATTCAGAACCCTGTATGGATGTAGCCTGTTATTAGAAACAGTTACCAGCCAACAGTGGTGTTATGCCTGCTGCTTCACTATGGTTACACATAACTTCAGGGCTGCAATATGATCCATTCACACTGAGGGGATTATATCCACCCTAAGACAAAACAAGGGCCTCAAAATTGGCTTTTAGAGAAAAAGTTATATATTTTCATGAATGTTCTCTTAGGTGCATTCAGCTGTTGGAGCATTCTTCTCTCATATCAGCTTATCTAGACAAAGCTGCAGGTGATGTTACAGCAAGGTACCCACATCTCACATGGTTATACACATTCCGTTTTCGTGGAGAAGTGAGTCCAGGATTCCTAGGGCACTAAGCTTCGTGAGAGCCAAATAGTTATCTTCACAGTTATGACCTAGCATCTAATGTGGTACCTGGCACATAGCAGGAATGAATAGATATGGAAGGCATAAAGTGACTGAATGGGTGAGCCATTGCTCTTCCCCCCACCCCTTTTCTCCCCATCTCCCCATCCCACTCCACTCTACTCTCTCTCCAGAAAGCTGGGTCAAAGTCAATATAATGTCTAGTCATGAAACAGAAGTGGTCAGTATTAAGGGATGAAGAGAGAGGGGCTGTGTCCATGTTGGTTAAAAGTATGGACTCGGGAGATGGAAAGAGCTGAATTTAAGTTTGATCCTTTACCACTTCTTAGTTGGGTGACCTTGGACAAATCATTTAATATCTCTTAGTCTTTTTCCTCATCTAGAAAGTGAGAATAATAATAGAACCTACCTCACACAGTCGTTAAAAGGATTAGAGCTAATGCATGTAAAGTGCTTAATATTGTGCTTGGGACTTTAGTATTTAATAAACATTAGCAGCTTTTATTATTTTTCTCATGCTCATTAACTGATGTGAGAATCAGCCCAGCTAAGTGATCATGGGCCCATGCCTCTCTGAGGAAAATTGCTATCTCATCCATCTCTGGAGGAGCTGGAATTATTGTTTGTACTGATTTGACCATTGATTAGCTTGGTTGCTATGGTTACATTACTTCACCTTTTGGGTTTCGGCTTCTTCATTGTAAACAGAGATGGCTGCTCTATCTACACACAAAGATAATCACATGTGTAAATGATTGAAGAGGGTCCTAGGAAGTAAATATGAATTTTGGGTTTGTGCTGTCATCTAGATGCCTAACATTTTAGGATTTGGGGTGAAGAGGGGTACAAAAGCTGGGGCACCATGTAATGTAGATCCAAAAGCATTTATCCCAACTTTACTAAATCACACATCAATGAATCGAAGGGTTCATGATTCATAACAATTATGCCAAGTGCTCTAGCTGTGTGCATATTAGTAAACACATCTTTTCTGGAAAGCTAAATAAGTCACATGGCCCCGGTTTTTATTACGGTGATGCCGTATGATGTTTAAAAAGAATTTTTTTTAGGTTTAGACAGTTAAAAGTAAAACTCTCAGTCCATATTTTCCACCAGTATGCAGTCCTTTCACTCACATAGAATAAAGCAAAATCACAAGAACGAAAATGAAATGACAAAGAAAGGAAAAGAAAATAGTAGATACAGTCATCTTCATAATTGTGTTAATGTTATTTGAGCCTACCATACTAAGCACTTCATGTATATTTTCTCACTTAATTTCAACCTGTAAGTACATACCATTATCTCCGGTTTGCATAGAAAGAAGAAATTAAAGATTAGAAAGGTTGAGTAACTTGGTCAAGTCACACAGTTGTAAATTGCAGAGTATTTGTCCTTTTTTTAATGTCTGTTTTTCTTGTTTTGTTGCTTCAAGGATAATTGAGTGTAACTGACCACCTAGGGTCATGCCATCTGTGTCGATAGAGCAAAAGGTGGAGTGACATTTAGAGCACTGGATGACTCAGGTTACCATTAATCTCTTCCACTGGCAAAAATTCAAGAATGACCTTGTGCCATTGACACAGTCTGTGGAATCCCATACATTTGCCTTCATAGCTGTTTATCCAAGTAACTCTGCAGTGACAGAAGATTGTACTCCTCTTACATCAGTTCCTTAATGCCCGCAATGACCTGTTCAGTGGCCTTTTATCTATTAGCCTACTGTTCAGTTCAGTTTCCTTCATCATCACTTACAGAACATGTCCTATAAGTAAAGCCAATCCATACTGGGTATGTGGGGTCAGAAGAGTGAAAAATATTGTCCCTCTCTTCTAAGACCAACTGCTGTAGTAGAATTGACATGAATAACTAACTTGATAGGTAGGTAGATAGACAGATGAGACAGCATCCGAGAATAAAGACCAGACACTGTGCTATATGAGCAGGGATGAAAGGGTGACTAATTCTAGCTTAAGGCTAAGGATCTGCAAAGCCCTCTTAGAAGAGGTAGAATTTCATCTGGGCTTTGGAAAAAAAAAGGATGAGGAGTGAATCTGGGAGAAGGATCATGCTACCAGGCATGGAAGACTGTATTGACAAGCAAACATGGATATAGCATCTCGTCCCTCTTTTTCACTGAGCCCAGGAACAGTTTGAGTTCCCTTCTCTGTACACCAGCCCAAGGGATCACCACTAATTTAACAGAACTGATTAATATTTTGGATGAGTTCTGTTTATCATCCCCAGCTTATCTCTTTAGTGACTACAAAGGCAAGGGTGTTAAGCTAAGTAATAGGGGAATGGTTGTACCCCAGTTTTTCTAAGCAGATGGTCATTTGTGTTTAGAGAGGGCTTTCCAATAAAAATAAAGCCCACAACACATATAAGTACCCACCTATAGACATGTTCTTGGAACCTCTTATCTAATTTCCTACCTCTCTCTCGTCTACACCTCTCTTGGGCTTTATTTAACATAGACATTTGCTCTTCACCTATGTTGCAGAGAACTCTTTGCTAGGTATCATACCAAGATGTCTAAGATATGGCTTCTGTCTTTACAGAGCCATCAACTAATGGAAATAACAAGACTAATATTCAGAAAACTCTGTACAAGTCCATGTAATCAAAAGGTCATGTGCATAGGCATTTTGAGGTTCTCCACTACACCATCTACCGTAAAGTTAACTGGTTTGAAAAAATCTGTCTCTAAATGTAGAACCTGGTTTCAAGAGAAAGAAGTTCACACAAAAAGTTTGCTTTTTGTTCTCAAGCTTTCTAAGCTTTTTTCTACTTATGTGTTTCCACATCCCAATTAGATTTTTAAGCTATATCCACAATTTCCCTTGGTCTTGGGCAGTATGATATCCTATTAATCCCAGTTGATCATCTTACCTGAATAATGAGCCTGTAAAATTAGTAAAAAAACAAACAAACAAAAAAACATAAGACCAAAATTTCTCTCAAATATCAATGTTGGAGCCCACTGAAATAAATGACTTTTATATCTGCACATGTAGAAGAATACAGACTTTGTATTTTAAACTGATTTAAATACAAGATCAAATTGCAAAAAGCCAATAACCAAATTAGTGATCTTATTACAAAGCAAATACTACCTACTTCATTGTTGTAATGGCAAACATCAAAGGAAATAGAAAATTGAAAATTGACCAGTCTTCTTATATTAGAAAAAAAATGTTAATGCTTAGTTGCCAAGGAGGCTCTGCTCATATTAGCTTGACTACATCCTCTGTAATTGATAAGCACTTTGAGGTCTCACTAACACATCACTAATATAAGTTTTTAAAACCATTTTAACAACATAAAATGTTGCAGTATTGTTAAAGTGATGAGAATGAACATTAAGATATAAGGTTTACCATTATGTGATTTTTAAGCAGAACGCATTTGGTTTTGAAGATATTTGACACAGAATGGGAAATCACAGAGAATTATATTCAAAATTAAATAGCAAATATGAAAGTAAATAACGTAAGTCAAAGAGAGAAATAGTTACCTTTTGTACCCAAAGCAAGATTTGTTAGATAAATTACCTGACTAGTTCAATTTGATCCTAGCTTCATCAAATTGGATTACAGTTAAGACTATAACATATAACATACATCTTTCAAATTATCTTCATTAAATATCTTTTCATACAGTGTCCCCTCATCATGTTTATTCATTGTGATTTTAAGATCTTACAATGATGTACATTAAATGCAATAGAAAAGTAAAGAAAACAAAATCACTATGTGGAGAAAAAAAGAGTACTCAAACTGTAAGAGCTTGCCTGAGCATACACACTCAGTGTGCATGTACTCAGATTCTTTCTAGTAAGATGGAATTTGCCACCACAGCATTCCAATTCCTTTTCCAATATATAATGTGTGTTTCTTTTGTGGCATGAAAATAAAAATGTTCTCAGAGGTGAGCTACAGGCATAGATCATGGCAGAAGCAGTGGCACAGGTCTGCAAGGAGAACGGGAGTCGACTACCATAATACAATCTTTTCTGTTCACACCAAAATGTCAAAGGTAGAGCCATCTCCCAACAGGCAGATATTAGAGAACGTGGAGGTGCATTTTAGATAGAAAAAAGGCACCGTATGCATGCGTGTGGGGGCTGTTGAGTCACATGTGTTACTGTCTTTTCTCTTAATTTGTTTCAGTCCTTGAATGTTTTATTATCATTAATGTGTTCATTTTGTGTACTCATGCCCAGGAGCATGTTGCAGTGGGCATTTTAAAAACTGAAGAAATTCATTACACAAATAATTAGTTTAAGCTGATAAAATAGCTTAATTAAAATGATTGAAAACATTTAGTACCAGCTCTGAATAAAAGTTTTTTTATAAAAAAACATTACACTTTTAAAATTGCAGCCTCAGATTGCCACTCGACTGGTCTAAAAATACCAGGTTGGCACCAAGCCCAAAATGTTGGCAATTAGAGCTTTGATCAACTACGACAGGCAGGAGATTCCAGAGCTGAGGGTCCTTGTCAAACATGCCTTGTCTCCAGTTGTCCACGGTCTAAATTGGAGATCCATTAGCAGAGACCCACAGTAGATTTCAGCTGTCATGATTTGTGTATGCAGAGAGCTTAACTTTAGTCAGGGTGGTGACTTAGTACCTGAGGCTTTCAATAGGCTGGGATTTTAGATAGAATTAAAATTAAGAGGAGATATGGGAAAACTCATCTTGGTTAGGGTACGTAGATAGACTGTGTGTGTATATGTATGTGTTATAGACATAACTATACTTATTGTTCACTTTCATTCTAAAAGTTTGAGGAACTGGTTCCTCATAGATTACTGTGTTATATATAGAATGTTGAAAGATACATATTCTTTATCTACCTATAACCAAGTGAGTCTGATTTTTACCAGTTAGATAATCATGGATTATGGAAAATGATAATATTTATTTGAGACACTCTGTCTTCATAGCTGTCTGTGTCTTATCCATTGTTGTCCATGACCTGCCCTTATTATGTAATTAGAGCAGAGTCTATTGTGATCTAGGCCCCTTTTGATCCTATGCTTTTTTTTTTCTGTCCAGAAGTCTCTTCATGAAAGCTGATTTGTCAGATACAAAAAAGTGAAATTAAATATGGTAATATTTGTAAAAGCGTGTAAGTACAGCATACATGTCAATGATTTTATGCAGATCAAAACTGGAACATTAAAAATACAAAAAAATGTGTTTCTCTGTTTAAGCCTTATAAGTTCAAGTTGGTGCTATGTTTCTAGTATTGAGTAATTTCAGATTTTGTTTATTCACATTGATGACCACAGTTAAATTTAATTCATTCCAAGGGAAAAATAAATGGTTATTTTTTTCTCTTCTTCCACTGATTTTCTTTACCTTCATTTATTTTTTTTTATTAAATTTAAGATAGATTAGTTTTAAAAACAGACAAAACCTCTAGATTCTGATGCCAATATTTTTCATTATCATAATTGCCACAGAGAGGACCTTATTTAATTTTTCATGTAATCTGAACACTGAAGTTGTTTTGTTATCCATAAATTGGAATAAAAATTCCATTCCTGCTTTCTTTTCACAAATAATATAAGATTTAGTCTTTTATAAGTCATGAAAACAATCTTTAAAATATGCAGGGCATTATACAAATGTAAGGTGATATTATTTATTGCTAATCTGTTTTTGTAATGCCTTTCTTGTGTTCAGGAGTTTTACTACATGTTATTATTTCATATTTTTCTCAATGGTTTTATTTCAATCAACAAAAGCATCATATTTAAATATAATGAAATTAATGGAAACATGATTTTGTTTGTTTAGTAGAATTTATCCATACTGTAGCTCTCTGTGCTTCTCCTCTGTGCCTGTTCTCTCTCTTTCTTCTACTTTATATCCTTTAGAGTTAACAAAAGAAGGATAGAAATAATAATAAGAGGCCATAGTCAAGTTTTCTGCTTTGGGCGGGGAGGGGGGGGGGCAGGGGGAGAGGAAACAGGAAGAAACAAATCTCCAAAAGTCTCCAGTCCTGTGTTTCAGTTTTGCTTAGAACAGCTGAGAAAATGCACAACCTTATTCTCTAAGGACAAAAGTTGATTTTCTGAGCTTCTGGCCTCCTCAGCAATGAAAGAGACCACAAAAGGGAGATGAAACTGGAGAGTCATCAGGTCCAGCTGCTTTGTCTTAATCAGTAGGACTTGGTTTTCCCATGTTGTTGAGTACAGGAACCATGAAGTGATCATCTTTACTGAATGCTTTAAGAGCAATTGGTCTGAACACAGAACGAGAAAATGGAGTTTAAACCCTGCAGAGCCATTTCTAAGAACACCTCCTTCCTAATGATGCCTTTTTCCATAGAGCTTCATACAGTTCAAAGAGTCAACTTCAAAAGTGGCTCCCACAGATAAATGGGCGGCTGTTATTACAAAGCCTGTTGAGAATTTGAAATGTCAAAGTGAAGTGGCTTTATAAAAGACACTTGTTTTTGCTTAGTTTCTAAAACATCTCTAAGAGAAAAGAAAAGTAACAACTTAAAGACAGAAACTTGACTGCCTTCTTTTTGCAAGCTAGGGGAATGACAGAATCTATCTCATGACAGATGGCTTTTTATTCAGGAAAATACTTTGCTAGGATTCTTTAAGTGTGATATGTGAATTCCTGTCCTTTTTCTCAAGGGGTCATATTTTCAAAGAAGAAACCAAAAAGGAGCTATATTGTTGCACCTAACATAATAAGAGTGAAATTAGGGAAGAGGATCCTGGAAAAGACAAAGGGAGGTCAGAATGAAGTTCAGGAAAATAGCCGGAGGCAGAGGCCTGGGAGAAGAAGTAAGTGGAGAGGGGCCGCCAGCGGCAGGTGGTGGGAGAACCCCTGGCTTCTTGTGGTCCTCTGCCTCTTTATTATTCACAGCAGCGTTAAGGGCAGTAGAGGGAATTCAGGGACAGATTTGGGGAAAGAAAGTGTGCCCTTCCTTTATCACCCCTCCATTGTCATGGAAAGGTAACCAAACTCTATGGGAGCAACAAGAACTAACCAACAGGCCCTACCGTGGGGAGTCTGGACCAAGAGGTTGACAGATGAGTGAGTGCTTACCTGTTTGTTCAGGAATGGCAGGCAAAGCATTCCATAGAGGACATAGTATATGCAAAGCCTCAGAGGTCTGAAGGTACCCAAGCAGCTTAGAAAAAAGTCAAATCATGACATCTCTTTCAATCATCCTAAGAAAGCTTTTTCTTTACTGTTGAAATATGGGGGACTAAAAAGGTAATTTAGGCGGGAGAAAGACATAATTAGATATGTGTCATAAAAGAGACCTCTAGTATGTAACCTCAAACCATTTATTTATTTATTTATTTATTAAACAAATATTCACTGAGCTCTTATGTGTCTGAACTATGCTGGGCACTGGGAATAGAATGATATACTAACCACTAGTTCTTGCTCTCATAGCACCAACATCTATTATAAAATTAGTCACAAAAATTAAAATTTAATCGTAAGTAGTGGAAAATGCTATGTAAGAAAGTTGAGAGGTGCTTTGAGAATTAGAAGGGAAACTAAATTTGGTTTGAAGGTTAGGTAGGATTTGGGTCAAGTAAAACCATCTAGCTGAAACTTGACAGTTGAGAAGTACTTGGCCAAGTTAACAGGGGTATAAGGGAAATGTAAAGTTTCAGGTAGCTAAAGGCTTAACAATCAATTAAGAAGCCATTATAATGGTCCAGGCAGGTTCTTAATTCCTTATCTACAAAAATTCAGGCGTTGTTCTGTGTTGGTCTCCAAAGCCACCTACAGTTCTGAATTTTTTCTAGAAGTAAGCATCTAGTTATGTTTGACATTGTTTTAGGTGCTGAATAGAAAGGAAATAAAAGACATTTAAAATAGGGATCACCAGCAGAGTGACTCTCCAACAAATTAGACATTTGGTGTAAATTCAGAGAGTGTAGCTCCTGGTATGTATTATTTTACAGAGCTTTAACAGAATTCTTATAGCACAATTATTTCTTGTTGAAATTACAGAACCATTTACCACCTCCCAGGGCCTGACTTCTGTTTAAGTTTCTTTTTTTGGATTACCTCCAATTTGGGTCTCTTCAGTCACCAAGGAAGGATGAAAGATAGATAGATAGATGATAGATAGACAGTAGATAGATAGATAGATAGATAGATAGATAGATAGATAGATAGATAGATGATAGATAGATAGATAGATAGATAGATAATTTGAAAAAATATGGTGTCTAATACAGAACTGAACATCTAGTAGAACTATTCTGTTCATCTTTTCGATGAAGGTAAATAACCATCTGAAGAACTGTCATGTAATTGGTGATACCACTGAGTTACAGAGGCAGTGTCTTGCACATAAAAGGACCTCAAAAAATATTTAGATAGATGAATGAATGTACAAATGAACTCTGCTTCAAAATGTTCAATTGAGAAACAGATGTCTGCCACAATTCCCTAGGGCTGTGGTCCCATCAGTGTGAATATGGTGCTTTCCCAAATATGATGGACAGAAGGTAGGATATGTTCATTCTTTCCTCACCCACTGAAATGATTCTTCTTCTCTTCACTCAGTTTTTTTCTCCCTACTCTTAATAAACTCCCAAAAGCTTCCTTTTGTTTTCAGGTCTTTTATATTCAGAAGTGGGAGAAAGATGAGCAAAAAAGGTTTTTTAAAAAAGGTGCTCATGTTAGGGTTGAAGAATGAATGTATTTAAAAATTTTTTTTTGTTTATAGGCCACCCCTCAGTAATTCTTATAATTTTGCATAGATTGAATCACATCTTAAATTCTTTTTTTTATTATGTGTACCATTTTAAATAATCTTTGCTCATTTATTGATTTACTAACTTTAGCACCTCCAGGATGAGTTCATTTGTCTATTTTCCCATCTTTTTTTTTTTTTTGGAAGAGCAAAGTACTGAAGCAGCTGCAATGGGCAAGGGAAGAGGATAGGAAGAGGGAGGAATCTTAAGCAGCATTTCTTTAATGTATGAACCCTTTATGCAGTGTCCAGGGAAAGCAAGTAAACAAGATGAGCTATTGTGGAATTCTGTCTGGCACTGCTGAGCTGTTTGAATAATTAGGACACAGCTTTAAAAGGGCTCAGGTAGGGACTGCTTTATTCCTCAAGTAAGGACAAATTCTAATTGCATGAATGTAGACATGGAATCTGAGACAGCAGGTCTTAACTAATGGGTGGGAGTTATAGGAAGGCATATTTAAGCTCAATGCATTTAAATTTTTTCTATCAGACAGAAATAACTCATGAAGGGGTAGGTACCCTATCAAAATGTTAACAGTATTGACAAAATGGATCTCATCCTGGGTAGGTAGTTAGGCTAAATGACATCAAGGGTCCTCTCCTTCACTAAAATGCCTTTAATTTAGACACTCACTAATTGTATGTTGAAATGGTACAACTTCTGTGTAAACCCATAATGGAACCCTTCTCTGACTCCACATTTCCAAAGCCCAGCAGAGCAAGCTGGCTGGTTTTGAAGCTGGTTTCTCAATAATTCTGATGGGAAGAATGTACATTGTAAGGCTCCCATTTTTTTCCCCACATACCAAAGGGACTACCTATAACTACCATGAAACTCAGTGTCAAGATTTATCTTAAATTTCAAAAAAGAAAAAGACAAAGATTTGTGCAATTCCAGTTCAGTTTAAGTGAACTTGGTTACAGGGTGATTTAAAGTGTTTGGAAAAGTCTTCCCTCATATCCTAGGGAGGCAGAAAGTCTGACAGTGACTTCAAATTGAACACCTACTGGTCTCCAATACTTTCAGCATGTCATATAAGGGCTAAAATGCAAGATTAGACTGAGAACAGTACAATCTGATCCTATTAACTAAAGTTAATTGATCGCTTACTATGTGCCTTGCACTGTCCCATGTAACTCTCACCTTGACCCACTAGTCAAGGTACTTTTGTTATATGCTTACAGATGAATAAACAGGAGACAGGAAGAGGGAAAGAGAGAGAAGTTCATTAAACATTTCCCAGTGAGTATACAGTAGTGCACCTAATCAAACTTCAGTTTTCAGCCACTATGCTATGCTTAAGAGACACAAAAGAAGGACATTTAACTATGGATGGAATAGACAGAAGTAAAGGCATCCACCAGAGCCAGCTAGAATAAACTTTGGAAGGTTTATGAAGGAGGTACACTCATCCATTTCAGAGTATATGTGGCTTCCAAACTGGCCAGAGTAAGTGTGAAAAGAAAGAATGAAAGTAACTGTTTCTGCTCACCAACAGGACTGGCCTCTCCCAGGGGTGAGTTTGCCCATGAGGCAGTGGACAGGTCTGAGCACTTTGAGCTCCTCCAGTCTGGAAGAGATCTGAGTCATTGGCACCTGAGAAACATGGCCCAGCTGGCGAGCATTGCAGGGGTGTCCCCAGGGCTTGTTTTGTTGTCATTTGGCCCTCCTGACAGGTCTGTTGTTTATACCAGAAGCATAAACAGAAAATCAAATTTCTATTTAAACTATAATCATGCTTTAAAGCAACAAATATTGCAAGTATTCTAAGAATGCATGTACTCATCTTTTGGAAGCCATGATTAAAATAAATTTTAATTTTATCCCTCTCTTCTAAGGCCTTTTTAGACAATTTAGCTAATTACATTCCTCAACGACAATTTCTTAAAGTGGACTCTATATGCCATCTGTTAGAATCTTCCAGGATGCTTCTTCAAAATGCAGCTTCTAAGATCCTATTCCGAATCTACCACATTGATTAGGATGGGCTAGGTTAACCTCAAATCTCAGTGATTTGACAAAACTAAATTTAGTTCCCCCTCACATAAAGTTTGCTGCAGATGTAATGGTTCTCCATTATATTTCTTTGAAGTAGTGACCCAGGATCCAGTTTGCTGAAATTTTCTGGTTCCATTGTCTCAGTGAGGGAACATGGAGAGTTTACACCACTCTATTACATTTCAGTCTGGTAGCCCATAGTTATAACTAGTGCAAAAATCCACCCTCCTGCCAATGTTCTGGGAAATGCAAGGAAACAGAAGGACTTGGAGTGGGCAATATATATCTGACACTTCCTATCCTTTGCTTCCTTTTTTCACAGAGAATATATTCAATTCTTCCATAAGAAAGACAACCAAAGTTCCATCCAGTAGATGCATCCTCAAGCTCAAAATCTAGGATTTCTGGGTAATGGCCAGGAGTCACTTCTGACCCAGATGTGGCTCCTTTTGGACTAGAGAACTATGAAGCTGCCACTCCCCACAAACACTCCCAATATAGAATGATGGAACAGGGACAGGTTAATTGCAATTGGCACTCACATTTGGAAAAGGAAAGAGAGACACACCAATGTGACTGATTTGTTGCAAGTGTACAATGGCGGACTCCCCAGACAATGGCAGTGGTGGCTCCTTACCTTCATATGGAATAGGTTCCTTGTTTAAATCCTCATTCTGTTCTCTGGGAGGAAAGGGAAAGTCTGTTATTCTCTGGAGCTCCTCTACCCTCTAGGAAGTTCTTAATCTTCCCCAATTTTTCTTTGCTACATCAAAAATAGATATGGTGGCATATGCCCTCCATAAAGGCTTTCTAACCAAGGGGATTTGAGAACTAGCAGTCGTTTTAAGTCTCATTTTCAGACAAATGCAACTTTCTCAAAGATGCAGTAGACTTCCAATATATTTGCTTGCAGTTAGTCCCATGTGCCAGGAACCACAGCCATACAGCTTGTTGGAACATGGCTTTCAAAATGGCCTTATTTCATTGTTGGTTCCTTTCCACTGAATGGTCACACACCAAATCTGATCTTTGCCTGAGTCATCTGGGTCATCCCTGTTTCTGGTCATTTGTTATTCACAGCGTTATATCATGTTTCTCACAGTTCGTGGTCCAGTTGCAGTGGGTTTTCCAATCTTTTAAGGCATCATGTTTCTGGACTCTATTGCTTTTTATTTCTGCCAATTCTTTCTAGAGTGTATCTCTTTTCTTTCTCTTTTTAGAGGACTTTTCTGTTTGCAGCCAGTGGTGGCCAATGCACAGTAATGATGCTGTGTTCTCTAGGACTCTTCCCCTAGAGCTGCCAGCCCAAAACTTACATGGTCACCCTCCCAAGTTATCACAGAGGAGAGTTTTAACAAACACTTTTTCCATTAAATAACATAATTTTTATATTTCCAATCTCCATTATCAGTTTCCTTATTGCCTGTCACCTGACTGCTGTGCCAGTGCTGTATGCTTTAGGGTTTTCTTACAGCAGCACTCCACTTTGGGTGTTAAATTCTATATTTGCCATAAGTTAGTTTCTGTTGCAGAAACAAGCCCACCTCCAAATATCTGTTGCTTAACATATAACAGTTTATTTTTTACTCAGCGTCTACCATGGGTATAGTAATTCTCTGTGACATCTGCCTTCTAAACAAAATTCAGAGACCCAAGCTGTTTCCATCTTCTAGATATGCAGATGGAACACATGCTTTGCAAGGTCACTCAGCAAGGTAAAAGGGAGCTAAGATGGTCACGGACCAACTCTGAAATGACAAAGTAGCAATGCATGTCATTTCTGCTCACAACCCTTGGCCTTGACAAACAACACTTGCCTCCTTGGTGAACAGTAAATGTCTCTGGCACACTTGCTTAACCCAACTGTGATGGTGGGGCCTGGAGTCTGCATTTTAACATGTATCTAGTGTTCGAGAACATGTATTCTAAGAATGGTGGTATTCCTATGTTACCCATAATAAAACGGAAGCTTAGAGATGCTGCAGTTTACCCAAGGTCACACAAATTTAGTGGCAAAGCTGCTTGTGCCTCCTAGTTCAGGTCTACTTAAAACCACTGAAGTATAAAAGCCCCATAATAGTGCAAGTCATGATCTTTATGTAAGGGGATAGACTGAAAAATCATGTTTTTTTTTTCTTTTTTTCCTGGATCTCTAAGAGTTGAAAGAAACAATGTAGGGAAACAATTTAAAGCAGTGTGTTAGCAAAATCTAATAAGTGAAAAGGATAGAAGTAGGGGAGGGAGGAAAAACAGTTTTCCCAGGGAAGAGGAAGCAACTTGGTCAAGCTTAAGTTTGCTAATGGTTCACACCCATAAGCTTAAAGCAAGTGAAAAACACTAATTAGATCCCTCCAGTCCTAAGCTGGACCAAATGACAGGGTTGGAAAGATGTGTGATGTACCTGGTCACCACTTGGTAGTTAACGATGACTTGGGATGGTACTTTGCACTTCTGCGATGCCGGTTTTACCTGTGAGTGCACCCTCAGACAGAACCTGCTTTTGTACATCTGTAATAAGTGTTCATGTTTTCTGAAAGCAAAAATATTATTCCAGCAAGGTGGAGGGATAAGCTTTAGAACTGAGGGAATTCACTTTGGAATTCTCAAATTTTATCCTTGAATCATATGAGTGAAGAAAAAATAAATGTGGGGTGAGGAAGATGGAAATTCTTCTTTGCGAAGAAGACAGAAATAACTTGAGCTAATTATATTAACCTAAAAAAGTAAGTGAAAATTAGTGAGAAATAAAAAGAATTTTAACTCTGAAAATAGCCTCTCTTCTGTGCTATTGAAACCCTATGCTCGTTGGTAGAATAAGCTCAGGTCAGGAGCTAACCTGCCAAAATGAAACTCTAGAAATAAGGAATGATTCGGACATCCTGAGTCCAGCTAAATGTCTTACAGTATTTCACCAAACTTTTAGGTTCAGTAAAATATGATTCACATTTTGCCTCAAGCCTTCACTTTTGGAAAAGCATGTGTATTTCTTAACAAATTCAATTTGAATGTTTCTTATTTTCTTGCCCTTTAACTCATTAAAGTGTTATTTTGTAGGAGTCATTTGTTGGGAAGCAATCTGATCCTTTTGGAAAATCTTTGAAAGCCTTTGTTGTTGGGATAAGAAGCAAAGTTTTGCCTGTTCTTGAGTGTATACATTTGGAGTGGACTGGAAAATTGTAGAAATTATCTGAATCAAGAGTTCTCAGAGTGTGGTCCCTGGACCAGAATCATCATTATCACCTGAGCACAGGGCTCTTGCTCTTAGAAGGGTCTCATACTTGGTTTACTGCTATCACCATCTTGAAATTCTTAATACCCTTATAATTAAAGTCCAGTGGAGCAATAGGACAGTGGAGCATTAGTGTGCAAAGAAGAGAAACCAGTTCTTGCTGTCCCATTCACAATGCTCCACAAGCATAGGATTCCATTGGACCCACAGGTGTGAGAGTTCAGTGAGATTCAAAGCTAAATACATTATGTCCATGACTGAATAAACTAGGGGAAGAGAGAGAGATGGAGGGAACACGGACCTCCCAGAGATGTCACCCTTTCCAATTGAACCAGAACTTTCTTTGAACCCAGAAAAAAGACAATGGCATTCTAAGATACACGGACCACCAAGGAACGCATCCTATCCTTTCTTACTTGTGAATATGGTGACCGCTTGCACTCAAAGAAGGAAAGGAAAAGATAGAGCAACCCTTAGTTCCTTATCCTTTCAGTGCTTCCCTAATCATCAGTAATTCAAAAGCAGAAATATTTGATAGAATGTATGCATATTAGGAAGTGACTCAAACAACAACTGAGTTTAGTACAGCAATTCCATTCTTCTGGTAGGAACAGAATATGTACACACACACATACATACATACACACGCATGCATACATACACATGCATACATACACACACATACACACATGCACACACATGCATACACACATACACACATACACATGCTACATGCATACATGTGATCTACACAGGACAAATTGTGTAATTTTGGTCATTCCACAGATGAGTTAAATGCTCTTTAAGACTGGCATGGTGCAACTTACAGATAATGAATGGTAAAAGTCATGCTGATAATGTACCACTTTAATTTTTCTTTACTTAGAACATTAAACAGCAAATCAAAACATCATGGCTAGTTGAGAGGGACTATGAAGAAAGGAAACAATTTTAGCTTTTAGAACCTTAATTTAAGGAAACATTTTTTCTGCTTTTTGAATAAGGGGCCCTATATTTTCAATTTGTTCTGGGTCCTACAAATTTTGTAGCCTTTCCTGGGAATTTGCCAGAAATGCAAATTCTCACACCAAACCAATAAAATCAGAAACTTGCTGGGAGGGATTTGCGGGGAGGACAGCAACACATGTTTTAGCAAGCCCTCCAGGTGATTCTGAGCCATGTTCAAGTTTGAGAACCACTAGTTTGAATCATTTAAGCCAGAAAACTCCATGGCTATATTTATCCCAAAAGTTTCAGATCTGCTTGGTTGCTTTATTTCATCTACTTCAAGAGGCAGTGGGAAGCACCAGCACCTTCATAACTAGCCTCTAAATGTCTGTCACATCATGCGGTGAGCCTCTGCTGTGGGGCCAGAAACATCTGTCTTCAAATTAAGGCAGCCATGCTACTTTGGGCAGGATCCTCAACCTCTCTGATCTTTAGTTTCTCAGCTATAAAATGGGGTGGTTAGAAGAATTTAATAAACTAATATATATATAAAGTGTTTAGCACAATGGCTGGTACATGGTAAGAACCCAGGGAAAGGCATTAATCTAAATTATTATTAAAAATTACTATCTGTGTTCCTTATTGCCAGTGCTATTAACTTCATCCTAGACGAATCTGAAACATTACCTTTGCTTAACTCTCTCTGGATTGGCTCATCTGCTTCAGGTTGAAATATAATTCACAAAGAAACACAGGAAAGAGTAAAACCTTTGTTTTTACTAGTAGGAGAGAATGAGAAACAGAATAGGCTGTTTCTTATTCTTGATTAGGAATTTTCTTGTCTAAAAAGTTCTGCCTGTTTAAATCATTTTTTCTTATAATTTTAAATCACAAGAAAGTACCTGTTCCTCCCAACTGAATCTTGTGTAGAGAAAGGTTTCATTACAGCGAAGAGCTGAGCTTTGGAGCTCTGTGTCCTGACTCTGCCACTTGTGGGCTGGGCCATCATGGACCACTTGCAGATGGGCTCTGGGTCTGTTTAGTCAGCAAAAAATGCCCCAATTTTGTAGTGCTGTGGGGAGGATTAGATGAAAGAGTGTGTGTAAAGTGAACAGCTCAGGGTCTGACTCTTGGGGCTCCACATGTGTGTGTGGTCATGGTGACCGATTATGAACCAGCATTCAGACCAACTCTAACTCAGCATTTGACCATCATATTTATTGGCAAATAACTTCCCTGACCCACTTTCCTCACTGTGCAACTGGCATGGTAATTCATGGTAATCTATGAAAAGTGGCCAAGTCTTTTTTCAACAAAATTATGTCTCTGACATTTTTTTTTAAATCAGGTATAGAATTAATTGGCTTAAAGCAAATGGAGATCATTTGAAAATTTTGTTGGAACCCAGCTGCCTGGCACTCCAAACTTTTTGTTTTCAAATAATTTTCATACAGGAAAATTAGAATTTGTCCCATGATACCACATTGAACAACCTTAAAAGTATGTGAGCATTAAAATGTTCTATTTTAGAACAACTTTGATTTCTCAACCATTTCAATATCTGAGGCTCAGTAAACTATAGAAAATAGATTATTTTTACTTGTTATTTTTATGCAAACATGTCTCAAGAACCTACTGTACACCAGGCACTTTACAGGACACTGAGTGTACACAAGACTAAGACACATGCTCTGCCTTCACAAGGAGATAAAGGAACACTTAGCCATGTATCAAAGCAGGTCCATTTACAGGACACTGAGTGTACACAAGACTAAGACACATGCTCTGCCTTCACAAGGAGATAAAGGAACACTTAGCCATGTATCAAAGCAGGTCCAAAACAGAAGTGGTACGAAAGGGGAGAAGTTCCACCAAAGTCATTAACAGATCATTATGGGAACCTCGTATTTTCAGCCAGAGGCACTTTCTCTATACTCTTTATTCCATAAAACTAATAATGGTAGTTTGCAGTGGTAATCAACAAGTATTGATTGCCTAATATGTGCTGGACTCTGTGCTAACTGCTTCGCTACACTATGATATTGAATCCTCACAAGATCTTTAGAGGTGAGTGCTCTTATGTCCCCTTAATATGTCCAAGATCACATAGCTACTGAGCACTGAAACCCTGACTTGACCTGGTCGACTTTATTCCAAAGCCCATACTGTTTCCACCACACTATACTGGCAATGTTTTCTCTGACGTATGCATCAGAGGTTGAATCATTTTCTATGTGAGAAACTGCAAAGCAGCTCCAGAGTTTTGAGGCTTGGGAACAAACACTTCCAGTCGATTTTACCAATGGGAAGGCATTAGCAAATAGCTGACTATTTATATGTTTCTAGGTGCTCCATCTGAAGAAATAAATAAGGCAGTGCTAAGATGTGCACAATACATTTATACATACAACCACATAAAAATACCAAAGGAGGTGAAGAGATATGGAGGGTTACAGGTGGGCTATTTCAGACAATTTCAGGGCTTACCCTCCAATGTTGCTTCTGGATCTATTACAAGGCACTAGGATTATTAAAAAGAAAGAAATCTTTACCTTATTATGCCTGGAAGTATAAATATGTTGCTCACTCATTACTGGTGACTGGTTTCCTTAGAATGAATAGCCATCCAAGACAAGTAGAGGTTAGCAGGGCACTGGAGATCAAGGCAAAAGAAAGGCATCTGGAAAAGGAGGCCCACAAGCTGGAACTGCAAAAGTAGAAAAGGAGAAGGAAGCTGAGTAGGTTACTTTCGTAACCCAGCTATCTGGAATCAGACTGAAGGTTGGCTCCTCATTGTTTGTTCTCCAAATTAAGCCAGTATTGGAATGCAGAGGAAAGGATGAAGATTGTTTCTCTCTGTGGAACACATCTCATCTCATGCCTTTCACTTGCAGTTTTTATGTCTGTCCCAACATGCCACTCAAGAATCGCCCTTACCCATATGGCAGAGGGATCATGACACAATGACAACTTCTCTGATTAAAATTGCTTGCCAGTGAATCAACTGAGTATCCATAAGAGAAGAACATTTATTCTTTTTTTAATATTATCTCTAGAAAGTTTTATTACCAAGAATCTGAACAAGCAATACTAAGTGAAAATAATAATCAAATCCAAAGCAAACCTATTTGTCATAGTAACATATCTGATCCCAGAACCCAGTCAAGAAGAAAAATAATTCATAGGAAAGGTGGCCACAAGGCTCTGAGATCTTAAGAACTTGAGTTTTATATTAGAAGCATGTTTACTTTGTCCATTCAAATTTATACTTAGTGGAAATTGATTAATGATATAATTTTCTCTTTGAGGATATTTTAGAAGGGAACAAATATTTATTATGAGATTCATATATATCTGCTCTGTTTCTGTGCTAAACCTAGTTCACCACCATCTCCTGTCTCCCACCACCCCTCTCCTCCCTAAAATGCCACCCGCTGTTTCTCTTTAGGGCTGGCTCGGTCTTACCTGTTAGGTCTCAGATCAGTGCCACTTTCTCAGGGACACCTTTGCTAACCAGCACACTCACCACTTACTATCTCATTTTACTTATTTCCCGATTGCTTTTATAGCAATCTTTCTCACCTGGCTCATTTGCTGGAGGATCATGTTTGCCTCATTCACTAATGTGTCCGGCACTTAGCTTATAATTGCTCATGAGTTGGCTTTTTGCACATAAATCAGGACTGTAGCTTATGCACAAGCACAATTTATAGGATCTTCAAGAGGTACATGCATAACATAAGCACCTCTGATATAAACAGAACAATACATGGACATACACGTGTGTATGTGTATGTACTTATATAAGTATACCTATATATGCACACAAATATGCATACACACTATATTTTATGTGTGTGTATGTGTGTGTGTGTGTGTATAAAATTATATCACAGTGGAAAACTGAATATGCTCAAAATTTATTGCCAAGAAATACAATTACTTCATTTATTTATTGTTCCCTTTACATATCTGTTTTCTCATCTAGTTATTCAAATGAAACTTTTTTAAAACTTTCACAGCTAATATCAATAGTGTGTTTATCAGAGTACAATTGAAGTCTACTCAATCTGCGATGATCTACTTTCATTTAATAACAGATCCATGATCTATAATATCTTCATTTATTTGAAGCCACTTTGAATGACATTAAACAAAGTCACATTTAAAGCATGGTACCCACGCCACTGCCAGCACACAAGATTTTTAGGTGGTATGCTTCATGGATAATCCGAGACAAGAAGGGGAATCACTCGGCTCTATCAGTGTGGAACCAGTCTTGGTTTGCAGAGGTCAAAATTTCATTGTAGCGTTTATTTATATCGTTACATTCTATTTATGCCAATGGATATTAGTTTTTCATTTATGACAGTAAAATTTCATTTCATTTCTGGGTAAATAAACTTAAAGAAAAATATGTCAATTTAAAAATATCACATAAATAATTGTACAAGTGGTAAGCAGAGTGGGAAAAAATCATGCAAGTCATATGCCAATACTGATGGAAGAAGCTATTGGAGGCCACAGAGGTCAGGGAGTCAGAGTTCACCACTTAATAATTGAGTAAACTTGAGTGAGTTACTTAACCTCACTTAAAAATAGCAGCAATAACCTCAGAGATTTTGTTTGTTCAAGTGGAAAATACATCAAGTGGAACATAGCAGATCCTAAAGAAATGATCTCTGCAATGATAATTGCTATTATCATTACTATCATAATAAAATGATGTCTGTGAAGCACCTAACACTGAACCTAGTATGTAGTACATGCTCAGCAAATATGTATTAGCACTTTCTCATCAAGTCAGCTTCTTTCACAGTTGACCTATAAAGAGGTGTATGATTTGTGACTCAATTTTAGCTGAAACCAATCTAGAATATGAATGTTGTGTGGCCTATTTCAAGATGTGAGCTTAAAGACCATGCTGTGTATAATTGGTATGGCATACAGAATTCTATATAAAAAATAGCAAACAACCTCTCTCCATCAGCAATGCCTAGAAGAAGTGGACACCACAAAAACAAAGTTCTGTGGACAGAAAGCAGCCTTCTTTTTCTACTTGAGAAAATGGGTTAACTATTAACAATCTGTCAGTTTGGGATTGTAAACTTAAAGGTTAAAACTGTACCTTAAAAGATTTTTTTTTAAGTCCCTTCCTAGAAAGAATTATATATCAAGAAATTCAACCACAAATACAACATAAACTGAGCAAGCTTCTCAGGCAGAAAAATTAAAGTGGGCAGCCCAAGAGGACGAGGAAACAGACACAGGGTCTTACCTTGTCTAGGAGTGTGGGAAAATTGTTGTGTTTACATGATCCCATCTCTATAGTCCTCTGAAGATGGCAGGAGGAGATAAACAGAATTAGAAACTGTCTGAGTTAAAGAAACACTGGTGAATCCAGGAAATGGGAACTTAGCAAAATAGATTATTCCTAGAGAGAACAAAGTGGAAAACAGAAACTAAAGAGTGGGCGACACTTGGCTACAAATCTTGCTCTGAGACTGTGTACTTTTAAAATGTTTTATTGTGGAAATTTTCAAGTATACACAGAAAAGTTAGAGTAAGTTAATAGTCTTCATATACCCACCACCCTTCAACAATGATCAACATTCTGCCAGCCTTGTTTCATCTGGTCTCCTGTGATGTGGGCGGAGGTGGGGCCTGGGGAAGGAGGCTAGAGCATTTAAGGTAAATCTTAGACATTGTGTCAACCCTAATGACATGAAATGCTTCAGTATACACTTTCAAACGATAAGGAATATTTTATACAGTTACTCGATCATTATCATTCTACAAAATTCACAGATTCCTTAATACCATCTATTATCTAATTTCCCAAGTTCCCTTATTCAAAGATGGTTCTGTAAAAGGTTGGTCTAAGTCAGGATTAAAACATGGTTCACAAAATGCATTTGGTAGTTTTGTCCCCTAAGTCTCTTCTATAACAGTCGCCTGTCACCTCTTCTTTACCGTTGAGTTGGGGAAATTGCCATCTGTCTTGTGGAGAGTTGCATATCCTATTTTGTCTGATTGCTTTATTATGGTATCATTTAACTTGTTTTTCTGTCATTCATATATTTTATAAATAATACTTAGATCTAGAGGCTTGATTAGATTCTAGTTCATGTTTTTTTTAGGAAAGAATATGTTATAGATGCATTGCATACTTTCTACTGTACCATATCCTGAGGCATATAATGTGTGTTTGCCCCACTTTTAGAGGTTGAGTGGTCAGTTTATATGCTTTTAACCTGATCCCTCCTTTACAAAATTTGCCTATTAACTTTTAACATAATTGTAGCATTGCTTAATTCATCATTTTGTTAAGGTTGCAAAATGATGATCTTACTCAGTCTGTCATTCCTTATAAGTTGGAAATCTTCTACAAAAAAAATCTTCCCTCATCAATCATTTGGTTACGATGAAACACACTCTGTACAAGAAAAGCAATACAAATTCTTTTCTTTTTTTTGCAGGCGAGGCAACCCTTGATTGATCTCACAGATTTCAAGGAACTTGCCAGCTTACAATCCCTTATTTATTTTTATTTTTACTTTTATTTATTTATTTATTTTTTACACCTACAGTACCCGGTCTTCCTAGGTGGTTCCCATCCAAGTACTAACCAGGCCTGTGCCTGCTTAGCTTCCGAGATCAGAAGGGATCAAGCTTGTCCAGGGTGGCATGGCTATAGACAAAAAAAAGCAATATAAATTTTTTATTCTTTTCCTTTGTCAGTTTTTAGAACAATAAATTGGTGACCTTAAAAGAATATTTTGTTTAATATTATTGTATATCTGATGAATTTCAATCCATTGTATTCACCATCTTTTTTTGATATTCAAATTACCTTGTGGTAGCACCATAGATACATCTTATGCTTGGCTTGTGTCTTTTGACATTATCCCCATTAGTCTTTGATGGTTTCCTTGCTCTCTGGCCCAACAAGATATCCCAGACTCAGCTCATTTGTTTTCTGCTTCAGACCTAGAATCAGCCTTTTCTAAAAACTCTGGTTCGCTTTAGAGAGACATAGTATTTAGAAACCACAATCTGGGTACTTCAATTGCTCATTGCTCCTAGAGTACCATTGCTTCCAAGCCTTTCGAAAGACAAAGCTAGGACAAAACATTATTTCAGAGGAAAGAATGATGAATTCCTACTGATATTTCCAAATAATACTTAAGAGAAAAAATTGTTTTGTTTTACTTTTTTTATTTTATACTTGTATGTATTTTTTGCTGGAAATTTAGGTTAACATTAATATAATTACCCATTTTATTTTACGATATAGCTATATAGCTAACAACTTCCAAATAAGAATAAAATATTACCGCTGACAATAAGACTCCTAAATACAAAAATATTATTTTCTTCTAGAGAAGAGGCAACATTAGTAACATACATGGATTAATTTTAAAAGCTATATATAGCAGACTTAATCTGCCATGTCACGTTAATATGAAGTGTATCAGTCTTGAGGTTTGGGTACTTGGTGTACTGGTGTTTAGAAGACTTTAGAATTAGAATTAAATGACCAATCTAATCTATCCTAACTGCTTGGGACTCACTCCACTGCCATCTGTCCTCACCTGGTAACACAGCAACATACTCTGCAAACATAGGACCAAGGCTTTTATTCACCAATATATTATGCAGCACCTAGCACAATGCTTTTAGTATGCATGCATACATGAATCAGCCGATCATCCTGCATTTTTTAGGGGAAGTCACTGAATGATAAAGTTTCTCTTCAGAGCTGCTGAAACAGTCATAAGTGACAACACAGTGGCCACCCATTTCTTCAATGCTCTACCAGTTTTCCAGGAAAAACACTAGTATTATTTATAAAAAAAAAATAAAAATAAATTTTAAAAAAGATCTAGAGAGGCTCTGAGAAGCCTAATTCAGCCCCGTGATATATCAAATAGGAAACTGAGTTAGCCAGAGACTCAGTAGTTTATCCCAAATCACTCCGCTAACTCCTGGCAGAGCCAGAATTAGGACCCAGAGCCCTTCTTTCCCGGTCTGGGATGCTTTCTGCTTGGTTTCACCGTAGCCTGCTTTCTCAGCCATTCCTAGCATCCTCTCTGGACTAGCACTCATAAGCAAAGCAGAAGAAAGTTAAACAGTTTAATCTCTTTAAGAGAATTTGGATACATTCTCTCTCATTAGACCCATGTTATTAAAAATTCAATCTGACTCGTGATTGTCTTGCTCTAACTGAAGACATTAAGGTTGATCTAACAAGTTGGCACACATATGATTTTGTTCATCACTTGAATTTGTATTAGAATACAAAATCCAATATTGCTAGAAACAGTAATAAATTATTACATGGTCTAGCCCAGAAAAAAATTCAATGAATTAAAAAAACACTTGACCAACATCTACAGATTTCATATTTTATTGAGTCCCTAATTTTATACTTTAGATAAAAATTGAAGTTTACGTATTCATTTTTGTTCTTGATTACCAATTGTCATTTGACTTTACAGCATTAGAGGACTGGCTGTTCTCCCTCTTTATTCATTAGGTCCAAGTTGAAACATCTGATCGTTATTAAGAGGCCTTATAGGCATAATGGATCCATTGCAGTTCCATGTCCAGAAAAAACTCAAAAACCCTCTTAAATCATAAGGTTGTGAACAATGTGGTGACTGACTTTTGGTGCTACACTTACTTTGCATTTGAATTTTTTAATTGCTTTCCTATGACTTTCCAGAAAAAGAATAACAAAATTTCAAGCCACTTTTTAAGCAAGATTACAGAGTAATTGTATGTGAATTAGGTGTTATTATCGTTTGAATAGTAATGAAAGTGGCCACAGTGTTAAAAAAAAGGGAGGGGTAGGAGAACTATTCTTTAAAAATCTAAATCCATTGGTACTACATCATATCCTGAGTTTGTTTTCATTTCAACTCCCTATAAAGTCTCAACATTTTAATCATTTCTAGATAATCTACTGTAATGGAAATGTTATCACCTTCAACATATCATTCCAACCCTGCCTTTATTACAATTAAGTCTTTCCCTATTTTTAATTATAATTTTTTTTTAAATTAAAGTATATACATATATAAGAGGATTTTCATCTACAGCCATGCTATCCTGAACAATCCTGATCCCATCTGATCCCTGAAGCTAAGCAGAGTTAAGCCTGTTTAGTACTTGGGTGGGAGACCACGTAGGAAAACCAGGTGCTGTAGGCATAAAAAATAAAAAATAAAGGATTGTAACCTAGCAAAGTCCTTGCAGTCTGTGAGGTCAACCAAGGATTGACTCATTTGAATTTTTTTTAATTTTTTTTTTTTTTAAAAAAGATTGTCAGTGATATTGCCTAGAGAATAACCATGTCTCTCTGGAAGAAAAAACTATTTCAAAATTTATCCAGTTGTGGGGTTTTGAAACTAATGCTTTTGTGAAGGGAATTCTTCAGTCTTGAAAAACATGTTCACCATTTAAATATAATTTATGGAGTTTTTGCTCATATAAGTGAGGGTTTAGGTGGCAAATTTAACATTTTTAGCCAGTCAGCCTTTATTCAGTACAATACTGTTATGTGTGTAATCCTTGTTTAGTACAGTGCAGCTAAAATTCTTCTTTTTATAAGGAATCCATTAAGTATGCATGGTAAAAATTTTTTAAGTCAAATAATATATAAAGATATAAAAGATAAAAGGCTTTCTTCCATAACTCCCAAATCTTCAGTCTCATTTATCAGAAATAATATATGTTTTTACACTTTGTGCACATACAAGTATACTTCTTGTTTCTTAATTTTTGACAACTAGGATAATACTAATTTATTTTTGTTTTTTAAACTTAATGTACCTTGAACATCTTTCTCTGTTAATATATCTAAAGTGATGAGCATATTTATTAATTATTCTATTGATGGATATTTAGGTTTTTTCCCGTTTGGGCTGGAATGTTGAAGTGAAATCTGAGTATTAGATAAATAGAGATATGAATTACACTTTGCATAAGTGAGTATAATGATAGAATACATTCCTAGAAGTATAATTGCTGGGTCAAGGAATGTATGTATTGAAAATTTGGCATATATTTCCAGAGTACTTAGACATACCAGCAGGTTCTAAGACAGCCTATTTCTCCACACTCTTGACCACATTGTACATTATTATACATTTTTATCTTTGACAGTCTGATAGGTGAAAAATGGTATCTTATTCTTTTATCTTCCCTTTGAGTAAATTGAGCATCTTTTCACATTTGTAATCCATCCATTCTTTTATATAGTTCGCATCTTTCTTCATTTCCATTTTTCTTTGCATTATTGGTCTTTATCTTCTTGATTTTTGAGTTCTTTTAATAATACAAAAATTAACTACTTTTTATGATGTGTGTTGAAAATATTTTCCCTAGTTTTTTCTAGTTTCTGCCATATAAAAAGTTTTTAATTTTTATGTATTTTAAATTATTATTTATTTCCTGTCTGGCTTTGGGGTTTAGTATCTTACTTAGGAAGGACTTCAGCATTCTAGGATTTTCTTCTGATACTTTATTAGTGTCATTATTTAAATACATATGTTTGAATCTTTGAGCTGTCTAAAGGAAGGAGTAATATAGCCTTATTATTTTTCCAAAATTTTAGTCAGCTGTTTCAAAACCATTTCTTTGAATAATGTATTTTCCTCTAGGTTGAAAAGGCTTCCTTTATCATATATTGAATATCTGTATAGGTCTATTGGGTTCTTTAAGCTTATTTCTAGACTCTTTGCCATTTATCATTTTTTCCTGCCAGAACAAAACCGTTTAACTACTGTTGTTTTAAATATAATTTCTATATGCTGTAGTCATCATTGGAACTCTTTATTTTTCAGAATTTTCAGAGTTCAGCCTTTTAAATATTACCTTTATTTAGTGTATTTTTTCATATGGACTTTCAAATCAGCTTGTCAAGTTCTAAGAAAAGAAAGAGGAACCTTATTGTGAGTAAAATCACTTTTAACTGATTGATCAATTGAGGGAGAATTAATATCTCTACAATATTAAATATTTCTACCCAAGCTGATGTCAAGATTTCTATTTACTCAAGATTTCTTTTTAAGAGTGGTGTTTTAAGATTTTCTTTGTATATCTTACAAATTTTTTTGCTAAACTTATTTCAGATTATTTTTATAAATGGAATATGTCTGATTCTTAGATTTATAGGACTATAAATGACTTTTCTGGTGGTAAGTTATATCAAGTACTTATTAACAATTTTTATTGAATACTGAAGTCTATCAAATGGATCTTTGGCATCTGTAAAAAAGTAATTAAATAGCTTTTCTCCTTTGACCTATTACTATGATTAATTATATTAAGAGTTATTATTATTGAACCATCTGTGCATTACTTGAATAGATCCTACTCTATTGGGATATGTTATGACGTTCATACCCTGCTTGTTCCATTTCCTAGTGTTTTAGTGGAGAGAGATCTCAGGTTTTCAGAATAAGCAAGAATCATATCTGTTTTACTCATTGCTTCATGTCCAGCACATAATACCTGGTCTTGTATTTGAAGCAGAGAAAATTCTGAATAAGTATTTGTGACCATAAGGGTGGTTCCATCACTCATTTGATTTGGTTCTCTCTTAATTCTGCTCATCTGTTCTAGAAAGAGAATCTATGACTAAGAACAGCATACAGGTCAACAAGTGGGTCATGGGAGATGCATCCAGGTCCTCTGAAATTTATTTGTGTAGTAACATGTTCTTTTTGATTACTCATAACCTTTTTGAGTCCTTTCTCCCCTGTTTTGATTAGACATGTTTTTCTCATTGAGCAATCTTCCAGACAACAGCAAAGTCATCTCTGATTTGAGCAAGCCTAAGTTTTCATTAAATAAAGCTGTCTTGCTGGATAAAACTCATGTGGAGCTGAGAAAAAAGCTTGAGCCTGACCTGGCAGATTCCTGTGTTGGCTCAGTGGCCATAGTTTAATTGGAATAGCTAAATTACCTGGCCAGAGTTTCAGACAGCAGCTCAGGAGCTTCACCAATATAATTCTTGTAGGCACTTTTTTTCACTCTCACTCATTAGCTTCCAGCAATGACAAATGAAAATCTTTCCTTTGGTAGCTCCATGAGCATCTCCATTAACATCTCTGAAGAGCTCAGTGGTTTGGGCATGCAGGCCAATTCTCTAACTAAAGTCACATGTGAAAACCAGAAAGGCAGAATAAAGATATGACCAAAGATTACTTTGTGGCAAAACAGCTGTGATGACTGATGCTATGAATGAGAGTGACTATGACCAATCAGCTCACCTGCAATTATTCAGATACTCCCTCAGTTTCTTATATGTTATTGTGTTTCTTTTCCCAACCTCTCCCCAGAGTTTCTGTCTTATGGTAACAAAAAATGACTCAAAATCTTCAAAACCTTCCACATATCTTCTTTTTCTTTTTCCTAGTGTCCCATATTTCTCTCTAATTAGCCTATTCTGATGTTTCTTATGGCCAGTTATGTCTACTATCTGATTTCAGTCAATACCCATTGGGGTCTTGTACCTAGCCATATAATACTTCAATTACACTCACTGTCCAGTTGAAAACTGTTTCCAATTAAATCTAGTTTGTTTGTTATTTCTGATTTAATAAATGGGAACATATTTAAGGAAATAAGATCAAAACACTAGCTTATTGACTTTCACATCATCAACTCTCTTATAGCTAGTAAAGGGGAAATCAATGCTGCTGAATAAATGAATGGGTTATTTGCTAGTCTAATAAATGTTAATTTGCTTTCTAGGTAGAGCACCACATAAATTCTATGGCATGTACCTTTATAATCTAGAATGCTTAAGTGTCACTATATTGACATCTGTTTAGGAATTTAGGGAGCTAAGCCTTTATACAGTCTAAGTGAAATGCATTATTGAGTTGGTTATTGGAATAATTAAAGCTACAAATCATTGTTCCAAGGAACATTCTGATAAACTGGAAAATTCAGAGCCAGAGTTATTCAGTCTTTAAAACTATAAGAATTATCTAAATACTTTGTTCATATGGGTCATGTTAGCTGAAAGGTTCCCAAAGTTTTGCTTCACCTTGTAGCACAGACTTGGAGTGGGACTACTTAGTTTGATTCCCTGAGTATCTTCGTTTAAGCAGGAACCATAGCCAGCAGATGATCCCTATTGAGTTATTCCTGCTTCAAAGATGAAGCCTTGCTATACAGAGCCAACTCTCACTTTTTCCACATTACATAATTCTCTCTGTTCCCCAGCTTTTCCATGTGGCCATCTTATAAGTGAAACCAGGAGTGTGGTTTGGTTAATGCTTCATGTTGATATCAATGGACTACAGAATAGCGGGTCTCTTGTTGCCTGGCAACCAAGCAAAGTGCCTCAGCCTACTGACCTCAGTATGGGTACCACTTGCACACAAAAAGCTCCATCATTGAATTGATTGTTTTGCCTTGTTCCTGATGATCCCCAGCCATATTTAGTGCTTTCAGCCCATCCTGATGAGGCTTCTGATTGAATGTAATTATTGTGCTGCTTTTTGCTCCATAGTCTGAAGTTTAATCATAAAACAAGTGCTATAAATGTTCTTATTTACTAACTCTACTGTCACTGGATCTAGGACCAAAAACATCTTGATGTAAAGTCATTGATAGAGAATGAAAGACCACTTGCTTATCACCCTAAATAGAGGCATCAAAATTTGCTAGGTACAGTTTTGTTGTTGTTGTTGTTGTTGTTGTTGTTGTTGTTGTTGTTTTTACTATCAATTTTCTTCTATAATTTTCATCAAAGTTAAGTTTCCACAAAAATGGGAACAATTAACTTGCTTACTTCATGTTAGGCATTTAATACATATTATACTTTTTAATCATCACAACACAATGAGGAAGATAATAGTATTATTCCCATTTTTAGATATAAAAGCTGAAGTTTAGTGAGATTTTGCTGTTAAGACAAAAACCACAAATGTAGTTAGGTAACAGAGCTGTGGCTCAAATGCAGATTTATTTTATTCTAAAGCATGTGTACATTATACATTATATCAGGAGGTTAAGTGCCAATGACAAAAATTATATACTTATTTCTAAAAACTCATTGTGTTTCTCAAATCAAAATAGCATTACCTGTTTTCAAAGTTCTCAACTAGTAATGACAGCTTACAATGACAAAGACGGCAACATATCAGGTCCCTTAATAAATTAGAAGCAGATGAGGGACCTCTGTGAGTATACTGTTCACCTCAAGAGTAAGTGAAAACTACCTAATAGGAATTCAAATTTACTTAACGATAGTTACCAGTAATATTACTGAGTGTTTACTATGTATCTAATGAGAACCAGCCTCCTCTGCCGTGACTGCTTTGTTATTCACATTTTATGTGAATTAACTGGGAGTTTACTTGGAGGAAACTGAGACTCGGCAACTCTTCCTTAGTTACGCTGTTTATAAGCAGTAAAATGGAGATTTAAGACGAGGATAGTAAAACTCCAAAGATGGTCTGTGGGTGTTTCAGATTTACGCATGAGAAAAGAAAACAAAAGTTACTGGTGGAACACTTTGACGCTGTTCAAAGAGGGAACATTGTTGACACTCTTGAGTTACCTAAGCAACTACAGGGTGTTGCTAATAATCATAATAATTATAATAACCGTGGGAGTTAGCATTTGCTGAGTGCTGCACTGTCTGAATACCTGGCCCACAGCTAAGCACTTTGAACATATCCTCTCACTGGAGCATTACAGCCACCCTGGGCTGCAGGTGCTGCTAATATCCCTGTTTTATAACTGAGGGAAACTAAATCATCCCAGGGTACAGGGTAGTAAACATGGAATTCGGGTTAGCATCCAAATCAGTCAAGCCCAACCTCAGATTTCAACCTTGACACGCACTTCTTCCGGGTGCCAGCTGATCCAAAGTTCCCCTAAGTCTCCCTAAGGAAGTGTGAGAATATTTTTGGCTCTTTTGCTATTGAAAAACCACTTCTCTCTCAATAATACTTTTGTCTGTGTGGACAAAAGTACACTTTAGCACTGGACACAATAGTGGAAAGAGAATGCCTCCATGGGTAGTGAACAGCCAGAGTGTGCATTAGCCAAAGAGGGGGTCCATTTACACTGGGCAGTACCATGACTCCCTGAAGCACAGATGAGTGAGACAGAGAGCAGCCAAGAGAGGGAGAGATGTGTACACGGTGCTCTCTACCCGACCCATCTGCAAAACACGGGTTGGCGACACTTCCTCAATCCAGTTCAGTAGGGCCAAATACAGTATCCAAATTGTGCAGCAGCACTAAGCATCCTTATTGCACTTGCAAACTCTTACAGTTTAAAGTAGAATAAAAATTATCCTAGGAACACTGGCTCAGTTGCTGTGAAATCATTTGTGCTTGACTCACTGAAGGAGGCTTAAAGGTCCCAGAACTACATGACCAAAATTTATGTTCCAGTCTTTCTGTCTCTGCTGACTAGAGGTGAGAAACTAGAGCAACGGAAGGTGACATTATTTCACAGGAGCCAGAGAATGTTCTTTGTTACTTTGTTGGCTTTGGATGAGGTAGCCAGATAACTAAGTTTATTAAAATTGTTTTACACAAAGTCAGATATGGTTTCTGGGTGAGAGCAAAGGAACTCCCTTATTAGTTAAGTGTGCAAGGTTCATTGCTTGGATGTGGTGACATCTGTTTTGTTCCTCAAACAAATTTTATGCTTATTTTTGGATTCTTTTTACTGGTTTCAGACCAGTGGTTTCAAATGTGCTCCTCAGTTCCCAGAAACTCCCAAGTGATGCTTAAAGGGTTTCTTAGGGATCAGGCTGCAGGAGTGGGGCTCCAGGCAAGCTCCTGGTACAACCAAAACTGCAAACCCCTCCTCTGCGCTGAAACCCATTTTAGAAAATGGGGTTCTGTCAGGGGCACCTATTGTTTCACCACCTCGCTTCTGGTAAGAGCACCCTGATTTTCTTCTAGAAATCCACCACCCCCGTCTGAGTACTTTGGGTGATGTGGGCTGCTCTGCCAGATGCAGGAATGGGTGTGTACAAGACTCAGACTTAACCAATCAGAGTCTCCTATTCATTTCATCCCAGAAGTGGTGTCAGAAAAGGCACTTGACACAGTTGGGGCCAGTGAGTGCTGGGCTTGCCCAGGCCCCGATCTGGTCCACCTCTTTCCAGCTATTTGATATGATAGAGCCTCAGTTTTCTCATTAGTAAACTAGGGATGATGCTATTTATGCTTAGAATGGTTCCCTGGCAGGTGGTATATGAGTTATTATTTATAAAACCAATGAGGGCCATTCATTGTTCAGTTTTTAGATTCTCCCTTATTTTTTACAATTTAACAATTACCCAATATGCCCTTTAAAACATCCCCTGACTCTCAAACAAAAATCACAGCATCTCCTGAGTTTTAAGCCAACTGTCTCTCCACCTACTCAAATTCCTATCCAGTTTGCTTTCATCTCTCTCCTAATGCTTCTCATTCCTCTTCTTCATGCTGTGTGCCTCAAGCACCTGGAGAAAGTTTGCCTTCTGCTGGACATTCAATGCTCACCATACCACACTGCCCAATGGGATGATCATTTATCTTTTTATCTACCTCCACCCTCAGAGTGGAGTGTTCCATATGTCATAACATCTTGCTGGTATAACCATGGGTATGTACAATGCCTACTTCCCTGGCTGAAATTCCTCCTGTTTTCAGCATTATCTTGAGTCCACTTCATTTTACTTCAGTTTTGCCTTCTGCACATTTTCCAAAGTCTCTCCCTCAACCTTTTTATTCCAAACCAATCGATGGACCCTTAGTGTATCCTTGCCTCAGAGGGCAGAAAAAAAAAAACAGCTGCTCTTTGAAGACAAGGGCTACTCCTATCTTGTAAAAGATGAAACTCTCTAAATATGATGCTAGATATCCTGAGAAGGGAAGATGGAGACAGACAGAGGAATGCCCTTGAGTATGAGGTAAGAGAAAGGAGACACATCTTTGAGTCTGGGAAGATGGGAAGAAAAGTCACATGACCATTGAAAAACCAAAATTCAGTGCCACCCCACAGAGATGGGAGGACTTGGAAGGCTTCCTGGTATTATCTGAGGAGGCTAGCCCTGGGCAAGTGTTCTCAAGCCTTGGCAAACTTCCCAGGCCATGAGTGGAATACAAAAGTAGAGAGACTATAGGATTTTGAAAGAACTCAAGGCCCAGATGAGGAGGATGTCAACAGCAACCATGATGAATTGATGACTGGGCATCATTTTAGCCTTTTGTGTTACCCAACAATGACTAAAGTTAGCCTTTCTGCCCTACTCACTGGTAGGATGGACATCGAGAGTTAGACTTTAACTGAAATGAAGCATAGTGAAGAGATGAGGCCTGCACACAGCTTGTGCACTGAAGTGTGAGCTGAGATTGATACTCATGGTGGCTGTGGCTTGCTGTGAGGTACCAACATTTCTGCGAAGGGCTGTATCAGAGGAGGACCCAACCAGGAATGCGGATGTATGATAGTTTCAGGTAAAACATCTTCCTCAGAGGTCCTAGGATTAGCTCTCAGTGTGGGCCAGAGTGCCAATAGCCAAAATACCTCCTTTAGAAAAAAGTGACTTCCTTACCCCCAGGAAATTCATCCAACACAATCCATCTGGAATTTTCTGAAGCCAAACCCACTCATCAATGTAAAAACCAGAATGAGAGGAAACTTTCTGAAGAAACAGCCTCCCATTCTCTTGTCATGAGTGAAAAATGGCTGTCTTTTTCATTTCTTGTGAAGGAAAAGAAAAAATCAGGGCAGATCATGATGCTTAGTCTCAAGTGTCCTCATTTCCAGATGCCTTTATCATTCCCAAGTTGTCCCATCAAACTGAGTTACAGCCCCATTAAAATGCGGCACTCAGTATTTTCTGTCTAATCCCCTAATACTCCAATCCCTGGCTATCAGCAGACATGTCAGGAAGCTTCCCTCTCAAGAGGATTTGGTTTCAGTTTATTCTGGCCAGAGGAAAAAGGAGAAGTAAAGAAGAGAGAGTCAGAATGAACACACACGGCTGCTGGTGGGGAATTACAAGCCTTATTAATTCAGACAGTCTCTTCAGCCGGTGGCCCTTCAGACTGGTAGCATTACAGTCAGGCAGACAGGCAGGGCCCTGGTGAAGTGCCATTTTGAAGGAGAGATGTGACCAGACTGAAGGAGAGCCCATTAGCCACCCAGTGGAGGAAATGAAACCTGTTAACTATTCAGTGGCTCCTCATTGGGGCAAGGGGAGGGAGGCAACTCAATCTAACAGATCCTGCCCAAGGAGAGTTATGGAATGCAAATATTTATAAGTTCCATGGTTGTTTAATGTTCTTTAGAGCACTAAACACACATGCTGTGTCCTTAAACCAAGATACATGAGTTCTGCTTCTGAAATTCCCTGACCCGAAAGGATGAAAAGAAAGAAACTGTCAGACAAGGGTCATTTTTCCCCCATTTTGTGCTTATAGATCTCTGTCAAACATGCATTGTTTTCTGGTCATCAGTGTTCTCTCAATAGAGGTAGGTGGCTTTGTATACAGGGAGTGATCAGCATTCCTGTGACTGTCTGCATGGCTTTCCTTGGAAAGGAATTTGAGGAGGAACAGAAGGAGAAAGGGGAAAGGATTAGAAATTCCTACTCATTCTTCTGCACTGAATAATTCTCTAAGGGCGGAGGATGTGTCCCAGCCCCTTTGCATCTCCAGAATAATGTCCGGTCCTCCACCTGATTATATGAGTTTGGTAGCCAGGGGCACCTGGCAGGGGCAGAGCAGAGGCCGGGTGGGGTGCTCCGTGGGAAAAAGCAGCTGCCTCCTTGAGGTCACTGGCTTTCTTCTGATCACCACCATGATTATTTTTAAGAAATATAGAATATTAAAATTACAAATAGTTAAAGGTTTACTCAAGAGACAAGTAAGACCCTACTATGTGGCCAAAAACTAAAAGAATTAATAACACAGCTGGCTGGTACCCTGGAGTTAGTGGGAGATTTATTTTCTGGTCAAAGAGAAGTGGAGAAGGAATTGAAAAACACCCAGCGTCTTGAGTAGAAATCTCAAACATGCACCAGAGCCTCACTTGTTGTGTACTTAGCTGGGGAGGAGACGAAGTGAAAGCAGGGGAAAGTATCGACCTAAAACACCTGGCCATAAAAATGGGAAACATGACAGACTTCTGGCTAGAGGAATGGTGGCTCTTTCCAAATGTTACAAATATGAAATATTAAAAGCAGAAACCAAACAAAATTCGTTCAGGAGCTCACTGACAAGGTTCAGAATGGGTGATTTCCGTCATCTGCTGTAATTGTAATAATTGCTTACGGCAATTACGCCTCCACATCCTGCCCACACCATCCCCTATAAGGTCTCAACAGCAATGCTCTCTTTCTAGCCTAATCTCTAGCTTGGTATGCTTGTTGATGCTCTGCCTGCGATCCAGTGCACATCATGAACCACGGAATCATAAAATATGAGAGGCTGGGATAATGGAAAATCGTGCAGTAAAAGCTATATGACTAACACACTGCTTTAAAAAAAAAAAATTCTCAGGATTGACAACAAAGCAGTCTGCTGGCATAAAAGCAGTAGCCCTCAAACTGTGGTCCTGGACCAGTAACATCAGCAGTGGCATCTAGGAAATTGGTAGAAATGCAAATTATCAAGCAACTGTGAATCAGAAACTGAGGGTTGAGCCCAGGATTCTGTGTTTTAACAAGCCCTCCACATGATTCTGATGCAGGCTAAAGTTTGAGAGCCAGGAGGCTAAGAATTAAGGCTGATTACCTAAGGAACATACTAACTTCACATCACAGAGAGTGTGGCCTCCTAGTTCCCCATTGAAGCCTTGCTCCAGGATGCTTTATTCTTTAAGCATATTAACACATTCCTTTTGAAAATGTTTTCAGAGACTGGGAACAGAGTGAATCTTGCTTGTTCATTATTTTCCTTATGGGATAGTTTCGGGAGCAAGATGTCACGCAGCGTAATGCAGCAAAATTCCACTTTATTTATTATCGCTACCACCACCCAGTTTTCTTATTTGGAAACATCATAGAGTTTCTCATTGAAATGTAGCCTGCACAAAACTAATGTATGGGAAACACTGAGAGATTGTCGTGACCCAGAACATCCTTGTCCTGGGGGTCATACAGTACGCTGGGTTTCAACGCAACTTAGAGAGGGGTGTTTCCACAAAGCTCCTGTTAAAGCAATTGCAATTGCTGTGTTTTTTATACTTCCCCAAGTGACTGCCCACCCCCTTCCCATTTTAGTGGCAGGTACAACATCAAAAAGGGCAAGGGGAGAGGTTTCTGTTCTGATTCTGATCAGAAGCCTTAACTAATTTCCTTCATGGTCTAAGATTTACGCATTCACCAAATTTTCAAGTAAAGTAAATTTTATATGTATATGTCCCAAGTCTCTGTATCTCATTGGGGTAATATTGGGAGTAAATGTTCTAAATCAATTACTAACAGAAATAGAATTTTTTTTTTTTAAGGAATAACCAAAAAGCAATTGTTCTACCATCATATTCTCTTCCACCTTGAGGAAACTCAGCAAAGACTAGTAAAGAAAGCAAATTCCAATTTGATTTACCTCTCTGGTTAATTAGACACCGTTCTGGTCAGAAATGCATTCAGCTAGATTACCAGTAAACTGATAGTCATTTAAACACATAGGACATACTTGTCTCTCACATATGAAGTATGCAGAAAAGCAATCTGCATCAGAAGCATGCCCCCGGGGATCCAGATTTTTTCTGTCTCCTTGTTCCATCATCCTCGGCTTGTGCTCTTTGGTTTCGTGGTAGCAACAGAGCTGTGTCTCTAGCACTGCATCCCCATTTCAGGCAAAAGAAGAGGAAATACCAGTGAAAACAAACTTCTGCTTACATCTCATTGGCAGAACGGACACACAGCCATATCTGGCTGCAAGGGAGACTCGAAAATCAGGCTTTCTGGGTTTTTTAATCTTTGAAGGAGAGAAAGAAATCGGGTCAACTAATCTAGAGTATACTAGTACAGACATCATAAATAACAGACCTCTGGATTAATATGTCCTCATGTGTCTCAGCAAACATAATCAGGGGCCTTCTCCTGTTATAGGTTCACATAAGCAATAAACACGGTACAGTGTGGTAAAAACTAAATGCCAACTGTGTAAGATCCTTTTATTTTGCTGGAAGGGTACAGAGAAGATTGGGTGAGTGCTTCTCAAGCTTGTGTGCGATTTTGTTAAAATGTAGATTCTGATACAGTGAATCTGGGATGGAGTCCGAGATGGTACATTTGCAACAGGCTACAAGGAAATGTCCGTACTGCTGGTCTGTGGAGCACCATGAATAATAAGGGTCTAGGTAATGCTGAAACAGGGCCTAAAACATGAGTAGGATTCACCAAGGAGAAAAAAAGCAGAGGGCACCTAAGGCCAAGGGAATAGCACGCACAGATGCATGCTCATATCTCTATTTATGCAGTCCTGTGCCACACTATTTCTAAATTATTTTTAAAAATCTATATACACATATGAATGGATGGACAGATGGACAGTTAGGTAGGTAGATAACTATACAGACAGACACTATAAGTAGATATTATATATTTAACCGACTAATATTATATACTCATGGCCAGTGAGTGTTACTGCGAATTCTCAGCCATTGAGCTCCTTATCACACTCTTTTAATTCAGTGTGTTGGTATTTCTTTTCTGTGGCCTTTCCTTCTGCCACTTATGTTGTTTCTAGGAAAGAGGTCTGACCCATATGATTTTATAAAAGACTTACCAGTATTAGTCCTGGAACTGTGCAAGAAAACAAAGGAAGAATAGCATGCTAGATGTTAAAAAGTGAACTTTACTTCTTGAGTCACTTCAAGAAATGGTCAAAGATACAAACAATAAAGAACATTCCTTAAATGTTATGAAGCCAATCATACTATAACGGCTGTTTGGGGTGATTGACCAACAATTGGGTGACCCATGGCCTAAGAGAATTTATAGCCAGAAGAATGTCATGATTTCAGGGTTGTTGAGAAAATTTGAAGAGCTATTACCAGTGTATTGTGTCAGACATGCCTCTCTGGGGAGACCATGCTAAAATGACCCCACATACTATTGGTTCTGGTTAGCATTTCCATTTCAAGGAGCTCATTTCCAACACTAAGTGAGAAATAACTTCATGGAACACTTTTAGATACTAGCAAGTAGTTTGATATTCTGGAATGCAAAGCAATGAAGGAGGAGTGGTAGCAGATGAGGCTGAAGTCATCTCAAAATTGGGTTATTTTCATCATATTGAGGTCTACCTTAGCCTATGGACAGTGGGGAATTATCAAAGTTCATTAACAGTGGAATGACATAGCCACATTTGGGCTTTGAGGGACAATTTTTTTGAAGTATAATGGATGGATGCAGGGAAAGTATACCAGTTCAACTGGAGTTAGGTTAGGTAGAAGGAGAAAGGATATGAGACCCTGAACTGGTGTAGTGACTGTAGAAAGGGAGAAAAGGAGCAAGAAGTAATCATCATGTCAAAGGCAGGCTCACCTGGGCAGAGGAACTTTTAAGCCTTATAGCTGAGAGAATGAGATGTTGAGGATGACACTAGAACCAGGGTGGCAGTTTGCATTAGCATAATATGTTCTTTTTACATTCATATTTGAGGTCTTCAGTTGTTCACAGACCTTCAATATTCATTTGCCTTATTATTGGTCACTTCATGTGTCTTTGACACCTACCAGAGCCTGAAAGTCTTTGAGGCTGAACACAAGAGGTTTTGTCCTGGCCAACAAGATGAATGATAGTGCCTCTAACTGAAAGAGTTAATACAGGAGAGGAGCAAATCCATAAGAGGAAGATAACTCAGGATAGAGATTCACCAATAAAGACAGGAGAGTGATTTGGCACTCATGGATGGAGGACTAGCTTGAACCTTGATTCACTTTTTCTGTGACCTTGAGCCAGTTCCCTTAGCCTTCCAGTAGCTATAAAGCAGAAGAAAACATCCACCGCCCTGTGAATAGCTCCCCAAAGCCACTAGGCTCATAACATTGATTCTAGCCCAGCACACAGTAATCGATGTCATCTCTTCATCCTCTTTATGAGCCCTCCTTTCCCTGCGCACTCAGCTCTCTAGACTCAGAAAATATGTGTTGATAACCAGACTCCCAGTGCTTCCCCAGAGAAATGCCGTCCTGTGAAATCAAAACTGAAAGAGGAGAAAAGACAAGCCTGGGTGTATTGAGTTTCTTTGAGACCCACCATCCAATTCTCAGTATGCAAGAATTTTTAGAAAAAGTCTAGTGTTTATTTTCATGGTTGCACTAAAGACCTCTGGAAATACCATAGATAACCACAGCACTAATAACTATTTAATTTATTACATTTGCACTTGCGGATGGAAAAAACTAGTCTTGGTGTAAAGATAAGTATAAATACATGTAAATTAAAAGTCAGACAGTCACACTGGAAATTAAAGTAGAAAAGATACAAAATCTACTTGATGTTTTCCCAGTCCCATTTAACATCAAATTCTTTTGCTTTTCTTTTCCTCTAACCTGAAGTCCCTCCTCATTTAATAAACTTTTCTTTATTCTCCTTGTGCATTCAATTAAAAAACAAACAAACAAACAAACAAACAAAACAGGCGCTGGGCCAGGGACTGGGACTGCAAAGACCAAAAAATCCCTGCCCCTCCCAGTCAAATCGTGGCTAAATCCTGTGCCTTACACAAAGTTTAGGTGTAAAATAATTTTTAATTGACTAGTATATGGATTAATTTAACCTATTAAATGTCTCAGAGCCCTTTTGGTGAGACAAGGGGAGTATACCCTTTTTCATAAAGAATTATGAATAAAGTACAGCCGAAGATAGAAAGAAGTCAAATTCTATGCATATGCTATATGTTTATGATCATACATTTTGATCCTTGGTTAATTCAAATGTCCATTTATTTCCTCAAGGTGAAGGATCTTGATTAGTATAAGTATACATAAGTGAAAGTAATTGAATGCTATTTTACTTCTAGGTGGCATAGCTGTAGTTTCTCTCCACCTACAATGAGTAACGTCAGTCAATTTAGTTAAACTAATAGACTTCTATTTGAAATTACAACACTGAAACTAGTTTGTTTTCAGCTTCCTAAGACCCTAAACCTGGTGCATGTTACTATCTCACTTAGGCCAATGTAACAACCATCTAACTGGTATCTTTATACTCTTTCTTGCTCTCTTCATCCCATTCTCAACACTACAAGTAAAGCAGTCTTTTGAAAGCACAAGCTAATTCTATTAATTCGTTGCTCAAAACCTTCCTATTGCAAGTGGGATAAAAACCAGAATCCTCCTTATGGTCATATACACGACAAGGTCTGTGCATCCCCACATCCCAGACTCACCTTGTACCATGTTACACTTAACCTTCTTATTGGCTTTCATCGCACCATACATCTCTCTTTGAAGCAATTATCACAGGTGTAATTTTTGTTCTTTTAAAATTGCCTGATAACTGTTTCCCTCACTTGATAATAAACAACAAGAGAACAGTAACACGTCTATTTTGGATCATAGCTATGTCCTTAGGGTCAAACTAATGCCTCACACAAAAAGCATTTAATATATATTTGTCACATGAATAAAGGAATGTGTGAATAATGATCAATTGTTTGCTCAATCACCAGGTGCTGTTTTTAATAGTCAGAAAACGTATTTCAGAGACAAAAAGAAACTGTCCATTTTGTTTAATTCTACAGTAAATATTGCCTTCTAAATATTTCAAGGCCTTGATGCTAAGTCATCAAGGTAGCCTGTAAAAGGATTTGTAGTTCTACAATTCCAGAAGACTCAAGAGAGAGGGGAAGCATAGTTACAAACTATTATATATGATATTCTCTGTGATTAGCTGCATTTACCTGGTAGTGAATGAATTCTCTCTCTAGGAAAGTCCTATCTGTAGAAATCATGAATTTTGTTTTTTTTATATAGTCAAGTCATTTTACAAATAATGTTATAGAAAACATTTGTGCTTGCTTCAACTTTATGCATTTGCCCACCTTTTGTAGTTCAACAGTTACGATTCTAAACATTGGACCACAAAGATGAATAAGATACACCCTCTGCTCTTGAAGAAGTCTGAGCCCAGCAAGAAGCAGTGAACTCTTAAACAACACAAAGCAATAAGAATTGTAATATAAATGTGTACAAGTGCTATATGAGAAGGAATGGATATAATAGGTTGGTCTAGAAGTTATTTTGAGGTTTATATGATTCTTGACTTTTTTACCAACTCTGTCTATGCCATTTTTCTTCAAGTGGCTTCCCAATAATCAACCTTGGCTACTCTGACACGTCTGCCTCCTGGAACAATGACACACCAATGGGTGAACATTCACCAGTCCCGTAATCCACCTCCCTCAGAGCAAGTCATAACTCGTACATATTTGTTATCTACAGAGGGAAACAGAATATAAATAAACTGCAACACTAAAAAAAGCAAACAGCATGGTTTTAGAGGCCACATAACATATACTGAGTTCAAATCTTGGTGCCGTGTCTTATTAGCTGGATGAAATAAAGCAAATTACTCAACCTCATCAGTAAATTGGAATAATAATGCTATCTCATAAGACCATAGTGAGTATTAATTTATTTATGGAATTCCTTTATGAAATTTATGTAATATGTTTAGCACTGTGCCCAGCGCATAATGGGCTCACAATAATTGGTAGACATGACATTGAACAGAAGGATCATAAAGACATGTGTAAAATGCTATGAGAAACCAAATCAGGGTATGGGTAATTCTGCCTAAGAAGGAGATCACTGAAAAAGAGACATTTGAGCTAAACCTTGAAGGGTAGAAGCAAGCCAGGAGGGAGACTGGGAAGACAACATTTCAGGGAAAAGAACATCATAAACTAAAAATAAAAGATAGATTTAAGGCTTAAGAGTTTATAGAGGAAATGAGAAGCTAGCTTGAATCAAGGGCTCAGCTATGGATAACGGAAAAGAATCTGAACTAAATCTTGAAGATATTCCTTAGCATAGGTTTCAGAGTGATGACATAAACTGTATTAAAGTATTTTGTATGCAAAATATATGCAATTAACAGGTTGAACTTCATGAAATGGAGCCGTTATTAAAGGATCACTCTGTCTTTTCAGATGTTTATCTGGAGCCCTGTGTTTTACAATCATGTTTATTAGCTACTTCTGTTGTTGAAAGCTCCTCTTCTGATTTTTTAAAATCGAAGTGTATACTTTCAGGGTCAAACTAGAAAATCAAAGTTATAGACCATGATTTCTCTATTTACTCAGAGGCTACATTGTGTTGAGTTCTTCCAAACTCTTCCAAAAAATGTTTTTCATAAAGTTCAAATACAGCAGTCTCCCAAAAGCTTGCCAGCATCTGTCTCTGTCTCCTCACATTCCCAACTCTGCCCCTTCCTATACTTTCTGTCAGTTCTAGTTCTTTCATGACTGACACTCTCAAATATGCTTGTTTGTTTTAGCCTCACATATTCTATAAATTACCCAAAACTTTCATAACTACCTGTGTTTCTCAAGCTGACACTTGAAAAACACAGTATGCTATTTTATTTTCCTCTCCCATTATCCAGCCCCTGCATACGTATTTTTCTTGTACATGAACCCAGTTCTAAAAATACACATCAGTTGAAGGTTCTGCCAAAATACTTGGTGAATGAGTAATCCAGCTTACCAGAGACCAGAAGAAGTGTGGGGGTCCTGAAATAAATCCCTTTGAAATGAATGAACCAATTTGTCTAGTACTTGACTTCATTAAGACATTGTAAGTGTGTGACTGTGGGATATAAAGTTACCGGGTCAATCTGACACTCAGTGTACACCTCATTTCATCCTTCAGGAATTGACATCTTTCCCCAAATGTTGCAAGTTGAGCTGGTGTTCTCAGTGTTCTTGTGTACAGCTAAAATGTATTGTAGCCCCTGTTTTCTTTTTTTAATTTGTCTAAAAGTATTGTTTATTTGTTTACTTACTTATTATCTGTATCTTCCTTCTGACTTGTAACTTCATGAAGGAAGAGGGACTTTTCTGTGCTGTTTCACACTGTGTCCCCAGCCCTAAATTTGTGCCATGCACAGGATAAGTGCTCAGGTTTGTCGAATCCGTTTTCAAGCCCAAAGTCCTACCAGGCCAAACTATAACTAACTCTTTTTTTGCTTTCATTTCTCCTAAGAGTAAAATAATACTGATGACTACAATTTCTGAGTGCCTGCTACACGGCTAATACTGTGCTAGCTCACTAATATAGACACAGCATCATCCTGTGTAATCCCCAAAGTTATCCTACATGATCTTTTATTGACTTTGCATGTGAGACTGTTGGAGCTCAGAAAGGTCAACCTACTCATCTAAGGTCAGAGCTAGGAAGCAGAAGCCTTCAGGCTTGAACCATCTTCTCAGTTTATCACACGGCTAGGGCTTACCATCAAATATGATAGATCTTAAGATTATCAGGATTTAAACCCTTTTGCATTGATTCTGGGCTAAAACTAAAAAAAGGAATTGTTAGTTTTAATGGCTTGCTGCTCCTTCTCAGATGTTGATTATAGGGATGGCTGGTTATAGAGAGCCATGTAACTCTGTTTATACAGACAATTACTCATCCTCCTGCTTCTTATCCCTCTGGCTACTTCAGTCTTCCACAGCCTTTGGAAAGAGCAAAATAAAACCAGTCCCTTTTCCAAAACTCATTAATCTTTCCCAGTTACATCTCTAAGCAACTCTGGCAGGTCCCAAGCTTCATAGTAAAGTCCCACCGTCAATTGTGTCCAGATGCTCTTATGATCCACCTGAAGTGTTTGACAGGCTACTTCAAGAGTGGTGACTTCTTCATGCAAAAGCAAGCAGGAAGGGAAGCGTGCCCTTCATCTGTTGCCTGGCATCTTTCCTTCTGGATAGCATTCCAGGCCTCTGTCTGAGACTTTGCAGGAGCTCTGATTCCATGCATTCCCTCCAGCAAGCCTTGAGTCAGAGCCTCATCTATCCCAATCAGGCACACTGCTCCTTTATTTATTTGCTTAAGAAGGAGGATCCCTTGAGTTCATGTATACGTTTAAATGTGTCTTATCCCATTCGATCACTGTTGTTTGTCTTGCCTCTATAGGTTGGGATAAATTCTGAAGAATTGAGGGACCTTAAAATTCACCAAGTTTCCTGCATTGACATTTCACTCCCCTGCAATACAAACCCAAATCATGATTCTAGACCCAGTAAAATATAACTTCCAGCATTTTCTGATTATCCAAGCAAAAATTAATATCTCTGTAAACATTAGCACAAACTCTACAGTATCAATTATCACAGAAAATAATTATCTATTTACCTGTTTTTACCCATCATAGACTGTCAATACTGTGGTCAAGAATCATGTCACATTCATCTTTATATTCCTCGCCAATCACCTGGCAGATCCTCAATAAGTGCTGAATACACACAGGTTATTCATCTTCTTTTGGGACACTTGGCATGACAGCTCACTATTTCAAGATCCAAGCCTCTTTTATTGTGCCAATTAAATTATTATGAGGTCAAATGTCTTTATGCCAAGCTGAGCCAAGTGTCCCCGACACTTCCACCTTTAGTATTGGTTTGCCTTCCGTACCGAACCAGGTGAAGTGGGCTCCTCCTTAAGCATCTGAAGAGAACTAGTGTTCTCCCTCCAGACCGCACACCCTTCCTGCCTCTGCTGAGGGCCTTCAGAGGACGGCTTCTACACTTTGGCCATCCTGGCTCCTCTTCTCAGGACAATCTCTAATGATCAAGATTCTTCTGAAAGAGGGGTATCATGCCATGTCCCAGACATGGTAGCGGCACTGAGTATCACAAGACTCTACTGAGCTGGACATTATATTTTTGCAAATAGCCTTAATAACCTTACTTTTTCAGTATTCTCTCAATGCTCTCTAAGGCCTTTTTTTTTTCCTTCTTAACTGTTGGGAAGTCAGATTTCTAATTCTTCTGGCTACCATTAATTTTATAATCTTAGAAGTAAAATTTCATATTTGTCATTGTTTAAAGATATCATGTTTATTTGGGATTTTAGGGTCCTTAGGTCTAGAAGACTGAACTCTAAGAACAATCATGTATTTTGTAGTTAACTGATATCCTCTCTATTTTGATAAGCCTACAAATAACTGGATTTTAAAAAGTCACATTCTGAGTACATTTCCAGATAGGTTCTGGCCTTAAGTCACTGCTCTAGGTGAACATTAACAAGTAACAAGACAACAGTAGCAACAGCAGCAGCACGAAGGCTTTTGTGCACTGGCACCAGGTTCTGTGCTGAGTCCTTTACACGCTTGTCGGCTAGAGCAGGCTTTGCATGACAGTAAACAACCCCAAATTCATGATGGTTTAAAACAACATTTTTTTTATATATCACTGCATGTTTAATGTGGGAAGGAAGGGGTTTGATTTTGCTCAACTTAGTCCCTGGAAAGCCAGGTGAATGGAAATTTTTTCTAAACGTGTAATCCTCAGCATCATGACAGAGGAAAGGAAACATGACAGTGTTGCTTTCTTGTATTTGTTCTTAAAGTTCCTTCCCAGAAGTAACACATGATATTTCTGCTCACATTCATCAACCAAAACCAGGCACATAACTACATCTAACTTCTTTTTTTTTTTAATTTCTATATCCAGCTCTTAGTACAGTGCCTGACCCAGAGTTGCCACCAAGAAAGTATGTATTAAATTACTGAATGAATGAATGGGTTGAATCCATTTAGTTAGGATGTCCCTGGTCCAAGAAATCCCAGCTCTGAATGGCTTAAGGCATGAGGAAACTCGTTATTTCACATATAAGAACTTCTAAAGAGGGCAGCTCCAGAGGTAAGTGATTCTGAGGCTTGGTGAAGTCATTAAGAGTCCAGGTCCTTTATCTCTGTGCTCTGTCATCTCTCAAGTGTTACTGGGCTGTCTCCCCTTCCCATGGTCAAAAGATAGTCACAGCAGTTTATGAGTCATATCCAATGACAATAGATCCAGAGGAAGAAGAAGCCAACTTCTGTGGGATCTTTTTTAAGAGAAGGGAAAGCTTTGCCAAAAGCTCTGCTAGCAGACTTTGCCTCACATATCTGTGGCCAGAGTTATGTCACATGCTCATGCCTGAACCAGTCCTTGGCAAGTGATCTGGGACTTCTGTGATTGACGTAGTTCAGTCAGATCTATCTCCAGGCTAGTGGTGAGGTCACTCTCCTCTGAAGTCCATGTGCTTGAGGAGGAGGGTGGACCCCCAAATACAAATGGAGTTTCGTCACCAAAAAAGAAAGAAGGAATACATGTTGGGTAAAGCACATCAGAGTCCCCAAATCTCTTCTGACATTAACTGCTCCTCACCATCATAGCTTCAGTCCCTCTAGCTTTCTGCGTCTATTGATGACTTCTGAGTGTTTCCTTCATTTATTTCATCACCCATTGGCTTCATTTAAGTCAGAAGTTTGTCATGGTCATGTTGGTTAGCTTTGGAAGGGCCCAGTTCATTTTATATAGAATAACTTGGTATTAGCTCTATAAAGTAAACCACTTAACATATACAAGGCATAAATCAAATACAGTTTCTTCACAGGATTACTGTAAGCCATCAGTCTGCCAGCATTTACGTCACCTTAGTTATCACCTGAGCAAGGAGAGATTACTCAGTGAAGTGATGAAGAATGTTAGAAAAAAAGGCTAGCATGGACTTTCTACTGCATTGATCCAGAACTCTTGGCCATACCTTGTGCTGAGATGAGATCACATGCCTACTTCCAAACCGTTCTTCGACTTATCGCTGTCTCTCTCTAGAATCTGTTTCTTTGTCTCATTCCCCACTTCCACTTCCCTGTTTGACTCCTAATTACCTTTCAGGTCATAATTTAAATATTGGTGACTCTTAGAGGTACAGTAAGTACCTTGCTGTATTCTCTCAGACCACCAGAAGACTGTCTATCATAGAGTTATCACACTTTATTTTAAGGTTCAACTTGTCAATCTCTACTTTGAATCTATAAATAACCACATGAACCACAGAGATCACATTCTTGTACTCACCATTATACCCAAGTGCTTAGCACACAGAAAAGATTAACACAGAAAAGATTAAAAAATTAAAAGATTAATTTTTTTTTTAATGAGTGAATAATGGAATAGCATCTGACAACTTTATAGCAACATATTCTCTCATATCATCTGCCATATTCACTGTTCTTAACTATACACCATAGAATATAATTTTTCATTGTCTTACCATGATCCATGGGACTAAAAAGAGGTCCATCTGATCCCCACATGGTTTATAGCTCATCACTGATGCCTGAGATGATTTTAAGTTGTACAACTCCTTGGTTAGTTTTGTGCTCATTTCTATGGTGATATTATGGCAGATGATACTTATTTTCCATTTTCAGTAATTTACTTCCTATTTTGCTTTTTTAAAAATATTTTAAATTAAGTTTTGTAATAGCCAAAAACTAGAAATAATTCAAATGTGTATCAACAAGTGAATGGATAAACAAATTATGGTATATCCATACAATGGAATAGTATAGTTATGATAATTTAATAAAAGCAGTAAAGAGAAACAAACTATTAATACATGCAACAGCATGGATGAATTTAAAAATCATTTCTCTGTCAAACAAGGCAGGGGAAAAGTACATATATTTATATGTACTTTAAAGTTTTATGTACATATAAAATTCTGAAAAAGGCAAACTAATATACAGTGACAGAAAACAAATCAATGGTTACTTGAGCATGAGTGTAAAAGGGGCATAACAAAACTTTAGGGAATAATAAATTAGTTTTTTATTCATTAAAGTTGTGTATTGTAAATATGAGCAGGTTATTGTATTTCAGTATTTTCCCAAGGTTTTTAGAAAAAAGAGCATATCACGTAGGGCTGTGGAAGGCATTTGCACTAAGTTTAAATTGAATTCTAAATACAATGGGAAACAACTAATGGGTTCTAAACAAAAATAGGAATGATTAGATAGAATATTTAGTGTGGCAGAAACACTTAAAAGCATGTTTCAAAAAAATCTTTTGTGATGTGTTCTCAAAAATTTCAATCTCCTCAAATAAGGCAGGCACACAAAACTCAACTAATACTTGCTTATACTTAATTGCTAATACTTTGGATTGGTCAGATATTTTCCCTCCTAAGTGGGTAGGAAGGTCAACGCCAGGCTAGGAAGACCACGTTGACTGTAGTATACACTGAGTAAGCAATGAGCAGAAAATGTAGAACAAAACATCCTTCTTCCCACAGTCTATTAAATAAGGAATCACCAAAGAGGCAGAGAATAACCACTATGTACTTCCTATTTAAAGTCCACAATATAGCATCTGTTCTTTCAAATAGTACTTTGAAAAGAGGTGAGGTACCCAGGAGACTTGAGGAAGCAAATATATGTTCCAGCCCTTTCATACAGGATGAGAAGGGAGCCAGGATATTTTAGATCAGAAGGTTTGACTTCGATAGCAAGTGAGGATCAGGAGAGATGGATGAGGGATGCAGTTACACCCCATGTGGTCACACATTCTCATCTTCCATTACTATGCGAGAGAGCACAGTCTGTCTGAGAGCCTCAGTGCCATTTTTTTTTTAGGAGATAAAGCATGAAAAGCAGTGACCAAACATCAAAGATAATCGAAAACTGGTATTTAAAAACTCCTAAAATCTGAAATCACTATCTTAAAGGTAATGGCTTGTTTAGTCCTTGAATTTAACTGTTAATGGCTAAGGATTAAGAAGAAAGGAAGGACTGACTCTCCCTGTCCACAGCAACTTGTTCCTGAGGCACTTGAAAGCCCTTGAAGAAGCACTTTTGAATTCTCTTAAACGTTTTGTCACTGACAGAACCTTTTTCTAATATCTGGCAACCAGAATACTGCTCTGGTTGAGGCAGAAATTTTATACATTATTTTATCTCTCACTTCATCGGGATACTGTATAAACAACCTGACCAAACTAAGTATGCTGTCAGTGCTGGGAAGTGCCTTTACCTCCCGCTTTGACAGGAAGTCACCACTGTTGGTTTAGCTAATAGAATTTCTTAAAAGTTCCTTTGACACACAGCTCTAGAAGTTGTGTTTTGTTCTCTTCTTCTTTTAAGGGAAGAAACACATTGAAAATGGTCACATTCAGGCACATTTGTAGAGTACCTACTGTGTGCTAGGTCAGAAGCATTCAGGAGGGTGTGCTTTCTGGCTGAAGGAATAAGACTGCACATGGCACCTGGAGTATCTATCAGCTTGTGGATAACGGTTGATTAACTGCAGAATTCATGAAATGCCTGAACGACAAAGGTAAAAGAGTTTTAAATGAAGCCTAGCTTTAAGTTAAATACAAATCTAGTTGAAAAAATGGACTTTTCGAGCACATACTTCAAACAATAGAAATAAAAATTAAAATACAGTTATTTACAAATTTTTCAGACCTGGGAATTGTGACCTCTCTAAGGCTTTAATTCTTAAAAATGAAGAGAACTGTCAAAGTTGTTCTTTGTTCAATACCTAAAATGTGTTTTGTACCTGGGAAAATAAAGACACAGACTCAATTGCACATAAAAGTCAAAGACTGCCCTTAAGCTAGTTACTTAAAGTCCAGCCTAGCTCTTCTTCTCTCCCTCACTGAGAGAAGATTGAGATGCAAGATAAGTTAATTAAAATAAATTTTCCCTGGCTTCTGTATAAATACAGTGAGAAAATGAGAAACTAACCTTGAAATTCTGGATCATTCTCTAGTTTGAAACCAGAATAGCAGGAACCTCTGTGTTATTCCCTACTATCTCCCCAGTGCCTGGTACCTAGTATATACTCGATAAATATTTTTTAATGAATTCAAGAAAACATATGTTCCTGCTTGTGTGAAAGCAAACGAACAAACAAACAAACAAAAAAACATGAATTTCTGGAGACATGTCTAAGAAACAGTAGTTACAACTCTGGGAAGAAGTGATAGAAGGGAAGGATTTTATTTTATATCTTTTTTTTAATGTTTAATTTTTTATTGTGAGTTTGAGTCATCTTTATAATTAGGGTGAAATAGTAGTTTAAAAATATACCACTCTTGGGTTACCCTTAAGAAACAATTTTAGCAGAAAGAAGAAAAAAAGGTCTTTCCCCTTGATCTTGCACAGCAGCCTTGCAGAGTGCCCTCCGGGGGTTGAGTTCTGAACTACTGGGTGTAGGCTTTGAGGGAGGCGTCTAAAGTTCTTGTGTCAGTGTTTATGGTTCTTAATCCCAGATGAAATACTGAGGGGAGCTACTCTGAGAGCTATTTTGGAGTTGTATAAATATATCTGTTAAAGAGACAAAAAAAGCAAAAGAAAACCTAAGGCATTTAGCATAAAGAGTAAGGAATCTGGAGGCAGGCTGCCTGAGTTTGAGCCTTCCTCGACTCACCCCGCCCCCCACTTACTAGCTGTGCAATTAATCTTGATCAGTTAATCTTGCCACGCTTCAGATTCTCATTGGTAAGACAGAGATTAGAATAGTATATGGTTCCTAAAATTGCCGTGAAGATGGAACTCAAGCCAATATTTAAAGTCACCTAGGAAAATGTCTAGCATCATAATGTATGCTCAGTGTACATTTACATTTATTAATATAGAAAAACACAGGAAGAAAAATTAAGTTAAAAAACAGTGTATATTGATTAAATTTACATACATCAGCTGTGTAGTTCCTTTCATGTGAATACAGAAATCTAATAATACCTTTTCTCTTTCCTTTTGTGCATATTAAATTGTTCTTAATTTGACATAGGTACAATTTTATTTTTCAACCAATAGATATAAGAACAGCCCCAAAGATGAAAAATAAAAGATCTGATGGTGAAATGAGAGTCTTTGCATTTAAGTGATCTTTGAAACATCTTCTCATTTTACCTCTAAACAGACACATTTAAGAGGAAAGACAGGAAAGCAAAAATCCAAACACAAAAAAGTGGCAGCACTCACATTGTACAAATGACTTAGGCCTTGTTTTGTGAACATACCTATGTTTGTTCACTGAAAGACAGATAATAATAAAAAATTCAAAAGAAACTGCAGGGCTTCCTCTGAATGTGGGTGGCTGAGTTGACTTCCGAGCATAAAGCTTCAGTTTCCATGATCTGCCCACTGAGAGTAATTTGGAGTCCAAGCCCAATTTCCATAATGATCTTCCAATGGCAGTAACTGAAGACCAGGCTGGTCTGTCCACCCCTTATGCTGAAATAAACTGGCCTTCCCTTCAATGCTCTCTCTGTGTCTCATTTGTTAAATATACTTTCTCTGTCTGCCATTCGCCCCCACAGGCAACACATTCCTGTTAGGTATCCAATTCATCTTTCCCCTCACTTACCAGTAAAAAGCAGCTACTCAATTCAAAGTAAAATAAAGATTATGGGTCATATCAATCTAAGTGACTTAAAAATCAAACTCCCTGCAGAAATCTTTGTTAGGTATCAATTTTAGTCTTCTGCTTTGGCTGTTTTCAGTTGATGCTAATTAGAAACACATTACTATTGTTATTTAGTCTTAATGGGAATATTTTTAATCTTTTTCTTTCTTCTCTACACCTCTCATTGATGATTTTTTTTTAACATTTGGCTTTTCTTTTATTCCTTTCAAAGAAAGACTTATATGACATATAAAATAATTAAAATTATCTGCCAGATCTATACCCCCAACTTATCTCCTTCTCAGTCACCCGTTTACTGCTCCCTGAAACTGCCTCCTCTCCCTAGCCTGCCCAGCACCAAGGTGTAGCCACAGATCCCCCAACCACACAAGTCGAATCTACCCTTGGACATAAGGCTCCTTCTACCCCACTTAATAGCTGACACAGAGAGAAAGGGAAAGGAAGTTTGTCAGTGTGCAGAGCAAGAGTCGTTGGAACAGGCCACGACCCCATCTGCACCAAGTTTGAGAAAGTGACTTGTCCCAAAGTTAATTATTGTTTCTCAATGAAACTATTTAACATCTTTATGCAAACAGAGATCCTTGGCCTTTTAGCCTCAAAAGGATTTAAGAGATAACATCAACTACCACTTGAGCACTTCTTGTGAACTGGGAACTTTCTAAACACTTTGTATGGATTAATTTGTTCACTTGTTACCACAACCTCTGAAGGGTAGGTATCCATTTTACAGAGGAGGAAACTGAGGCTCTGAGACATTAAGTAACCTATCCAGGGTCACACAATGGTAAACTGAGGCCCTGGGAGACTAACATGCCCACCAGCAGAAAATAATCCCTCTACTGAGTCTCTTATGACATCATCCACCCATGTTCCCCACCCAGACTCCACTCCAGGAAAACTGGCAACTCTGTGCTTCTGCTGTTCTCTACTCTTAGGTCTCACCTATCATCTTTACCACTTTTCTGCCCTTATCTATTATATTGAGGAGGGAGGTTTTCAAAGATGATCTCCTCAGTGTGCCAGATATGCTAGGTATGCCAAGGGTGGCTTCACCCTGGAGATGCCTAGAGCCCTACAAGGAGAGACCCAGCACAAGGAGATAAGGTTCATCAAAGGGTGCAGGTGATATGAGAGAAGTGTATGCAGGTAATAGTGGGAGCAGAAGGTGGCCAGTTCTACAGGAGTGAGGGTTGGGTGAGGAGTTTCAAGAAAAACCTGATAAAGGGATTGTTACCCAGCTGTGGGAGTTTGGGCAAGTGTCAGGGCTAGACTTCTTATAAAATGGTGAGATTTAAAGGGCACTGTGGCCCTTTCATAAAGAATGTACTTTCCTCCTTTTACAATCTGTGAGCCTTGGACAAGTCTATGTAATGTATGTAGGCCTGTTATTGTCTATAAAATGAAAAATATGAGTAATAATAGTACTTGCCTTATTTGACCATTGTGAGAATTAAACAGGAATAGGGCTTACAACAAAGGCCATGCTTAAATAAGAGTTATGAAGAAAACTTAGAGTAATTGCAGTGATATCAACCTGTAAAAGACAAAGGAATGAGTGGGCAGCAGGGCTTCAGGTCCCAGTGGATCCAGCTAAACTTCCTGGAAATTGGTCCTGACTAGATAGAGATGCTACATAAGATAGAGTTGGAGAGGAGGGAGCAAACATTGTGGATCCTATCACACTTTATTCCCAGCTCCAGGCTGTCCTAGGGTGGTCTCCCTGAAACCCCATCAATCTCTATTAATCTCATCACCCTGTTTTATTTTCTATATAGTGCTTGATGCTATCTGACATTGTCTTGTTCATTTATTTTATTGTTTTCCCCTCAAACCCCCTTCCACATTTAAATTCCCTGAGAAAAGCATCTTGACTGTATCTAAGAAGTCTAGAATTATCCCTAATTGCTAATGAATAAATATTTGTTAAATTAATTAATAGTTGAATTAATGCCATATATCCTCAATCCCACCTAAAGGGGTGATGTGAGCTCATTTGTCAAAAGAGAGGAAGAACCCAGGAATAGGAGAAATTTTGACAAATTGGAGAGCAAAAATTATTAGGAGCCCAGGAGCCCAGGATTCAAAGCACAGGTGGAGGAATAAGTGTGGAAAAGACAGAGAATGTTTCTTGCCTTGAATGTTAGATTTCATCTATAGCTTACTAATATCCCTCTCAGACTGCTGGATTCTGATATCATGTGATTAAGCACATGGTATAATTAATCATTTTTCAAATACAGCTCAGAGGATTACACCCAACAAGTAGCCATTCAGCCTCATTATGGTCCTCATAACCTTTCCTTTACATGTTGGTTTGCTCCCTAAAATGAGCAGACCTTTTCTTACTCTTAGCAAATCGAAAAGATTCACGAGTGGTTTGTGTACACCCTGGTTAAAAAGCTCCATACAAACATGGAAGAGCTCATTTAAATGTTCTCTGCTAGTGAGTACCTGAATCTCCAGAAAGCATTTAATAGAAAGAAAAGTCTCCACCTGTGGGGAAGAAATTACAGCTAGGGAAAGACTAGCAACAAGGAGAGAATGTTCCTGACTTCTAAGCTTTAACATCAATAAATATACACCATGAAGTATAGCACCATGCCTAAAATGAAGGCTACTCAGTTTGCTCTGTATTTTAATGTATGCATTAAAATATCTTATCTTTCTTGTAACATTTGTCCTTAATATAGTAATTTATCTTTGGAAAAGAGTATCGTTGGAACATTTGGCAAAGACAAAATTCAGTCCTCTCTGACCATTGATGCAGAAACGCAAAAATTTCTGGAATTCCCAGCAAACTTCCCAATCAATGGGAAAGCCAAAACTACAAAAACAAAAAACAAACAAAAAAAAATCAAAAGATGTTTCTCTGTGGCAATGGTAAAAGATACAGGTATTCCCCCTCTTTACAAACGTTTGCTTTACACCACTTTGCTTTTATGGACAGACCTACATTAGTGCCTATTTTCACTAACATTAGAGAGGCAGTGTGCACTCTGAGAAGCGAGAGTGGCTCCGCCAAGCTCCTTCTCCGGCAGCTGCTCTCAGCATCTCAGCATCAAACCACCATGGCTTTGAACTGTGCCTATGAGCATCTGTGCTTTATCTTGATTTATTTTATACATCCGTTAGCAAGATGTGTCCTAAAGTAATTGCTTCTTTGCTGTATGCCATTTCAGTTTATGAAAGTTTTCGTAGCAACACTCTTCTTTCAGATTGTTTATAAATTAGTTTTTCAGTTTAATTATTATTAATAGTGAAATCAGATAACCCAATAAACAATAAAAAAAAAATCACAAGTGTTTTCTCAGAAAAGTTAAAAGACAAAGATATCTGATTGAATTTAGAAAGAAGTTTCTCTAAAGACATCCCAATCCCAGCAAGAGTGTTATTGGGGCATGTCAAATGCAGAGGATCTGGATTCCACTTGTCTTTTTTTCCTTGTAATGTTATATTTTTATATTTTTTAAACTGGCATGACTATATATATGAAATACAACAACAGAAAATTTTCACTTTCTACATTTCTTTATTTCCAATAAATATTTGTTAAATTAATTAATTTTTTAATTAATGGTATATATCTTCAATGTAATGAGCTCATTTGTCAGCAGGGAGAATCCAGCAGTGGAAGAAGGCAAGAATTGTTGGAAACCCTCATTCCCAATGTTTACACTCAGTCATTCCCCCAACATTTATTAAACTCCTCTCCTGTGTTAGGCATTTTTGTAGACAGTGGAGATAGAAAGGTGAATATGATGAAGTCTCTGCCCTCCTGGATACGCTTATCTAGAGAGAAAGTAGAGAAAAGAGAAAAGCTGAGAACAGAGCTGCAGAATACAACATTTAGAATCTGGCAGAGTAGAAAAAACAAGGGCAAGAAACTACAAAATACCTTGTTATGATAGAAGGGAAATAAGGAGAGCTTCAAGAAAAAGGGCATGGTCACCCAGGTAATTGCCATAGCAAGAGACCACATACATCAAAGACAAAGGATTTGGCCTCTGGATTTGGCAAGATTTCAGTCAGCAAAGACATTGAAGAGCGAATTCGGTAGAGTTGTTGGGGACAAAAGGCATCGAAAGAAGGATGAGGAGAGATCTGGAAACTGAGAAGGCAGAAACGTATTTAAACAACTCTTAAAGAGTTTTGATATAAAGGGAATTTTGAAAATGAAGCTTGGCTAGGTACTAAGCGAGTCCACTTCAGAAGACAGTAAGTCACAAGGACATGGTAAGACTGGAGACCTGGAATATCCTGCTGGGCTCAGCTTCCTCCTAGTGTGGCCATACAGAAATTGAAGGCTGGTGTGTCAGATTTTCTATTTTTCAAGAAAATCTAGAAAGCCATATATTTTTTATATCTCCCAATTTACACGTTGATTCAATTTATTTTAAAAATTTATTGTGACAGTCAAACAAATCACATCTGTAGCCCAGATGGTTCAACAAAGGAAAACCCCCCTGGTCTAGCGATTAGAACTGGAAAGGGAGGAGGATGCCTGTCTGCACTCAGTCCTACCTCTGTTCTCTTTCTGAGTAATATCCACCTCATATACTCACTTTTTTTTTCTTTCTAAAGTGGAAAAATTTTAACCACTTGATTTTTGTCTAAGTGGTACCAGATAACTAGTTTTACCTTGCCTCAACTGATTTGTTTTGACTTGTTCGATTAACTCTTTATTAAACTAACAATAAAAAATATAAAAGAATAATGATAGAAAGCAATAACATTCACCTTTTAAAAAAATATATTTTTTAGTGAGAACACCCAAGATCTACCCTCTTAGAGAATCTCAAGTACACAATACAATATTGACAACTGTGGTCACTTGACTGTATTCTGTTCTCCAGGACTTACTCATCTTGCATAGCTGAGACTTTGTGCACCTTGACCAACCATTTTCCCCTATCTCAGCCCCTGGCAACCACCATGCTCTAGTCTACTTTTCATTTCTACAGGTTTAACTATTTTAGATTCTACATATAAGGGAGATCATACAATATTTGTTTTTCTGTGACTGGCTTATTTCACTTAGCATAATATCCTCCAGGTTCATCACCCATGTTGTCACAAATAGCAGGATTTCCACCTGTTTTTTTTTAGGCTGAATAGTATTCCATTTTGTGTGTGTGTGTGTGTGTGTGTGTGTGTGTGCATGCATGCACACACACACACATGTGTGCATGTGCGTCTCACATTTCTTTATCCATTTATCCATAGATGAACATTTAGGTTGTTTCCATATCTTGGCTATTGTGAATATATGGTGGATATTTTACAGTGTATACATCTTTCAGGTTGTATATCTTAAATAAATACAATTTTTATTGGTAATTATACATTTACAAAGCTGGTAGAAATGGTAAGAAATCACCTGTGGCATACATACATACTCCATGTGGGTGAGGGGATAAAAGAAACTGTATACCTGGTAAGCTGCCCGGTAACCCAGCAAATTGAAGATGCTCTACTGCTGTGTCGTGTGCCCTGAGCCATTCTATAAAGCCTAATAAGTGTACTATGAGATTAAAACAAAAAGCAAGAACATTTACAGTAGCAGCAAGTTAAACATCAAATACCTAAAGTATAAGTCTAACAAAAGATGGAGAAAACCTCTACACCAAAAGAAAAAAAAAAACTAAAAAATTTTATTAGGAGAAAGTAAAGATGTTATATAAATGAAAAGATATTCCATGTTCAGTGATTGGAAGGTTCAATATTTAAATAGTATCAGGTCTTTCCCAATTGATCTATTGATTCAATAGCTGGCCATTCAATAGCTGGCCTTGAGGTAGGCAATCTCAACCAAAATCGCAGATTTTTCTTGTGGAAATTGACAGAGAGATTCTAAAATTTAAATGGAAATGCAAAAGGCCAAGGATGCCAAGGTAACACTGAAGAACAAAGTTTCACTGTAAAGCTACAATAATTAAAACAGTGTGATATTGGCACTAGAATACGCAAATTAAACAGTGGAAACAGAATAGAGAATATAGGAATAGACCTAAGCATATATAATCACTTGAACTATAATGAAAGATGGTCTTTTCATGGTACTTGGACAATTAAATTTTGACCCCACTATACACAAAAATCAATCCAGTTATATTTTAGATCTAAGTGAAAAGAAAAACAAGAAAGTATAAGAATATAGGAGAATATCATTATGACTTTGATATATTTAAAGATTTTTTTAAATATACTAAAATCATTAAAGTGTCATAAAAGAAAAGTTTGATTAATTGGATTACACTAAAATAAGAAGTTCTCTTTATCAAAAGCTCCATTAAGAGAGTAAAAAAGCAAACCAAGAAGTGGGAGAATATATTGATAAAACATATCTGAACAAAGGACATATCTAAAATATATGTGGAACTCCTTCAAAGATTTAAAGGGCTAGAGAGTATTTCACACAAGAAGAGATTTATGTTACCAAAAACATATGAATAGGTGATTGACATTACTGGTCATCAGAGAACTGCAAATTAAAGCCACAATAAGATACCACTACAGATCTACCAAAAATGGCTATCATTTAAAAGACAGGCACTCCCAAGTCATTGGTAAGCATGAGGAGCAACTGAAACTCATACTGTTAAGAGGACTGTAAATTGGTATAACCACTTGGAAAACTTTGGTAGTTCTTTACTAACATCCAACATATGCGTGGGGAATTTACTCAGGACTCAACAGTTCTATTTCTAGGTATACTTCCAACAAAAATTTGTACATGTGTGTGCCAAAAGAATATTAATAGCAGTATTACGTTTAAGAGCCCAAAACCCAAATATCTATCAACAGAAGAATGAATAAATTATGGTATATTCATATAAGGTAATGCTATTTAGCAAGAGAATTAACTAATTTAAACTATATGCAAGGATATAGGTGAATCTCTCAATCATAATGTTGAGCAAAAGAAGCCAGATGCAAATGCGTGCATACTGTATAATTTCATTTACATAAAGTCCAGAATTTGCCAAAACTAGTCTGGGGTGATTGAGGTCAGAATAGTGTTAACCCTTTTAGGGGTAGTGAGCAAGAGGGTCTTCTGGAGTACTAGTAATATACTCTTCTCTGATCTTGGTGGTGGTCGTCATGTCATGAGAATTCATCATGAAGTGTACTAATGATCTGTGTACTTTATGTAGGTTTCCATTCAATAAACAGTTTTCCTTTAGAGATTTTTATTAAGCACCTACTGATATGCCAGATTGATGAAGGTGTAGGGGACATGGTAATAAACAAGAGGAGCATGGGCCCTGACTTAATGAGACTTATAGTTCAATAAACTGTTTTTTGCTTTGTGTAGAAACAACAGACCATCTTGAAGATCAAATATAGACATACAGACAAACCGAGTTTAATGACTGTTTCTTCATTTAGGTTTTTGTGAGAGATTATGAACCTCCACTTTCCCTGAACTGCACTCACCATTTCCTCCTCACCCATTCACAAAGGTAGAAGTGTCTCTTACCTTGTCCAGGGTTCATCCCTCCACCTCTCTTCTGAGCTATTTCTAATTGTATCTAGATCTTTAAACACATTGCATTTTGTATTTTTTTTATTTACATGAATGTTTCCTCCACTAGGCTGAGTTTCTCGAGAGAAGAGTGCCATTACTATGCTTTAATCCTCAGGGCTAGCTGAATGCTGAACTGCAGTAGATATGCCATAGATATTAACTGGATGGATGGATGGATGGATAGATGAATGGATACAAATATACATCTTCTATGAAGAATACTTATAGTCTTTCATTTTACTTCTGATGTTTCTTAAAATATATTTGAACAACAATCCTTTAATTCCTCATATGTCGATTGAAGACCGAGAAGAAGGAATATCTTCTGGTGATATAAATTGTTCCTTTCTCATAATTTCAATACTGCCCAATATGTGATAGCTGAGTTGACTCAGTTACCAGATGATTCCAAGTGACTCTAACCTGTGTGAATTGAGTAATCCCTAGCACAATCAACTACTAAATATATCTAAAGTAAGTATAGTTGATCCTTGAACAGCACAGGGATAGGGGCACCGATCCCCACATATAAATTTTGACTCCCCAACATATTAACTACAGTCTTCCTTTGGTATCTGAGGGAGATTGGTTCCCGGATGCCCTGTGGATACTAAAATCCACAGTTGATCAAGTCCCTTATATAAAGTGGTGTCGAACAATGCATACAATTGGCCCTCCACATTCACATATTCTCAGCCATGGATCAGAAATACTGCTTTCCATCTATGTGGAGGACCAACTGTATATATATTGAAAAAAAACTATGTGTAAGTGGACTTGCACAGTTCAAACCTATGTAGCTGTACTTTGAAGCTTTTAAAAAATTTTTTGTAACCAGTACTACTTTTAAGTTTCTCAATGTGAAATTTCATAGGAAAATAAATCAGTGGCATAACAAAAAAAAAAAAGTGAATTATTAACTTGGCAATTAAAAACAGCATCATCTGTAACCTAGCAGCCCAGTCCCTCAAGTTTGCCAAAAGCATCTATCTAATTCATACTCTTGCTTGGAATACCTTTGGAAGGGTCTTCCCACAATAACTTTCCTTACCCTTACCTGGATGAGCACTCAGTAAGTCATTTGCTACTACAGACCCAATCCCACTGGCCATTCTTGACTGGGCAAGGACTGGAAACTGGGCATAAGCTGAGCTCATCAGAGACTCTGCTCAGAGGATTTGCAATTGGGATGAAGAGAAAGAGACTTAATCTCTCTACTTGACTAGTCTTGTGATATTTGGGTTTGAGAACCATGGGCCATCACGTTCTGCCATGAGAACTGGAAAACATCAAAAGCAGGTCTACAGAGAATAAGAAAGAGATGCAAATGTAGAAAGAAACAGAGGCAAGAAATGGAGAGAGCCTATGACTTGAGTCCACAATGATTTTCCACTGTGGGATATTTGTGAGGCCCAGCTGTGTTTCCTGCCATGCAAATGAGTCTATAAAATAATGTTCTTTTGTAAAAAGATATTCCTTTATGTGTTGCTTGAGTTGGTTTTTGTAACTTGAAACCAGATGTCCTAAGTAATATAAGTGTTCATTCTGTTGTCTTGGTAGGGTACATTAATGGCTTCTAAACCTTCTTTGGGGCTAATCTAGTTTTAACTAATTTTGGTTTAAACATGATAAAAAGTAATTCATGACCATGACATAAGTATATGAAGTGAAAAGTGAACATCTCCCATTCTTCGGTCCCTAAATAACTACCCTTAACTGTACCTTAAGGCATTTTAAATAAATATACAGACAGATGTATTTACACCTTATGTTACATAAATGGAATCATTTTATAAATGTCCTGCAGTTTGTGTTTTTCATATAGTAATATTCCTATGTATGATATGTTCTAATATCAGAAAACATAGATCTGTCTTATTTATACAAGCTGTATAATATTCCATTGCATAGAAATACTCTAATTTATTTAATGAATCCCCTAGGATTTAGGATTTAGGTTGTTTTTGATTCTTTGGTATTATAGTCAGTGTTGCAATGTCTCACACATTTATCTTTGATTACTTTTGTGAGTATTCAAAGTATAAATTCTTATATCATAATATCTAGGGCTCATGATTTAGGCATTTTAAGGTTAATGACTACTGTTTAATCACACCCTACCCCCCAAACCCTACCAATGACTCTAATTTTGAAGAAAGGCATTAAAACCTCCTGTAAGTGGGGACAGAAAGGGTATGAAATAGTGAGTCAGATGAAGCTCAGAACATTTAATGGTGAAAGGGAATATGGTTTTGTGTAACAGAAGCCAAAAGATGTTTAATTCTTCCTAATCTGATATAACCAAGGTCACTGAGTTCTTAATGGACCATACTGAGTCATTGTGATATAGATTTACATTCACCCTCATCCTGCCTGGCAGAGTGAGATGTGACAACTAAATGAATTTGGGAAATACATGGAGATGGGAATTCTTTTGTCCTTCTGAACAAAATGGAAAAATAGTACAGATTTCTTCACCTCTAAAGATTTATAAGGTGCTTAGTGGTTTAGAAAGCACATTTTAGTCCTCATAGGATTCTGGGGTAGCTATAACTAAAGCACCCGTTTTACAGATGATGAAACTAATAACCAAAAGTATTTGGTATCTTTCTCACAGTAATGGAACCAGTAAGTTTTATAAACCAAGGGCTTCTGGTTGCAAAACAGGCTGCCTTTAAGCAGTGCCACTTAGCTGGAATAACTGATTTTGACACTCAAAATAAACCATTTAGTTGTAGCTAGTACAAGCTGTCTGTTAAGCAATAGTTAGCTTTCAATTGGGTATTTGGGAATCATGGAAATACAGCTCCAGGGAACCAGCAGGGATCTGTTATGGTTTGAATCTTCAAGGTTCCTGTCTCAAATTATTGGGTCAAAATCCACATATTAGAAAAAGATGAACTCCATTTAGCTGAGAGTTTATTAAGTATGAGCTCTTAGGAAATAGATGAGTAAATACTTCTGAAAAGTAGTCCCAAAGTCCTAAATTAGAAAAGCTTTCTGAGAAATTTTTACATGTTCGGGAATGCTTAGAACTATAGAACTGGTTTTCTGCAATCATTTACCACCTCCCTTCCACCACCCACCCCACCCCCATACACACACCCTTATACAAGCTCCCAAAAGTCATTCTTAAATTTCTTTGCGGTTTAAATTCTGTTGCCAGATCAGCAGCAGTAAATGTTGGCACACAGGGGCACACCACTCTCTATGTCTGGTTGCCATGGGTCTCTGTTAGGAAACACAGTTCCCTCAAGCAACAGGGGCATTGCCTTTCTACAATGAGTGTTAAAAATAGATGTGTACAAGCAAGAGGAACAACCATGGGAAGTGGCTTTTGGCATTTCCCTTGGTCATGTGTGCATCTGTTACCCACCAACTGATTTCTAGAATATGATTACAGATAGCTTGCACTAACAAGTTTTATACCAAACTTCTAATTAATAAAAATATGTGACGACTCAGAGGTACAAATGCAAAGCATGATGAAGAAACTATCAGGATGATTCAGACCCCAAAATGAAATAAATCAGCATAGCACATAGGCTTAAATATTTAAGGTGTATGCCTCCCTTCCCTCTGCTCTTCTTAATCTACATATTTTCTAACAATGATCTCATTCAGAACCATGGAGTTATTGTTGTCATATGCTGGTGACACCACAGCTCCATCTCAGGCCTAGCCCTCTCTACTGAGGACGAAACTCGTGTAGGCATGTACCCTTGATATCTCCAAATGATTGTCTAACAAGCATCCAAACTTAACATAAACAAAACTGAACTTTTTGGGGTTTCTTTCCCAAGAAGCTATTTCTTCCCTTTTTTTAACCCAAAAGAGTAAATGATCCCATTAACCACCCAGTCGCTCAAACCCACCCTTAGGAATCATTGCGGACCCCACTTTTTCCCTCATATCCCATTCATCAGAAGGTCAGCCTCTCCATATACACAGCTGCTTTTCTAATTCAAGCCTCCATTTCTCACCTGGACTACTAAAATGTACCTGCGTTTGCTCCTGATCTCTGACAATTCATTCTCCCTTGATAGAACCATCTAATATTTCCCTATCACAAGAATAAAGTGTATATGCCTTATCAAGACCTGTAATCCTACATGAGATCCAGCTCCTACCTATCTGTCTGACTTAGCTCATACCACTGTGTAGAAGCTCAGTGTGCTCCAATGTACCCATTTCTGACTCTCAAGTACTGAGCTTGTCCTTTAGGGCAGTTGCTTCTTCCTCTTCCTCTTTCTCTTCTTCTTCCCCATCACCATAGGGTTGGTTCCCTTTGTCATTTGGGAGTCAGTTTAACCACACCTCTTCAGGACTTCCCTGAGCACCCAAACCTATATCACTCCTCCTACCCCTCGATCACTATCGTAAACATCATCTCACCTTGTTTTGTTTTTTTTTTCAACATGGTCCTGCTCACTACCTAAAATTATATTTTCTTTTTAATTTTTGGTCACCATTAGAAGGTGAATTCTTTGAGAGTCAGGGACCTTGTCTAACTCCTCACTGAATCTCAAGGCCTCACCCAAGTTGAATGAACCCCTGAGTGACTTTATAGATGTGTGCGAAGCTTGTATGTGACTGTTAACTCCAGCAAAAGGAGGGTGCATCACTCCAAATGAGAAGTATTGTGTATTTGATTTTTGCTTCATTCAGGAATTTCTTCCGGAGAAAGAAAGAAAGATTCCAGCCAGGGATACCTGATAAATTGAGGCAGTTTTGTCACAAACTTAATCTAAATTGACACTTCATATTCCTGAACACATAAAGAACCAGAAAGCTCATGACAGATTTATGTTTTCACTTGCTCTTTAAATGTTTATTGAGAGCCAACTTTATGGAGAGACTTTGGTGGAGAGTAAGAATTCAGTGGTGAATAAGACAAATGGTCTCTGCTCTCGTGGAATGCCCAGTGTGGTTAACAATTAACTATACAAATAAGTGTTTGGGAACTAGGAGGAAAGCACAAGATGCTGTGGCAGGGAGACCCCTGTATTCTGGGATTCAGAGAAAGACTCCCTGGGGAATTGCCATGCTGTGTTGGCATCGAGGCAAACTGACAGAAAGAACCACTAACACCAGGCCAGTCCTTGGTCCTGTATCATCTCTCTTCTCCTTCCCTCTATTCATTTCCTTTACAGGGAAGGAGGGAGTTTTCTCTACACAAGAAGCAAGACAGAGTGACCCCACTGCATCTGACAATGGGTCTTCTAGGACCTATCTGGGGCAATAAAGAGAAAAGCAGATGACCCACTTGCCCCAGCTTCTCTGTGATATGCTCACCCTTGTCCTTGAACATATTCATACAAATCAGTGTGTAGCCAAGAACTTACCCAGTTGGAAGCAATTCCACCATGACCACTGGTTCCACTACTTCATCATCATCCTCATAGGCTAGTATCCACTTAGAGCTTCGTGTGTACCATCTAGCATTGTGTTTACTCTCCTGATCCCCTTTCATTTCAACCACTACTGTGGTAGCTACAACCTTTCATGTCCCTTTTCAGATGAAAAAACTGATATATACAGAATTTAAATTACTTGTCCAGCTCCACACGAGAAGGTGACAAACTCAGAATTAAAACCCTAGTCTATAGGCCCATTTTTAGCTACAACTCTTATGCCACTTCCCTTTGGTAGAAATCAACAAGTGGAACCTTCTCTAGAGCAATTTGGCATGCTCAGGAGGTTGTATTATATGTGTTTAGGGTCCTGTGACTTCTGAAATAATTCGGGTTAGATGAAACTTCACATATTCAAAACTTTGTGTTACTTGATTTTACCGGATGTGTATTCTCCAGAGTAATTTCTTTACTAGTCACATTTTGTACTCTCAAGGCACAGAGCACTTTAAAGATAAGACCTCATTCATTCTCAGAAACTTGATTTGAGTCAGAAACCATTGTGACTACTTTGCTGATAAGGCAACTGAGGCAGAGGACTGACAAACCATTATGACCCAAATTTCATATGTTGTGTCAAAAAGAGATGACAAACTGCAGGTCCCGTCTCTTGTGCCTTAGGCTGGTTACCCACCATCTCTGACTTTCAGTTTTCTCATTTGCAGCATGACAGACCTAGGCAAGGGCTCCTCTGAGAACTGCCCTTTTCCCCTAATTCGCAGGCCCCAGGGTGGGTGTAGTGGTCACCAGTTAGCTCTGTCTGCCCCAGTCATGCTCTTTTTCCTTGGTGCCAGCTTGTTGATGTTCCTGTGGGGATCCACCCTTCCTTGAGAGCCCAAGTACAGCTCCCCAGCTAGAGGAGGGCAGGGTATGAGGGTCAGTAACCCCCCACCCCTCCTCCAAAGGGGAAGGTGAGGTTTCCCAAAGGAAAGCGGATGTGCCATTAAGCAGAACTCACCATGTCCATCACAAGATAATTCTCCCTTGCAGCACGTGCTTGAGAATTTAAGCTTTCTCCAAACTGGATGTGAGAAGTCCCAGGACTGGTTCAGTCAGTAGGGAGAGAGATGCCTGAAACAGGAAAGGCAGGAAGGGCTTTGGGGAGAACAAAGGACAAGCGTGGACTTGAGCGTCGTGTTCGAAGTGAGGCTCTGAGGAAGGAAAGCAAACCACATGGCTTTTATTTCAGGTTTCCTTCTAACCTGTCTTCTCCTTTGTTCCAAAGTCTGCACCAGGTGGCTCTGTTCTCCCATTGTGAGGAGATTCGTTTTGGTTTCTAAACTTTCCGAATTTATTTTTAGTGAAGGTCCCTACTGTTTCTTCCTCCATTACGGAATGAAGCACAGAATTCTAGACTAACTTTAGGCCACTTAGATAAGAAGAAACAAATGTGACACCAAGCCAAGAAGGAACTAGTGAGATGATGGAAGAAAATAGAGGTAGTACTCCAGGCCAGAAGCTGCAAAAGTGGCCTGAGCACCGATTCAGGTCCTGTTACATGTGTAATTCAGCCAATACAATGGGTCTTTTTAATTGAACTAATTGTCAACATATAAAAATTGAAGTATTTTGTATAAAAAGATTTTGCATCAAAGCCTTAGGCCAAAAATTGAGCAGCAGCCCATTTCCTCTGCACTCATGATGTAAGTTCTCTGTCCTCCCTATCTCTCCAAGCCTACGCTTCATTAACGTTAACTACTAGGCCTTCACAGCCATCTGTATTTTACAACCTCTGCCTAGATGGTTCTCCAGCCTTCGCTGCAGCTGCCAGGAGCCAATGAAGACATTTCTCTCTGCTTTCCTGCCCACTCCGGAAACTGAGCTGGTCCTAAGAATATTGTCAGTACCTGCGCTATTTATCTTGTCACGCTTGGTCAGCCCTCACTTTGAGGAAGAGAACCTGAATCAATTCGCAGTCTAGTGGAAGAAAATGGGCTCCATTACAGACGGGGTTTACATTTCACTTAGTCTTCTGCTGCCAGACCCAGGAGTTTAATAGGAACAGCTTAAAGGAAGGCAAGTCAGTGAAGATGGGATGGAATGAAATTAAGAACTGCACACTGCGAAATATCTGCCAGGCAGAGATCCCAGCCAGCTTCTAGAAGCTGCCAGAGCCTGGATGACCATCATCTGAGCCTCCAGCAAGTCTGAATTTTGTTGCTGGTAGAGAGCCTTGCCTTAGTGTTGATGGCTGCTGCCTGATCAAGGTGGTACTTGCTGAAGGTCTGGGTTGCCTTGGCAACTTCTTAAAATAAGACAATGTTAAGGTTTGTCATGTAAATTAACTCTTTCTTTCACAAATGAGTTTTTTAGCATGTAATACTGTTTGATAGCATTATACCGCAGAAACTTCTCTCAAAGCTGGAGTCAGCCCTCTCAAATCCTGTTGCTACTTTGTCAACTAAGTTTATGTGATATTCTAAATCCTGTGTTGCCATTACAGCAATGTTCACAGCATCTTCACTAGGAGTAAATTCCATAGCAAAAACAAAAACACACACACACACACACTTTTTTTGCTCATCCAAAAGAAGCAATTTCTTATTCGTTAAAGTTTTATCATGAGATTGCAGCAATTCAGTCTTATCTTTAGGCTCCACTTTTAATTCTAGATTGCCTGCTTTTTCCACCACAGCTGCAGTTACTTCATCCACTGAAGTCCTGAATTCCTCAAAGTCATCCGTGAATGTTGGGCTCAGCTTCTTCCAAACTCTTGTTGATGTTAATATTTAACCTCTTCCCATGAATCATGAATGTTCTTAATAGCATCTATATTAGTGAATATTTTCCAGAAAGTTTTCAATTTACTTTGCCCAGATCCATCATAGGAATCACTGTCTGTGGCAACTATATAGCCTTACAAAATGTATTTCTTAAATAATAAGAGTCGAAGGTGGAAATTCCTGGATCCAGGGCCTGCAGAATGGATGTTGTGTTAGCAGCATGAACACAACATTATTCTCACTGTCTGTCTGTCTTTTTCAGAGCTCTTGGGTGACCAGATCACTGTCAATGAGCAATAATATTTTGAAATAAATATTTTTTTCTGAGCAGTAAATCTCAACAGTGAGCTTAAAATATACAGTAAATCATGTCGTAAACAGATGTGCTGTCATCCAGGCTTTGTTGTTCCATTATAGAGCACAGGCCGAGTAGACTTAATATAATTCCTAAGAAACCTAGGATTTGGGGAATGGTAAATGAGCTTTGGCATCAACTTAAAGTCACCAGGCACACTGACCCCTGTCAACCTGTCCTTTGAAGCTTTGAAGCCAGGCATTGACTTTTTTCTTTTTTCTCTAGCTGTGAAAGTCCTATATGGCATCTTCTTCCAATATAAGAGAGTTTTACCTACATTGAAAATCTGTTGTTTAGTGTAGTCACCTTTGTTAATTATCTTAGCTGGATCTCCTGGATGACTTGCTGCAGCTTCTACATTAGCACTTGCTGCTTCACCTTGCACTTTTATCTTATGAAGACAGCTTCTTAAATCTCAAGAACTAAGCTCTGCTGGCTTGTAACTTCTGCAGCTTCCTCATCTCTCTCAGCCTTCATAGAACTGAAGACTGTGAGGGCCTATTCTGGATTAGGCTTTGGTTTGTCTTCTGTCCAGACCACTAAAACATTCTCTATATCAGCAAAAGGAAGTTTTACTTTGTTATCAGTCATGTGTTAACAGGAGTAGCACTTTTAATTTTCTTCAAGAACTTCCTTTGCATTCACAATTTGGCTAACAGGCTTTCAGCCTATTTTGGTTTTCAATGTGCCTTCCTCGCTAAGCCTAATAATTTCTAGCTTTTGCTTTGAAGTGCAAGACGTATGACTCTTCCTTTCACTTGGACAGTTAGAGGCCATTGTAGGGTTATTAATTGGTCTAATTTAAATGTTGTTATGTCTCAGGGAATAGGGAGGTTTGATAGAGGAAAAGAGATGGAGAAATGGCCAGCTGATGAAGCAATTAGAACACACACAGCACACAGTTATCAGTTAAGTGTGCCATCTTATATGGGTGTGGTCTGTGGTGCCCAAAATAATTACAATAGTAACATCAATGATCACTGATCACAGACCACCACAAAAATATAATAATAATAATAAAATTTAAAATATTATAAGAATTACCAAAGTGTCACCCAGAAACACAAAATAAACAAATCCTGTTAGAAAAATCAATGGACTTGCTCAGTATAGGGTTGCTACAGACCTTCTATCTTAAAAAAAATGCAGTATCTGTGAAGTGCAGTAAAGCTAAGTGGAATGAATGAGATGTGCCTGTAGTCAACTTAGGGTTTAATAGTTCTATTAATTGATTAATTTAAGCCATTAATAGGTATGTTTAGAATAGAAATTAATAGGTATGTTTTAGGTCAGAATTAATTATATTTTTACTCAATAAATTCTTTATTCATTCTGCAAACATTTATTGAACACCTACTATGTGTCAGTCATTGTCCTCGGCTTTGGAAACTCTGAGTATGGGAGATGAGCACAAGTTTAGTTTTACCTTGCTATCTTTACTTGGTTTAGTTTATTGATATGAATTTTGGCCTAAGCTTTCCCTAAATCTCTGTAGTATATGACAAGAAAATACTAAAAGAGTGATTTCAGGGGTTGAGCCTTTGAGACAGGTAAGAGATTCATGGCATGGAAGGAAAAGCCACCCTATCAATTAAAAACTTTCTAGCACCATCCCATATGTGTATTTTTGTTTATAAATTATATATAATTATATAATTATTAGGTGACATGTAATATTTATTATCTAATAATTATATAATAATGTAGAATGTATTTTCTACATTATAAAATATACAAAGAAGGTGGATACTTTGAAACAAATAAAAATTTTAATTTATTTTTATTTACTATTTTTTAAAATAGAAATCCTAATATTCCCTGCCATCCTGCAATTAATTGTCTTCTGCACTTTCTGGGGTGTGTCATCCCAAGGTAGAAATCACTGGGTTAAGCCGCCAGCTCCTAAAATTCTTGTGGGTCTGTATGGTGAGAGTATCAGATGTTTGCATCCACAGGAATTTGGATGATCTTCATTGATCCAATTAAGTGGATGAGGAATTGCCAGCTCAGCACCTGTCCAAGGCTGCTAGAGTCCCAATAGATGCTCACAGAGCACAGGGTGATCTTTCCAAAAAGTAAACCTGCTTATGGAACGTCACTGCTCGTGGCTCTTTGGAGGCTGTCCTTGCACAAACCATAAAGCCCAGAACCCCCAAGGTGTTCTCCCAGGCCCTGACCTGCCTGCCCCTTGTAGCCACACCTCCTCCTCTCCCTCATTGTTTCTCTCCACCTTGACTTTCTTTCAGGCTCTGTCACTGCTGGCTCTTTCTGCCCCAGGCTGGCCCCGCAGCTGTTTCTCTGCCCTGAAGGCCCTTCACCCATTCTTCACCTTGGATGTCATCACCTTTTCAGGGATCCTTCCATTCTAAGTCCAATCATCCATTAATATTCTCTCATCACAGTTTTTATTTTTCCTTTACAGCACTTGTAATAATTCGGAATCACAAATATATTTGTGTGCTTTCTGTTTAATGGCTATTTCCCCCAATAGACTGATTGTAAGCTCTGCAAAGAGAATTCCTGGGGTACTTGTAGCTACCATGTGTGGGCTAAGTGGATAGCATTTAGCATATGCTCCTTAAAGATGTATTAGAGGAAAAAAGGGAAATGAAATAAGAACAAAACTGGATCCTCCATAAATATATAGGCACATGCATTTGCATTTTTGAGAATACTGAGAAAGAGAAATTTTCTAGGAAAGAGATTTTGGCAAAAATAGATTCTAATGAGGTTCTCTAATAATACCTGCCAGTGAGACAGATCACTAAATGTATGTGTAATTACAAGAAAAAAAGAAAAAGAAAATGTCAACTAAACTAGGCCAACAGTAAGTGCTCAAAAGAAGTAATTCAAATGTTCTTATATCTGGGTTCATGATAAATATAAAAAAAGAAAAATTCTTGAAAAACTGAATAAATGAACAAATGATTGAACAAGATATAGAAACCAAAAAAATATTAAATGCTAAAAGAATTAAATAATAAAAATAGTGTTCAGGGATGATAAACTATCTAGCTAAATAAAAATAATAGGAAAATAGAAATGTAATACTACTTAATATTCATATATAATGATTACTTTGTATGAGGTACCACTTCAGAAAGTTTACATATATTAACTCATTTAATTCTCACAACCATCCTTATACAGTAGGTTCTGTTATCTCCATTTTATAGACAAGGAAACAGGCACAGTTAGCTGACAATGTGTCTACTGGCTTGCAGCTTGTAGGAGACAGGCTCAGAATTCCAGCCCAGGGTCCCTGGCTTCAGTCTCAGCAGTCCTAACCATTGTGCTGATCTGCTGCTTTTAATTAAATGAAAATATGTCCACGTACTGTGACATCTGTTGTTTCAACAAGCAAGTTTAGTTTCATCCGTGGCCCATAAGAAGATTTATTCCAGGTTTTTTTATTTTTATGATATCAAAAAAGCTGTTCATTTTTTGAGGTTAAAAATGTGTCCTAAAAAGAGAGGAGTGTCTTGACTTTCTAGGGGTATAAGAATGGATGCCACTCAAGGATTAAAGATCTTTGCAGAAGGAAATTTATTTACTCAGCAAAATTTTATTTTATATCTACTAAGTCTGAGTCACTGTTAGGATGGGGGAGTTAAGCAATGATCCAAATAAGCATGGTTCCTACCCTCAGGAAGCTTCTGATTGGGTAGAAGAGAGAGACAATAAATAACTCCTCACTAATTTCTGCTGTGAGAGCAGTTAGGGCAGGAGTGTCAGGGTGTCAGGGCACTATGAGCAGGGCGAGGTCAGCCCCCCTGAGCAGTTCAGAGTAAAGGGAGGCTCTGGAACTTTGTTCAGGGCCCTCAGCATATGTTTGCCCCTCAAGCTATAGAAGATACTTCTTTGATCGATCCTGCCCCTCCCCTACTCTCACCCAATGTGTGACCTTGGGCAAACCACGGCATCCTTCAGTGCCTCCTTTTCACACCTGTCAAATGTAGATAATATTAATACTCATCTCATGAGAATATTGTGAGGATTAAATGAGGTAACAATTGTATAGCACTTAGAACTGTGCCAAAAAGTCAGCACTAAGTATCAGCACTAAGTAATTTAAAGTATTAAAGGAATACTTTAAGCTCATAACCAAGATGAATTTTTATACCTAATCACTAATGGGGTTGCTGAAGCAGCAACAGGATCTGCCAAAATGGTTCTCTTCCTGTGTCTCCCATGCTCATTCAAGTCAGAATTCCCAGAGTCAGGGGAGTCAATCTTGGTTTTTCTCTGAAACTTAATTGAGTGCAGCTATTGTCCCAGACAGTGTATCCTGATATTTCAGAGTTTAATAAAGTTACTTGAGGTTTGTAGGAAGGATCTTGGAAACCCCTCCACCTTTTGCTAATTTTTGATGTATTATTAGTAAATAATAGTAACCACAATTATAATCCTTTTGAGTAAATTTAAAATTTTTTTAATTAAAATTTTTTTAACTTTCATGTTTAGAATTACTTTAAAACAGAACAAAACCATATTCAAACCAATCCATATTACTTCAGTTTCTTTGTGGCTAGATAACATGTTGCCTTAAATTTATTTGGCATTTGCCATGGTTCTAAGTTTCCAGTGTCAGAAAAATAATTGGAGGTTCATATCTTCTCTATTAAATAGAAAAAGTCATACTTCCTGGGTGCATCACCCCTCCTAACAGTGTCATGTCCTGGTAAGTCCTCAGGCCTATCACATGCAGGTGCAATGAAGAAATACTCACAGAAAGGTAAGGGTAGGAGGGCAGAGGGAGTTGATCACCAGGTCTGAACAAAGGAACAGAAATACTTACACCTCTCATGAGTCATCAGGAAAGGTCTCTCCAGCATACTCAGGAGGCCTCCTGAACTTTAAGATTTGGATTAAGGCCAGACACAAAATATGGAAAGGCATTTTCTATGCAATGCTTTCATCACCACCCTCGTTAGGCCCCTCTTTCATCTGGATTGAGAGATACAAGACAGGTTCTTGTAACTGCTCCCTCCAATTGCCCTGCTAACAAACTTGTTTACATGGACTTCAGGAAGATTTTAGAATCAAAGGGGATATGGACATTGAAATCAGGAATATCTTCAGGTCCACAAGACTGCGCCCATATGGTAATGATTCCATTTAGATGCTAAATCTGATTCCTATCTTTCCTGGTAGGTTGGGTGGTGCTCAGCGTTGTTGACTATTTAGTGAGAAAGAAAATTAGACATTTATGAGGCCATAGTGTTGGTTGAATGAGTTATCAGAAAGATCATAGGGATTATAGAACATATGCACACAAGCACGCACTTGTAGGTAATTCTTCAAAAATAACTTAAATTTCTAATGAAGAGACTGCCAGTTCTAATCTAGTAATCCCAAACTTCCCATGTAGACAGATGTCTTCTTAGCAGCAAAGCTCATGCCATCCCATTCCCAGAGAAAGAGGCTAGTACTGGGCAGAAAGCAGATTTTACCCTGGAAACTGCAGTCAGTACTCATACCAAGGTTTTTCCCCTTTAAGCAAATCTTCTCCACAAAAGATATGTTTATTTGTATTTTTGGTTAAGTTGACTATTTATTCACATTTCCTGTTGATGAGTCATTTATGCAGCTTACTGAAAAAAAACTAAATAAATTGAGAACTACAGCACTGCAAAATTAAAGATCAAAGACGTACAACTGACGTAAGCCCCAAATAGGTATGGTTTAAGAATTTAATCAGCAAACGGATCAGTCAGAACATGAGGACAGCACTGCCAAGGAGGCTGGGTTTCCAGACTTTTTTCTTGGGGTCAGCACAGCTTGCCTCTGTGGAGCACCTCTGTTGGTTGTTCTCCTCAGATATTTGTAAACAAAGCATGCACTAATATTTGGTCAAGGAACCAGACCACATTTGCCTGGACTCAATGGGAAGAAAGGCTCAAGCTTGTTCCACATGGTGCCTATGTAAAAGGTGGATGTTTGTTTCTGTAGGTAAGAGGCCTGAGTTGAGGGAATACCAAAGGAAAATTGCCCTGGGGTTACAGTGTGCAAAGGCAAAGAGAAGCACCAGTCCTCAGCATGAACTTGTGGGCTGTGTAGCCAGGGCAGCAGGTGTGAGGTCCCCATGTAGACCCTAAGTGGCTGGCTCTGCGTTCCACACTCTGACTCTTTTGTCCTTTTCTACTGCAGCCTCATTTCGCTGCAGATCTTCTTCTGGGCACATTTAATCCAACATTTTAAAAAAATCAATCAGACAAACATATATATATACACAGTAACTTCACTAAAATATCTGGAGTAATTGAAAAGATCACCAGGGAGCTTAGAAATGGATAAAAAATAATGTATATTTAGTGAGCACGTATGATGCACAACATGCATTACCTGTGTTAATTAATCCTCAAAACAATCCTATGAATGGGTTACTGTTATTATTCTCTTTTCAAGGACAAAGAAACTTGAGATCTGACCTTACTGATGTCCACAGCAAGTAAGCATGGTCTATCTTGACTCAAAGCTTGAGTTCTTAGTCACTACTTTGCTATCTCCTTTTGAAGATTAAACAAGTCTTTCTGCATCTGATTGTTTTATCATATCAAATCCTTTCTATTTTGCAAAGAACCAATTCTCTCAATTAAGAGCCTCTTAATATCACCCTAAATCCACAATCTACAGAGCACACCTTTGACTTGTTACGTATTTTTTTCTCTACAATGAACAAAGAGACAACAACTCTTTATTCAACCAGTTGAAACACTGACCTTCACATGTTGTGTAACATAACAAGCGAAGTTGCACAATCATTGTATAACCCCATTTCTATCCCTGCTGTTATAACCACCAGCCGTTAAAGGACTGTCCTGGTGTAAAAGCCACAAAGTTCTCTGGAACTCACACAGTTCTGCATGCAACAGGCACTCAGCCATGTATATATTAGGTAGATTCTTACAAGTCTCGGGTGTCTCAGGTGTCTTAGCTCCCCTACATGTAAAAGACATTCTTTCTCCACTCTCTTTCTCCTTTTACAAAATTGCTTTCAACTACCCCTCTGCCTCCCTGCTCCCACAGCCTCGTCCTTCTTAGATTTGCATGCTTCAACAAGTGCAATGCAATTGAATTGCAGGGATGATTCCACCACTGTCCAAGGTCAGGGAGTGCATATGACTTCACCAAGGGCTGAAGAAAAGGATCAGCCTTACACGTCAGCCCCTGTGTTCTCTCTCCTTTTCTGTTGTCTGCCTGTTCTCCCACTGTCTGTAGACGATGACTAGTCTTGAAAGTGACATAGGAGAATGACCCACATTAGCCTTTATTTTCTAAAGTTCAGCTTAGAAATGGAATCGGTTACATATGAACCTGCAGTTTGCAAGCCGATAGCCTACTTTTCTTAAACATATGTTCATCCAAAACCACCCCTCTTCAACAAAGCGTTTTTATAATTATTCACAGGATCATTCTTCCACTCACTGGGACCCAGTTTGCCCATCTGTAAAATTAAGGAGTGGATTAAACCACTTCTGAGATCACTTCTACCTCTAAGGCTCTTTGATTCTAATCTAGGTTTTCATTTTTCTACACTGGAATTTTCTTCCATTCACCCATTTATTCATGCATTCATTGAAAAAAAAATGTATGTATGGAGTGGCTACTGTACACTGGATATTATTCCAGGTAGAAGGATTAAGTAATAACAGGACAGATGACATCTCTCCCTCATGGTTTATAAACTTCCCTCTGGCCTCTCCCCAAAACAATTTGAAAGTGTAAAGAAAGCCCTTGGTAGAACTGATCCAACAATATTGCATAACGGGGTGAACTCAAAACCTGTTACTATACATATAACTTTGCGTAAGTCAGTACCTTCTCTGAGACTTTCTTTATATAGAAAAACAGAGACCAAACCTATGTTGTGGAGTCATTATAAAGAAGAGAGATGTGAGAAGAGAACCTAGTACACAGTAAGTGCTCAGTCGTGGTAGATGAAGTTATTATTGTGAGTAGTAAGAGTTATTAATGTACTGAAAAAAATTCTCCCTTGGCCTCTTCTCCTTGTTTTTGCTTAACCAATGGGATATTTACCATAAAGGACATCTCCTCTATGTTAATCCAGACTTCTCAACCCACCTCCCTTGTTAAAGTACACAGGATTGCAATATAATGACCGAATGGAATGTACCCCATATTCATTTTCCATTGCTGTTATAAAAAATTACTGTAAAACAGTGGCTTCAAACAACACATATTTATTACCTTACATTCTGGAGGTCAGAAGTGTAAAATGGGTCTCACTGGGCTAAAATCAAGGTGTAGCAGAGCTGCATTCCATCTTGAAGCTCTAGAGGAAAACATGTTACCTTGACTTTTCCAGCTTATATATAGACCTCCTATGTTCCTTAGCTTATGAACCCATCCTCTGTCTTCAAAGCCAGCTGTAGAGTATCCTCAAATCTCTCTCTGACTCTTATGCTTCCCCCTTATCCACTCTGAAAGATCCTTGTGATTACTTTGGGACCACTTAGATAATCCAGATTTTATATCTCTATTTTAGAGGTAGCTGATCAGCAATTTAATTCTATTTACAACCTTAATTCCCTTTTCCATGTAACCTAACGCATTCACAGATTCTGAAGATAGGCCATGGACATCTTTGAGAGGTCATTATATCACAGAAGTTGGTAAACTTTTTCTGTTAAAAGCCAGACAGCAAATATTTTAGACTTTAGGGGCCAGTCTCTGTCCCAGATATTCAGCTCTGCCATTGTAGTGTGAAAGCAGCCATAGACAAAAATAAATAAATAAACAAATGGGCACAGTTATGTTGCAATAAAACTTTATTTACAAAAAGAAACAGAAGGCCATGTTTAGTCTACAGGCCTGTTTGCCTGCTCTGTGGGCATATATCAAAGGATCCCAATGAATGGTCATCAGCTTATTATTGCCCAAGTGAATTAAACAAATATAAATGTTAAGGATGCCAAATTCTTTCATAATCTGCTCCTGGCTTTGAGCTCAAAATCAGAGTCCCTACCCATACTTGAAGGCCTTTTTAATATCACATATTAATTCCTCCGCCAGTGTGGGAGGCTAACGATGGCCTCAAATATTTTTTTCTTCCCCTCTTGATAGGTGGACTCTAATTCCCCTTATTTGCGTCTAGATTGGCCATTGTTACTTGCTTGATCAATGGATGGTGGCATAAATAACATTTTGGAACTTCTGAGGCTAGATCATAAGAAGATTTGAAGCATAAATCAATGTAATTTTAAACAGATATAACAATAACAACAACAAAAAGAATCACTGAAGCTTCTTCCCAGTCCTCTTGGAATGCTCACACTGTAAAGCCCAAGCCACACAGGGAGGACAGTTGACAGCCACATTTGAGCTCCTAGCAGCCATCCAGGATCAGTCACCCTCCATCCAGGCACAAGATCTAGTCATGTGAGTGAAGAAACCCCAGTGACACTATGTGGAGATGAACCAACCAGCAAAATCCTTCCTGTTAACCAACACACAAAAGTGTGAGCAAGATAAAATGGTCATTTTAAACCACTAAGTTTTTAGGTGGTTGGTTACATAGTAATAGATAATCAGAATGACTGGAAATTTAACTCTATAAGCAGAGCAATTTTTGCAATTTGCTCACTAGTGTTTCCTAATATTCTAGAACAGTGCTTGGCCTTAGGAAGTATTCAATAAGTAATTATTGAATAAATGAGTGAATGATGAATCCATTTTGCCTTGCTTTGCCTAGTCACCTTCCCTGTAAACTTCAGGCCTCAACTTAAATCAGTCTCCCAAAGACTCTCTCTGACTGCGACCTGCCCCTCCCCCACTAGATTAAATTTCTCCATTCTTCACCTTTTCCTTCATTATGCTAATCTCTGTGATAATGAATGTAATGATTCTTTTAAGCAAATATTTAGTGCCTGTCTTCTTTCTAGAACATGAGCTCTCTGAGGGCAAGAATGGGATCTGTCATGTTCCCTGCTCTACCTAGCTCCCAGCAAGTGCCCAGCATCAGGGAGGCGTATAATAAACATCATTGAATAAATGACACAGATTGCTCTACAAAAAAGGATATTATCTAGAGAACTCTGGATTTGTATATGCCTAGTCCAGACAGTGGCATATGTCATCATTGTGCATGAAATACTAAAATATTTTTAAATCTCCTGCAGGGACTTTTCTTCTTGACCTTTTTTCTGTTTTCTGCTCAACTACCTGACAGAGATTTCTGCTTTCCCCATGCCCTGAATGCCCCCACAGCCGCATACTGAGCACAGACTTACTCAGAGAGGCAGCTTTCTGTCACATGGGTGCTCCAGAATCAGTTTTCTGCCACAGCTGAACAGTCTACAAGGGCCTGAGCCCACCTCTGCTGTTCCTCTGGCTGATCCCAAGGTCCACATTCTTAAGTGCTGCTGCCTTTGCAGGTCCAGCCCTGGCTGCCAAGCTGCCCTCTCCTTGGTGGAAAGGAGGCCATCAGGTTCTTCACAGGCTGCTCCTGGGAATGGGTAAAGAAGAGGGCCACCAATAGGAGGGCCGTAACAGCGCTTTCTGCGTGGGAACCCGAGAGAGAGGCCCAGAGCATGCCAATCAGAGCCTGCGTGGGGATGCAGAGAGCTCACTGAGGGTTAAAATAAAAGCAACACTGTTCATTTCAGTGCTCTATATTCCCACAACACGTCCCTCACCATCAGCAAATGCCCAGCTTCCCACCTTCAACTCAGGGATGAGTCACTGTATCGCTGGTGTTTAGGAGCTAATCCAACCACGGCAAGTCGGAGGACCCTACCCTGGCCACTTCATCTGAGCCATGTAAAAGCCCCAAGCCTGAGTTTCCTCACTGCGAAGTGGCCTTAATGCCTACCTGATGCTTAAGGGGTCCAAGAATCATAACAATACTCAAAATACTAACAAATAGTAATGTGTGAGAGCTGACCATGTACAGACATTGTGAGATGAACTCCAGATATATTAAACCATTGACTCTTCACAACTTGCTTCTGAGGGAGATCCTCTTAATATTCCCATTTTAAAGATGAGAAGACTGAGGCTGCCAAGAGATCACTTGCCCAAGGCCACCTGGCTGGTACACTGTGATGTGATCCATATAATTTTCTATTTCCCGAGAGATTCAGAGCTTGGACTCTGGAACCCAGTGGCACATGTTCAAATCTAGGCTCTGCAGCCCACTAGCTGAGTGACCTTCCCCCATTCACTCACTCCTTTCTCAGCCTGGCCGAGCAGCAATGTGGAGATCATTTCCCAGGAAGCACCCTGCCCACCTGGATGGTTTCCTCAGCTGTGTGATGGGTAGTAATTTATGAGGAGCTCAGTTCAGCGGGAATACGGCCATATCCATAAAGCTTTCATTTCTCCCCTCTGACTATATAAAGGCAGTGTTCTAAAGTAAGCTTCTAGTACAGTTTGCTGTTCCCCATCCTTCAGGTTGGTGTTCTTCCAGGCACAAGAAGCTGAATATACTTTGTATACCTGCCCTTGTTATTCTTTCCTTCAAAAGAAGACCCAGAACTGGGTGGAGCTCACTGCAACCCACAGAACTGTCAAGCTCCAACTCCAGGAGGGTTCTTGCTGCGGTGGCAGGAGAATTGGGAGGAGTATGAAGTAAAATTGTCCCCAGTGGTAAAAATTAGACCAAATAGTGCCAGCCTGTGTGTCTTCTCAGTAAACAGTCTGAAATCCTGTTTCCCCTGGAATTACCAGCTCATTGAAATTTGCTTTTGGTATTTACAAGATGTTTTGAAGACAGGCATGTGCTACAGGGAACAGAATCCCACTAGAATGCCCCAAACTACATTGACTCCAGCCTACCTGAAAACCAAACTGTCTTTAGCCTAAAACCCAAGATATCTCTAAAGCCAATAAAGAGGAATTTGAATTTAAAAAAGGCAAATGAGAAGGAAAACTCTGAATAAGAATTTCAGGATGATTCTGCTTTAAAAACAAATACAAATGGTTTTCTTCAGTATGTTTACAATAATATAGGGAGGATGTGGCAGGGGCTGTGCTAGGTGCATTTAGTTCTATAGCAAGCAACTGCTTTACCGAATATGCTCCTGATCTGCAGATAAAGAAATAAGGCCCAGAGAAGTTGAGGAACTTGCCCACAGTCACAGAGCCTGTGAGGGCAGATAGATCTCACATCTATTCTGTTAACTTCTAAAGTCCAGTCTTCCTCTGTACCTCCCTGCTAACTGGATTAATTTCATCTCTTGGGCTGAGAAGTCCTTGGGCCCCCACCATATTCCTGCCAAGAGGCAGCTTCAAGGATTGTTTGAACAAAAGAAAAATCGACAATTTAAGTTAACAGCAGAAGAGCACTATGCACATTTTCAGCTATGTCTGAAAAGAGGTGGCCGCTGGTGGAAAGGGAATGTTTCAGTCTGATAATTGGGCTTATTGGCTACATGACAAGTAGATCTGGTTTGACTGATGTCAGTGAGCTGCATGTGGAGGGATTAGGCCCATGTTTGTAGTTGAAGCAACTAGTTAAATTGACTAAATTTTCCACTTTTCAAACTGATATCGTGGCACCATATTAGACCAAACCAAGATGCTCAGCTCAGAGGTTTCACACATTTTCATAAGCTTTGTCGTGTGGCTAACTTCCTAGAATTGTATGTTTGACTCTGAAAGATTAAGTTTGAGGTTTCTTCCTGATGGGCATGTTCAAAATGTCAAAGGCCACTTCTATGCATCTGAAATTTCCCAACAATCCCCAGCTTCACTGGAGACTATATTCCTGTCTAATGCTCAAGGTGGTATTTTGGAGGCCAGTGGAATTTACAATGTAATTTTTATGTTTTAGCAAGAATTTTATATGAATACATGCTCAATATAAAAAAAATTCAAGTGATGTGGCAATATACAAAGTAAAAGTTAATATCCCTTTATCCATTCTATTCTCCATTCTCAATCTTATTCCCTTCCTTAGAAATAGCTGCTGTTAACATCTTATACACATCATTCCATGTTTTTTCTATGTAGTTAGGCAGGCAGGTGGGCAGGCAGATAGGTGGGTAGGCGAGTAGGTAGATTAGATAGGTAGGTAGGTAGATAGATGATAGATAGATAGATAGATAGATAGATAGATAGATAGATAGATAGATAGATAGATAGATAGATAGATAGATAGAATGTATATGTGTGTATAGCATTTTTTAAAATCATAGTTGGTATCAGACTATATAAATTACATGCTTTTTTTACTCGATAATATCTTTCCATTCAGTATATAGAGGTTTATATTATTCTTTTAAACTCTTGCATAGCATTCCATAATTTAATCATTCCCCTATAATTAGACATTTAAGTTATTTACAGTTTATCAATGTTGTAGTGAACTTGTACACTTATCCTTGTATACTCCAGAATATGTCTGAGGACAGAGCCCTAGAAATAGAATTGTGGAATGAAAGAATGTATATTTTTATGTTCATTTTTTATTTTGATGGGAAAACTGCCAAATTCTCTTCTCAAAAAAAGAAACTAACAATAAACAATTTCCTCCGCAATCAGCAGTACATAAAAGTAAATGTGGAAATTTTGCAGCATTAACTTCTCAAAACACTCCATGCCAACTAAAATCTTATTCTTGGAATCAGAGTTTCCTGGTAGCTGATAAGCTCTCTGCTGTCTGGTTCTGTGGAAGCATTTGGTGAGCTGCCTCCCTTAGCTAAAAGGACAACACTCTATTGCCAGCTGGGGCTCCCACAGTTCTGTGTTCTCCATAACACTCATCTTTTCATATTGTAGCTTATCTACTCATATTCTGGCTCCTCAGCTAGAAAATAACCTCCTCTAAAAAAGAAACCATGCCTTGGTCACATTTGTATTCTCAATACCTATCATTGTGTCTGATCCTTGTCTGTGCTCTCTGAGCTGTTGTTTGAATGAATGGTAGGATGGAGAGAAAAGGAGAGAGAGAGGTAGAGAAGGAGAGATGGAGGAAGAGAGAGAGAGAGAGAGACAAAGAATGTAGGTTGGTTCCCTAACAAAGCTGTGAGGGTCCCAAACCCACTGAGATTTAGTAAAGCTCTCTGTGAAGTAGAGAGACTCGAGGTCCTGCCACACTCTAGAAACCTGAGCGTTTAGAACCAGAGAGAGAATGTGTTTTATTTCTAAGATATTCCTCAACCACATACCTGAAGTGGGTATAACACTGCCCATCTCTAGTCTAAGAACTGCTACAGGACTTTTGAGACAGAAAAGCCACATTCATTTTGTTCTTATTAGTTTTCCACATATACTTCACTTTTTACTTTTTCTGCAGCTGTGTCAGATACTGAAAAATTTGTTTGAGAAAAGGAAAATCAGGAGTTTGTGGTTTGACATGACTCTTAATTCTTGCCCAGGATCTGTCCCCTAAGTGCTCTGGGTCCTTGCTCCACTACCCTGTCTTCTTTCCCACTTAATTTTCCAGACTTCTTGCAAGTTTCCTGCCCACTCCATCCTGCCTTAACTTTCTTTTCTATACAAAGGAACCCCTAAAGAGAATCCTGTGCTCCTTATTTAAACAGCTGGAAAACTGCTTTGTCTCTTCTCTGCCCACATGTTATATTAAAGACTTACGGGACATGTTTCATCTTTTGACTCTTGGGGCTGACTCAGGCAATTCCAGGAAATATCAAAAAGTTCCCAAATCCAGTCAGGTTCAAGGAACTACCTAGAGCTGAACTTATATAACCCATATCACAGGCTCCCACCATTTAATAGTCTCAGGTATAAGAGGAGAAGCTGTACATAAAGGTCAGTATCTACATACAAGAGAAAGGGGAAAAAATGAAAGGAGACCTGGGAGGGAAGGAGAGGAAGAGATCTTAAAAGAAGGACAAGAACATTGTAGCTGAAGGACCTAGCAGAAGGTAGCATGTCTTATTTGAATCAACTAAAATAAGAGATCCACAGATACTGCCTTCTTTGAAGGACCCTCTAACATTCTAGTTTAAATAAGCTGCATTCATACAACTAGCTGCCTGTGTGTCTGGAACACTTGTTTTTCTGTTAATGACCGAATGTCTATTGTAAACAGCAGTTGCTTGACTACCCTACACCTCCAAGATGGCTATAACATTGGTCATTAGCTTCACAGGTTAGTCGAGCAATATTTTAGCATTTCCTGTCCAAACCCACCACCTGTTAACCACAGGGGCTTTCCCTTCTTCTAGCTGTGCCTCAAGCATTACTGTTCTTGAGTGTAGAGCTTGATGATTGAAAGTCTATATATTCTAGAATCATATATAAGTATTTCCCCATCTGTAGTTTTCATTTTCATTTCCTGTCTTTTGTCTCATAACTGCTCGCACCACCCCAATCTAAGGACATCTTTATTAATGCTATTGCTTGCTTTTTTATTTTATGTATTTATATGTAATACTACATTATATATATACACACACACACACACACACACACACACACACACACACACATACACATATATAGTTATCATGAGCAATAAAAGGAATATATTAGCTCCTATAACTAAAATGCATAAATAAATAGATAGATACTTATATATACACACATTGTGTGAACTTTTATTTTATAAAACCCAATTGCATCAAAGCCTTATGTAGTTCCAGGTCTGCCCTGCATTGCTCCACAGACAAATGGCATTTAAGGAAACACATCATTCTCTATTTGACCCTCTCACTGAAGTTACTTCACAACATGACACATTCGAGAATTTATATTCTTTTTTCCAAATAATATTCTTCAGAAAAGGGGTGATGAGGTGTCTTTCCTTATGGTGGACCTTTGAAGGAAATAGAAGGTAGGTCTAGGAAAGAGGAGGGTAAACATTAGGATATTAACAAGAGAGAAAAGAGACTCATATTTCTATGAGTCTAGTTCCTTTGATCTGCAACTCTGAGCTCTGATGGCTTTATCTCAAGCTGACTTCACTCACAGTAGAAAAATAGCAGCAGTGGTTCTATCCACACCTCACTGCATCCAGGAGAAAGAGCTTCTGTTCCTCACCCCAGGCATTAAAACACAGTCCTAGCTTTCTCTCCAGAGAAATCTGCTCCTGAACCAAACAGAATGATAATAGTTTGCTTAAGAAAATCAGAGCCTACTCCTGGAGCTGGGGATGAGCCAATATCAACCTAATCCCATGATTAGGTTGCATTGGGGGGGGGGCATGAAATGGGGACAGAGAGGCTGTCATATCCACAAGAGAGGGCAGTGGAGAAAAGGCAGGTTTTGTAATTACTGAGCTCAGAATTGTACATTAATCTTTAGAGTATCTCATGAGTGTCACAGTCTAGAAGTGTCCTCACTAAGAATGTGAGTGGGTTGAGCATCTGAAATATTAGTGAATAAGTATGATTCAAAAGGTTGAGAATTTCTTTTCTAACTCATCAGCTACTCAAGGGCAAGAATTGTGGTTTATGTATCTTTGTTGCTGTAGCATGTGGCAAATGTGAATTGAATTTACTCCTGTTCTCTTTCACCACCCAACTGCTTCCCCTCTCTTTTCTCTCTTGTTAATATCCTAATGTTTACCCTCCTCTTTCCTAGACCTACCTTCTATTTCCTTCAAAGGTCCACCATAAGGAAAGACACCTCATCACCCCTTTTCTGAAGAATATTATTTGGAAAAAAGAATATAAATTCTCGAATGTGTGATGTTGTGAAGTAACTTCAGTGAGAGGGTCAAATAGAGAATGATGTGTTTCCTTAAATGCCATTTGTCTGTGGAGCAATGCAGGGCAGACCTGGAACTGCATAAGGCTTTGATGCAATTGGGTTTTATAAAATAAAAAGCTTTATTTAGACTGAACATGTGCCATTTGCCACCCGTAGAGATGATACTCTGGCCCACTATTTTAAGATGTGCATTTCTATTATTCACTTGGAGGTGATGAGTTAAAGCTGAGCTTCAGGTGCTTTTTCTCAATCCCCCTTGGGACAGGCATTTGTAAAAGATCTGTTTGTTTAGTCTGGGGTATAATCTCTAGCCATAGATCAGGATTTCTTCTACTCAAAGGGAACTGGCTTAAATAGAACTGAATTATGATATTTAAAACCAAAAGCATTGACAAATTCTGGTGCCTTCCTTTCTGTAATTGAAATCAAAGCAATGCTTAACTGTAAAATGCAAAACTTACATGCATGCGGAAATCAGAATGACTTCATTTTGGCTTTAGAGATGGCAAAATTCTGAATAAATGCAATTAATCTGAATACTTACAGACACTGAGAATGTTTCCAACTTTTTCCTATCACCAAAACTGATGTAACGCGCTCTCTTATACATGTATTGTTGTATGCACATGAAACTTTCTCCAATACACACACAAACTCGCATACACACTTACATCTAGAAGAAAAGTCCTGCCACATAGGCTATGCACATGTGTGTAGTTTCAACTTCTCTTGACATTACCAAATTACTCTCCAATTAAAATTGTTTTTAATTGGAAGGTTTGTCTTTTTCTGGTTCATTTGTAATTCAATATATAATCCAGAAACAATTTTTTTGATCATTATAAGAAGTGAAAATATCTTCTCCCAGGTGATTGCTTATTTGTTTAACTCTATTTAGGTAAGCTTTAAAAAAAAAAAAAAAGAAAGAAACTGATTTAGTTGTCAAATGTATCACACTTTTCTTTTGTGCTGTGTGCTATCTGGGTCTTGTCTTCGAACCCTCTATAGTGAAAGAATTTGTGGAGGTGACTTATAGACCACCAAGGAAGAAGCGAAGTGAGAAGGGCCAGATCTATAGGCTTTTCTATCTCTGCTCCCCTCAGAATAGCACCTCCTATGTCTGTTTTATATTTGGACTCCTGCATAACTTTGCATTGAGGTTGTCTTGCTGTTGAAGAAAAAAAAAATTAACTTTGAATTTTGTTGTATTTGTTCTGACATTCCTGTCCACCAAGAGCAAAAGAGAAAGATGATGAGTTACATTAACTCATAAGAGAAAAGAAAATATAAATATAATGTGTCATGAAGCTTTTGTACGCTGGGAAAGGGAGGAATGACCAATTTCCTGAGAGAAGGAAACTCTTAGCACTGTGTCCTAAGTGTGGTATATCGCATGTACTCTTGTGTAAAGAAGAGACACGGTGAGCAAGCGCATTGTAGGTGTCAGAAGGTTTAGAAAGATTCTCATATGGCCTTGCTTATGGAAGCAGAAGAACACAAGGAGTTCATCTCAGAATACTGGGTCCTTTCATAGCTCTACTGAAATAAGAAAGTATGTGTGTGTTCTGGCCACATCCCAGATTTGCTGTAAGCTCCACATAAGAACTCCGACTGGTGCCTGAGCATCTGGCGAATCGAAGGGTCTAAGGGAGAAATTCTCTCTCATCAGGCATCCATCCTAGTTTTCAGCCCCTGCTCTATTCATTCTCCTTTCCTCTTTCAAGTAGGAGTAAGAGGGCTCACTACTTAGTGAACTCAAATCCTTCATGTTTTGAAGGATGTGCATGTTCAGCAGCCTATAACAGTGAAAAACATATACACAAATCACTGCTACCTTTCGAAAACTTTTCCCACCCACAACTTCGTGTTTATGAATTTAATGCCTGTCACCCAGTGGGGAAACCTCACTCCTTTTTTATGGTGATGGCTGTATAGTCCCTATTAGCTGGAATATCTCATTTTGAAATGAAACATACATACCTTCAGAGATATGTCTCTATCGCTTGCAAAATACAAAGGTAAAAGAATTGAACATTTTACTTTATTATTAACTTGGCTTCCCCTTTAACTCTTTTACTCTTTCCCACATATTTCTATGTTTCCCTTTTTTTCTTTTTCTTTTTTTTTTAGTTCATTTGGTAGTCTCACTTTACATTCTCTATTCCAGAGTTCTTTGGTTATGTTTCACTTTGTTTTTTTGTGGGGGGAGTATAACCTGCTTAGGTTTAAATGATCTGTTTTCTTAAACAGGGTTAGCACACATGATAATATTTTTCCTGGCATTTCGCCACTGCCCTGTCACCCAGCTTTCTGGATTTAAGGCTTGTTTCTTTAGGAATGCACATAACTGCTCTGAATAAAGATAAAGTAATTCAAAACTCTTCTCCCAAGAAAGGCATGCCGAGTGGTTTTTCATACCTGTACAGTAAAGAGGTTGAGTAAGGCATTTCCTTTGAGCAGAAAGAATATTAAAATTAAATAATTCTCAGCCAGGTTTTCCTACCCCCAGCTCGGCGTATGTATCAGTGTGACTTCCACTGTGTGTCAATCCATGGACATTTTCCCCACAAAGTCTTTGTTTTACAGGTCTGGGAATGAAACCAAATGAAAAGAACACATAGATTTCTCCCCACATTGTGAAAGATCTCTAGGTCCAGCTCTAAGCAACTGCATGGCCAACACACATGCAGTTTCAAGTGTTTACTCAGAAACCGTCATGTATTTCAACTTACGCTTCAAAGTACAAAGGAACTAGATTCACTCTCTACTGTCAAGGTCCTGGCAGACAAGAAACAGCATTCCACTCATAGGGTTTCACGAAGAGACTTTAATAAAGGAATTATTTATAGGGTAAGTGGAGCCAACAAAGGATGTTAAAGCTTCAGGGAACAACAATAGCAAGAAGGCAGTTCTACCTCTGGAGCTGAAAAGAAAGAGGAGAGAAAGGGTGTTGGGGGAGCCCAGGGAGAGGAGAAGCTGGGGAGACAGAGCTGCCCAGCAGGAGCTCGGGTCACACAAGTGTGTGGCCAGATGGCAGTGGGAACACAGAGAGGGAGAAGGCATGGAATATTTCAGCTCCTCTCCCTTCTTTTCTCCTGCTTCCATTGGCCAGACCCAAGCAGCAAAGCTGGTAGGCTAAGGAACCATGGATCAGCCTCCTGAGCCACAAAGAAGGGCTGAGGAGTGGATGGCAGGGAGAGATGGTTGAGGTGAGCTAATGACAAGTAACCAGCACTGGGTTAAGAAAGAGCAAGTATGAAATTTGCTCAAGAGTTTCTTTTTAAGGACAGTCTGATTTAGTTCATGAGACTTGCAAGGTTGTACATGGTTTAATTTATTGTGAAGAAGTACCCTGGTTTTCTGAGTGATCTGGCCTAGCCAAGACATGAGCTGAGACCCAGCTAAAAGAATTCCACTGACCTGACAGAGTGATAAAATGTTTGAGCTGGAAGGGACCTTTTAGAGAGCATCGAACTCAATCATTCCTCTTTAGAGATAGAAAAAACAAATAATGTTTCTTTCTTTCTCACATCTTTCTTTCCTTTTATCCTTCCTTCCTTTCTTCCTTCTCCTTTCCTTCTTGTCTTCCCTGCATTACACGACAAATATTTGTTGATTATCTACTATATCCCAGTCACTGCTCTTATGATGAGAATTCGGCAGTGAACAAAACAAAATCCCATTTTCATGGAGCTTACTTTCTAGTAGGAGGAGAGAGACAAGAAGCAACAACAACAAAAATATATGATAGGTCAAATGAAATATGTACTATGAAGAAAAATAAAGCAAGATAAAGGGTGAAAGAGTAAAGGAGGATAAGGGATGGGGCTTCTTCTTGATACAGTGGATGTGGAAGACCTCTCTGGCTGGCACCATTTGTGGAAGGACCTGAAGGAGACAAGGGATGAGCTATGTGGACTTCCAGGGTGAGCATTCCAAACAGAAGGAACAGGAAGTATAAAGACCCTGAGTGAGAGTATGCTTGGTGCAAAGCTCAGTGAGAGAGAAGTAGGGTGATTGGAGATGAGACTGGAAAGCAGGCTGAGGAAACATATAGGCTACATGGAACTTTGTTTCATTCTCAGGGTAATGGGAAGCCATCAGAGGGTGTCGAGCAGAGCAGTGATCTGACTTATGTGTTGGAGGGTCCCTCTGGCTGTTGTGTGAGAGTAGACTGAAGGAGGGCAAGGGCAGAAGTAGGGAGACCAATGAGGAGGCTGTTGCAGTAATCCAGGGGAGGGAGGATGATCACTGGAACCAGAGTGGAAGTGGTAGAGGTGGTAAACAGTGGTCAGATTCGGGATGTATTTAAATAGAGACCCCACAGGATTTACTGATGGAGGAGAATGAAGGTCGTGAAACAGGAATCAAGGGTGACTACAAGCCTTTGGGCTTGAGCATCAGGAAAGATGGAGCTGACATTACTGAGCTGGGAGAGGAAAATGTTTGGTGGAGAAGGGAGAAAAATGGAAGTCAGGAGAGGGACTTACAGAATTTAAAGGCCTATTAGATGTCTATGCAAAAAAAAAACAATTTGTATGTACATACATACATACACATACCCACACGATTTACATGTTCACATATGTACATGTGTGAATAAGGGTGAGACTTAAGGTATAAAGTCGGAGATAGTTTTTAAATTTATGAGAGGATGAGGTCATCTACAAAGTAAGTGTATCTATCAAAAAAAACAGCACTGAGCCCTAGAACACACTCATAATACTAATATTTATTATATTCATTATTATTTTGCTAACATTTAGCACTTTGTGTCAAGCATAGTTTTAAGCACTTCACATACATTATCTTATTTAGTTTTAAGCACTTCACATACATTATCTTATTTAGTTTTAAGCACTTCACATACATTATCTTATTTAATTAATATTTATTACATTTGTTATTATTTTGCTAACACTTATTTAGCACTATGTGTCAAGCATGGTTTTAAGCACTTCACATACATCATCTTATTTAATTTTCATAACAACTCCATCAGAAATTCACTAGCATCCCCATTTTACAGATAACAAAACTGAGGCTCAAAGGAACTAACCACACTTCCAAAGTTACAAAGCTAGTATGTGACAAAGCCAGAAATCAAGCCCAGATAATCTGACTCCAGATGAAGCAGTCAGCTCAAGTTTACAGGGTAAATTTGTGTCAGAAGATGGTTTATAAGCTCCTCTCAGAGCTCTGCTGCCTCTGCTGATAAGTCCTCTAATTTTCATGCCCAGTTACTCAAAGTGCAGAACTGCACTTGAACATGTAGCATCCAGACATTGAGCGTGCCCAGCCCCAGTTTACACATTTGCTCTCATCTTTTTCTCCATCATTATGAAGTGCTCAACTCTGTGCAGAGGCCAATCTGCATCATATATCTTGCATGTCTCTCTGTGCACAGCATGGACCTCGCCCACAGAAGATACTCTGTGGTTATGAACTGACCGTGACTTGTCTAGCTGGTCTTGATGGTGAGACTGAGTAAGAAAGGAAGTCTTGTCCTCATGGCCAAGGAGATAAATGAAGGTCAAGAAAATCTCGTCTTTTGGAAATCACACAAGGCTGAGGACCTCTGGTTATATCTATGATACAATGACTTGTCTAGGAGAATTAATCATGACTGAGGACATGAACTGGAAGGATGTCAGCATCCATTCTAGAGGCTGTGTTTGATATCGACCTTCCCTGGGGCATGGCTGTCCCTGAGCCAGTCAGGGCTCCTCTCAGAGAACAGTGGTTTACAGTGTTTTGTACACAAGCACAGATAGCATCACTTTGGCTTTCCACAGCTAGTTTTCAGAGATGTGGCGGAACCATAATTGGAATCTTCCAAAGAACTATTAGGATAAACAGACTATCAGTTCTCAGTTATAAATAAACTGCTATCAATCATCTGAAAAAGATAAAATGATAGCAATGTACCAAAATGCAAAGGGATGCACACCTCAGAATGCCAAGCTATCCAAGACCTGTTGTGAAATTCATAACTTACACCACTTCTATTTCCCAAATTGCTCAAGAGCATGGTGTAAAGAAATATCTCAGGCTTTGGAGCCAGACAGGCTTAGGTCTAAATCTAGCTCTTATGTTCTCTAGTGGTAACCTTGGGCTAGGTATTTAATTCCTTAGCACTTCATCATCCTCATTTATAAAGTGAGGAAGGAGATAATTCCTAGTCCATAGGGTTGTTTTGAGAATAGAAACAAGATATGCAGAGCACCAATATAGGAACTGGTACAAATGGTACTTGGTACAATATAGCACTAATAATGATGATGATGATGTTGACAATGGCAGTTATGGTGATAATAATGATGGTGGTGATAATGGCGATGGTTATGATGGTGAAGGCAACCTTATTGATGGTGATAATGGTAATGATGATGATTGTATTCATGGTAGCAGTTTTGGTGATAAGGATGCTGATGATGGTGATGTTATCATGTTGATGGCGATAATGGCAGTGATAATGATAGTGATGATGGTGGTAAACATTATCATGTAGAATTTGAGAACTTGGGCTGAGTGCCTGACTCTGCAGGATATAAACTGAAAGTCTGAGAGAGAATTGCTGCTTTCAAGAATGTTTAGTGATATTGAACTAAAATGCTTGAAAAACAAACTATGCAACTATTCGTTATTATTAAAAATGAGAATATTTATCATTCAGTGTTCACTTATGAAACCAAGTAGATTATATGTATTTTAGTTAATCTTCATGATACCCCTTTGAAGAACATAGTATCATTAGCTTCATGTCAGATTAGATTCCTAAGGCTCAGAAAGGTTAAGTGTGTGATCTGAGGTCACCCAGCTGGAAAAAAAGAAAGCAGGAATTTAAGCCCAGGGTTATCTGATTCCAGACCCCAACCTCATAACTACTACACCATACTGCCTGCATCCTGACCTGATATACAATAGTTATTCTAAGAGGGAAGAAGTCAGGGTGTTCTGAGATAGTAGGGGGGTCATAAGGCTTATGCCGATGGTTCTTATGAGAAATTCACACAAATAAATAAAAGTGTTTTTGAAATATATAGGAGAGTTTAAGCTAGAGATTGCAAACAAGCAAATCAGAGAGATAGCTTGTTGGTCCAAAGAGCATTTCTACATTTAAGATCAGAATTTATTTTTAAAATCCTGATTTTTTGCTTTTCCTAAAAGTAAGATGATCTAGAAAAACTAGATTATATTCCAGAATAGCTTTAATTAATTGAGCAACTGCTGTCTTATCTTAGGTACATGTTCTTGAGTTGGCCCAGTGTACAGACCTCCCTATTTCTTTTGCCTGCAAATTTCACTGGTTTGGACACCTGGCCTCATCCTATTTGAAGAGTGACTTGTTGTTGAGGCTCACACATAGACCAGGGCACAGTTCGGGTTGCAGTTAGCAGAGCAGGGGGCCTTGTCCAGTAAATGCCAAGGCTGAAGAAAGTGAGGAGGACCCAGACCTTCCATGGACCAAGCCACCTGCACCCAGGAAAGATCAGTGTGTTGTAGTAACAGTGGGCGTTAGCTCTAATCGGTTCCATCATCAACAATGGCCTACCACTCGCCTTTCGCCTGCTCTTCCTTCCCTCTTTGCTGCCGACATTATTCTTATTCAACTTTCCTGCTATCTATTGTTTTTACTGTGGACTTCCTCCTAAAAGCATTTAAGGAAGGTTGTTTTTTTTTCTCTTTTAAAAATGTCTTGTTTTTCACTTTCCATAGTTAATACCCTAAGTTCATGAGAAAGCAGGACCCCAGGAAGCCAAGAAAATAATAAAAGACCTCTTTTTGTGCCTTTTGTTAAAAAAAAGACACATGTAAATAAAAATGGAGATAAGGAAATACCGTGTCTTTGTCACACTTCACGATTTTCAAGGCATAATCACATCTTCCATCTTGTTTGACCCTCAATACAGCCCAGTAAGGTGGATAGAGTGGGAGTAAAGTGCTCATTTGCTGAGACTACAGCTCAAAAGTGAAGTACTCTGAAGTGCTCAGTGGTCAGTAGGAAAGAGGATGTTGATTAGTACCCAAGCCTGCCCTGGAGTGAATCATCCCAGCAGTGACTCAGCTCTTGTCTCACTACAGTTAGTTTACTGCCTTATCGTGGACATTTGCTCTGAAAACTAAAACTAAAACATGAAAGCCAGGGATCCACACGTTATACTACTACCCTTCTTCCCTTCTTTCCTTCTTCCCTCTTTCTGCAAACGTACCAGGCATTGTGCTAACCCCAGGCCACACAATGAAGCCCATGTGAATAATGCCAAGAGAAGACAACTCAAATGCTGTAACAGTGCCTCCTCATAGTTGTATGGCTTTTCTTGATTTTCAGAGCCCCTTTTTAGCAGCCCCTGAGTGTGGGCCCATTTAACAGAAGGATTTAGGCTCTGAAAAGCTAAGTGACATACAACTAGTAAGCTGTAGAACTGAGACTCAAACCCGGGTTTTACTACTTTGGGTCCAGTGCTCTTTTCACTACTGACACTACATGCACCTAACAGTGCCAGGCACACAATAGCTGCTCAAGAAATGTTTACAAAGCCTAGTACTACATTGCCTCTCCAAATGACTAAAAACATCCATAACATTTCTCCATCAAGGCCAAGAAAACAAGGCCTCTCAAGAATCTTGCAAACCTATTGCTCAGTAAAAACCAACAATGCCTGAAATTATCATATTGTATTCACCTAAAGTAACATATAAGGCTAGAGAAATATAAAAACAAACACCTCTGCTGAGGCAATAACTGCACATAAATCTTTTTCTGAGATTTGTTGACATTCTTCTTTGCCCAAGGACAATCTGTTAAGAAGAAAATATTTTTTCCTATCTACTTAAACCCACATTCCAAACTCAAAGTCCAATAATGGATAGTAAGTAGAGGTCAAATTTCTTAACCTTCTTGGGCTCTTTTTCCTGAGATGAGTTTTTGAGTCTACCATAGAGAAGGTCCCAAGAGCCTCCTCTGTGGTTTTTTATCTTTTTTGCAATTTGGTGGGAGATGCATGAGAAGAAGTTTAATAGGCAATGTTAGGCTTGGCTTGGTTCATGGATCAATACAGAAATGTGGGTGAGCAATTCAAGAGCCAAATCTGTGGTTTGACCTTCCCTGTTGGAGGTCTGACTATCTACACCCCTCACCTTGGAATGGTCCAAGTGGATCTACTACTTGATACCACTTTCTAATCTGGTCCACCACCACCACACCTCACCCCTGAAGAAGGCCAGGCCAGAGCCAGTTCTTCCTCTGGAAAGGGCAATCTGGATGCTGGGAGGCAACAGAGTTGCTGTGTAATTCACCAAGTTGCCTTCTCTTCCTTCTTCACCAATTTGCCCTCCTTTCCTTCAGCCTGTTCAACCATCTGTCTACCAGTCTCAGAATTAATAGGCACCTTGGACTGGTGATAGACAACAAGAGTGTGGTGGACCCTGTGAAAGAAAGGATATGGAGCTGTCAGGGGATAAAACTTTTATATTTAACTCTCTGGCCCAATGTCTTTTCCATTCTTGTTTCCTTCACATTGTTTAAACCAGCCAGTGCTTCTCAAGATGTCATCGTGAATAAGCAGCCTCAATACCACCTGTGAAGCTGTCAGAAATTTATATTTCCAGTTCCCACCCCAGAGTCACTGAATCTTTCAGGGCAGGACCTAGAAATTTGTGTTTCAACCAGAACTTCCAGGTGAATCTGATGTATATTCAAGTCTGAGAACCACTAGTCTAAATAATTTCTTCTTCCTACTGGTTATCATTCTCCTAAACCCCCTCACAGCAATCTGTCTTCTAATATTTATATAAATAGACAAAGGTTTTTTGATCACACTAATTGATAGAGAGTCTTCAAACCATAATGTTTGAGATGATGTCAAAAGAAATGTTAACCTCTGAAAATTCAGCTAAAAGTAGTTCGAAAGGTGTGGTGGAGAGAGCGTAGACTCTGATAGCAGACAGCTCTGGGTTCAAGTCTACCAGATGTTCAAATCTGCCACCTACAGGCTGTGGGTTTTAGGCTAAATATTCATACCTTCTGTACATTGTCCATGAAATGTAGATAAAAGACCAAATTTATGGATTGTTATGAAGAAAACTGAGATAGCACATGTGAGGTGACTATAACACACATCAACCACTCAGGACACATTCGGTTTATTCCTCTTTACCCCATCTTCCAATAAAAACACAATAACAACACACACCTGACCTTAGTGTTCCTTCTTGCCTCTTCCAAGGCTTTATCAAGGAGCTCAAGGTATCTCCTGAGGCCAAAGGACCAGATCTCTTAGTCTGCTGTCTCTCAAGATGCCCAGGTTCTATTCTCAGGGTTTGAATATGACCAATATAAATAAGTCATAACCTCATCCTTTTCATTTGATCTAGTTTATGGTGGCTGTCATTGGAAGAAGGTAGAAGTGGGCATGAAATCTAGAGAACAGAGATTCAGTGTGAGAATTTGTTAGTATTCATCAAATACTTTCCAACAGAAAGTGACAGGTACTTTATCAGAGAAACCTTAAGGACTTTAGCCCCTGAAAAGGAAGAGGGGAAGCTCAGAGTTTTCTATAGTCTGGGCAGAACAGTCCTTAAAATTATTCTATTCCCTTTGTACTAAGTCTGTACTAATTGTCATTTATTAACTTCTTACTATTTGCCCAATCCTAAGCTTTTAAATGATGCTTAGTGCATTGAAGCCTCAGAAGCAATTACTATTACCCCCACCCAGCCCCAATATACAGATGAGAAAACAGATTTAGAAGTTAAAAATTAACTTGCCTAAGATCACCAGGACCTGGATTCAAACCTGAGATTCCACTCCAGAACCTGAGCTCTTAAACACTAAACTTTGAATTCTTAACTCAGTGTTCCAGGTAGATCAATACAAGTGAGTGGATCTCTTGAGCAATAGAAACCAGTATTCTACCTGTCAGAAAGTTTAATGCCCCCACTATAAATCAGTCAGTCGGCATTTCGATTTCTAAACCTGTTCCCAGTTAGTTTCCTTATGAGCCAGTGCCTGGGAGCTTGATGAACTCAGGGGCAGCTGATTGGATAAAGTATCTAAAGCTACAAAGGTGAGTGTTGAGCTTTGTGCTGAGATTACCTCACCAGGGAATTGCCTACCTGAGCAGCCTGCTGTAGTCAGTGAGGCAGCCAGTTCTTTTCTTTTTTACCACCTTAAATGCAGTACAGTTCGATCACAGCTATATAATACTAGACAATTCAAAGAAAAATTTAGGATGATAATGTTGGAAGGAGCAAGCTTCTGGGAGCTTTAAGAATATACTGGAGTTAAGTGCCACCAGAAATTCTAAGTTAAAGATGGCAAATAGGTTTCATTTCAAATGATAAATTCAGTCATCTGGTAGTGTGATTGCTTGGGTCCCTGCATTAAGAAGGGTTCTGAGGCCACTTCTGGGCTAAATATTAGAGAGTATCATGATTGATTGGCAATGTCTGCCATGATCACAGGATGTAGGCATAGAGTCCATGTGCCTTATACTTACCATCCCTTCCCTAAGTGCTAGAATCTCAATTGATATTGACAATTATATTGAATGTAGTATCCAATTACATTTAGGTAGAAAATAACATATTTTGAAAATATTTACCAATGATATATGAAATCATTGCATACATTTCATATAATACAATTGTATAAAATCATATGGGAGGGGACTTGCTGTTATGTGCAAACTCGAATTTACTTTTTAGCACTTTTGCCCCCAGAGGTTAGTTTCTATCTGAACATGGTAAAATGTGAAGGGAAATAAAATTCTTTCAGTGTAAGAAATTTGGGGGTGTATTTGGGTGCTGAGTTTTCTTATGAATGGGCATAGATATTGCTTTTGGGACATGGGTCTGTCTGTTTATCCAACATAATCACAAAATAATAAGTTAAAAATTTTAAGTGGATAAAAAGCAGTTTGGTTTTTATTTTAAATATTGTGATGAGAGATATGTCTCTTCTATAAATTCGAAGCATAAGTCCCCCAAAACTTCATTTTAACTGTCATTATTTGCAGATGATATAATTGTGTACACAGAATTTTTTTTTTAATTTATAGACAGGCTATTAAAAGTAATAATTGAATTTAGCAAGGTTGGTGGATAACTATACAAAAATCAATTGTATTTCTGTATGCAAGCAACAATTATAAAATGAAAATTTTAAAATACTGTACATAGTAGCATCAAACAAGCATGAAATAAGGACAAATCTAGCGAAAGATGTATAAGACTTCTACACTGAAAACTACTGAAAGAAATTAAAGAAGGCCTAAAAAAATGAAGGTCTCTACCATGTCCATTTATTAAAAGACTTAATATTCTTCTCTTCAAATTGGTCTATGGATCCAGTGCAATCCGAACCAAAATTACAGCAGATTCGTCTGTGTGCGTGCATGCACACACAAACAATTGGCAAGTTGTTAGTGAAGATAAGCCTTAAGAAAAAGAAACCTGGAAGATTGGCATTACCAGATCTTAAGGTTTATAATAAAGCTACAGTAATTAAGAAAGTACAGTAATGGTATAAGAACAGACAAACAAACCCATGAAATAAAATCCAGAGATAATTCCCACATATATGGTCACCAGATTTCTGACAACAGTGTCATTCCTCTTCAATGATGAAAGGATGGCCTTTACAACAAATAATGCTGAGTCAGGTGGATTTCCATATAGGGAGAATAAGTAAATCATGACCCCTACTTCACACCACTTACAAAAATCAGCTTCAGAAGTGAAAGGAAAAACAACGATCTTCTGGACGATAACATAAGATCACATTGGGATGAGCAATAATTTCTTAAACAGGACTTTAAAAGCACAGACTATGAGAAAAAATTTATAAATAGGACTATATTAAAATTAAAAGCTTATTCCCATCAAAAAATATTGTCAAGAGAATAAAAAGACAAGCTACAGAGTGGGAACAGATATTTGCATATATCTATCAAAAGGCATGTATCTATAATATATATTTTGTAAACTTCCATAAATCAGTAAGAAAAAGACAGCTGGTATAATAGAAAAGTGAGCAAAATGACTTAAGTAGGCACTTCACAAAAGAGGATATGAAAATGGCCATTATAAAGGGTCAACATCTTACTCATCAGGAAAATGCAAATCAAAACCACAGTGAGATACAAGAATAGCTAAATTGTTTTAAAGGAACTTCTAAGCACAAGTGTTGGTGAGAATAGAGAGCAACTGGAACTCTCATTTACTCCTGACATGTAAATTGGTACAACACTGAAAACTGTTTTCATTATCTACTAACAACTAAACACATAAGCATTCTATGTCATAGCTAGTTTCACTCTTACATATATATAAAAAACAGAAATATGTATGTATGTGAACCAAAAAAAAAACATGTAGAAGAATGTTTATAGCAGCATTACTTATAATAGTGGGGGAAAAAACTGGAAACAACAAATATTCATCAACAATAAAATGGACAAGTATATTGTACAATATTCATAGAATGCAATACTATACAGCAGTGGGAAGAAATGAACATCTGCTCTACACAGCACATGGATGAATCTCACAAGTAAGCATGTGATTGAGAAAAAGTAGCCAGACACAAGGAGCACATACTGCACAACTTGTAAATTCCATTTATACTAATTCAAAACCAAAATATATTGTAATTGAAGTCAAAAGGGCCATTCTCTTTGGGTGGAGTGGGGATTAATCTGAGTTGATGAAAATGTTCTATATTTTTATTTGGGTGGTTGTGAGGTTGATTTTACTTTCAAAAGCTAATCTATAGTGATAGAAGTCAGAATAGTGAAAATAACGAGTTTGAAGGAAGCATCTGGGAGTTGGTATGCTATATATGTTGATCTAGGTTGTGGTTACATGGGGACATTTACTTTGTGAACATTCATCGCTGCTCACTTCTGATCTCTCCCCTTTTTAGTATGGATTTTTCTTTTTGACTCAATAAAACTTTACTTTAAAAAACAAGTCCTGTATTTATGAAAGAGAAGACAGTAAAAGCCCAATTAATATGGGCTGACCATCCTCACTGGTGAAAACAATAAAAGAAAACATTTCTTGAACATGTAATATGAGCCAGACACTGTGCTAAGAACTTAATTTCCATGGACGCTCTCATTTAATTCTCACATGTCCCATGAATGTCAATCCTATCATACCCATTTTACAGATGAAGAATCTGATGCTTGACAAGTTTGTGGGACTTGCCAAGGTCTTACAGATAGTAGAGCTGGGATTCCAACCCTGATAGTTTCTCAAACAGGAAAATGGGGATTCAAATAATGATTCTTTAGAAATGAATGGAAGTAGTAGTCAGGGATGTGTGCTCCTTACGTGTCTGGTCATGGACCCACTCAGAAAGCTGCCCACTGTCTAATCGCCCAGCAGATCCACCCTCAGCCTCTCAGGCCCCACAGAAGGATGCTGTGAATTGGCTTTTCCTTCACACGTCGTCAGCCTCCATGACTGAGGAGGGATGGGTGTGTTTGCATTGGATCTCAGGGAGTTGCTGTGGCTGTGTCTGGCACTCACTGGATTTCCTGTAACTGGAAAAGAGTGATGTAATGGTATTTGACCAGAGTGGAAAACAGGCCTCACCATAAGCAGTGTGTGAAACTGCCCTCTGTCATGCCAGGCCTCACACAGGCCCTCAGCCCATTCCGCCGTGTGCACCTGACACACACACCCCTTCACACCTCCTCTCCTAGCCCTCTGAGACTGCCCTCTTCTACGAACCCTGTGACAAAATACTAACGTTTGGGTGATTTCCAAGCACTGCCTTTCACCAAGAGCGTAGAGTTGCTTACCAGCTAGAAACATTCCCCTGGTCTGGGTTGGAAAGGTAGAGTGAGGAATTTTGCTTGGAGAAATTCTGCAGAGGTTTTTCAGAGAACTCGTGGTGGGTGACTGATTTCTGTCAGTTCTTCTAGACTGTGAATAAACTCAAGTAGCAAGAGGCCATGAGACACCAGGAGTCAGGGGAGTGTTCTAGCATTTGCTGGTCAGGAGCCTCTTTGGGGCCTGTGGACAAGTGGGAGCCAGACTCAGGAATGGGACCCTTCAGCTCCCTTCAGAAATATGTTTAAGCAGCCGGGGGGAGACACAGTAATAAATGAGGAGACACTGGTCTCCCGCTTTAGTGACTGACCGGGCTGCCCAGTTCCCTTTCTCCCACAGCATTCCAGGGTTATTTCATGAGATTCTGCTCTTGCCAAGAAGGCATCAAGTGCCTAAAATAAGTTTTACTGATATTTCTAGAAAAATCACCAGCACTCAAAGATTCTCCTCAGTCAGTAATTTTCCATTGGGTTGCCCTATATTTATACTACATTGACCCATTATCATCATTTATCCACTTATATATTTTTTGTAAATTCATTCATTGGCTAACTCATTCATTTAACAAAGAATTATTGACTGTGTGCTCTGGGGAATCAGCTGTAAACAAGAGACATCCTTCTCTTTCCCAAGTTACATAGCTACGTATTCCCAGTTCAGTTTTTACATATAATTGTACATCTAGATAGAATTTGTTGAGCACCCACTATATGTTAGGCACTCTTCTAATCATTTTACATGTAGTAATCTCATTAATCCTCACAGTATTTCAGGAGAAATTTCTATTTTATAGATGAAGACACTGAGACAGGGGAGCTAAAAGTAATTTTTGTCAGGCCCCTTGGCTAAGGGATATAGATGGGATTTAAGCCCGGCAGTCTTATTCCACAATCAATTCTCTTAACCATTTAATGTGTTTATGTAGATGAATAGCAAAATATCTGGAAGTCTGTGACCAAATGTCAATAAAGGTTATATCATTATCTGGAGGTAGGAAGAGGGTAGAATGACTAGTGGTCTATATTTTATTCCTGCCATATATTCTGTATCCTCTCTCTCACTCTCTCTCTCTCACTCTCATATTCGCTTGTAAAGTTATACAAGCACTTAAAGAGCAGGTTTGCCTGAGTGAGGCAGTAGAAGGGGCAACTGGTGGGCAGGAGCGCACATCGGGGCCGAGGTCTGAGAGATGAAGATGTCTTTCCCTCAAGATACCACTCAAGGAGACACAGCTTCACCTCAGGGTTCTTTTATCAACTCTGACAGGGCTGTAAGCCTTTTTGGTGACATTGCCCAGTATTTGCAACTAGGAAGATTCTAAAGTAAGTAGAATTTTTAGTGACTATGCCAGCCACGTGAGAACAATGTGTGCTCAGGGAATAAACATGTTTCATAATCAGCAGCCCAGAGAAGGTTAACTACACAAAAATACCTGCTTCAGAGTAAGGCTCGATGTCAACTCAGTCACTACGACAAGTGGCTAGTGACCCAGGCTGCAGGTGCCTCCTTGCCCCAACCATTACCCTGTTGTGAAATAAACGACTATGTTATTCTTATCTCAGTGACATTCTCTTATTCCGATGTCAATATGTTTGTTTATCTACAACAATAAAGGATGAATGCTATTTCATTTTGCAAAAGAAAAGAACCCATAATTCAACATTCATATTATGACAGGTATTTTGCCTTGAGGTCATTTAATCTTCAATGCAAATGCATTAAGTAAAAGAGGACCATCCCCATTTCAGAGATAAGGAAATGGAGGCTCAGAAAGGTTAAAACAACTCATCATTTAGCAGTTTTATACAAGATGAGCTAATAATCAAAAGGAAACCAATCTTTTAATATTTTCTTAAATAAACAAGAAAAAATGTTGGTATAGAACAAAATACATCACCAGCTCACCCATGTGGATGTTGAAAATGAAAAGTTTGGGGAAGATACCCATGTTTTTAAGAATTCATATGTTTTTCATAAAATAGACCTGAAAGCTTATTTGGCTACCTGATGGTATACTCAGACCAAAATCCTATCTTCTGTACTCAACATAGTGAGGTTATATTGGGAAGCTGTTTTTTATTCTAAGTGCAATAGGAAGCCATTGAGAAGTTTTAGGTGACTACCCTGATCTGATTTGTGATTGAAGCTCTCACTGGGTGCTGAGAGGATACTGGATTGAATGTCTGTCTCCCCAGCTGAACAATAGGCCCTATTCTTATTTGCTCTTTATTCACTTGTGCCTCTCTGTGCCCATTCACGTGTCAGCTCTGTGAAAATAGAGACCTTGTCTGTTTCCTCATTACTGTATCACTCATGACAGGAACAGTGTCTGGTCCAGAGTAGGCTCCTGATAAATATTTGTTGAATCAATGAATGAGTGAATTAATACAAGAACAAGCGAGTAAATGAAGTATACAAATGAACATAAAGTGTAGTGAGTGCTGTGAAAGTAAGGCACAGAGGGCCGTGAGACATTTTAAGAGGAAAATTTGACTAGAGGTGGGAGGGCGATAATTGTAGCTTAAAGGCAGGAGTGAAAAGAAGTGATTCAAAGTACATCGGTGACATAAATTTAATGGAACTTGCTGATGTACTCAATATGGGATATGGAGCCTCAGAGAATACACTAGATGTGAAGACGAGCTTTATTTCCTCAGGCCTCCAAACTGGACATCCAATTGAATTCAACTTAAGATGAGCGACTGTTTTCAAGTTGTTTATTAGCTATTTGTACAGAAAACCTGCAGAATAGTGAGCATGATTTCTAAATAATGAGATTCACTGAAAATAGGGGAATAAGAGTGGTTATTTTTATAGTATCTACAGGAATCAGTTGATAGCAGTCTCTCTATGATGCTTTCTTCAACATTCCCTCCCTTAATCTCCTGATATTTTTATAAGGTTTCCATGGCTAGGTTTCCATGACACCACAAAAGTCAATTTCATCCATTCTGTCAAAAAAAAAAAAAAAAGGTCAGAAAAGAAGCCTTTTTCGTTTTTTCTGCACCTGAATGAATGCACCTACTCTCCACTCCCCAAGTGTTCTCACGTGCACACACACACACACACACACACACACACACACACACACACACTGCTCTTAGCAAAGAGCTAGGTACACAGATATGTACAACCATCAATTGACTTGTCTACTTGGGTTAAAATAGCTTTCATATCTTAAGAGACTTTTGTGGATCATCTGATTAATATTTATAAAGAGTAATTTCCAATTATTCTAAAAGTGATTCTCTTGAGATACGTTGCTGAAGTCAAACACTATTGTTTTACAAGCTGCAAATAAAATTTCTCCTATGTTATCATCCTCAAAGGCCTGCTGTTATTATATTATCTTGATTTCAAAAGCTAGAAGCCAAGATTATTTTCGTGTATGTATAGGAAGCATAGATTTTTTTCCCCTTCAGCCTCCTTATTCAGAATTTGTTGGCTAGACCTGAGCTCTCCTGAGCTTGCCCTGTGATAGATTTCATATACAATTTGTATTTCTTTAACATGGGTGTTTTGGCTGTGCTCACAGAGAATTCATTCACAAGTTTCAGTAGGGCTTCACTCTCCAGATCCAAGATGTGCTTTTCTGAAACACAGTGGGCTATTGACTCCCTGATGGATGTATCTGTCTATTAATATTTCCAAGTCATAAAGCTGGGATGACTAAGTAAATATCATGTGAACTTTGTCACTTAGGCTTCCTCCTTTAACTGCAGCATGTTGACTTTTCTTGGGTCAGTGCACCTGTCTGTATATGGACAATTGCTGTGAAAACAATTGAGAGGCTATGGTATTTTCTCAGGCCTTATGCTTCTGCTAGGTAGTAGCACCATAAAACACATCTTAACCACCAAAACTCTTTGGGAATCAAATAATGAGATGAGTGTACAGTGGGCTCTCTGATACCAAAGATATTGTTCTGAGTTCTCAGAAATGCCCACACTCATTGCATTGTTCTAATTCAATTCGTAACACATTCAGTTTCTGATTTTCTTATTTGTATCCATAGGTGTGAGGTTCTATTAACTCTATAAATACAATAAAAGCCCAAACCAGGCACTGAGTTACAGCCTTATGGGTCCAGCTGGGAATGTTGTTCCCTTTTGATGTCTACAGGGTGGTTATATACTTTTATGTGTCTCATTTTCATAAAGAGCTCAATAAAGAAGCTCCTTGATGGGAAAATTACAAAAATAAATGAATGTTTAATTTTAAAAAAAAATCTCTTTGTGATTTTTTCTGCCACGATGATACACAAGACCCTGAATAAGAATATGAGACAGTTTTAATAGACAGGTGTCTCAAATACAACACAGTGCCCCAGTGGCTTTTAAATATATAATTGGGGATGGGGGAAGGAGAGCATTGTTTATCATGCTTATAACTCTTCATAGTTTTCCCATTTCATCTATTTGTTGCCATAGTTGACAATGCCCAGCATGTTCTGGGCCCCACTTTTCCTCATTTCATGCTCAGTCACTGGATCCTGCTTCTCTATAACCCAACTGCCTGTCATTTTTTCAATTCCTTGACATCTTCTCCTCTTCTCTTACACCAAGGTTTTCATATATATAATTCCCAGTGCAGGGCAACTCATACCGCATATACGTGCACACACACACTCACTCACGGTCATCAATCACATACCCTCTCCTACCCAGAAAACTCCTAGTCATCCTTCCTGCCTTAATTCAAGAACTACTTCTTCAGGAAAGCCTACCCCAGCCCTCCTAGGTTAGATTATGTTCTTATGTTACACATTCTCATAGAAGCTACTCTTTTCCTTTAGAACACTTGACTCAGTTGGCAATTACATAACCATTCGGGTCATTCTTTATTAATGGCAGTCTCCATTCTAGATCCCTAGGTTTTTTGTTGTTTTTTTGTTTTTTTTTTTTTTTTTGCTTAACATTATAATTTCAGCCTCACATATAGAGCCTAGCACCTAGTTGGCTTACAATAAATATTGAATGGATAGATGGATGGATGGATAGATGGACAGACACATTGACACAGAAATACACATGCGTGCACATGCTTCTGTCAGGGAATGGGACTATTGCTAATGTAACTTCCAGAGTATATTTTGGGTTTTCTTTAATTCAGGGTATTCTGATAAACAAAGTAGAAATGACAATATTCTTCATATGACTCAACTTGTTTGCTAATTCTGCTTACAGAATCAGCATTCATTCAGTCACATAAATGCCATGAATGATTCATGTGCCCCTGGTTAGCACTCAAGAAAGAAAAATCTATTTATGTGACTTACAAATATCATATAAATACCATGTCTTGTTAACTGTGCATCTGTGTTCATTTCAACTTAATCACAGAAACAGCAATTACTCCTCTCTAACACTATTAACAGCCTCCTAATGTGCTATAGATAAATTACTCAATAAACAAATGTTTAAATACATTAGCAGGGACCAATGGAGTGTTATATTATACACTCCGGACCATCAGCAGCAGTTGCCTTCCCTTCGTCTTCTCTTTCCTCTCCACCTCCACATAGGGCAGCAGCCTGTGGAATCTGGGACAGCTCCAGATAGATTGGATAGAGAGTACACTGAAGCTTACATGGTATGGGAAGGCCACGTCAGTCACTGCTGACTGGTACAGTACAGCTGGGAATGCATTTTTGATCATGTACCAGATAATTAAAATAGTTGTAGGATGGAAAAAGGTTAATAAAAAGCACCTGGGCGAATCAGAGAACTTAAATAGTCAAATTGCTTACCAAGACCAGGTTTGAATTTTAGATACTAAAATTTTAGATATTAAAATACATGCGCATCCAAAAGCTAGCTTAGGGGAAATGGTCATATTATACTTCTGGCAATGAAATTTCATTTAAACACAGAAATCAAGGCCTTTTAGAATCACCTTATGCTTTTGCTTCCAAATATGTAGTCTAGTCTTGCCTAAAGGGTCCAACAGTCCAAGGAATCATGGAAAACAGGTTTGTGGTTCATGAAAAATGCCCTCTCCCAGTGCGTAATCTTTGAGGACTGTAGTGGTGAGTTCTAGGTCAAGAGACACCAAATGTCCTTAAGATAATCCTGAACTGTGGCTTCCATTTTATTTAAAATTTGTCAAATTTATAATAACTAATTTTTCAAAGCTTAGTTAAATTGCATGGATTTGCCATCATAGAAATCATCCTCCCAAATGTATTTTTCTGGTTGTTTTGAAAAATAAAAACAATACATGTTCATCAAAATATAAATCTATATTTATATGTATAGACATCTATATAGATCTATAAATATAGTTATTTGCATAAAATAGTACAGATATTTATAAATTAAAAAGTAAAAGTCCTTCATTTGCTCCTTCTCTTGCAAATCATATCTCATTCCTCAAAGATATCCAGTGCTTACAATTTGATAGATTTATTTTTACACAAATAGGATTCTACCATATATACCATTCTACAACCCTCTTTTTTTCTTTTAAGATGTATTTTAAATGTTCTGTTGGTATGAGATGAAGGATACATGGAACTTCTTTTGCAATAACTCATGAGTCCATAAATATTTCAGAATAAAATGTTTTTTAAAAAGCAATATTTTCTATTTTAAAAAATGTCTTGTAGTTATAGGGCCACTTCAGTACGTTACAACTACCTCATTCTGTTGAACAGATTACTAATATTTTATTGTTAGACTGTATGGTAATTCTTTTAACTAATCTCTTATTGATAGACACTTAGGTTATTTCCCAGTTTTTAATATTATAATAATAATGCAGTGGACAACCTTGTGCTTTTACCTGTAATTGTGATACAGTTTGGCAAGCTAAGTGCCTCACCAGTTTCTGTTGTTCTTTTGTATGAGGTATGTGTCTAAAACTTCACGATTTCAGGTAATCATGTCGCAAAGTTTTCGAATTAGCAGATTTGCATTTTTGTATGAAACATCTAGCCAGAGCAGACACAAGCATATTACTGAAAGTTTTCTGTCTATTCCCACAAAGTTGCCTCTCCTTTTTGGCTATGGTTTCTCCTGGAGTGGGCACGTGATCAGCATATCCGAACCATGTGTTCAGAGGAGACACTTGCTGAGGCCTGCATGACAGAGAAGACTTCAACTTTGACACAAACAAACAAAACCCATCTGCAAGTTTAACAAAGAGGAGAGAAAGAGCTTCCCTGATCAGTTGAAAACAAAGGAAATAATGAACTTTGAAAAACAATTGCGTAAAACTGTGTCATTGCCAGGCCTCTTAAATTTATCACCTCTTCCTATTTGACAACCAGTGACAGAAATTAATACATTCTCCCTAGAATAAAACAATTATCAAAATTCAACACTTCATCCCTCAGATTAAGCCAGACTTACTTTAAATTTTAGTATGTACCATGATAACACATATCCATTTTGATATTTATCAATAAAACAAATTTAGGAGCCTCTACTATGTTCAGGGCACCATAACATAGGTATTGAGATACGAAGATAAATAAGGTACCTTCTGCATCCCCCAAAAAGCACTCTGTCTAGATCAGCAGTTCTCTTTTGCAGCCATGGACCCCTTTGAGAAGTAGATAAAAACTATAGAATGAGGAAAATGCGCATATATACATTCACTCAAAACCCAAGTGATCTTAGCCACTACCCTAATTTGGAAGCCAATCATTAAGCAATGGACCTATGTTAAAATCCCTTGTCTACTAGAAATACCAGATGGGCAACTAGAAAAATTAGAAAGCATCCAGCTAAAGGGTCTTTTAATGAAGAATGTAGTCATACCTCATAGAACTTCTCATTTATAAAGTGCTTTCTTCTATCAACATCCTCCTGTAGTAAGCCAACTCCATTTTTGTCAGATGAGGTAGTGTGCTCAGAGAGCATATGATTAGCCCAAGGCCACTCAGCTATCAGCTGCAAGAACTCTGACCAGAATTTAGGTCTATGACACGTGCTCTGTTTTGTCAAATGGAGTAGATGACTAATGTGAAATGCCATAAGCAAGGTTTTTTTAAAAAATTGCTAGTATCCATCATATAGAGTTGCAAAATTCTGAATAGTCATCAGAATTATCTTTGTATATGGACATTTTTAAATTTTAGAGTCTCTCACTACCCTATTCTCTCCCTGCCTCTCCCTCTCTCCCTCCCTCCCTCCCTCCCTCCTGCCATCCATCCATCCTCTCCCTTGCTTTATCACTTAGTATGTATTGGTTTATACAATCAGTTTCCCCTATTAAATCACATATTCCTTGAAGACAAGGGCTATAATTGCTTTACTTCCATTTCCTCAGTACCTAGTAAAGTGCCTGGCATAGTCAGCACTAATTGTCTGTTGAGTGAATGAAAGTTCATTATACAAAGAAAGAAATTAGCAACATTGGTTTCTATCAAATGTGTCCTCAAATCATGTTCTACCTTCAAAGCTTATCTCTAGGACATGAAAAGTGTCATCGGTTGTTTGATGTATTACTTTTTGTTTTTTGTGCATTTTTTGTTCTCTCTCCTCCCCATTTTTCTAACTGACTGTGATATTTGATAAATGGAACCAAGTTTGGTTGAACATTTAACACTAAACAGTCTTTCACTGCACAGAATCAAAGCTTTTCCATGTTATATGCCAAAATAGAAGAGACCTTAAATGATAATTTAATTATTTAAGTTAGTTGCAGAGTTTAGATTTTTTTTTTAGCTGAAAGCTTATTGAAAAAAAAAATAGGAAAAAGCCAAAATGTAACTTACCAACCCAAGCCAAATGACAACTTTGGAAGCAATGTGGTTGCAAAAACAATAAATGAATGATTTAATGGCTCTTTGGTCTTAGAAACTATACCCACCCTTACCAAGAGGGAGTGAGAGAATAAGTCTGTCTTTTAACCACACTGAACTCCTTGAGGGCAGGGTTTATCCCTGATCTATCCTTATAGTCTAGAAAATTGTATGGCACACAGTGAGAGTACTCAGTAGATTTTTACATTAAATTAAGTTGGATTTTTGCAAAATTTACATTTATCTGTAATACATGTTTATATGTTGTACATATTATATAAATATACTATGTGGGTGAATACTCTAAAAGGGCAGACTATGCTCCATGTCTTTCCACATACAAACTGAAAAGCCTATAGCACTTACTTGTGCATGACCACAGGTAAAGTCAGTTATGTTACAGAGCTCTGTCTAGTATGTGCGTACTCCAGTTAAAGCCACTCTGTATAGTAACAATATGGTCTCTGAATTACATAGTCATGATATGGTCTCTGAAATATCTTCCTAAATATAGAGGTAAAATGATCCATTCTAATATATACTTAGTGTATATATTTAAACTCAGGCCAGGACTGGAGACAAAACTACGCCGCTTCTACCATTCAGTTTCCCTACACCACACAACCCAACTTCCCAACCCCAGGGGGCTCCGCTGCACCATATTAAGCTGAGTATGGTTCAACACTGTGGCTTGTTACTCCACATAAATGGCTTCTTCCTGCCATGCATCTTAACCTCAGTGGATGATTTTGATCCACAGTAGCTGACGCAAGTGGGCGGCTAGTGGAACTAGACTCTCAGCAAAGAAGCTAAGGGAGGGCAAAACATGATGCTAAAATGCCAGCTTTATGAAGGCTCAATGTATTTTTTAAAAAATGGTTGACAGAATAGAGGATTAAGTTGATGACCTCCTGGCCCAAGGTAAGTCAGGACTCAGAGGAATTAAAGAAACCGGGAGAGTAATCATTAAAGCACAATCCTAGGAACATACTTTAACAAGTATTGAGCAGATTTAGTCAGAATTCCCATTTTCAGGAAAACACACATGCATATACCATGAAATTCTGAAGTTTCCTACTACTTAGAAATACCTACTCATTCCAGAAACAACAGGTGACCCAGGAGAACCTAGCCACAAGGAAAATTAAATTGGAGAAAATATTTGAAGCCATTATAACACTCAACGCAGAATAATTCTACTTTCTCTAAAACCACCTCTCCTCATTTAGGGAGTGGCTCCTGAGGACTCTGAGGAAGGGGGCCAGGACTTCTCCACACCTCTCTCCTTTGTGCTCTCCAGACCCACATTGGCTGGACTGAAATGTGGTCACTTTCCACCGGCACCTAATTTAGTGCCCTGGCACTTAATAAATATTTAACACTATCGAATATACTTACAGGAAACAGCTTGGAAATGAATTGCCTAGTTTTCAAGCAGCTGCTTGGGAATTGTGCATTTTGCAAAAACCAAATTAACTTGTTAATTAAAAAAAAAATGATTCCATGCGTTACATGATCTTCTTTTCATGTTAGTTTCAAAGCCACATGACCCAGAAAATAGTTTCCTTACTAAGAGGAAATGACTCAGTTTTTTTTTGTATTAAAATAATGGTGATATTCATCTGATCATTCAGCAAATATTTGAGAATCTATCTTGTATGTCCTGTGCTGTTCTAGGCACTGCTAAAGAAGGAGACAGGCTTTCCTAGTGTTTACATACTAATGAACAAAAATGAATATACAAATAAATAGATATATAATGTGTACTATGAAGAAAAAATAGAGAAAGGGGATAGGGAGTGATGAGAGACACTATTTTACAAAGAGTAAAAAGTGTCTCGGAAGAGATGATATTTAAGTAAGTGACCGAAATGGAATGAGAGTGCAAGGTATATGAATATCTAGAAAGTTCTGGGTAGGTGGGGGGGGGGGGCAATGGCAGGAATATTTTTGGCCATACTCAAGGAGGCTCATATATTTGCATGAGAGAGGAGGAAATGAGAGAAAATGATAGAGGTAGTAGGAAATCAGATTTTGCCAGGCTTTGCAGGCTATGGTAAGGACTTTGATATCAGTCAAAGTATGAAAGAAAGTCACTGGAGGACTTTGAGCAAAGCATGATCAGATGGAACTTCAGATTACACACCCAAACAACTTTATTCTTTTCCAAACAACTTTAAAGCCATCCAAGTAAAAAGTTCTGTTTCAAAAAATAACAACAACAAACTTCTGTTTCTAATCAAATATGAAGTAGATATTTAGAGAAACTCTACCAGTAAAAAATTACACATCTAAAAGTATATTGAGCTGACATAAATGTAAGGAAATTCCTTGAAGCTAAAAATATGTCCAGAAGGATAAATAAGTACTGTAGTGGTATTTGTCATGGGATTATCTATCAATTCATGATGACCTAGAATCCTAATTTTAAAAGGTCTTTCACCTAAAAGATGGAGGCAAATGCTAAGACATAAGAAAAGTAGGATACTGAGACTCATAGTTGGCACCTCATTGGTTAAAAAGCAAAAAAACATTCTACAAAGGGAGATTGTGAACTCTCGTATATCACTAATGAGAAAATAGTACAGTTCTTTGGAAAACAATTTGACAGTTTCTCAAAAAAGGTAAGCATATATTTCCTATATGACCCAGGAATTTCCTCATTATCTACCCAAGAGAAATTAAATCATATGTTTACACCAAGATTTGTTCATAGTAGTCATTATGCGTAATAGCCAAAAAGTGGAAACAACTCAAATATTCATCAACTGGAGAATGAGTTTAACAAAATGTGGCATATCCATACAATGGAATACTACTCAGCTATAAAAAGAAATAAACTACTGACACAATGGCATTTACGAATATCAAAAACAGCATGCTAACTAAAATAAGTAATGTACAAAAGACGAAATACCATGTGATTTGATTTATATTAAATTCTGGAAATGTAAAGCTATAGGGGCAGAAAAGAGACATATAATAGTTACTTGGGGCAGGGATTGAACACAAAGAGCTGTAAGAATTTTTTTGAGATAATCCAAGTATTCTAAAGCACATTGTAGTGTTGTTTGCATGACTGAACACATTCATCTAAACTCATTGAACTTTACACTTAAAAATGGATGAATTTGTTGTATTTAAATTACACAATAAAGCTATAATGATTGGGAGAATCATTATAATATGATAAAATATTATAAAAAACATTGTGTTAACAAATTTGAAGATGTATATAAAATGGACTAAAAATTGTCAAAACCAATCCTAGAAAAAATAGAAAACTTGAATGATCATATCACTGTAAACAAAAATCAATCAGCAGTTACAAATCTTTCTTAAAGAGTACATAGGATCCAGACAGTTTTACAGGTGAGTTATATCAAACATTCAAGGAACGGACAATTTCAACCTTAAACAAACTATTCAGATTATAAGGGAAGGAAGGGTAAAACAGGATATATTTTTTTAGAGGCTTGTGTAACTTTCATAGAGAAAACAGACAAGAAAATAGGAGGAAAGAAATCTACCTTCCAATCTCATTCACTAATATAGATACAAAAAATCCTAAGCAATATATTAGTAAACCAAATCAAGAAATGTATGACAAAATATAACTCACGACTTGGATTTGAGGCTTATTCACAAAATGTAAATTTAGTTCAAATTTACAAAAATCTATTAATGTAGTTTGCCACATCATGGAGTGAAAGGAGAAGAATACATGTGATCATTGCAATAAATGAGAAAAGGTTTCAATAAAATTCAACAAGCATCCATGATAAAATATCTTAGTAAACTAGGGTTACAAATGATTAATGATATCTTTAGAAAACCTGAAGCCACCATCATATTCAATAAAGAAATACTGCAAGCATTCCTGTTAAAATCAGGATTGTGCCCTCCATCACCACCTATATTCAACAATGTATTGGGGATCCTAGCCAGAATAGCAAGAAGAAAAAAATAAATCAAATATATAAGCATTCAAAAGTAAGAACTAAAGTTCATAATTGATATAATTATATAACACAGAAACATCTACAAATTCTTATAATTAACAAGAGTTTAGCAATATTGCTGAATATAAGATCAATATACAAAAGTCAATTATAAATCTAGTTACAGCCATAAACATGTATAAAATTTATATTTTTAAAAGATAACTAATGAGGCTGGAGGCATCACTCTGCCCAACTTCAAATTATACTACAAAGCAATAGTAATCAAAATGACATGCTATTGGCAGAAAAACACACATGGACCAGTGGAACAGAATTGAGAGTCCAGAACTAAACCCATATTTATATGGGCAAATAATTTTCAACAAAAAAAGCCAAAAACATACAGTGGAGAAAGGAAAGTCTCTTCAATAAATGATGCTGGGAAAACTGGAAAGCCACCTCCAAAAGAATGAACCTAGACTGTTGTCTATCACCAAAATTTACTCAAATTGGATTAAGGACCTGAATATAAGACCTGAACCAATAAAATGCATAGAAGAAAACACAGGAACTAAACTCAAGGACCTTGGACTTAAAGAGAATTTTATGAATTTGACCTCAAAGGCAAGAGAAGTAAAAGCAGAAATAAATGAATGGGACTACATTAAACCAAAAAGCTTCTGCTCAGCAAAAAGAAACCATCAACAAGGTAAAGAAATAACCATCTGAATGGGAAAATATATTTGCCAGCAATGCCTTCAATAAGGGTCTAATATCCAAAATATACAAAGAATTCATACAACTCAGTAACAACAACAACAACAAAACAACAACATCCAATCAACAACAAAAAAACATCCAATCAAAAAATGGGCAGAGAACCTCTTTCTAGAGGACATATAAATGGCCAACAAATATTTGAAAAGATGCTCATCATTGCTAGCTATTAGAGAAATGCAAACGAAAAGCACAATGAGATACCATCTCACACCTATTAGGATAGCTATTACCAACAGGACAAGTAATAACAAATACTGGAAAGGATACAGAGAAAAAAGAACCCTCATACAATGCTGGTGGGACTGCAAATTGGTACAGCCACTATGAAAGATAGTATGGAGGTTCCTCAAAAAACTAAAAATTGATCTACTATATAATCCAGCAATCCCTGTACTGGGTATTTACCCCCAAAGACTTGAAAACTCATATCCGAAAAGATATTTACACACCAATGTTCATAGCAGCATTATTCACTTTGGCCAGGACATGGAAGCAACTGAAGTGTTCTACGATAGATGATTGGCTAAAGAAGCTGTGGTACATATATAGAATGGAATATTACTAAGTTATAAGAAGAGATGAAATACTGCCTTTTGCGACAGCATGTATGGACCTCAAAATAATCATGCTAAGTGAAATAAGCCAGATAAAGGAAGTTGAAAAACACATAATATCACTTACATGTGGGATTTACATATAAACCTCAAAGCAACAAATGAACAGGACAAACAAACAGAGACTCATGGACATGGACAATAGACTAGTGGTTACCAGAGGGTAAAGGGTGTGGGGAGGGGAGAGGTGGATGGGGTACAGGAAGGTCAAATATGTGGTGACAGAAAGAAATCTAACTATGGGAGGTGAACACACAGTATAAATATATATAAGCCTTACTGTTTAAATTTTAAAAATTATGCCACTGTAATAGCTACTAAAATATAAGGTATTGTAGAACAAAATGCTATAAAAGATGTATAAAACTTTATGTTGAAAATTAGAAAGCCTATTTAAAAGATATTTATTAAGTGCCAGCACTCTGCTAGGTAGTGGAAAATCAAACGCTAGTAAGATAAAATGCTCCTACTTTCCAACGCTGAGAGAAACTGTTGTACACAAAAATGAATGCCAGACTGCAGGGCAAGTGCAATGGAGGTGAGTTTAGACACAATGACAGGGATGATTCATATTAAAGAGAGTCAGAAAAGGATCATTCAAAGTTGGAGACACTTGTGCTTACTCTCGAGGATGAGTAGGGGATTTTCCAGGAGAGCAGGGAGCAATAGGGAATAAGCAAAGCTTGCAAAGCAGAGGGAACAAGATGGGAATAGAAAATGGCATGGGATTTTAAAAGCACCCTACCCTCCATAGCCATACAAGCTCAACAGGAATTTGCTGAAAATGCCATCAATTGCCCCACTCCAGACCTCTTGGATTGTCGCATTTATCCCATCCTGCCTCTTCCCTTCATCGCTGTCTGTTAAACTGTTTCTTGGACCTGAAGGTCCAATTCCAATTGCTTTCCCTACTCTCCCACCCTACCCTACTGTGGTCCATCTTTTCCTCTTCTCTGATACTACCTTATATCTCCAATTTTAACGGAAGACCAGCTGCATTCTTCTGTTTACCAAATAGCAGATGAAGTCTTTCTACTAGTTTTCACACCATCAAGTTGCTAACTGAGTGGGAATGCCACATATGTGTTTCAGATAGATTGTCATCTCTCAGCGTAAGGGCTTCTTCAGAGCTGTTCCTTGTAGTACATTGTGATCTGAAGGAAATCTGCATTGTTGTCGGTTTTGTTTTAGTGAATGACATCACAGTGAATGACCTTCGTCTAACCCACAGGGAAACCAAGAGACAAAATCTGTAACTCTTGGCCTCACAGATAAACTCCACCCTGTGTGCTTCAGAACAATATGAATTTCCTACCCTCTCTCACTTCACTCTCCTCTCTAATTAAAATCCCGTGTGAGAATGCAAACAAGTTATGGACTCCAGGGCTGCGTTCTGCTGGTGAAAATGCTAGTTTGCACGTCAGCTTCCTAAACCTGTGCACCACAAAGCATGTCTTGCATAGAAATAGGGTCTGATATTTCTCTGCTGTAAAAGTTCTACATTATTTTTGAAAGTTAATCATTTTGTTTAGTTCAGAGTAAATAATACTATCTCTTTCAGGTTCAGAGGAAATATGGAAGTAGGAAGTAGTAGAGAGAACATTGGACTTGAAGTTCCCAGGAAAATACTGCTGGGGAAATCTCTCAGGTCTTTAGAGCCCAGTTTCTCATCTTCAAGGAGGTGATAACATCACTTTCCAGACCTGTGTTATTCGGCCATTGGGAGAATCAAACTGTTGGCCATGTCAACAGTTCGAGAAGTATACTCCATCCCAATGCCACATGTTGTCATTATCACTAAGAGTGACCAGCACGAACTGGTAAACATCTTTCTTCTCGTGAGCATATGTCCTTTGAAGCTACTGTTATTTGCATGAAAAGAATCAGCTCTCATGAGGCATGGCCAGAAAGTTCACTAAGGACATCATTGTTTTTAGACAGCTAAAATTAATCCACATGAGTGGAATCCGGCATCTTTCAACACCTTTTGGCATCACCCAAAAGTATATATCTTTTTTTATTGAGCTATAACTGAGTGTAACACTGTGAGTTTAATGTATATAACATGTTGATTTGATACATTTATAATTTGCAATATGATTACCACCGTAGCCTTGGTTAATAGCTCTGCCACAGCGCAAAATTATTTCTTTTTGTGGTGAGAACATTTAAAATCTAATCTCTTAGCAGTTTTGAAATATTTAATGCTGTGTTGTTAACTGTGATCACAATGCAGTGAATTAGAGCTCCAGAACTTATTCATCTTCTAACTGCAAGTTTGTGCACTTTGACTGACATCTCCCTAATTCCTACACACTCCAGCTCCTGGTAACTACCATTCTACTTTCTGTTTCTACAAATTTGGCTTTTTCAGATTCCACATGTAAGTAATATCATGCAATATTTTTCTTTCTCTGACTTCTCACTTAGCATAATGCCCTCAGAGTCCATCCATGTTGTCATAAATGACAGAATTTCCTTCTTTCTCACAGATGAATAATATTCCTGTGTGTGTGTGTGTGTGTGTGTGTGTGTGTGTGTGTGTGTGTGTGTGTCTGTGTCTGTGTACATCTTCTTTATCCATTCATCTTTTGGTAGATGCTTAGGTTGTTTTATATCTTGGCTATTGGGAAAATGCTGCAATAAACATGGAAGGGCTGATATCTTTTTGATAGCATATTTTCTTTTCCTTTGGTTATATACCCAGAAGTGAGATTGCTAGGTCATAGGGTAGTTTTATTTTTAACTTTTGAGAAAATTTCATAGTGTTTTCCTTAGAGGCTGCACCAATTTACATTTATACCACAGTGCTCAACAGTTGCTCTATCAACTATCTTTATCAACTATCAACACCTAAATATTTGTTATTTTTTGTCTTTTTGATGATAGCCATTCTAACAGGTGTGAAACAGAATCTCACTGTGGTTTTGATTAGCATTTCCCTGATAATTGAGCAACTTTTCATATACCTGTTGGCCATTTGTATGTCTTTGAATAAATGTCAATTCCTTTACCCATTTTTTAATTGATTGTTTTAGGGTTTTTTGTTATTGAACTATAAGAATTCTTTATATGTTTTTCATTTTTAACCACTTATCAGATATACGATTTGCCAGTATTTTCTCCCATTCTGTAGGTTGACTTTTTATTGTTTCATTTGCTGTGCAGAAGCTTTTTAGTTTGATTTAGTCCACTTGTTAATTTTTCCTATTGTTGCTTGTGCTTTTGGTGTGATGTCCAAAAAATTATTACCAAGATTAATGTCAAGAAATTTTTTCTACCTTTTTTTCTATATAGTTTCAGGTCTTATATTTAAGTTTTTAATCCATTTCAAGATCATTTTGGGGAGTTTATAAGATAGGGATCCAATTTATTTTTCTGCATGTGGTTATTCAGTTTCCCCAACACAGTTTATTGAAGAAACTATTTTGTTTCCCACTGAGTAGTCTTGTCTCCCTTGTCATACATTAGTTGACCATACGAGGGTTTGTGGGCTATCTATTCTGTTCTACTGGTCTATGTGTCTGTTTTGATGCCACATTATTTTGATTACTATAGCTTTGAAGTATAGTTTAATTGGGAAGTGTGATGCCTCCAGGTTTTTTCTTCTTAATTGGGTACAGAAAGAATATACTCCAACATAATAAAGACCGTATATGACAGACTCACAGCTAACATCACACTCAATGTTAAAAAACTGAAACTCTTTCCTCTAAGATCGGGTACAAGACAAGGGTGCTCACTATTGCTATTCTTATTCAACATAGTGCTGGAAGTCCTAGCTAGAGCAGTCAGGCAAGACAGAAATAAAAAGCCTCCAAAACAGAAAGGGAAAGTAAGGTTGTCTTTATTTGCAGGTAATATGATCTTATATAAAGTCCTAAAGACTCAATCAAAAAAAAATGAGGGTAATCAATAAATTTGGTAAAGCTGCAGAACACAAAATCAGCATAGAAAAATCTGCTGCATTTCTGTATACTAACAACAAAATGCCTGGAAAAAAAAATGAGTGCCATTCACAGTAACATAAAACAAACAAACAAACAAACAAACAAACAAACAAAAAAAGAATAAAATGCTTAGGAATAAATTTAACCAAGAAAGTTAAATTCTGTATAATAAAAACTACAAGACTTTGATGAAAGAAATTGAAGAAGATACAAATAGAAAAATATCCTGTGTTCATGAACTGGTAGAATTAATATTGTTAAAATGTGCATAGTATAGAAAAGCCACCTATAGAGTCAATGCAGTCCCTATTGATGACATTTTTTACAGAAATATAAAAAACTGTCCAGAAATTTGTGTGGAACCACAAAAGACTTTGAATAGCCAAAGCAATCCTGAAAAAGAACTAAAAGTCTGTCTTTTAAGAGATAATCATTGCCTTAAATGAAAATAATTATATTTTTATTGGTTCCATTATGTGGTGGCACTGGTTTCAGAATGCATCATCTGTATATTTCCATGATTAACTTAAACTGAAAGATTATTCAATAGTTCCCTATCTGCTAATAGTTGTTAAGAACCCCTTCTCAGTCAACACTTGTCTTACAACACTTGTCTTTCTTCCATTGCCTGTTAAATATCTGGCATTTGGAGATATCATCCCCTATTTCTCTACTAATATATTTTTTCATCATGCATTCAGGGGAGTGAAATACTATGCAGCTTTTTAAAATTAAATTTATTGGGGCAACATTGGTTAATAAAACTATATAGATTTAAAATGTACAATTCAATAATACAGCATCTGTATATTGCATTGTGTGTTCGCTGCTAAAAATCAAATCTCCTTTTGTCACCATATTTTTGACCCCCTTTACCCTTATCTACCTCCCTCCCTCCCTGCTTTCCATCTGGTAACCACTAAATTGTTGTCTCTATCAGTGAGTTTTTGTTTGTCTTGTTCATTTGTTGCTTTCAGTTTTATGTCCCACATGTAAGTACAGTCATATGGTTCTCAACTTTTCCTGTCTGACTTATTTCACTTAGCATCATAATCTCAAGATCTGTCTATGTTATTGCAAGTGGCAGTATTTCATTTTTTCTTATGACTAATAGTCCATTGTATATATGTACCACATCTTCTATATCCAATCATCTATTGAAGGGCACTTTGGTTGTTTCCATGTCTTCAGCCTTTTAAAATGAGATTGAAACTCTATATTAATTATGGTGAAGATATTTACTCTATGGTTAAATGTTAAATGTTAAATGAAAGAAATAGTATATGTCTAATTAGTAGCGTGGTGTGTTCTCATTCTTGTAATGGGAAATATAAGTGTATATTATCACATAGCTAAAGATCTAGATGGAGGCAACCTAGGGTTGTGATGAAGCACATAGACTTTAGTGTTGGAGCGACTTGGGTTCAAATCCATTCTCTGTGTGACAGGATGACTTTGTGCAGGCTGTTGAGAATCTCCCTCAGTCTCATTTTTTTTTTTTAAGGAAATGATCATGGAATTTGCTTCCTGAGGTTATTAGGAAGATTAAATGGGTAAAGTGTATAAAGTAATTAGCATAATGCCTGCCTCACAATATGCAATCTATAAATGATAGCCATTATTATTACAATAGAGGAAAAGATAGAAAAAAATGTCAATAGCTACTATCTCTGGGTCTAGACTTAAGAATGATTTTTATGGACTTCTTTAGGCCCCATACCCACCTTAGTCAACCATTCTAATGTGTTAACATGCATTTTTTTTATATATGCATATGGCAACATAGGTGTCATTTTATAATATACTTTTAAATTATGTGAAACTATCACATTATATAACTCATTGATACTACTTTTTTCACTGGGCACTGTTTTTAAGATCCACCCCTATTGCTGTGTTTACAACTAATTCATTTTTTTCTAAATGCTGCTTAGTACTTCAGAGTGCTCATCCTCAACATTGCATCTAACTGCTCTCTCAGCAGTTGGACTCATAGGTTACCTTTAGCTCTTCTCCACTACAAATAACATTGCAGTAAGTCTCCTCTTGCAAATCCTCTTAAAGATGCATGCAAGATTTTTTTTGAAATATATACCTAGGCGTGGAATTGCTGGGTTTGGGGTATGTATATTTTTAATTTAACTAAGTGGTGCCAGATGCTCTCCAGAAAGGCTGCAGTGGTCCATCAGTAATGATGAGGTTACTCTAGCCCCACATCCCCACCAAGACTTGGCCTTATCCATCTTTCTAACTTTTATCAGTCTAATAAATTTAAAGAGATAATTCATTGTTGTTTTAATTTATATTCCTTGGATTACTAGAGTTATAACTTCTCTTCACATCTCTAGCAGTAATTCAGGTTTCCTCATATAAGTTTCCTATTGGTATATTTTCCCATTTTTCTTTTGAGGCTGCTGCCTTTCTCGTTGACCTGCAGAGATTACCTGTGTTATTCATTTAGCTCTTATGGGTTTTAGACATTTCCTATATTTTTTTCATATTTCCATCTGTGTAATTTGTCCATGGTGTCTTTTCTGAACAGAAAGCCTTTATATTGATGTATTCAAAGTCATCAGTACCTTGACTTATGATTTATGGTTTTGAAATGTTGTTTGAAAGGCTTTTCCCTGCCCTTAGGTCACTGAGATATTCTCTCTACATCATGCTCCATTCACTTCATAGTAGTACATTTTCTTCTTAGGTCTTTAATCCATGTGAGTCCTCATTTATATGTTATGTGAGACAATGATCCAGTTTTATTTCTATCTCTATAGTGAGTCAATTTTCCCAATGTAAGCTTCTAGGTATTCATTTGTGATATCCTTTTCATCATATTTAAGTTTCCACATATACATATAGTCATTGTCTAGCTCTCTGTCCTATATTATTGGCCTACTTGCTTGTTGCACAAATGCATCTCTGTTTTTGTTACTATGCTTTGTCATGTGTTTTAATATCCAGTAGGGCAAACTCCCTTTCTATTCATGTTTTTTAAGTTTGGCTTAGCCATTCATAAACTTTTATTTCTCCAAATAAATTTTAAAATAAGTTATCATGTATCTTAAAAAAATCTAAGTAGAATTTTTATTGTATTTTATTGAATGTATAGGTTAAATGGGAGAATTGATGTCCTAATAGTATAATATTAAGTTGTCTCATCCAAAAGCATAGAATATTCTTCATTTATTCAGATCATCTTTTATGTTCTTTATTAATATTTTTTAAAGTTTTTCTTCCTCTGCAGATACTTTGCATATTACTTTATTAATATAATTAATAAACTCCTAGATATTTAATAAATTTCTTAGTTGTGAGAATACTACATTATTATGTATCATGTTTTCTGATTGGCTGTTGCTAGTGCTAAAAAAGATTGATCTTTTATGTAACAATCTTACTCAGTTCTTGTACTGGTTCTAATAGTGTATCTTTTGATTCAGTTGGTCTTTCTAGATAAATGATCATATCATGGGCAAATGAAGACAGTTCTATATTAGTCGGTTAGGGAAATTTTTTGCTATTTCTAGTGCTAAGAATTGATCATAAATTTATGTCGAACCTTATCAGATTTTTTTATCTTGACTATCATTATACAGTTTTTTTCTCTATTAGTCTGTTAATATACTAATATATATAAATTTTCTCTGTTGAACCAGAGAAAATAAGATAAACTCTACTTAATTTTGATGTGTTATTTTAAAATCTATAATTGCATTAGCTAATATTTTATTTCATATTTTTGAATCCATGTTAATAAGTAAAATCAGCCTATCATTTTAATTTATGTGTTGTCCTCATCTAATTTTGAAATAAAGTTATTCTAGCATATGTAAAATGATATATGTAAATTTTGCCCTTTTTCTATTTTCCAAAAACTTCTATGAGATAAAAATTAATTTTTTTAAAAAAGCTGGTAGAACTTTTCAGTAAAACCATCTGTTTTTGGAGTTTTTGTTTGTTTGTTTTTTGTATTTTTTTTAATGGTGACATTGGTTAACGAAATCCAATAAGTTTCAGCTGTACATATTAACAGTAAGGCATTTATATATTTATGCTGTAAGTTCACCTCCCTGGATTTTTTGAGAAAGGTCTCTGTTTATCATTTCAAATTATTTAATACACATCAATGTATTTAAATTCTATATTCCTTTTCTATACTAATTTTTCTTATCTGTTTTGCTTATTTCTTTTTAGGAATTTATCCATTTTAACTAGGTCTTCAAATTTACTAGACTATAGTTGATCATAAAATGTATTATTATGATGGAAAAAATATGCCAACATATTAGGAATTATCCCAAAGTGTAAGCTTAAGGATAATCCCAAATTTAAATATGTTATATGTTCTTTTTATTATAGTCTGAATGTTTTATATAGATAAGCTATTGCTTTTACATAATCAGAAACAACAAATGATATTTCTGTTTTGCATCAAAATTAATCTATAAAACTTACCTAATTTCAGAAGGTATTTTCAAACACCAATGCCCTATTAGGTGAATCCTCAGGCAAACTTGCTTTCTCGGGTACTAAATTCATCTGTAAATAAGGAAAGAGAGCCCTTTCAAGGGAGAAATTATAATTTGTACATTGTCTTGAATTTTTCTGTGTACTTTCAATACTTTACAAATAATAATAATTAACAGGCACTATCTGGCCCTCTTGAGTTTACAACAATTTATATAAAAGAACATTTTAACATAGCCAGCCATGGGTACATTTTTTTATTTGCAATTGAACTCTCGAAACATCAATCGTTTGTTCTTTTTACTGCCTTTATTCTACACTCATCTATGGGTTTTATCAAGCAGTATATATTTCACTTAAGGCCTCGAAAATATACCAAGTTTTTCTTGGTATTTTGTGCTGAGTGGTGCCTTACTTCTGTTTGGTCTTTAATGTGTGTTGTGTGTGTGTCCTGAGGATTCAATGAAGCTATTTTCTTTTGAAAAGATGTCAGATAACACAAACTAAATCCAATAATCGAAGAGACACAGACAAATGGATTCCACTAGCTCCCATCTTTAAACAAATGAAAGAGAATGTGTGTGTATAAGGAGGGATTTTTACCATCCTCCTCTTTAATTAAATGTCTTTGAACCCTCTATGCATAAAGATTACACACACACACACACACACACACACACACACACACACACATACACACATATACATATACATATATCCACCCCAGAGTAATTCATTCTTCACCCCCCACCCTTTGTCTTGCAGTCATACTGAAATAATTCTAGGTGTATCAGTACTTTCTCTTGACACCAACAAAGGCGACCACGGGATCCTGGAGTGAATTATTTGTGAGGGGCTAAAAACCACACACAAAAAAAAGATTTTCATTCATAGAGCTCTCTACCCTCATCTTCAAAAAGAGAAGAGCATAGTTTGGAAATGTGGCACACATGTTAAGATGGATGTACAAGAATATTAAAGGAGAAAGAGTCTAAAGGCACAGACCCAGGTTCTGTCAACTCTTGTCTGTGTGACCATGGTCGAGATATTCAACCTCTCTAGCTTGGGTTTCCTAATCTACAAAATGGGGATGATAACAGCCCCTAACTCACATGGTTGGCATACGGATTAAGTGAGATGACATATTAAAACACCATATTTCTAACAGTTACATATATAGGTATAGTATATAGCTAGCTGTGTATGTAACTTTCATTTGTCTGTTTCCCCACTAAACTGTTAGCTTCATCAGGGCAAGGAGCTTTGTTGGTTTTGTTTGCTATTATATCTCCAGCAACTAAAATGGTGCCAAGGATATAGTAGATCCTTAACAAAAGCAACATTAATGCTGAGTGAAAAGTGTTTATCTTAGTAACCACAACACATCTAGTAGTAAATGCTTAATAGTGCCATAGTGATGGTGATTATGGGCAGTAGGTGTGGTTGTGGTGCTGGGAATGGTGGAGGCAGCTATGGTGGTGATGTGGGTGGTAGTTGGGATGGTAGAAAACTGAACAAAAAGTGCAGTGGTTGAGAGAGAGGCCCCGGGAAACAGGCTGCATGTGCTGAGTCCTGAAACATTAATTAAGGACTATGACCTGGATCTCACTCCCAAGCTCTGTGAGATGGGTACGAAGAACATCTTTGTAGGGTTGTTGTAAAGATTAAATGAATTAATATTTTAAGCATACTTGGAATAGTGCTGGCCATTATCAACATTGTTACTACCACATCTACTACTTACATAACTGGCCAGTAACTGCCGTTATGGACTATAATTTTAAAGGAATGCATTCAGGAACACCACCTCAGCAGTAAGGTGCTATGTGAAAGACTGAATAGAAAAACCATCAAAAGAATGGAGGATACAATTATAAATGACCAGTGAATAAATATAAGAATTTGTCTACCTATCAAGTAATCAAAAAATGGTAATAAAAACATTGAAGAAACACACGTGATCCATTAGAATAGCAAAAATGAAAATACTGAGAGCACCCAATATCACCAAGGGGTTGAAGCAACAGGCACTTTTGTACGTAACTGGTGGGAATGTAAATTGGGACATTTCTGGAGGCCAATTTGTCGATATATGTCAATATTCCAGAAAGCCCCTTGGCCCAGAAACACCCGTTTTAATAATTTAGCCTAAAGAAATAATCAGAATAGTGTTTTATAATACATGTATCTATGCATGAAGTATAACCATACATTGTATGTAACAGTAAACATTAGAATTTGCATCTGTATAGGAACTAGTTAAATAAAATATTTTTATCCATACAATGGAATATTTTTTCAATCATTATAAATGATCAGTATTTGTTGACTTGGAAAGATGTTTGTGTTGTAAAAAAAAATCACATTATAAAAAAAATCACATTAAAAATTGGTAGCATGATTACATTTTGTTTTTTAGAATGTATGTTAAGAGTTAGTTAACAGTCATTACCTCTGGGTTACAAAATTACAGATGACTTTCATTTTCTTTTTAACATTTACTTGTATTTTCCAAAACTTTTACAACAAGTATCTATTACTTTTATAAAGGCGGGAGAAAGCCATCCAAACCAAAGGCTATTTTCATACTGTAAATTGATCAAGTGTCTGACTAATTTGAGCATGGAGGTTAACCAAATTTAAAAATTCAAATCCCAGACTCAATTCTATCATCTGAAACAGTAGCAGCTAACAACTAGTAACCATTTATTTACCATTTTTGTGACCAGTAGTCTTAACTCTGACCCAGATAGGAAGTTGTGCAATGACTCATCTAAAATAATGGCAAAACCATTTGAGACCATTCACGGTCAAAGGCAGGACAAGGCCAAAATGATCTGAGCACCTTCAGAGGAGGTCAAAGAAACAAATATATTCTGCCACGAGGATAAACTAGCAAAAGGGCACCCTGTGTCTTTTCCGCAGGCTCCACCTTCACTAACACCTCCTCTCCTTTGATATGTTGTATCTGTTCATTTGTTTGTTTCATCAGTGGTTTTCAAACTTTGATGCATCAGACTCACCTAGAAGGCTTGGTAAAACAGATTGTGGGCCCCTCTCCTGAAGTTAGATAGACCTGGGGTAGCCTGCAGAATTTGCATTTGTAATAAGTTACCAGCTGATGCTAATGCGATGGTCCAAAGACCATGCTTTGAGAGAAAACGGGAATGACCGGCCTATATATCACTAATGTAGCCACATGTATCCTTCCCTTTTAAAAATCACTTTATTGCTAGAACAAAACTAAAATAATAAATTAAATTCAAGGTTTAAATTACCCATAGTCTCAGTTCCCAATAAATCAGTTTTCATTTGTTTCTGCTCACTTCTGAACTTTGTCCATGACACCCATTTTTTTATATTTGTAGTAATCATAGATAAAAGTATGAAAAATTATAAATCTCTCCATATTATTGAAAAATATGTTCTCTTTATCTCCTTCAGCTAACCATTGACAACCTGGTTCTGACATAAATTCTTCCACAGCTTTCTCTGTGCTCACACAAACATGTATGAGAGACAGTGTAGAAACATAGTCAGGGGCTCTGGTTGAATCCGGGTTAAAATTCTGCCTCAGCTCTTAGCAACTATATGTCCCCAGGCATCCCTAAGCCTTAGAATTTTTTTACTATAGGATCAGAATAATAATATAACCTCAGGTTGTTGTGAGATTTAGATTAGTTAACAAATGGGTAGCACTAGTCTCTGACTTAAAATAGATAATGAAATAAACCATTGTTATTGGTGCACATTGGAGAGGGGTTACATACAGTTCTCTGCACCTTGCTGTCCTTGCAGCACTGACATTCCTCCAGGTGAAGGAACAGAGCTCTAACTAACTCTAATAATCATATAATTTTCTGCAATAGCATGGATGCATCCCTACCTGGTGAGCCATTCTCCTGGTGATGGACATTCGTGTTGGTTCCAGACTTTTACTACTATAAGTCCTCAGCAATGGCAAAGACAAGGAATCCTTGTTCCCCTCAGCACTTCGAGGCAGTCAGTTCTGCCTTTCTTTTCTTTTACCATTTTGCACAGAAACTGCCCCTTTCCCCAGACCCTTCCTCAGACATGGGTTTCCTCCCCAGTCCACCTCTACTTGCCTGCTCTCTTCCTCCATCTTTTCCCTGTCAGGCTGGCCAAGCCAAGCCAGAAACCCGCAGAGACTTGAGGAGGACTAGCTGGCAGTTGAGAGGCTGAAGCCAGAGCCCCTGCGGTCATACTGTTGCCGTAATTCCTGGGTTGGAGATTAAGGCAAAACCAGTAAAACATGCCAGGAAGCCATTTTGATTGTGAAGAGGGATCAAAAAACACCCAGGCAATCGGTTTCTGGATGTACCCCAGATGTTTCTATCCACCACCTCTAGAACAGGGACACCAGCTGCAGATTCAGCCTGTTTTAGAAATTAGCCATTAATCATACCTTGTATTGGCAGAGTGACTTATGCATTCTCAGAAGATTCTCTTGGCTCTATTATGTTGTTACGGGTTTTCCTGCTGAGTTAAGTGACCCCCGTGGCTCAGATCAACAGAGCTGTGATTTAGCTATGCAGTTGAAGTTTGCTGATATACTGCATCCAGCCACCTGCAAGCCAAGTGTTATGTGTTGTAAGGTAGTTTAAAATGTTCCCTTAAAATTCCCATGAGCTCATCCAGATCCCATTAGACATGGGAACTAACAGTTATGAAATGTATATGTACCCAGCATTGTTCAAATGTTATCACTTAGTCCTCACCGAAACCCAGAAACTGTTATCCCCATTTTGCAGATAAGGCCACTAAGGCTCAGGGAGGTGAAGCAAATTGTCCAAGGTCACTTACCTAGTCAAGAGTAGAGCTAAAATTTAAGTCCAAGTCCATGTGAATCAAAATCTGCATCCTCTCCAACACAAACAAAATTAAATCATCAAAGCTTAAACTTTAAAACAAACAGAAACTATTTCTGAAACATAATCAGGAAAAACCACTTTCCGATAGTTGACTAGGATGTGTTTGTGTACAAAACCTATTTAACAATTCTATCAAACTAGAAGCCAGATTACTTCTTATGCTCCTATCCAAGCAGTTAGGTGTAAAAATGATGCTGTGATGACGGTGCTGGTGGTGGCGGCAATTACCATTCATCCACTAATCACTCATTCTGTGCCAAGCACTCTGCTCAGCTCTTTCCATTCTCACCCTGACCCTTTTTCATTCTCAAAGCGAGCCAAGTGTTGTGTGTTGTAAGGCACATACACACAAAAAAATCCTGCCCAGGTGTCCAAGTGTGCCCAGCTCGGACACAGCCAACCTGAGATTTGGCCTCAGGCCCTGGGCTCCAGAGCCTGTGCTCAGAACCACATCTCTGCACTTCATCTCACTCTGGGTACTGGTAAAAGAAAACAGACGTTGGAAATACTCCACAAACTTCCACCGCACTGATGGCCATTCTTAGATTTATGTATTTTATCCTGCAAGGCTCAGACATATTTAGACACTTTAAGCTAATCATTACCTGTCACAATTTATCTGGGCTGTTTATTGTCAGCAAGTACATGTAGACTTCAGAACCCAATTGTCCTCTGCTTTACATCATTTTTTTTTCTATTGTACAGTCATAATATTAATAGGTGATCTCTATTGCTAGCAGAAGGTCAGTTTTCTGGAGTTGATGATAATATAGGTACTTGGCCTAAATGAACTAGATAATTGCCTCAATCTTTTTGATAATTTGCTATCACAGGCTCTCACATAGCAAATCAAATGTCAGTCATGGCTAAGATGACAGTGTGACCTCCAAGAAAACGAGAAAGAGCAGAACTGAATTTTGTGGTCAGGACCACAAAATCTCTGACCCTGAATTTTAGATCTCTACTCAAGAATTGCCTCTCCAGAGTGGAGCAGAGCTGCCCACTTGGTTATCCAACTCCTCACCCCACTATCAAAGGTCATTATTATAGTGACATGTGCCTGCTCTGTGCCAGCCAAGTTGGCGGCGCAGCGCATACCAATGGCATGGTGTTTCTGCTTGACTTGACAGCAGGCTTTTATACGAGTGGAATTGTAAGTTCTTATTAGCTAAAGCTACACCTCTTTTCTTGCTAAGATCAGTGTGAGAGCCAGCTACTGAGTCCAATAAGCATCACTTTTAGTTGCCAATTAGGGAACTGCTTCTACACTAAGGTGAGGTAGCGCTTCCTAATTCTGCCTTTGGCCAACCCGTATTCCAAGACATTCTCTGCCGCAGGAGTAGGCAAGGACGGAGAAGAAAGGTCACATACATGTGGAAGCCTACTGTAAATGCTATTCCCCTCTTGGAGAGTCACAGTGGGGATTAGTATGCCAAAGGCTCTGAAGCATTCTACAGTACAGACATATTAACTTTGTTTCACCCAGTGTTTCCCAGCCTTATTTAAGTGCCCAGCTCTTTTTGAGGAGCAGAGTTCTATATGGCTATAAAGGCACATTCTCCTATGTGGCCATGGCCCCTGGACTCTAGGGTAATGAAAATTAAGAAGACAGCATACAGAGGCCAGTGGAATAGTAAGGGATTCCATTGACTTCATGGTGCCTCACTCCGTTCTCGAAAGTCCCAGACGCACCTGACCCAGAAAAGTTTTCCCAAAACTCCAGAATGAGAACAACTGCCCCAAATCCTTTCCACCAACTCCAGCCCACTAATAACGTTCACCATAACATCCTACATTGTTCCGAATTGGGGGAGAAGGAACTTATCGAGAGACAACGACTTTGTCCTGTTAGGTTAGGTTTTAATCTTGCATGGAGGCCATGGCAAGACTTTTACCAGGAAGAGGAGAAGGCAGCACTTATACAGAAGTTTTGTCCCCTGGCCCTGCCAACCGCTCAGCTGTAGGCCTTGCTGAACTCCTGTAGGGCCCAGCGCTTGTTCTCAGTTGCCTGCTTGAGCTGGGTGTACACCTTTACCAGCCTGTCAGATTCATCTCCAAGGACCTCATAGGTGTTCAGGACCCATCGGAGCTTCTCCATGTCTTGTTCTTATAAGCGAATGGCTCCCTCCAAATGGTCCCTAATGAGACGATGAAATTCTACTTTCTCAGCAGTGAAAGTGTCAGACAAAATCTTTAGCTCCTCTACCCTCAGCTTGAGGATCATGGCCCTGCACTTGATCTCCAGGTACTGGGCTTTGATGCGGTCTAGCTCAGACTGAGTCTTCAGTTGGTGCTCTGAAGAAGCCTTTGCAGCAAAGTGAGGCAGCGGAGAAGCACCTGAGAAACTTTACTAAATTTCAAAATCCTGACTTTTTATGTAGTAGACAGCATATATTCTTTATCTCTCTCACTCTTATTTAGAGGCATGACACTAAGCTATAAAATCTAAAGACAGAATTGTTTAAGAGAAATATTATAATGCCAGTAAAAGAAAAGAAAGCTGCTGGAGCCATTTAGAATTATCCTGGCAAAGATTAAAGATGCAAGGAAAGTTTGAGAGTTTTCTGCTCCGTCTGAGTTCACTGCTAATTCAATTTCAGTCTCTTACTTCTGCATAATTAATAGCAGAACTCAGCAATACCCATTGACACCTGACAGAGTGCTAGTGCTTCAAAAAAAAAATAAAGAAATAAAGAAATAAACAAGAAACCCAGTTTGGAAAATGTTCAGTCCTTGTTTAAAGGCAGAATTCTAAGAATTTCACAAGTAACACACATGACTCATTTCTCCTTTTAAAAAATTGCAAGTAAAGCTAAGATTCTCTTTAATCAATATGTTCAATCCCAGTCCCTTCCCCCTCCTCCCAGAGATAATAAAAGTGTTTTGTCCCCTACTTGTACATACACACCACAGGCATACACACCTGCGCACAAATATGTATGTGTAATTCATATGAAATACATAATATGGTTTGGGTTTTGGGGGTTTTTTTACATCAATGATATTATACTATTTTGCAACTTACTTTTTTTTTAAGTGCAAAATGTGCTTGGAATAGCTATCCTATGGATATATATCTAGTCATTCTTTTCAAACACTGTATGGCATCTCCTCAGTTTCCCCAGCATGAGCAGGGGATTGCTAGGGTATTCCTAGAGGTGTTACTGCGGGATCACAGGGTACATCTTCATTTTCAAATGATGCTGCCAAGCTGTTAGTACAGAGCTCTCATCTGCAAGAGAGCCAAGGGGAGGAATCCCCACAATGACTCAAGGAAGTCAGAAAGGAAATGAAGCAGGTGGTTGCACTGGCTGCCTTTGAGAAGCTTCTGAGATTCATTTTCATGCCAACAGTCCCCAAAACCCATTCACTGTCAAGACTACTGCCGTGGCTCCTTTACTCCAGCCCCAGGCAGCCTTCTGCCTCTCCGAGCTTTCTTTTTCCCTCCAAATTCTCCTTGGTATTCTGTGTAAATTGGTATTCTGATCCTAACTACTATAGAATGTGAGTGTGCTCACACATAGGTGAGGGAGACAGACATATTATCATTGAATGTTTACCAACTGAATTTTTTTAAATAGAAAAACTAAATAACTTTTGTTTCATGAGAAAGAAGTGAGTATATGGCAACCAGTTCATAAACTCTTAAATAGAGTAAAAAAAAAAAAAAGCAGAAAAAAATATCTACATCACAATGATGAATTTTCACAAAAAAGTGATAGATTTGCACTAAAGAGATAGGATATTATAAGCAAGATATTAAACACACTTGTATCCAATTAGGTTTTCTAAGCTTAACATTTAAAACCTCGGACATAAATTTTAAATCTAGACATAACAATTGCAAGCACATTATTCATGATCTTGCTTCCATCTAAATCTAGGCACAGAAGGTCTTATAACGATGTGTTACACCGCAGAACTTTAAATAATGGGAAGGCCAAAAATAGATACCTATAAGCCTCAAAGGCCCAAGTCGACCTCCAAAAAGACCATACTGTCTTTTCTTGCATAATGCAGTTCTTTCAATCTACCCCATACCAGCCCACAACTCTGATACCGTCTAAGGGGAGGGAGTAAAATTGTGACATAAAAGTCTGTCACTGAGACTCGAGGGAAGTTTTGCAATTCTAGCCTGAAGTTTAATTTTCTTCAGGGTGGAAAGTTTTAAGATTTGGTAACAGGAGTCAAAAGATAAGAACAAAGGTTTATAACTTTTTTACTTCAACTCATATTATCATTTGTGATCTACCAAGCCAGCAAGGATAGCAAACAGTATAATTTTAGGGGTACCAAAGGGCCTAAAATATGATAACATACCAGTGCCTAAAATTCCTAACATTAACTTCACTACCTAAGGGCTTATTAAACCTGCTCACAATGTTTTTAGTGTTAGTTTTTAATTTTAAAATTGATATATGCACAAGGTTTTAAAGAAAAAAAATCTAACATTACAGAAGCTATACAATAAAAACTAAAAAGTCTCTTTCCACTTCCTTCAGCCTATATTACATACTTTGGACACTACTATTAAAGTTTCATAAACTGTATCTCCTTTCAGAAATCAGGTAATGTATGTTAGATAGATAGATCATAGACAGACAGAAAACAGGTACATATAGTTGTGAATAAAAGTTCTTCAAACAAATATTATTCATACTGTCTTTACCTTACTTTTTTACTTAATATATTTTAGACATCTTTCTAAATCAGCATTTTTTTTTAATCTCCCACGTTCTTCTCAATGTCTGCAGGGTATTTCAGAGGTCCACACTCCTCTAAATGTGCTCAAATTAATTTATAAATCTGATCCCAAGGGTGGGGCATCTCAATAATTTATTTTTTTGCTATTAAAAAAATAATAAATAAAATCCTCAAACAGATGTTACTGCATATAGGAGTAAGTATGTCCATAAGATTGTTTTTCAAATAGTGGAATTGCTAGAGCAGAGAAAATAACACATTTTAAATTCTGATAAATATTGTCAAATTTCCATTGAAAAAGTTTATACTCATGGTATCTGAATGCCAGTCTTCTCCCACATACTCACCAACACTGAGTTTTATCTAACATTGTAGTTGTTGTTGATTTAGTGAAAATAATTTATTTTGATACTGTTTTTGTCAACCTAGTTAAGTATGCTGTTTTGCTTTGTGTTTCTTTTATTATGATGCCATTGAACACCTTTTCATGATTATTGGTCACTCGTATTTTTTTCTGTGAGCCTATTTTTTATAATCTTTGCTCATTTAAAAGTTTTTCTATGTTTTGCAGTGAATGGTACGAGCTAACTCTATATAAAGATTTTATCCTAGTTTACCATTTATCTTTTTATTTTGTCTATGGCATTTCTTACAATATAGAAGTATTTCTATGTACAGAAGTATTTCACTTATATAGTTAAATATATAACATTTTTTATAACTGCTGGAATATATTCATTTTAGTTAGACATTTAATGATCTCTTCTTTTTCTGACTTCTGGAGCATCTATAATTCTTATATATATTTGACACTTAACTTTTACTGACCTATATTTTAGTTAATGTCTATGTGTCTATGTATATTAATCTCTCCAACTAGATTAAAAGCAACTTAAAAATCTGGAGGAATAAAGGCCTTCTTTATATTCCCCACCCCCATAATGTCCAGTAAGTAGAAAGGAAATTTTTAGACCAAAAGAGAGCACTGCTAAGACTACTATGAAACCTTAGAGAGGTATAGGCCCAAATTGACAAACTGACCCAAGGAAAGAATAAGGGATTCCCTAAATAAGATATGACTGAGTTCCGGGACAAATCCACTCTTTGTTTTGCTCTTGCCTAGAGTGGAGGTAGCTCCTAGTTCTTCTCGATCTTGACTTTGCTCATCTTCCCATCTCGATCTCGTACCACTCTTTCCCTTGCTCTTTATATCCTACTCCCCTGGCTCTCCTGTGTGCTTTAAATATATGCCAACTTAGCTTTTACCTAGGCCCATTGCCTGAAATGTTCTTTCCCTTGATTTTCACCTTCCTAACTCCTTTTGGTCACTCAGATCTGTGGCAGATTGGATTTTCCAAACATGGCCACATCAATACATGCCCTGCAATGTAAGGTTGACACTCCTCCATCAAGATGTGGGGTCTATGTTGCTCCCTATTAAAACTTGGTGGATCTTTGTAATCAACTTAATCAACAGAGCAGAGCAGAAATGATACTATGTGTCTTCCAAAGCTAGGTCATAAAGAATAATAGAGCTGCTACCTGGCTCACTCTCTCAGGACACTTACCCTTGGAACTGAGCCACTACATTTTGAGGAGATCGGAACACATGGAGAGGCCCCGTGTAGGTGTGCTGGCCAGCGGTTGGTTAAGTACTCAGCCAACAGCCAGCAATAACCACCAGACATGTGACTGAGAAAACCCTGAAATGGTTCCAAGCCCCAGACTTTGTGTCTTCCAACTAGGCCCCAGACATTGTGAGGCAGAGACAAGCTGTCTCCACTATGCTCTCTCAAAATTCCTGACCCAGAGAATTTGTGAGCAAAATAAATTGCTGTTTTAAGCCACCAAGTTCATGGGTAATTCATTATACAGTCATAGTGACTGGAATAAGACCTCAGCTTAAATGACCTCAATCTAAAGTTGTGACCCGATTATCTCATCACCTTATTTAACTTTAGTTCTCTGCATGACATTCTGTTAATTTTCATATTTGTTTGGTTCATGGGTTTGCTTATTGTCTGTCTCCCTCCACTAGAAAGTAAAGTCAGTCTGCACAAGCATCCTATCTGTCTTGTCCATCTCAAAGTCCTCAGCACCTATGACAATGTCTGGCACATAGAATCATAGAATAAATGAATGAAAAAATGAATAAAATGTTCCCAGGTAATTAGCTTCTTCCCTTGAACCTTATGTTTGCTACTTGGTGTAACGAGCTTTTACTGGGACCTTACTCTGTTCATAGGGGATGTGTTATAATTTCCTATTCTGTGACTGCATGTGTACTTCAAAAAGTGATTTAATGCAAATAGAAATAAAAATAAGTAATAACAAGAAGATACATCTAATGAGGATTTTTAAATTGGGTTTAGAAATGACAGTGTTAGGGGAAAATAAAGCAAGGTGAACTCTTTGAATATTAAAAAAGAAAAAGCAAAAAATATAGCTTACCAAAGAAAGTGATAGAATTACTTTCAGTCACATAAAAAACTGAATTCTACCATTACCATATGACTTGTAATTTTTTAAAACAGGATCATCTTCTTTACTTACTCAAAGAATACCACCATATTGGTCAGGGAGTTCACTAGATAATATGGGAAAAGCCAGCTCTTTGAAATCTGATTCTTGATGGTTGAGAAGAATGTTAAACCAGTTACCTTCCCCTCTTCCCTACTTACCACTCTTTGCCCAATAGGGGTTGGAATCAGTGATCAAACCAACAGAAGAATAGCAAACCCAGAGTGTGTAAACAGAACTCAGGCTTTTAAAAGTTTGAATGTAATTGCTCTTAGAAATTGTTTTCAAAAGTAAGTGTAGTTAGGCCAGCTACCTGGGAAGTTTCTTCCTTAGACAGCTAGCTTTAGGGTATCTAACAATGTCTGTTTTCTCCCTTACACAAGCACATTTACATATTTATTTTCAAAATCAAAACCACCCTTTCTGTTTTATAAAATGTTGGCACCAGTTTAACAGTTCCATTGGCCTTAGAGAGAGTACTGGAATCTCAGAGAGGAGCACAGAACTAGTATGTTGTAAAGAATGCAAGGGTAAAAATGTACTTTTTATGACATCCTGGGGAAAATGAACACCTAACAGCCATGAACTTGGAACTTGCTTACAGTTTACAGTGATGACTTATCACTAAAAAAGGTTCAAAGTTCCTTGGCTAGAAAAAGTATAGGAGATGAGGTATGGCCTGTTCGAAGCTAACTATTCTTCTGGAATAATAATATAGTGCATAACACTAATGCTTTCCAGAGGATTCTAGGATTAAAATGAGAAGGGCTAAATCGTCTTCTCTTTTCTACAATCCAGCACTTAAATGTTACTCCAAGGCCCTTCATTATGTATCTACTAAAATACTCAAGTTGATAACTATTTGCTACTGTCTATACCTTTCTTTCTGAGTTGACACCTATTCTGTAACTTTTTTTTAGGTAAAATTCCTCATGGTCTTCTTTTCAAATGTGGATTGAGAACAGTGAATTCAAAGACTATAAAGTAAAATTATTCACCAGTCTAAATCTTCACTTATTGAATCAAGAAGATAGCTGAGGTTCTGACCTGAAAACAGAACTATGAGCAATCAGTAGAGTAAGTCTTAATAGGATCAAAATTGTGGATTCAGGTCTACACATGGATTAATTTTACCTACTTATTCAGGACTCCAGAGAATATTTCTCTAGTCCTTTGTCATGACCTTGATGGAAAGGCAATTAAATGAGGAGAATATGAAACTAGCAAATGTCCATTATACAGTCTTCGGGAATTTGTGCTCCAACCTACATTTACTATCTCAAGTTAGGCCAGGTCCCCATTCCCTCTTGTGAGGTGGATGTCAAACAGATGACCCCTGGATAAAAGTTACCATTGGCTTTCCAACCCTGGAACTTGCCTTCCTGCAAGGAGACTAAGTGGAAGCTAATTAGATGCTTTTTACTTAGAACATCTATTCACAGACTAGACTCTCTGCCTTCAAACTTAAAGTCCTTATGTGTGCCAATGTTTTTAGCCCAACTATCCCTGAATATTTTTTAACTTTCCCTTTCAGTTTTTATGCCTGCTCTATTTTTGCAGCATAATTATTTGGAAAAAGGTTGTTCCAGTAACAATCAGAAAATAACCAAAACCCAATCAGTGGAATAATCATAATCATCATCATTATTCTTATAAGAAGGTAGCAAAGGGCAACCTGGTTTTAAAAGAACAGATTCCAGCAAGCTTAAATTCATGAGAGTTCTTTCTATGTTAAACACAAACCGATGAATATTCTCTTTATTTCTTTTACAAAACTCCATATTCTAGTTCAAGAAAATAAGTTTTCAGAAACTCTTTTAGAACAATTTAAATGGCAAGTTGCAAATCAAATGGATCTGACACAGCAGTGATTTTGATGAGTTAACTGCCAATGAATATACCATATGGGTAAAATTCTTCCTAAAGTGCATGTGGGTGTGTTTAAGGGTAGAGCACTTGGGGCAAAACGTATCTTAAGCTTTTCAAAAACCCCTATATTTGCAAAATCATTTGATGGATTTTTTTTTCACTAATTTCAAATCTGGCCTATTTTAAGAACAAAGAATTCCTGGCCTTTTCTAGGCATTGTCCTCTTCATTTCTATATGAGCATACTCCTTCCTATTCTCCAAGGGAGAAAATGTCCAACTTCAGATACTCAGAGCTTATCCACACACTCAGGTCTGCAAGCAATGCTGCAGGCTGGAAGGAAGAGACTCTAAAATTCGGTTCTAGTGATGTTGAGCTACCCAGTTCAATTCTAGCACCCCATAATTGCTCTGGAGTATTTTGCAGCCACATTGTTCTATTGATTCATATGGAGCTTAGGGTCCAGTTTTTTTTCATGAACTGCTAGCAAGCCAAGCTTCTCCAATCCCAAAATGCAACCTATCACTGAATTTTGATTATAAATACAAGAACATATAGTGGTCCTCAGTCTTCATCTTGCTGGTTTTTGATTTACTGTTTTAGCGTATTAAGATTATTTTGAATCTGAATTTAGGCAAACATGCAGGGAGATTTACATTATACAAGAGGATTTGGTTCTAACTTAGACTGTTATCAGTGGTCTTAGAGATAAGGCTCAGAATCCTTCTCAAACTGTATTCCCACTCTTGTGACTATCAGTCTGAGTTGGCAAATGAGATTAAATTTATTCACTGTGCCTGCTTTAGATGTTCTCTTTTCTCTTCATTAGAATTATTTACAAGTGGGAAGTCAGAATTACTATCTTAATACCTACATGTCTCAGGAGCTAGATCTAGTTTAGAATTTCTGTCCATAACAAGCCTGTTCAAGTCCTTTGGAAGGTATCTTCCCCAGCCCTGGGAAACATATGTGAGTGCTGAGAATCACCTATCCTTAACAGTGGGGTCACCTTTTCCCTGGTGCTCATCCTTTGCCACAGCACCAATTAGTGGCCTGTTGCTCATGGAAAAAAACAGAGGTAACCTATTGTAGTTTTTCCCTATTTTGACTGACAAAATCAAAGCAAATCAATAATTTATCAAGTTATATAGAAAAAAAAGAGCAAAAGCAATGGAACCTTAACTACAGTTGAAATTGATACCAGGCTGGGTGGAAAATATGGAACATACTCTCCTAATAACAGATTATGTAGACCAAAGGCAAGAGAGCACACCTCCTCCATTTTATATTCCAGCCAAGAGTCTCATCCAACCTTGTGTTAACAATACCTGGGACGTCGTTCTTGCTTTCTTATGTTCCAATGTCAAACTGACTTTGTTCATCACATCTAAGTATTTGTATACAGATTATAAATTTGGTGAAAGCAAATTTCACTTCTACAACCCCAGTGCTGAGCCTGATATCTAGCATATATTAGACATTTAATAATTATTTGATGAATGAATATGAGATTTAAACAATTATTCTCTATTGTCTTCTCTTGAGAAGTATTAAATTCTTCATCTCTACCATTGTTTTACAAAAGAGCAGTCTGAATAAGAATGAACAAGTTGTTATATTTATTGAACTTGATTTTCGGAATTTTGTAAATCACAAGAATTTATTTTGAAAATGAAAGTGGGAGTAACTGATTTCCATCCTCTCTCCTGTCTCTTCCTACTTTTAACCTTAAAACACAACATAAACACACACACACACACACACACACACACACGCACACGCACACGCGCACACACACACACTGAAATAATGCAGGCAGTTTAGAGAACTTACTCACATATTTTGTTCAATAACAGAAATGAGTTTACACACAGAGTATCCATAATGTCCTTTCAATCCTTCTTGTACCCAAGAATATTTTTTACTAAATGGCTGGTATAAGTTAGGCCAGCCCGTTAGCTCTAGAATCAAAGAGGAGTGAAATGGCTTCCATAAAAATAAAATCGTCATATTAATCTTGTTTGGCTGGGTACCAGTCCAGATAGCCACCTATTGAAAATCACATAACCTATATTTATCCAAAACAAACAAAACAGCACCCAATTCCAAAAGGAAAAAGAGGATAAAATGAAATATTTCTGTCCCAATGACCTTTCAAACAAAAGACAAAACGTAAGCTAAGATGTAATATTAAAAGCATGGGTTTGGTAAGATCACAGTAGCTAAGTCACTTTGGGTACAGAGTGTATATTTTTTAGTGTACCTGGTACTTTCAAATTGGGACATTATAATAACTGAAAATTATAGGGCACTGATGGAGCCTCATAGTTAAGAGCATGGCCTTTGAAGTTATGCAGACCCAAGTTTTGAGTTCCTATTTTGTCACTTTCTTTCTATGTCCCTTGAACAAGTTAATTATTCTCTGTGTGCCTCAATTTCCTCAGGTATAAAGGGGATACTAATAGTTTCTATTTCATGGGGATGTTGTGAAAATTAAATGGGATAACCCACATAAAGTACTCCCAAAATGCCTGGCACAGAGAAACACTTAGTAAATGTTTACTATTATAGCCATGATTCTTACATTAATCTGAGAGAAATGAATTTGGTGGGAAGGTTGATGAATTGAATGAAAATGTCACAGACATGTCTTATCACTGAGAACATAGCCTTGCTGAGAAATTAGCCAGCCAGCAATCTCAGTAGCTAATTGCAATTCATTTGGAATGAAATAGAAACAAATATGCTATTATAAAAACCAACATAGAGAATTGCTAATTAGGATTGAGACAGTGGTTTGGGGGTGGGGGTGAAGGAGGGGTGGAATCCAGTGTGCTGTGGACAGAACTTCTGGCCAGTGGCCCCAGACAAGAACATACTCTGAAAATCCTCATTCAAAAGCTGAATCAAAACCCTGAGATGCTAAATCAGTCCTGTCACATGCCTGCCCTTTGGTAGCCAAAAAACTAGTGCTTGGGGAACTGACTAAAACCCTTTCCAGGACATTCTATGAGGTTCACTGCACTAGGGGTCCCTAAGGTGCCTGAGATTGGATGTTCAAATAGAGATCCTTCTGGCGGAAGCTCACGCCCCATACAGGTCTATGTTTCATTAATTTATTTTACTTGAGATCCTGCAGACACCAATGTGGACAGGCCCTGGCCTCATGGAGTTCACAGCTCAGCAAGAGGGTGACTGATGGGTATGACAGTACAGGGCAACAGGTGCTTTGACAGGGATATGTAAAGGGTATTTGTGGAGCTCGAGAAAGAAACATGTGAACAGTCTTGAAAGTAAAGAGTCTTCTTAAAGAAAATATGCTGGATGGAACAGGAAGGATGAATAGAGTTAGAAAGGCAGTAGGGGTCAGAGTGGGAGAGCAGGAAAGAGGAAAGAGCATGGGCAAGGGTCCAGCGGAGGAGCAAAAGCTTGGCATATTGGAGGGACTAAAAAATGGTCTGTGCAGCTAAAGCAGGGAGCGAAGAGCATGTTCATTTTTGTGATGGATAGCCCACATTAATTTGCACTTACTCTGTGCCAGACCCTGTGACAAGCAGAGCCATTATGAGTATTAGTTCATTAAATCTGCACAATAATCCTATGAGCTGGGACTACTGTTCACCTCATTTTACTAACAGGGAAATTGTGAATTGGAGAGGTTAGGATTCATGATATTAAAACCTGAGCCAAGATTTCACATCCTCTAAGTGAGCTGAGATTTCCACCCAGGCAGTCTGGCTTGAGCACTCATACTCTTAGTCATTGCCCCTCCCCAGAGGCACAGGGACCTGCCACCTCAGGGCCACACATGCAAGGGGTTTAATCACTGAGAATTGGAAAGCGCTTTTGTGGAGACATTTATATCAATGGGTGGCCTAAAGTTAAATTGAAATAATCTATCCAAATAAAGAAATCTCTCCAAATATGTTTCTGAGCGATGGGAACTATGACCCCAGATTTTCACTCCTACATGTTTTTTATACAGGTTTTACCTCTGTGGACTCCCAATTCTTGCAAAGTCTTGACTGAGGCTATTTTGAAATCCTTTGGGTAGAGAGGACTGTTCCATCTGGGAATCAGGCAGTTTCAGAATGTGCCTGAGGCTGGAATTCTATCCAAATACCAGGGGAAGGAAGAATTTTACCTAAGCTCTGAGCTTCCTGGTATCAATTTGGGAAAGAAGAAAAGTCACTATGTATATATAACTTTCCTACATACAATAGCCAAACAGAGAATTGGCTACTGTCAAAGTCCTGAGCACCTAACACAGTAACTTTCACATAGTAGATGATAGAAGAAATATTGAGAATGAATGAAATAGAGCATGAATATACAAATAAAAGAAATTTTTATTGCTTGTTTCTTGGCTTTCTCCTTAACAGGGGTTATGATAATGGGAGGGGAAACACTAATAGGGTCACAAGTTATAAGCACAGATGCAACCTCTATGACCACTAAAGTAATACTGTCTCAAAGAGATTTTTTGCACACCTACATGGTAAACCTTGGGTGCTTCTCAGGATACAGTTTTCTTGCCTCCTCCCACCCCTCAGATTGACTGCTCTGAGTCTCTGGGGGCAGGTTAGTAGAAATCTATATTTAATAAGATGATTCAAATGCTCTCTCAAGTTTCAGGGCCCTTTTCCCCCTGGTAAGGTTCAGAGAGGAATCCAAGAAAGAGAAACCAGCATCTTTCCTACTTTTCTTATCACCCCAGTCCTTAGAGCCAGAGAGATAGACTACAAGAAACTTCACCAATAGGCGAGCCAACTGACATCCAGAAGATGAGGAATTGAATTTGCCCCTTCTTTGTGCATTAATTTAGAACACTGAATCTCAGAAATCCATGTGATGCTACTTAATATGGCACACAAGGCTACAGTCACTCACAGCTGAACCTGGGAGTATTGACCAGTCCCTATGGAAACGGTTTTTGCTTCTGAGCCTGCCTTTACCAGTCTGCTTCACAGCAAAGGCCATCACCCCAGCACCCTTGAGACAGGTTTAACATGACAGCAGCAGCCCAGCCCTAGGCAGACACTAACCAATGCCATGAGCACTTCCCAGCTGGGAACCAATTCTCACCTGACACACCAGCCAGATACCTGCCTCCTAAAGAGTATCACACACAAATCATTTATTAGCAACTCTGATACTCTCCTGTCACTGACAGCTGCTAGCAGCCTCCATGAAAAGAACTGGAGGAAAACATACATGGAGATTGTTTTCAAGACTTTGACTTTGAAAAGACAAGATCAAAAAAAACAAGAAGAAAGAAGATAGATAACTTGCCTTTTTCCATAATAGTAATAAGAATCATAATGAACATGTAGAAGTAGTTACTGCATGCTAGGCACTGCACTAAGGAATCAACATGTCTCACTGAATTCTCCTAACAGCCCTATGAAGTCAATATTATTTTAATTATCCCCATTTGACATAGAGATGTAATGTGGTCACTTTACAGGAAAAGAGAAAGAGGAGAAGGAAGAAAAAGGAGGGGAAGGAGGAAGGAAAAAGAGGGAGGAAGGGAGGAAGGGAAAAAAGGACAGAGCTCTCAGTTTTCTTCTGGGATAGAAAGAAAAATGACTGTGAAACATCTAAAGCAAAAGAAATTTTTCTGAAGATCAGGAATAATATGAATGGAAACTGACTTTATACCTAAATTTGGAACAATGGAAATACTTAAGAGATTGATTTATTTCATGTTCTGTAAACTCAGACAAAAACAAGTTGGCTGAATTTTAACCACCCCCAATTCATTCATATTCTCTCTCTCTCTCTCTCTCCCTCCCTCCCTCCTTCCCCCTCCCTCCCTCCCTCTCTCTCTTACACACACACACACACACACACACACACACACACACACACACCACACATGGTGTTTGTTTTCCTAATTATGACTTCTTAGGAATGAATAGAAAATTTGGCAATCTGATTAACTGGGGCTTACAATATAATTCCACAAAATGGGTATTTTAGATGCCCTTAGTTTCTTATTCTCCTTGGAAAATTGTCAAGAGTTTAATGAAACTAATACATTGGGATTTAACTCTCTCAGAACCAGAGACCAGAGCCTCTCCAACACTAACTGGAAGTAACTCAAGTTCTTTATGCCTATGGAATGTCAGGCACTGAGCTAAGTGCTGTGTGTGCACTGTCCCACTGACTCTTCTCACAATCCTGCAAGGAATATATGATTAATAACTCCATTGTACAGATGAGGTAACTGAGGCTCAATGAGATTATTATTATGCCACTTGCCTAAATGGTAAGTGAAAGGGCTAGACTGGGTGCTCAGGAAATTACACTCCAGAGCCTCCCCTCTTAGGCACTATGTTAATTGCTAAGCTATAATAATATTGGCACAAAAATTCTTTGTTTAAATTAGCCAGACTGGTTGCTTGGCATTCTTTGGAAATACAAAAATGTAGTTTGGCTAATTATTTTTAATGGTTTTATAGACAATGCCTCAGAAAGACATCATCCCTTCCTCATCAGAGTGGTTTAAGTGGAGACTCGGGATGCTGAAGGAATGCCTATGATTCTAGAAAGGTACTAAGGGGTCATTGTGCCACCCAGTCATTTGACTTTCTCTCCCCATCCTCCATGGGAACTGCACGTTTCCCACACAGGTCCATTGGGTGTGGCAGATTGCCTCACAGGGCTAAAGCATTCATTCATTCAATAGATTTTAACCAATTGACTACCACGTGCCAAGCACCTAGCTGGGCACTTCTTGTGCTCTTATTCTTTAATTCTCAAAAAAAAATCCCTGTGAGGTAGGTGCCATTATCATCCTCATAGTATAAATGGGAAAATAGAAGTTCCTAGTGGTTAATTCAGACCAGGTAGCTAGAATTCAGACCAGGTGTGTCTGTTGACTCTGGAGCTTGCCTTTCTCAAGCACTACGTAGTAGTAAACATCAAAAGATAGACATGGCACCCACCCTGGAGAAGCTGTCACACTAACAGAGGAGATGTAGATTAAGCCACTTATTACCCTATTAATTATTTATCATCATTATGGAAGGTACTATGGAGGTGAAGGAGAGATCCCTGTACCTGTGTGGAAGAGGAGGAACTGACCTGGGAGCTCAGGAAATCTTCCCTGAGAAAGTGATGATCTAACTGAGAACTAACGTGAGTAGGAATTAACTAGGAGAAGAGAAAAGGGAACAATATTTCAAGTAGAGAGGAACAGAATATTTGAAGACATCAATTTATTAATATAAATATTAGCTTGTTTGAGGGGAGAAGTGACAGAAGGTACAGAAATGTGTTGGAACAACTATCTGCTGTCCTCATCCCTTCTCTTATACCTCGTTGTGTCATTCTCTCTGTCAAGAGAGGAACTAGCCGCAGGTTAATCCACCCACTGTCAAATTCCTCACTGTATGCCCAGTGTTGCCTAATACACATTGAACATATCACTGAATGAACAAGTGGACAGATGCATGAAAACTGTTAGGTTCAATGTATTAAGGAGGAAAAAAATCATAAAATTATGTTTTTATATCACAGAGATATGTTTTAAAGCTGTTTTTTTAAATAATGAGCTGTAATTTTGTAATTACATGAACTAGTGAGGAAAGAACAGTCATTTCAACAAAGGAAGCTATAAAAACTAGACATCCACATGCAGAAAACCAAGTCAGACTGCCTCCTTTACATTATACACAAAATTAACTCAAAATGGATTAAGGACTTAAATATAAGAGCTAATGCCATAAAACCCTTTGAAAAAACAAAGATATAAATCTTTGTGACATAAGAACAGGCAACAGTTTCTTATATATGGAACCTAGAGCACAAGAAATAAAAAAAATAAACATTGAACTTCATCAAAATTAAAAATGGTTATGCCTTAAAGTATACTATCAAGATACTGAAAAAACAACTCTCAGCATAGAAAAAGATATTTGCAAATCATATATATCCGACAAGGGAATTATATGCAGAATATATAAAGAAAAACTTTTACAACTCAATTATTTAAAATAAATAAATAAATAGAAAGCCCAATTTTAAAGTGGGTAAAGGATTTAGGTAAACATTTCTCCAAAGAAGATAGTCTAATAGCCAAGAAGTACATGAAAAGATGCTCAACATCATTAGTCGTCAAGGACAAGAAACTCAAAACCCCAGTGAGATACCACCTTATACTCATCAGGATGGCCATAATAAAAAAGACAGATAATATGTTGTGCAAGGATGTAGATATGGAATGTGTACTGCTGGTGGAAATGTAAAATGGTGCACCCACACTGGAAAACAGTTTGAAAGTCTCTCAAATATAGAGCTACCATATAATCCAGCAATTCAACTCCAAGGTGTCTACCTAAGAGAAATTCAAACATATTTCTATATAAAAACTTGTATATCAGTGTTTCTAGAAGCATTATTTATAATAGCTGAAAAATAGAAACAACCTAATGTCTACCAACGGATGGATGGATAAACAAACTTTATTATATCTGTATAAAGGTATATTATATATAAATTTTAAAAATGACATACTGCCACACCCTACAACATTGATGAAATGAAAACATTATGCTAAATGAAAGAGGCAACTCACTAAAGACCACAGTTTGTAATGGCTCCACTTACGTGAACTAGCCAAAATAGGCAAATTTGTAGAGATAGAAAGTAGATTAGTTGTTTCCTTTAGTTGGGACAAGGTTGGGAGAATAGGGATAGGGAATAGCTGCTGATGAGTATGGAGTTTCTTTTTGGGGTGATAAAAATATTCTAAAATTGATTATGGTAATGGTCACACAACTCTATGAAGACACTAAAAACCATTGAATTGTACATTTTAAATGAGTGAATTTTATTTCAGTTAAGGTGTTTTAAAAAAAAAGCTTCTATGAATTAGAACTACCCTAGAATTTACTAAAACTGTACTTTTTCCTTGTCATTTTTTACCCTCAGCTCCCAAGGGAAGACTCTGGTGTAGAGTGACTTTTCTCTCCTCCCCTTTTCATAAAAAGCCCTATTTCCAAAAGAGACATAGTGGGAATGAAGACCAGTCGGGTCTTCTCAGTGTTCTACATCTGTAGCCCTGCGCAGTCATAGTCATCCTCCTCTCCTACCGAGCACTGAGACCCTGTATGTAGGGTCCCGAATTATTTAAAGATTAAAATATTTCTCTCTACTATTTCCAAGCCTTCTTCACTACCTCACGCCCCCCCAAAAAAATCTGTGAACAGAAAGCTGAAATAATTTTTTTCTTAGTCTAAGCTAAGAAAAACAGCAAAAATAGCAACCATAAAACCAACCTATTCTCTAAGAATTCTAGTTATGTGGGGTTTTTTAAATAATTGCAGCAGCATCTTTTAGACAGACTTTACCTGCAGTGTGAGGAATTTAGTTTACACAAACGTCATTTTCTTAGAAGCATTGTTGAACAATAGGCCTTTGAGCAAACATGTAAGTTTTCCATCTATGGACTTTTTTTTTTTTTAGGTTCTTTAAAGATTTTTATCTGTGAACTCCAAACTATAATATGTTTAGTCTTCCATAAAGTAAAAGAGTGAACGCAACTTCTTATCTATTTCTGTTACCTATAATATTTTATGGTTTCTCTTCAACTCGATCAGCCCTTGTGATCCCTCCCTGTTTTACTGTTGTTCATTTTTAGCTTAATAACCACCTCATTCTATGCATCATCTCTGAAAATTTCGGAGAATAGCCATGGAAGAGAAACACGCTCTTTGAATTTAGAACAGTACATTATGTGGATACTTTTATATTACGTTCCATTTGTGCTGCTCCAACAGAATTGGCTGAAATCAGTGGCAAAGTGAAATGACTGCAATGTTTTCCATTCGGAAAGGATGGCTTATTTAGCAGATAGATAATAGCATTTATTTTCTTAACCATTAAACGTAGTTTGGTGTCTTTGCCTCCCAAATGAGTTCTAGGCATCAACCTAGCAAGTTTGAGCCATTCGGCATAGCCAAGAAGATGATAAATTCAGTGTTTTCATTTTGTTTTTAAAGCCTCTTCTTAATCCTGAAAAACTGATAAACTTACCAGAAAAGCTCCGTCTTTAAGTTTATAGAACTATTATACTGTTTTTAATGCCAACTACAGTCTCTAGTAGAGTAAGAACAATAGCTAATGTTTATTGAACTCTTACAAGAAAGAGTGGTCCAGCCACTTTTTAAAGATATATAGACATAGACATAGATATGGAGAATTAATTTACTTAACCCACAACAACCCTGTGAGACAGGTACTGTTATTATCTCTATTTACAGATGAGGACACTGAGGTACAGAGAGATTAAATAACTTGCCCAGGCTCACACAACTGGTAAGTGGCAGAACTGAGATTAAAACTCAGAAGTCTCACTCCCTAGCCACTATGCTTTGTTGCATAGTAGCAGGAGCTTAATACAGTTCTTTGAGTGAACCAGTGGAGATAGAGCAACAAAAGAAATCTGTGACGGCAAAATTCCATGTACTCATCTCCACCCATCTTTTCCAGGCATGTGCCCTCCAGGAAGCTTCCCCAGATTACTAGAACAGAGAGGACATTGTTCTGTTCTCCCTCCTCCCTGCTTTTTCACCTCCTTCCTAGTTGTGCAGAGACCTTTATAGGGGATGTGTTTATACAGAGAAATGTGTGCTTGCAAAGCAAGCCAGTTCCCAGGAATCCAGATGTCAGTGTGCAAATCCACACGGTAAATCTCTCCTTTCACTCGTTATGACCATAAGAATCAAACAGAAGGATTCTGGTAAAGCAGAGGTGGATAGTAAAAAATTCTTCAGGAATCCAGGGTTCTAACACTGGGTTTTAACCTTATCCGTCCCTAGTATTTCCATGAGACCAAAATGGCTTGAAGAAAAATGGACTTTATTAACTAACTTGAAACCCTCTCTTTGGTTCCTTACTAATTAATCTGACAAATTAACTGGGCCACTCTTTCTCAGTTTCTAAACCAGAAATCAATATTTCGGGTCAAAAGCATTTGGCCCCTATAAAAATGTGTAGTAGAGGCAGCACTCTATTCACTGAACGCATCATCGCTGCCCTGGTCATTTATTCAGAAGTGTCAGCAGATATAGAGCTGATGAAAGTCCTGGCAGAATAGTCGCACTAACGCTTTTTAAAAAGTGAAGAGGAATTAGGAATTAAACAGAGGTAACTGGAATCATGTAAGAGGTAAAAAAGCTCAGCAACCTTGCCTCACCTGCTGGGAAATTTCAGCTAAGCCTGGTTTTGAGCTGCATCCTGCAGGCACTGAGTATGCTGCTTTACATATGTTTGCTCAGTTAATCTCCCCAGCAGTCCTACAAGATTATTTTATTATCTTCATTAAAAAGTAGAGGCAAGATTTGAACCCAGGTCTTTTAAGCTCTAAAATTCTTATTTTAAACATTATAATTCTCCTACCTCAACATATATCTGAGTATGAAGACAGAACCTTTGCAATAAATTTCTTTCTGGAACCAACTGCACTTATTTCAACAGTCTCCTCAGTAGGGTTTTACAGGTAGTAGAAACTCAGGAACCCAAATATATTTCTCTCGAGAACCTCATTTTCCCAGGCCTATCCTTTAGGAGTAAGGAATTATTTCTAGACACCCCAGTTAGACGTAGACAAAAAATAAATAAATTGTAGGTGATAACAAATTTAAATATAGGAGGTGATAAATTATGTTCTTGTTATATTGTTTTCTTACAACTCTTCTGCCATATTATACTTGGGTAATAAAATTTTGTTGTTGGTGTCCCAATGTTGCATAGTACACCAGGTTTCTATATCTTTTCAGCAACTATTTTTCATTTGATTATTGTAACAACTTTGTAAGGTAGGCAGATAGGAGACTATTATTCTAATTTTACAAAATGAAAACTGTGCCTTTGTATTCCAAAGGTAGCATGATTGCTAAGCAATTGGGCTGTAGTGGAATTCACCTCTGTTTAACTACTAGATCGGTGTTCTTGTCAGTATTGCACCTTGCGTCTCCAAAATCTACTGATACACCTTTTCACACAAACTTGAAAAATGCCAGTTGCAAAAGCATATATATGTAATATAACATTTACATAAGCTATAAAAGCATGCAAAATAATACTATAAGTTTGCACACGTGTGTAGCGAAGGTATTAAAAATGTATAAAAGTGCTTGTATCCAAATCCAGACTACTGCTAGTTGCCTCTAGAGAGCAGGATGCGACCAGGGAGTGGTAAGCAGGGCCTTAAACTTACTCTGTCTGTGGTCCATACCAGGGACTTGTGTTATTTTTCTTTATACATTTGTGTATGTCTCAAATATTTTATACTTTTTTCAAATAGAAAATGAAGAAGGCAGCCATTAATTCCACAAATATTGACAAAGGGGAGGTGACATGCCAGGCATTGTGTTCAGTGTTGTAATATAGTAGTGACAAGATAAACACTGCCTGTCCTCACAAACCCTCTGATCTTGCGGAGAAGATAAAAGAAGCAGTTTCAGTGCTAGAAAGCACAAGTAGCTATGGAAGCTTGTGACGAGGAGACCTAATATAGTTCAAATGACCCAGGAAAGTTTCCAAGAGAAAATGAGGCTTAAGCTGAGACTGAGGAATGAAAGTTTGGGTTATTAGGAAAGGGAATAACAGCCCAGATTGATTGTATCCAAAATGTCCATGTCTAAAATTAAACATTGGAGCAAGCAAGGGAGAGAGAGGCATAAGATAAGGCTGTATAGTGATGTCGGAGCCAGATCATGCGGGACCTCACATTTATTTCTTGCTGATATTTTAACTTGACGGAGCACCATGGATGTGCCCAGTATGAGGCTGCAGGCTGGCAAGTACAAAGCAGGGGTGGGGAAAGAAGGGGAGTGAAGCAGAGTATTTAGTTTTTGTGACTTCACCGTCTTGCTAGATCCAAAACTGGTCCCATGTTCTACTCTAATACTGAAGCAATTTCAGCAATTGAGGGCAGGGAGCAAGAGGCTTGGAGGCAGAATGTGTGTGTGAGTTGGCTACTGCTTTCCCTCCCTTTCCCATGAAGGAACTGCTCTGGCAGATTGCTACATTGTAGGTATTTTACCATTTGTCATAGGCAAGTTACACAATTCAGTTAGTGATTAAATCACCAACAGAGCTGCTATTTGAGTAGAGAAGGGTCAAGGTTGTTTCTTGCTCCTGCACTTTGGTTTAAAACGAATTGAATTAGTTCTTTCTTAATCTCCTTGGTTAGAAGAAGGAAACATAAAAATCCTATCAGGTCTCCAGTAGACAGTGTAAAAAGCAGCATTCGAGTTCATTCAACAGCCACCAGGGTCCCTGTGTTTAACCTGGGTCCCAGGTTTAGATTTATAAAGTATGAGATCATTGTCAGTTTCATTTTTCTCTGTTGTTAAATTTACTGGGCCTCCTTCAAATGACATTATATCATCTTATCTAATTCAAATAAATGTCTTACTCATGGCTAGAATGTTGATGGTGAAATCTCATTGTTAACTCAATAATTGAGATAATCTCATTGTTTTGCTTTCCTAATAGAATCTTGAATTCATTGCTCCTGCCCAGGATTCCACTCAGTCTCACCAAACTTTTCTTAAATGGCCACTCTTGAGCATTGTCTGTGTCTCAGTGTTTCTACAAGAATGAAACATTCTCTCCCTTTTCTTTAACTAGTATTTATCTTGGTCTGTTTATCTTATATAAAATAATCACTCAATTTGACATTTTCATTTATTGTCATTAATTATGATTCAATATACTGATGATGTGGTAGCTAAAGACACAGGCTTTAGAATAAGTCCTAAATTTGAATTTGAGCCCTGTGACTCAAAAGCGACTTGCCTCAGTTTCATCATCTGTGAAATGGGAGATGATAATAGCTGACTTATAAGGGTGTTGAGGAAACGGAGGGAGATTATTTTCAGTGCATTGCCTGGACTGAGTGGCTCGTAGTAACCATTCAGAGTTTAGACAAATAGAATAAAATATTGTACTCGGTGTTTAGCTTGACTAAAAATATGATTTATCACTTAAAGATTTGAACTAACCTTCTGAATTGTGACTTGTAAAAGGATTTGCTTTCTGCTTTATACCATCCTGTATTTAGAGCATTTGTATTTGAATCACCAGTGTTTCCTATATCATGAATACAAACTGGCCTCTAAATTCATTTTGATTTAGTCCATCTTCCCATTGACTTTCCTAGCTGCTAGAGGTAGACCTCTTGGTCTGGAGGAGGCAGTAGACTGCCCTTCAGCACCAGCTCAGGTGACTTTCCCGAAACAGAGTGTTTGAGGTTCCCAACCACAGCAGCCAATGCTGCCTGGTAACCAAGAGCAACAGCCTTCGGGACCGGAGGCAGCCAAGATAATGAATGGGATTATTACCTACAATCAGCCTGTAAGAACCCTGGCTACCACCCCACGCCCCATGCACTTTCTTACATTTGGGGCTTTATGCATACTCTGACCTCCTCCTAGAACAATCTTCCCTACACTTCTTACTCAGACTAACTCCTACTCATTTATCAGGTCTCAACCTGCATGTCACCTTCTCTGAGAAACCTTTTCTGACTCCACAATCTGGGTGGTAATCTCTATTATGTACCCTCCCCCTCATCCCTCCTCTCCCCCCTGACATTCTCTAGTTATCATTCTTATGTGTGGGCAGTTCTTGCTTTGCATAATTCTGGTATGCATGATCTCCAGTTACCACAACTTTGGTTATATAACATCAGCCCTGCAACAACCCAGGTCAAACTTCAGTTACCACGACAAATGAACTGAGTAGTTGCATTAAGCCTGAACTTTACTGCTTGCTTTTCAGTCCACAGATCACTTCATTAAACAACAACAAAAACAACAAAAAAGAACAAAAAACAAAAACCAAAACAGATTCACATCATGCTCAGTAACAAATCATTTCTTCCAAAGTCTGTTGGTGATTGGTCACTTCACATTCATTATCCAGTTTCCACGTAGACAGCAAAGTATGTAGTCATGTTGCCTCTTTGTCTCCCAGGAATAAGCCCATGTGACATTTTATGGATATGGATGAGCAAATGAGAGAATTAGCCAGAAAAGATGAAAGTGCAGCAAAGAAATGAAAAAGTTATTATTCTGAAAGTCGAATTCAAATTGAATGTAAACAGAGTTATAGAAGAAATGGCTGACGTGGAGTATGACCATTTGCCAAGACATACAAGAGATGTTTTCTCTGTGTTGTTATATGATGGGAAGAGAAGGCAAGTGCCGTACAAATGACTCTGGTAAGATGTTTACAACTAATTCTCAATGTGTCGAATGTTTTAAATTGCGGTGTACTAAATAAATAATAATTTTACTATTTTTTTCATTTCCCTATGCATTTATAACCAATGGTAAGAGACCTTTTAAAAATCATGCAACAATCAGTTTTTTCCATTGATTTGGATGATCACTTTGCACAATTTCAGCTTTCATGGTAAGTTTTATGCTCCTAGGCTGCTGTGTAAAGTGAGAGCTGCTACATTATACTTAGTTACCACACATACACAGATATAATTTTGAATTTAGAAGAATGAGCGAGTGAATGGATGAATGAATGAATGAATGAATCGAAGTGGGCTTTACATATATAAAATATTAGAGATGAAAGAAGATATTCTCTCCCTCCCTCACCAGCATGATTGGTCAAAGTTTCTCCTCTATCTGGATGCTCATAGCCTCTATACCAAGGAATAGATCTGCTTTGTGTTCATATTTAATTTTGTAGCCTTAATAATAACCCTGAAACCAAAGTCCAGCTTCCCAACCACTATAGCACAGCAACTGTCTCAGTCTGGATGTGAGTTTACGATTCAGGTAACCCCAGTCTCAGACTATAGTTGTGAGGCATAAGGATACCTAAATAAATGAAGTTTATTGTTATAATATAAACCTCAGGCTGGCCAATAACTTTTATATCCTCTCCTCCCACATCTTTACTAGACCTGTTAAAAAACGTCCAGATTTCATACTCGTTTTTCATACGGAGAAGTACTAAAGTGGCCAAGATGTCAACATTGCCATGACAGCGCTTCAAAAATCCATAACTGTAATCCCAGGATAATTGAACACCTAACTCTTCTGGTATTTTTTCATAACTTTTATCATTGTGATCACATTGGAAATGCAACTGGGAAGAGACAGATGATGAAAGAGGCAACATTCTCACAGCTTTTGGATGTCAATGGACAATCTCCTTAAGCCATTTCCAGGAAATACCACAAACTAACTTATTTATGTTTCTTTTTCTCCTGGGATTCTCCTCTGAGAATCTTTTAAAAATTGAATTAACCTCTTTCCAAGGGCCCTTAATAATTTCTTACTCCATAGATATATTGAAATTTTCTTCCAAACATATTGCCTAGGGGGTAGTTGGGAGTTTCTCTCCTTCCTTTATTTATTTGGCAAACATTTATTGAACACCTACTCTGTTCCCAGCTTTGTACTTAACACTGGAATCAAGGCTACGTCAGATTTGCCCTTCTGGATCTCACAGACTAATGGCAGAAACAGGCAATAAACAGATGAACAAATAAAAAAGACTTGAAATTAAACTCATACCACGTGCTACAAAGAGATCAAACAGAGTGAAGGGAGGCTACTAGGAAAGACCTTACTCAGAGAAGATGGTCAGGGAAAAACTCTGAGGAAGTGAGACCTGAAAAACGAGGAGTTGAGGGAAGAAATTTTCTCACAGAGGAAGCACATGCTGATGGGCTGAGGCAGGAAGCGTGTGGCGTGCTCAAGGAAATGTTCAGGGAGGAAACTGGAAATTATGTGCTTAATCGTACAGAACGGAAGCCTATTTAAGGACTGAGTAACTGGTATGACTCTCTGGTGCTGGCCTCCTGCCACCACAGAGAGCCTAGTGCCCCCTCCACAGCCCAGTCCTCTGGGGCTGACGGAGGGTCCGTGATGGACTTTCACGGGAGCTTCAGCTTCACTCCATCTGCTCCTATTTGCAGTAGGCCTGTCCTGGCCTCAGACTCCTGCTCAGAGTCTCCATCAAAGCCCCGTTCTCTGAAACCAAATTGACCTTGACTTGAGAGTCATACTGAGCTTCTTAGTTCCAGCCTAAGCTTTCCCCCAAGTATTTTCTCTTGCAACAACTTAAAGGACAGCAGTTTAGTTTTCTTCATCCTCTGCCACTGTCCACGATCAGGGGTCTGAACACTGTCTCTCAGGAGGGCAAGGGGACAACCCTCCTGTAGGAGCCTTCCTGAGGGAGGCGGGGAAGAAGGGACACCCTGGCCCTGAGCCAAGCCCACACAGGAGGGAACCTCACTTGGTAGGGGCACAGAGAGCCATCAAAGCTATTTTCCTGTCTTTTTTTCTTCATAATTCCAAAAGAAACACAGCCTACATTTTTCTTAAAGTATAGTTGGAGTATTATATTAGTTTTAGGTGTGCAGGATTGTGATTCAGCATTTCTATACCTTATAATATGATCGCCACAATAAGTCTAATTAACATCTGTCACCATAGAAAGTTGTTACAAACATCATATATTTTTGATGATATTCCCTGTGCCATAGATTATATCCCAATGACTTATGTGTTTTATCACTAGAAGTTTATACCTCTTATTCTTCTTCACCTTTCACTCATCCCCTCATTCCCTCCCTTCTATCAACCACCAGCTTCCTCTGCATCTATGACAGATGACATTTTTAAAGCTCATTACAGCACATAATTGAGAAAGTCTGTGATTTGAACCAAGCCAGGTAACTACTTACCACATGTCATCATGTCATACAATAAAAACTACATGTAGAATAAGTTTTAAAGAATCCATTTTAGAACTTTTTTGGCTGTTTAATTCAACTATTCACAGGGACTTTATAATATTAATATCTGTTATTAACAAGGTTTTGGAGAAAGGAGATAATGGAGAAGCTGATATATTCAGAAAATCACTTCTCTCTTAGAGCCTGTTTTTTTTATTAATTAAAAAGGAATAAATTTAGAGCCTGTCAACCCCCCAGGACTGTTGAGAGTACTCAAATGGCTGAAGTATCAGATATGTGGCCCAGGTCAAGTCCTAGTTAAGATTAATCAAAGGTCATTATTACCATCAGATCATAATGAAACACTATTTCTCTTGCAAAAAAATTTTTTGGAACTCCGACTTTTTACCACTAGGACATCTTCCATCAATGAAGGCTGAGCAAGGATTTCTTTTATTTGCTAGGATGATTATTTTTGTGAATTGTCCTTAATTTCTGTTAATAATTTGAAGATTATAGTTGGATGCATGCTCCATAAACATCACATGTCAGTCCCACAAACAGCAATTCTGAAGCCACATGGAGTCCAGCAAGTTGCTAGTAAAAATATAACAGTAGTCTTGGCTTCGTTAGAACTAGTGACATATGGTCTATGATACATTTAGTCCATTTCCTAGGCAAGAGATGCTTTTATACTCACTACTCTATGAAATAGTTATATATACTTATTGCTTTATAAAATAGTTATATTTTATCAAGATTTAAAGAGCCTAATTTTAATCATTGTGATTTTTTGATAGCAGTAAAAGAAATAACTGTTATTTTTGGTCCTTAATGTATTTCTTGTGTGCTAGCCATGTGGCAGCCACTGCACTCAGTGTTCTGTATGAATTACCTCATATAGAACTTACACCTTTATAAGTGAGATTCCTCTCCTATACCCATTGTACAGATGAGAACACAGAGGCTTGGAGCCATCAGGTATGTTGCCAAGGTTACCCACCCAGTGGCAGACACAGGACCCAAACCCCCATCTCAGCCATCCTGACTGTGCTCTCTATGGGAGAAATTTGTCACAGCTTGAAAAGATGTGACTCCTGGGTAAGAGCACAGACTCCTGGGCAAGTCACATCACCTCCTGTGCCTTGGTTTTCTCTTTGGTTTAACAGTGACAGTAATCCTGCTTGCCTCAGACAGTAGTTGTGAGGACTAAATGAGATGAGTCATATAAAGCACTTAACCAGTGACAACTGGCCTCACCCTTTAGAAGCCCCACCTACTCCCTCTGGAATATCACACTTTACTTGATGGGAAAGAATTTCCCCAAATGATCTGGACTGAGGGTCCCTTATTCTGAGCCGAGGTCATGTTCTATAACTTTCTCCACCACCCCACTTGGCTTCCTCAGACAGAAGCTTAATTTTTCAGAGTCCTGACAGCTTCCTTAATCAACCCCATTTGATTCCTAGACTAAGAAATGTGTGTATATATATTTTCATTCTACTCCCCCATGATTCTGTTTATTCCTGAGCTAAAAGATTTAACAGATCTCCAGAGTCACATGTGTCTCCATTCCCAGCCTTCCTCTTCATAGAAATGAAATCTTAAGGAAATCCGTCAGGCCAGCTTGTCTGTTCTCAAAGGATGTGTGTTGCAGGAGGAAGCACTGGTCTCATATTTGCTGTAGTCAGGCCACGTGAATTCACTGAGGGCCACACAAGATACTAAATTCTTTGTCTATCTCTTTCTCCCTCTCTCCATCTATTTCTTTCCCACCTACCTACATATCTACCTATCTTCTCATTACTAGTTCTCATTATCATATATAAGTCCCCTGAGAGAAAATGTTTAAAAGATGAGCTCTAGAGCCAGGCTTCCTGGGGATAAATTCCAGCCCCACTACTTACTAGCTGTGTGCTCTTGAGCAAAATGCATAACCTCTCTATGCCTAATTTTTTCATCTGTAGAAGGAAATAGTAAAAGTATCTACATCATAATGTTTGAGAAGTAAATGGGTCTAATGCTTAAGGCAATGCCTGGCACATAGCTACTTCAATATGTTATTATTGTTATACCACTTAATAGATAGTATACTCTGGTTTTTAAAGGTTAAATAACTTACCCCAGGTCACACTTGCCATGAGTTGCAGAGCTGGGACTCGCATTTGGCAGAATTGGTGCTCCAACTGCAATGCTATATAGCCTCTTGTTTAACACATATCATGTGTTCATTACTCAACTGAGCATGGCTGGGCATTGTGGGATACTTAAAATGGACAAAAATACCCTTTGAACCAACAGTTTCATTTCTAAGAGCTTGACTGAAACTTTAAAGTGTATAAAGGCATAAATATAAGGATGTTCATTGCAACATTATTTGTGATGGCATGAGACCAGGATACTTTTTCCATTAAAAAGACTAAAATATCAAAAGGCCATTAAATTTAATGCAAACTAAATAAATGGATATTTTTCTATAGATGATCTTTAGAGCACAGGTTTTCATGGAAAATATCAAATAGACTTTTTAAATATTGTGGAACTGGCTGTGAGAAGTATTCACAGACTGAAAGAGAGAGAACTGGGCCTCGTGTATTCTCTAGCTCTGACTCTTACTCTTGTTCTCTCTCCTCCTTGTCCTCTCTCTTGATAGCTATCCAACTCAAACTTCCAAAGTGCCATTCACACCAGGGTTCAGAAGATCTAAGAACTCAGCTCTATTTCCAAAAGGAAGAAGAGTTACTTTCTCCTAGTTTCAGACTGAGAAGTCCCAGGAATAGTCTGCGGCCCTGCCTGGGATGGTGGGGTGATGAATGTGGAGCTGGGTAGCACACATATGAAAACAGAAGCAATTGCTGCATGTTAGTCTCCCCCCATTTGGATCTACCATGTGTGAACCAAATACCTGGATAGTCAGGCAAAGGGTTAGGCTTTTTTTTAATTACAAAAAATTGTTATGCTGCTTAAATTAACACAGTGCACTGTGCACTTTCCTCTGCATGTGTAGACACAACCCTTTTTAAATCAGTATTAAAAAATAGAATTGGCAGTGGTGTTTGCTTTCACTTGAGCTTGCCAGAAAGATTGGAAATGAGCGTGCTTCTTCCTGCCTCTCTTGGCTGTGTTCCCTATTAGAAGTTAGTGGAGACAGAATTCTTCTCTTTCCCAACTTTCCCTTGAGCAGTAAGTGGTTTGAGGTGTGGGGCCCAGGAAAAGGTCCCCCACTTTTTGCAATCTAGGAAGTGGTGATATAGAAATATCAGGTGCTGGCAAAAAAAAAAATTATAGCTTTTTATCAAGTTCCCATTCTGTTGTTTAATCCTTAATCATCCTTCTTGGCATACTTCCCATTGCTACTGCTTGCATAAAATTGGAAGGGACTAATTGCCTCAATCTGTATTTTCCATAAAGCTATGCTTAATGCAAAAACCACAGGACCCCCCTTTATGATCATTTTGACCTAATAGGCTGTTTTATTTGCTTCCAAGAAGTCTCTTCTATCTTCCCCTTACAGTCTACAATTTTCTTAGTCCCAAGTGACAGTCAGCAACATGGGAGATATTTAAACATTTCTTGAAGAGTAACAAGATGTTAGTTGAATTCCATACTCATTTCTCTGAATAGGATCAAGTATCAATGGATGTTGCTGCCATGAACAAGAGTCCTTACGGAAATTACCTATAAAACAAAACTATTTTGTTTTTCCTAAAGACTATTCCAGGGACAGATAACAATCATTCTTCAAAGCTTCTATACCCCTCCCATTGACATGCAAACAGCAACCAAGACTCAACTACAACAGGAGGGCACACAGCCCACACAGGGACTTACACCTGGAGACTGTGCCACTGGGCCCCATACATAAGGCCACTCTATGACCAGTCTACCTAATACATAGAAATGAACACAGGAAGGCGGCCAAAATGGGGATGCAAAGAAACATGTCCCAAATAAAAGAACAAAACAAAGCTCCGGGGGCGGGGGGGAACTAAACAAAACGGAAACTAGCTATCTACCAGGCGTAGAGTTCAAAACTCTGGTTATAAGGATGCTCAGTGATCTTAATGATAACATCAGCAAAGAGATAAACATAAAAATGGATATGAAAATTTTTTTAAAAGACCAGTCAGAAATAAAAAATGCAGTAACTGAAATAAAGAGTACATTAAAGAGAATCAGCACTAGGTTAGATGAAGCAGAGAATCGAATCAGTGATTTGGAAGGTAAGATAGCAGAAAACACCCAATCAAAACAGCAAAAAGAAAAAAGAATCCATAAATATAAGGATAGGTTAAGGGGCCTATGGGACAACATCAAGCATACCAACATTTGCATCATAGGGATGCCAGAAGGAGAAGAGAGAGACAGAGAGAGCAAAGTCTTGATAACCTATTTCAAGAAATAATGACACAAAAATTTTCTAACCTGGTGAAGAAAATAGATTTACAAGCCCAGGAAGCACAGAGAGTCCCAAACAGGATGAACCTAAAGAGGCCCACACCAAGACACATCATAATTAAAATGCCAAAGATTAAAAACAAAGAATTTAAAAGTGGCAAGAGAAAAGCAGTTAGTTACCTACAAGAGGGCTCCCATGAGTCTATCAGCTGATTTCCCAATAGAGACTGCAGGCCAGAGGGACTGGCAAGAAATATTCAAAGTGTTGAAAAGCAGGGACTTATAACCAAGATTACCCAGCAAAGCTGTCATTTGGAATCTATGAATAGAAAAAGAGCTTCTCAAACAAGAAAAAGCTAAAAGAGTTCATCAACACCAAACCATTATTATAAAAACTGTTAAAGGAACTTCTTGATGATGATGATTATGATGATGATAAAAAAGGAGGAGGAAGAGAAATAAAAAATATGAATAATAAAATGGCAATAATTACTTATCTAGTAACAATTCCTTTAAATGTAAATGAATTAAATGCTCCAAACAAAAGATATAGGGTGGCTGAATGGATAAGAAAACAAAACCCTTACATATGCTGCCTACAAGAGATTCACTTCAGATCAAAAGACACAGACTGAAAGTAAAGGGACAGAAAAAGATGTTTCCTGAAGACGAAAATAAAGTTGATAGGGAATGAAATCTTTCCATCTGCAACAACATGGATGGACCTAGAGGGTATTGTACTAAGTGGAGTAAGTCAGACAAAGACAAATGCCATAAGATTTCACTTGTATGTAGAATCTAGAGAACAGGATAAACAAACGAGAAACGAGCATTCATAGATACAGAGATCGTTTTGATGGCTGCCAGATTGGGAGTGGGGGTGGGATGAAGGAAGGAGGAGATTAAAAGGTACAAATTGGTAATTACAAAATAGTCATGGGGATATAGAGTATAGCATAGGGACTATAGCCAGTAGTATTATAATAACTATGTAATAACTATGTATCATGTCAGATGGGTACTAGATTTATTGGGGTGATCACTTCTTAAGTTATATAACTGTCTAATTGCTGTGTTGTACACCTGAAACTAATATAATATTGTATGTCAACTATAATTTTAAAAAAATTAAAAATGTGTGTAAGGGGAAGTGTACACACACACACACACACACACACACACACACACACAAAGTCAGATTGTTCAGCTAATTAAAATTGAAATTTGAGGACCCTTTTGATCTCAAACATGTCATTCAACTGTAGGTTTTCTCAGAAGAAAAAGTTCACTGCACTCTTCAGGAACAAAAGTACAAGATCCACCTAAGCTCTTGTATAAACCAAAAAAAAAAAGACACTCAAGTTTAATTCATGCAAATGCAGGAGGCCAGCCTCTAGGTGTTATTCCCCTATTGCCAAAGGCCCTTGCACTAAAATATCTTTTCCTCTAATGCTTGAATTCTGCCTTCTGTGAAAACTGCCTTAAATTCCCCAAAATCATGGTAGGAAAGTATAATAAATCTCTAATAGCCTGCAATTAATTTGTTTGTTGCTTATATAGCCTTTATGAAAACTGTGTCTCATGCAAAAGAAGCTGGGCAGGTTTTTGGCAGAAGGTGGCAAGAAAGACTGAGATCTACAATAGCTATGTTTCAAGCAAACACTGCTATCTGAAAGAAAGAAATATTTTAGATATATGTAAAAGAGAATCTGATTGGTCTAGTCAGCTCTGACTAAGGTACAAATATGGCTGCAGAGGGTTCATTACTATAAAATTCTCTTTCTCAGTTGCATTTCCTTACCCTGGCCCTATAACCAGTCCTGTCCTGAAGTTGGTGTCTATCATTCCCACATATATTTCTACTATGGTTATTTTCAAAATATTGCTTAGGCTGTCTTAAAATTTTGTGCAAATACTGTAACTTCACCCTATTTGACTTGCTTTTTTTTTTTGCTAATTATAGTTTTTGAGAATTATGTATGTTTATACATGTGGTCTAATTCATTCAGTTTCACTGCCATATGATAAATATTGCTTTGGTGAGTATAGCACAATTTGTTTATCCATTCTTTCATTGATGGACATTTAGATTATTTACAGTTCTTTGCTACTATAACAATGCTGTAATGCCTATTTCTGCATATGTGAAATTATCTTTCTAAGATAATTTCTTATCTTACATGCCTTGTACATGCCTATTTCTGCATATGTGAAATTATCTTTCTAAGGTATATGCTCAGAAATGAAACTGCTGGGTTACAGGTTCTGTACTTTTAATTTTATAAAATATTGCTGAATGGCTTATCAGTTAGCCATTCAAAATGGATTATCAGTTAGCCATTCAATGAAGAATGGTATTGTGCTAATTGCTCCATATTCTCACCAACTCTTGGTATTGTCAGATTTTTCAGTGTTTGCCAATCTTATGAGTCTGGAATGGTATATTGCCACTTTAATTTACATTTCTCTACTTATTAGTGAGATTATTATATCAGATGCTTATTGGTCATTTGGCTTTCATCTTCCATTAATTTCCTATTGATATCATTTGCCAAATTTCTCATGGATTCGTTGTCTTTTCTTTATCATTCATATCTATGTCTGACTTCCTCAACCAGACTGTCAGCATCTCTAGTTAAGAGACAAGGCTTCTGCCATTCATTCAGTTAATACTCACTAAGTGCCTAATATGTGCCAGACACTGGAAGCATTAGAGAAACATGTTCATGCCCTGGAGATAGTATTGTGTCTGTGCAATCCTTTGAGTATGTCTGGCATATAAAGAGGTTTTTTGAATGAATGAACAACAAATAAACACAATCCTATGGAATCTGGGCACAATGCTCTGCCATCTTTGTGTGGACAAGTCTTCAACGTTACTTCGTATAGCCCTAAAGAAAAGAGTGAGTGTAAACAGGTAAAAGCCATCCATATGGAAAACTTGGCTCAAACAGGATAGAGTAGTGAATACCCCATCACTGGAGGGATTCAAGTATAGCCTGATTCTACCTAGCAAACCTGTCATATAAGGAATAGAGCATTGATAAGGGCTTGGACTAGTTAGGATCTCCTCTGTATCCTGAAATTTTACAAAATGCAATATACCCTTTTAGCTAATTCAAGATCCCACTTTTTAAAAAATCCCTCATGTATATAGTCAATAATATTGTAATAACTATGTATAGTGCCATATGGGTACTAGACTTATTAGGGAGATCACTTCATAAGTTATGTAAATGTCTAACCAGTATGTTGTACAACTGAAACTAATATAATATCAAATGTCAACTGTAATTGAAAAATAAGATTACTCAGCCATAAGAAGAGATGAAATACTGCCATTTGAGACAACATGGATGAACCTCAAGATAATCATGCTCAGAGAAATAAACCAGACAGAAAAAGTTGAAAATCACATGATGTCACTTATATGTGAGATATAAACCTAAAAGCAACAAATGAACAAAACAAATAAACAGGGACCCATGGACATGTACAATAGACTGGTGGTTACCAGAGGAGGGGCGGATTAGATAGGGTAAAGGGGGCCAAATATGTGGAAGAAATCTAACTATGAGAGGTAAACACATAGTGTATGTGTGTGTGTGTGTGTGTGTGTGTGTGTGTGTTGTGTGTTATTTATATATATATATATATATATATATATATATATATATATATATATATATATATACTGTTAAATATATAGCTATAACATTTTGGATTTTGTTAACCAATGTCACCATTAAAAAATAAATAAATAAATAAAATTAGTAAGAACTCTAAGATGCAGAATTCTGTTTGAAATCATTGAAATTAAATAATATTCTCCCTCACAAAAAAATATCCCTCATAATTAAGTGTAAAATTCACATCTGTCAATCTGGTATTTTCATATTAAAATACCTGTAATTGCTTACCAAATGCTATAAATCTAATCCTTTCTTATGTTTGTGGTGAGCTTTGTAAATTATTTTCATTATATCCCTTTCACTTTACATAACCCTTCACATTATGACAGAATGGACTCAACCTTTTATTTCATACAGATGACCTAATTTATTGTACCACCACGCTTGAAAAAACAGTGAAAGGTTATTTGCTTCCTATCCCAACATTATAATAACAAAATTGTTCTTCTGAATCTAGCCCCTCCATTACCATACACATATATGAAAACTGAAAAGAATTAAGTGTAGAATTAGGCTCTTTTTTGGTTTAAAAACAAACACATTCTCCTAGATTCACAGGTTTAATAGCAAGAAGAGACCTTAAAATTCTTTATGTCTACTCAAACCAGGCATCTGGTATTAGGCGACACTAAAGAATCGAAGAATAGTCAGTCCTCTTTCACCCTCTGAATATCTTGCTTGTATGTTATAAATTGCTATATGGCTACTTAAGCATTCAGTAAACATTTATTGAGTGCCTGCTAGGAGTACAATGGTCTGCTACAGTTATGGCCTGGCATGATGGGTAATAGAGAGAATCTCTGCTCTCCTTGGACTTGCAGTCTTAGAAGAGAGAAGGCATATGTATAAAGAAGGGATATAATGTGATACACATGAATGAAAGCCAGAGTCTCACCCATAATAGGCATCAATAAGTGTATCTATAACAAGAAAGCCCAGGATGACACCCAGAGTTCTGGCTTCCATGCCTGGATGGACAGTGATGCTATTCACTGAGAGAAGAAATACTGGAGGGATCAAGATGGAAGGCAAGGGAAGTAGGGAACAAGGGGAAAGATCATAAATTTATCTTAAGCATACTAGGGGTAAGATACTATTAAGAGTTTAAGAGTTGGACATAAGAGTTTAAAACTCAGAGAAAATAGGACAAAGATACAAATTTGTGAATCATTTGCATGTAGGTTAAAAATAGGAGGTGGGAGAGAGCCTAGGGCCATTCTTGGAGAAATGCCACCATTAGTGGCTGGACAGGAAAGGATGTATCCACAGAGAAGGCAGAGGAGGATAGGTGGCTATCACAGAGACAAAAGGGACAAGAGAAACAGAGGGCCTGTTGGCTTTCGTTTGAGGTAACTGGCAAAGAGTTAGTGAAGAAGTCAGGAGTTGTGTTGATCCCACAGGAACAGGGTAGGGAAGTTGCTCAGATATGAAGAGGAAGAGGAATAGGCATTTTAGTCAGGAGGAACAACATAACCTAAAACCTAAACAACAAAAGAGCAGTTGGTAAATGATATGTATCAGAGTGGAACTTCCCTGTGTAGTCACCTTCTGGAAGGGGACATTGGAGAGGAATCCTGGGCCAGAAGGGACTAGGATGTCAGGCAAAGAACTTGGGTTTCTCTCTTAACAAAAAAGAGTTACCAGTGGTTTCTGAGCCCAGAAGTGACTATGTAAAACCAGGACAGATGCTTCACAGTTATGGGAGATGCAATCCTTCTTAGTGACTGGGTGAGAACACACTTCCAAAACACTAATTCAAGCTGAAATTCAGCAGCAAAGAATAAAAACACACTTTTGAGTGGGCAGATTTGTTGCACCGTTGTGTGAGCTCATCAATGGGAAACCCTCCAACCTCCAAGGGAGGCACTATTTAGAGGTGATATTATCATAGTAATAATCATCACTTCTTCAAATGGAAGGGTAGAAAACTAAAGATCCAGACAGAAAATGGGAAAATTAACTACTTGCCTCCTGTAATTTCTGACTTAGTGAATAACCAAAAACAAAAACAAAACAAAACAAACAAACAAACAAACGGGACTGCGGGACTACACTAGGTCCAAGGGATTGAGTTGACCTGGGTCTGACAAAGAGCCTTAAACTCTTCTGCCCCCATAACCTTGATTAATTTTACAAATAAGAGGTCTACACTTGCTCTGGTAGACTCGTGGCCCTCTGGGCAGTTCAGGGCAGGGATTCTCACCTGTGTGTTCTAGAAACAAAACACTGCCTCCTGTCCCTAACAGGAAAATAGAGGACTGGAGCAACATAAAAGGGTTTAGAATCCTTTCTTGGGTTTTACAGGAGAAATGAGGGTGCTAGAGAAGTCAGCAGAGTTGGTGGCAGAAAAAGAGAGGCAAGAAGAGAGGGACAGCAATGAAGTTGGTTCCTCTCTGTGTGATCCTTTTCTCTACCCAAATGACAACAATTCCTTCCTTCACTGATTTATTGACAATTTCTTATATGCCCAGCATTGATCTAGGCACTAAGAATTACCCAGTGACCAGCACAGAGACTATATCTGCCCTCATGGGATTTTCAGTCTAATGGGAGAGACAGGGATTCAAGCAAGCAATCACATAGGTTGATGAGCATTGGCATATATAATGAGTGCAAGGAGTGCAGTGAAGGACAGCTGCGAGGAACAAAGACAGGGAACCCCATCTAGATCCTAAGGATGACTTCTCTGAAGAAGTATTATTGGAGCTGGAGCTGAAGGATGATTAGGACTTTAGTCAAACGGGATTGGGAAGAGAATCAAAAGAATCAGGAGAGGCCCTAAGGCCCTGAAGAGACTATCAGCACTAGAAATGAGGAAGAAAGGCCAGACCACAAGGGCAGGTGGGGAAAATGGTACCAGGGAGGTCCTTAGGGCTACACTATCCAGGGCCTCCCACTGCTGAAGATTTATGGAGTTAACCTAAAAGCAATGGGCAGCCAAGAAGCATTTTTAACCAAGGGTTGGATGGCGAGATAAAATTTATCTTTGAATCATTGTCAACAGCAAGAATAAAATGAATGGTACTGATACTAGCATTGCATACATGTTTGGAGTTAGTAAGGTGCTTCTCCATCCTCCTGACCCCAGGATTTGTTCCTGACCCTGGCCTTGTACTTTTTCTGAGATCAATGGATCGCTTGGCTGCTGAAGAAGGAGGAGAAAGAGGCAGCTGGCAGATGTTCCCCTGGAATAGTAGCCAAAAGAAAACTGCTTTCAGGAGGTTGGCACACTTAGAATCATGAGAGTCAGATAAGGGCATCTTGGAACAGTTTAGAGATTAATCCAGCCTGCTTAAGAAATCTGTGCATATGAGAGAGATATGCAAGATACACTGTGCAGTGGAAGAGACAGTGTACAATGCCCTGGGTGTCTCTATGTGCTTACACATTTACAGGTACACTTGAATGTATTTCATGGGAAAGAAACCTAGAAGTCAATACACAAAATCTAGTAAAAGTAGTTAGCTGTGCATAATGGGACTATGGCAATATTTTTAGTCTTCTTTATGCCTTACTGGGTTTTCTAAATGTTTCTCTAGTAAACCTGTGGCAGTTGGTGAGTGTGTAAGAAGATAACTTCTACTTCCTTCCCCAAAATCCTGGTTGGTGCTGGTCCTGCCCCTCCTGGTCTTCACATCCCCAAATACCCTTGCTCAACATCAGTTCTTCCCAAGATAATCTGAATGAGAAAACTCAGCTCCTACTGACCCATTTCCTCTTAGGACAACTGCTCTGCTTCTTAAGATCTCAAACTACAATGTAGAGGGACTGATGATGGAGCTTACTCAGTCATCCCTTCAGTCAACCAAGAATCACTGAGTGGCTCCCTCAGACCCTAGTGCTTCAGATAAGAGAAAAACAGGTCGCCACCCATAGAATGAGACCTAGCCTCATCTTTGTATGTTTTCTCACCCATCCCACCTGCCAAGGAAGCCAGTAATTTCACAAGGCTAAACTTTTAATAAGTTTATGTTGTTATGATCATTTGGATCTGGAGATCAGAGCTGGCTTTTGAGATTGACCAAAGTAGAAAACAGTAATCCATTAGATATAAGTCCCCAAATATTCTGGTCCCCACCCATACCATAGCATTTAGAATCTCCATGTAGAACCTATCCCAAAACAATGCATGTGACATAGAAAGCATTCAGAAATGTTTCTTGGTTTATTTGTTAAGAATCTTCTAATAGCTGATGAAATGGTTTTAAGCCAAAAAAGGAGATTCGCATAACTAAAAAATTCCATGGTAGAACTGAGTCTCATCGGACATGGGCCACATGTCCATTATTGAATCGGCCAGTTTCCTGGGAGGATAGAATATATTGATTAGCTTGAATGGGGTTAGGTGCCAACCCCTCAAGCGGAAGTCAGCCTCTCTTGAAAGCTCAGATTGAGTATGGTATATGGATCATTCCCCAAAAAGGAAACTGAACTGTTGATACCATCAGATAAAGGAATGGATGTCCACCAGGCAAAATAGCAGATGTCCACAAACTTAAGGGAATCATTTAGGGCCTTCTCAAGGCATTTGCTTCCCCCTGAGTCCATGGAGGCAATATGGTGTGTGAGGTGGAACACTGGGCTCAGAAGGAAGAGACCAGGATTTTGGACTCACTGGTCCTCCTGCCTCTAATCTATCCTCAGATCCATTTTCCACAGTTCTCTTGATGATTCAGCTAAAATGCAAGTCAAACCATATCTCAGCTTGGAATTCTGCATTGCCACATCTACTCCATCTGTCTCTCCACCCCAACCTCATTGCATACAGGATCAAGTCCAAGGCTCCTGAGTGATATGCAAGGACTTCTGCCTAATTTTTAATCTCATACTATCATCCCAGTGCCCCGAATTCCCTATAGTTCACACTCAGGCACACACACGAAGCTGAATCTATTCATCTGTTTCTCACACCTTTCCCTGCAGCATCCCTTTCCCTTTCTTCACCCAATGTTTATCTTGCCAATCCCATCTCATCCTTTGTAACTTGGCCTGGACATCATCTCCAAGAAACCCTTCTGTTTATTCTTTCCATGAGCACCCTAATACCCTAAATATACCTCTCTCTTTGCATTTGAAATAATCGAATTACATTCCTCCAAAAATAATCATGTTAGAAACCTTGTCTTATATGTGTAAGCCCCAGGTACAGGCACCCTCACTAGCCCCAAGTAGATGCTTAATAAATGTTTATTGAACTGAACATTTCAAGACTCTGTTCCCCCATATAAAAAATCAAAACATTGGACTGTATAAGCTATGAGATTCCTTTCAGCTCTAGAAGGTCATGAATCAGATTAGCTCTTATCACGTAAGAGTGAAATCAGGAGGGAATGAGACACAGAAAATATAAGTTCTGATTTGGGAGGCAAAAATTCAGAATAAGAACTAAAAGGAGATATCCCTGCCCAAACTGGACAGCAGCCATGAATTCTGTATACATATAAGGGGATAAATAAAGTGAGCATGTGTCAAAAAAAAAAAAAAAGGAGTGCTATTTTATCCAGGTAAGTACACTGCATAGAGCATGTGGGCATTCAAAAACACAGTGACGAGCTTGCACTGTGTCACAGAGTAAGCACTCCATAACTTTTTTTGAATGCCAGAAAATGACTTTATATGATTCTCCACCCAGAGGATGGACTCGCATATACCTGATAAGGGAGAATCAAGGAAACATCTGCCTATATCATACACATAGCCATAGACTCTCTTGAGTGATTCTTACCATGCCAGCAAGTTAGCCTGAAAAACTTATGAAAAGGCTTCTGCTAACCGAGAGGGAAGGGAAAAAAATTTGAAGTCCCTTAAAATGTCAAAAGCTTAATAGCAATGAAATAGTCCCACCAGACTGTGAACCACTTGAATGTTTGCAATGAGAACTCATATTAAGCACTATCACCAACTTCTTTAGATTCCTTTGCTGTTCTTTTGACATCTGAATTAGCAGCAGATTGGATTTATGGTTATTGGTAAACACACTCTGAAAGTAGGACAAAAATATCAGTATTTCATCATTATTAAGCAGAATGACTCTCCCAAGAGCTTCCTCATTTTTCAGAAATTGTATGTCAGTTACCTGAGGTGGCAGGATGTAAGTTAAATGTTCCTGAAAATCACATATTCTAGGACAAAGTCTAATTAAAAGCTTTAAGGATACATTTGCATCAAAATAAAATGATTTCTGTTTGATTGATCTAGCACTGATTTTCTAACACTTAAGGGAAGGTTGATTTTCAGGGACATTACCTCATCATTCATGGTGCTGGTTTGTTTCTTAAACCCCTATGAGTTTGTGCCAAAAGATGTGTTTGGTCTCATGACCAGAGTTTTAGTAACATAAATGTACTTTGTTTTGTTTAATTTATTCATTTAATTTCTGTTTGGGTGATAGTCATCTATCTTTTCCCCCTCTTCTTACTCAGACTTCCTGACAATTTTATGTAGCAAATTAAAGTAATATTCTTTCTGAACCTGAATTGATTTTTGCCTAGGTCCTGTTTCAGAAATAATAGCAAAGAGAAATAATAGACTTGAAGACCTTGAATTTCACAGATTCCTTCTTTGCAGTCTGGCTTGAAGCCATAATATGAAGTCAGAGCTTTTTTCTTCTTTCTCCTCTTCATCTCCCACATTTAAAGAGCAATCACTTGATTCTTGTCACTGGTTTGTATGACTTTGTTGCTGCTGCCGAAAATAAATCAGTTCAAGGGCTGGTAATTAAATCATCTGCTTATATTTTTTTCCCATTTACAAATCTCTCAGAACCAGAAACCTTTCCCCCCTAGTTCTACAAGGCAGTGTCAAACAGGTCTTACACTCTTGAGTTCTTGAGATTAAAGAGAACCCTCAAGGTCGTGAAGTCCAACAAAATGAATATGTGTGGGCAAGGCAGCCATCTGGCTATAATTTAGCCCCAGTCTTCACATGACAGTTTTGTTTGGCCTCATTTATTCAAATATTTCCCCTCTTTCTTTCTTCCCCTTTCTTCCATAGAATGGAACAAAGTAACTATTGGCTTGGTAAATTGACCAGGATAAAAACAAGCACATTTGAGGAAGGAAGCCAACATCTACAGCCAAAAGAAAAAAAAATCATGTTAAAAATTGATTTATTTGTTCCCATAGATGAGGTTAGCCACATGATGTCTAGATCTCCAATCTATGATATGTAGATGCAGCTTTAAAATTAGTTGTATATCCCTCCAATAATGTTCCATTTCTAATGTTCTGTCACCTCATGGTATAGGGCCAAGGGATCTGTCTTAGAATAAGGATTTATTTGGGGAGAACCATGTTTTAGACCTGGCATCGTTTCTTCCCAGCTATTGGCTGATAAAACCTCTTCAATTCTGTGGGTCTCAGTTTCCAAAAATGTAAATTTGACCCCCAAGTCTCTTCTATAAATGCTAATATTCTGTTTGTAGTTCCTTATGATATCTAACTTTAAATTATTCTTAAAATAAAGCAAAATCTGCACTAAAAGAATGTTTTCCACTTTGATCATCTACTTTTCCTCTATAACACCCATAGGAAATATGTAATATTTATGAGCTCTGTCAGTGGCCAATTTAAAGACAGTCCTTCTTTGTAGAGGGCAGTTCCTGCTGCCCCAATGACATGATCTGTGGAGCCAACCTGAAAGTGGGCTTTGCTAGTCTCACCCCAACTCGGACCCCTCCCCAACACCATAAGGGACTTGGCCACCAAAGGAAGAGGAGTATTTCTGAGGCCATTCCCTCAGCTGTCCAGCAGAGCAGCTACTATCCCCATGTGGCTCTGAACACTTGAAATGTGCAGATTAATATGTGTTATAAGTACAAAACTGCACACCAGATTTCAAAGACCTGATACAAAAATGAAAATGAAAAATATCTCAGTAATAATTTTTCATATTCCATTTTGAAATGATAATATTTCAGATGTGTTTGGTTAAATAAAATACATTATTAAAAGTAATTTCCCCACTCCCTTTTTAGTTTTTTAAAGTGGATACCAGAAGTTTTGAAATAATACGTGGAGCTCACATTCAAACAAATGATACTCAGAGGTTTCTGCTCCTTCTAGTTGGTAGTGGCTAATGAGCTCACTTTTTTGGCACATCTGACTTGTCCACTGAAGGGCCGTGATCAGTTACAGAAATCTACCATGGATGAAGGGCCAGCAGTAAGGTATGAGGCCCATTTGAGGCCAGATTCAGATGAGCACATTTCTTTACACGAGGCAGAGAAAGAGGCCCAACACCTCCAAAGGGGGGGCAGGGGGCGGGTGGAAAGTTTCTCAAAGCCAAGTTACATAATTGCTGATGTTTTTAAATTTCTTTGAAAAAAGTTCGACAAATTCACACTGATTTCAGCACCAGGAAAGCTGCCAGTTTGGCAGTTCCTTACTGAATTTTCCCTCTGATCTGAGGTACAAAGTTCCTGGATTGTGTAAGTTTTTCTTCCTGCTATAGTACTTCTAACCTGCTTGGAAAGGTTACAATCAAGAATGTAAAATTACAGCAATGAGGTGAATTATGATGTAGGAGAAAGTCTGTACTACAAGTGGAAACAAAATAGAACCCAAACAGTCTGAGTTAATGCAAAGAGGGAAAAAAAATCTTTTTGCTTTCACCAACTTCCTCCTCTCTAAGAGGTCTTTTAGACCAGGGGACCCCAACTCCCTGGCCACAGTCTGGTAATGTCTGTGACCTTTTAAGAACCAGGCCGCACAGCAGGAGGTGAGAGGCAGGTGAACAAACAAAGCTTCATCTGTATTTGCAGCTGCTCCCCAGCGCTAGCATCACCGCCTCAGCTCCACCTCAGATCATCAGGCATTAGATTCTCATAGGAGCACCGGTCCCTGTTGCCAAAAAAGTTAGGACCACTGTTTTAGACAACAGATCGCAAAAATCTTTAATCAGATATATGCCGCCGGGCCCTCTTTGTTTCCTACCATCAAGAGCTACATCTTACACCTAATTCCTCCTTGGTTACCCTCTTTACTGATCTCTCCTGACACACTCTGTATCGTAGTCAGCTAAGGCACTCAGTTCCTCGAGCATACCCTGCTGTTTCCTCTGTCTGAAATGCTTTCTCCTAATCACCTCCTTCCTCCCAGAAAAAAATGTACAAATCTTTCAAATTTCAGTTACAGCCTGATGTTTTTCTGAGGCCTTGCCAAAACATCAGACCCTAGTACAGGCTTCAAGTTCCAGCCATATGCCTGAATTGCACCTAAGCTTATGTGGCTGTGTCCTTCTCCAGTTAGCAGAATGCTTCAGGCTGTGGACCAAATATCATTCATGTTGCTGTCAGCAGTGCCTGCGTTGTTTCTGGCTCGTTATGGGGAGATAAAAAGTGCTTATGGAAAGAACAAATAAATGAATGAATGAACAAATAAACATTTAATTCTATTGTTTTAGTATAAAAAACTGGAATTATTTGGATAACTGAACTAAAATGTTACCTTCCCAGTGCTAAAATAGATTGTCTTCACTTTTGAACTTTGAAACCTCTGCATGGGACCTGTTTAACTCCAAAAGACATACAGAAATGATCTATTTATTCTTGTTTAACTTATGCTTAAATCTGTTTTATTAGCAAGTATTCAGGAGGCATGATGAAGAGGCAATCCAGTGGCTTTTGATGATAGATAAGCCATCTGGATGCATTATCAACCAGTCCATTGGACACACATTTCGACTGCTTAGTCTAAGAATCAAAATAAGTGCACATTCATCCATCTACATTCTGTTATGCTGGTCCTTTGTGATCAATAAAATGTATTTTGCAAGCTATGCAGTAGGTGAGAGATCTATTTCTATAATCATGGAAAAGCAGAGTGAAATCATCTGTCCCAAATAGAAATAGAAGCTATTTCATTCTTACAAAGGCCCAAAACAAAAATATTCTCTTATTTATTTTATTTAGAGAAAAATCATGAGATAAGCCAGTAAAGGAAAACTAAATAAAATTCGTATCCTGTTTTTATAGCATCTGTGATACAGAGTAATCTTCAGGAGGATGAGAGTCCCAAACAAGAAGTACTTCATAGATATTGTTGACCAGGTAGATGTAAGAATGACAACTGCATGTGAGATAGAAGAAGGCATGTTATCAAATCACTCCCATAACCAACTGGTGTTGAGGACAGCTCATGTTTGGTAAACATGTTCTCTCTTCTGTAAAAAAAAGTTTCATGTGATAATGTTGTTAGACTCTAGCTTTCTCCCCACATCATTCTAGAATAAATTAAGACAGTCATGCTTTATGTCAGGAGAAAGCCAAGTGAACGATGGAAACTGTTTTCATTCCAAAAGTATCAATAAGTAAACATGGGAAAACATGCTTTTGCAAAGTGACCACATTGGTGGATTCTTTAGAGTCTATTAGATTCTAAAGGAGATATTGGTAGCAGTAGCGAGACAGCAATCCATGAATGCTTTGTATGTGACTGGTTCTGTGTCTCTTCCCATTGAGTCAACACAGGCTGAGAAGAGGTTGTGCTAAGTTTCTAGGTTCCTGAGTAATTCAAACATTCAAAAGCATGTTGAAATCAGAACTTGGTGGGGAAAGATGGTTCACAGAATGGAAAGTTACAGCCTTAATGGGACTTGGTGCCAGAGTTATGACTGGTTAAAAATAGTGGGTTTGCAAACAGCAGCAGTTTTTGTCAAAATTAACTATACCCTTACTGGTGTTACCCTAAATTTAGTCTAGTACAAAAAAAAATTGGAGAAACATATTTTACTTATGAGTCCTTAAACTAAAGATGTTTTTAAATTCATTAAAGTATTATTGAAAGTTTGAAAAAAACTTTATTTTTTAAGGTGTACAATGTTTTAATATACATATGCATTGTTGAGATGGTAACCAAACTCAGGCTAATATATTCATCACCTCAAATAGTCACCATTTTGTTGTTGTTGTTGTTGTTGTTGTTGTTGTTGTTGTTGTTGTTACTGAATCATATGAGTTCTTTATATTTTTTTGGATATTAAGCCCTTATTAGATAGATGATTTGCAAATATTTTCTCCCATTTGATAAGTGACATTTTCATTCTGTTGATGGGTTCCTTTGCTGTTCAAAGATTTTAGGTTGATGTGGTCCCACTTGTTTATGTTTGCCTTTGTTACTTTTTCTTTTGGTGTCAGATCCAAAAAAAGTCATCACCAAGACCAATGTCAAGGAGCCTCCCATTTCTTTTTTCTAGGGTGGAGCCCTAAAATGCTCATATTTCTGTGCCTTATCCCAATCACAAAGTGCTAAGCCAGCTTTCTGCATTAGCTGGTGAGCCATCTGGAAAATCTCACACTCACCTATGGTGACAGAGAATGCAGAAAGCCAGTCTTGGTGGGGAGGAAGCACTAGAGAACTGGGAGTTCCTCTGAGCCAGTTGGGTGGCCCACAAGCAAAACATCCCAAGCAGTGGCCACCTGATGAAAGTCTGTGAAATAGTTAATAGAATACACAGCCCTTTGTTGAGTTCTGAATCCTGGTTACTGTGAGTCCCCACTTCTATCTTGTATGAGGGAGAAAGCAGTGGGCTTCTTGTGCTGCATCCCCTACACATGCTTACTCACGTTATCCCTATGGGAGAAATTAGAGCCAAGGAGGTCTTTCTTGGCTTTCAGCTGTGCCACTTAGGGAGAGGGATGTTGGGGATAAAGTGAAACTCTTCTTCTTATTCTCTTCAATGGGTTTATTCTCTGAATTTTTGTTGTTGTTGTTGTTGTTGTTGTTGTTGTTGTTGTTCCAATGGTGTGTTGGAACTTTTGTGCTGGGCTCCAAGACTTCCAGACTCCCACAAAGATACTCCCATCCATGGAGGTTGTCAAAATCAATGTTCTGTGGGGGAAAAACAGCTGAAAACTCCTATTCCACCATCTTGCTGATGTCACTCTTCAATGAAAACTTGAGAAAACTTTAGTTTGTATATAGGATGCTTCCTCTACTTCCCAGAAAATAAATATTTTCCATTATCTTTATCATCATCATATCAATGTGCATAGCCCCAACACCTATCTGAGTCATTGAGGGTGCTACATTTTAATGGCCAAAAACATGGTCTGTTGGACTATCTAGTCAAGATAAGTTTGACTTGTCTTAGTTTGACTTCAGGCAGATTATTTAACCTCTCTGAGAATAGCAATATCTATCTACCTCATAGGGTTGATATAAGAGTTGGATAAAAATAATGCATGAAAAGTGACTGGTATATAACAAACACTCATAATCATTGACTTTTACTTTTCTCGTTGTCATTATAATCATAATCATCACAAAAGTTAATACAATGTGTGGTCATTTGGGGCAGGACTAAAATGTTTACCTTTTCCAATATGAAAAATTATTATCCTATTAAGCAAAATAGTAAAATAAAGTTATAAGAGGAGCAGTATACTTCTGTAATAATGTATGTATGTATGTATGTATGTATGTATGTATGTATTTATTTATTTATTTATTTATTTAATTTCAGGAGGTCAGCACCATTAATTTTGATAAAAACAATTAACCATAAGCCATGCATTCAAACTAATTAAAGTTTGCTCTTCTCTTATCCTTAACTTCAAAAAAACCTCATCTTATCAACATTTCAATATGTTTGCAGCTTTATTTGCATCACTAAATATAGTTGAAAGCCATAAGCTACAATTCTTCTTAATATATTCTAAAATTCAGGTTTTACTCTTCTCAATTGATGCACTTAGTTCAAACAAATATGTCTTGTGAATGTAGAAGGAGAGGAAAAGGCAAGGGGGAAAAGAAGGGAGGGAAGAAAGAAGGGAGGGAAGTCTTTCATACATTTACCTGAAAAGAAGACATTTGCTAGGAAACAAGTTTGCTGTAGAACAGTCTTTGCTGTGGAAGGTGAGCAAGGCTTCTTTATTAAGCGATGATGGAAAAGCTGCGATGACTGACAGATTATACCCACCTAACACAGATTCTAGGTCTCAGCAATTTTATTTCTCAGAACCAGCACGCAAGATAAGGGAGCTTCAAAGAAATTGTGATTATTGAGACTGAATGGATTGCCAGCTATCAAACTCTGAACTGTCCATTTTAAACCTGGTTTGGCTAATTTAACCTTGTAAAGAGAATTTTAAGGTTATAATACTGAAAAGTCTCTGAGAGGCCCTTCTGAGGCATTCTCTCTCTCCTCACTTAAGCTGATATATTTTAGTTACCCTGTGTGTACACTGTGGGAGAAGATGTAGGTTCTAGCAGAATGGTTTAAACAGTTCAAATATTACAGATTGGATCATAGAGGCTGTATTTCACAGAAGTTCCAAAATTATTCATTGCAGACCACCTGCTTTGGCTTTACTGGCTTTCTTTTTTCAGGGGGAGAATATTAAATACAGACCTCCAGTCCCACTTCCAGATATTCTTAAATCAAATTTCTGGAGTGGAGGTTAGGGAAGGGACGCCACATCCTAACAAGCTCCCAGGTGATTCTAATGTGCAGTCACATTTTAGAACTGATATAGGATTAAGACCAAAGAAACCTTGGCCTAGTTGACCTTCAAGGACCCCATCTGTGGTTCTGTCTACTACACATGATGCCATAAATCTAAATCAAAATAAAGAACTCTAAATGAGAAATGGGGAGGGCAGAGGCAAGGAGTTGCAGGCATCCTACAAAGCATCCTCTTTATATCTCTGCCCATTCTTTATGTTCCAGTTCAAACATTATCTGTGTATGTAAAAATAGTTCCATCAATATTTATTGAGTACATACTGGATGTGCTAGATGAGTAACATCGGACAGCAGAACAGGCATATGTTAACTAACTCTAACATATGCTGTGATGAGTGCTTCCTGGTGGTATTAACAAAATGCATGTAGGAATAAACACTAAGTCTGGTGGGGAAAAAGAGGGAATTTCAGAGGAGGAAACTCACGAAATGGACTACAAAAGCTACTTCACTACACAACAAAGTGAGAGAGAGGTGCAGTGAGACTGTAGGAAGCTTTTGGTGTTTTTAAGAAATGATGAAAATCTCCTGGAACCTCACTGTTCTCCAGCATAACATAAAAATGGTGAGCTAATTCAGCTGAGAGGACCTAGGATCAATGACATTCCAGAAGTAGTGAGCATACTCAGTTCTTAAATCTTCTTTCTAATACCTTCATTCTCCAATAAAAGGAACCAGGGCTGCTTGGAAAAATGACTAATTCTAGAACTGGGGCATGTAATATATAAGATCACCTGTCAATGGAGCATAGGAGCCAACTGAAAGAGTTCTCAGTAGCCAAAGCCGGAATGATCTGAAGAACAGAATAAATAAAGTAGTATTAAATTAGAACACAAAGTATAAAATAAATATTCATAAGTTCACACTGGTTTAAGTAATTATGGAATGAATAAATAAATGGGGGAAAGAATCAAATCTCCTATGAAGAATTCCTAATAATTTATGCAGATGTTCTTAAGAAGGAGCATAACTCCCCACTCCTTAAATGTGGGCTGTTCATGGTGTCTTCTTTCCAAGGAGTACAGTATGGAAAGGAGGGAAAAGAAATAACTGTTCAGGAGGGAAACCTGACAAATGTTACCTCAGTTGGGTCCAAAGTTACCATCAACAGTGACAAGCCATCTTGATCATATGCACCCTTGGGATAATGTGGAGAGAAAGACACTTCTTCTCTGATGGTCTTCCTCCTAAAAATGTGTAACAGTATAATCATGAGAAACATCCCAGTTGAGACATTCTATAAAATACCTGATCAGTACTCCTCAAAACTATGAAGGTCATAAAAAAAAAAAAACAAGGAAAGTCTGAAAAACTGTCACAGCCAAGAGAAGCCTAACAAGACATGACAACTAAATGTAATGTGGTTTCTTGGATGGCATTCTGGAACAGAAAAAAAGACTATCAGTAGAAACTAAGGTGTTCTGGATGAGTATAGACTTCAGCTAATACAAGTGTCTCAATACTTGTTTACTAATGTGTCAAATGTACGACACTAATGCAAAACATAAATAATAGGGGAAACTGGATGTAGCTATTAGGAACTCTCTGTACTGTCTTTAAACTTTTCTGTAAGTCTAAATTTCCTAAATATTCTAAAATTTAAGTTTATTTTGAAAAATAGAGAAGCTCACACCTGTTCACCTGCCTGGTTTTGTTGTCATGAGTTTTAAATGACATAATGTATGTGAGAATACTTTCTAAACCCAGATGCAGACAATAAATTTAAAAAAAACTAGTATTATTTTATTTAAATAATTTTTATTTTAAAATTCTTTTAAATTTAAATTATTTTTCAATATTTAAAATTATTCTTGGAAGAAGAGTGGGTATACACTAATTACACAGGCTGTGACCAGACAACAGAGAGCCCCAGAGGCTGTGTTGAGGAGTTTGGATTTGATTCTGAAGATAATGAACTATTAAAGTTTCCTTGGTAGAAGAGTATTGTGATTAGATGTGAGTTTCAGAACTGGCAATGGAAGAAAACTAGAATAGTCAAAACTGTAGAAATCTGGATAGAGATACTCGAGACAGGACAGAAATGGCATAGGGAGGAATCAAGGGCAGGGCTTGATCCCCTTCTGAATAAAATGATTTCCCCCTCTGTTCCTTCCAACCCAGACTTTCTAAGGACAGTTAATCTGACTTAATTTGAGTATTTTCAATAAAAGTGTTTCCTTATTGAATAAGTATACTTGAATTTTTATACCCTGATAAAACTTACAAATACATAAATCACACAGAAATCTTTTGTCATCCGTACATCCAATGTGGGTTTGAGGAGATTTTATCCTTACCTTGACAGCCTAGCATATGTTAGTGGTTAATCGCTCAGCCTGTTTCCTTCTCCATAACGTGGTCATCAGTATAGTACCTGCCTCATAGGTTGCAGTGAAGAATAAACAAGATTACCGATGTAAAAGCATGTAGCTCATTGCCTGGCACATAGCAGGCAAATGACAAATGGTAGCTATTACTAATGGTAGTAGTAGAAGCAGTGGGCCTCTTTGATCTTGCTCAAGAGAATTATTAAATATAGTAAAATAAATAAATTATTGCTGCTACTTATCCTGGAGCACTTCATATATTTGCCCTGGTTAGAAGCAATGAGATCATTACTTATTACACATAAGTGTCAATAACTGGAGGCATCTGTTCTTGGTGGCTTTCCTCTTGAGGCTTATATATAGAACTACTGTTTGTGTTCTCTCTATCTTAAATTACAGTATTACATATTAACATATAGTAAGCATTCAATAAACATCTGTTTTTAATAATATTGTTATTATATCATGTTTCTCCCAGTTGGTGGTATTACAGTCTTGTTCTATTTTATTTCAAGTAGAATGGAAGGCAATTGCCCATCTATTTGAAATGTCCTCCTAGGGCTCCTCCAAAGTAAATTTTTTTCCACAGAGGCTACTTTTTATGTCAGATTATCCCAAACATACCCTCCAGATTTCATTAAAGTCTATCCAGCTGTTTCCTGTCATGTGATGACAGGCAAACTGACAGAAACTTAATTTTATGAGCATAAGTTGTGAAGGCTTCTCTGTGCCCTGCTGTTGATCTATTACTAAGCTGTCGGCAGCTTGAGGGTAGGACCCTGTCCCACCCATGCACACACAGGGCTTGGCTCACAGATGGTTCTCACTAGAAGCTGGTGCTAATCACTGCCAGGAGAAACCACTAAGAAGCATCACCTCTCCTCCTGGGAGTCCCTGGGCAGAGAGGTGTAGCACCACCAAAGCAAACTTCCTGACACCACAGTTTTGTCTGGGGTTCACTCTCCTGAAATTTGAATGCATTAGCCACCTCTAACAGTTCCATTTATTTTTTAAAGAAACAAGGCTATTTTCTTCCCTACTCTACCATTCCAGGAATCTCTCTGCAGGTTTTTTAAGGCAAGAACTATCTAATAATGAGTAATTTCACTGGTTTATATTTAGCAATAAGGAAGATTTGTTTAGGTCATTGCAGGAAAGTTCTCAGAAACTGTGTAAGTTGGAAAGAACCAGTAGAAGGTAAATGTCGTAGACTTGTTTCCCTTCCAGAGTAGAGATTCACCACCAGGAATCAGGTCTTAGGGAGTAGGAAGTAGGGACTCAGTTTCCTCATCAACAAAATGGGCATTAGCATATTTACCATATAGGGATTTGCTGAAGAATAAACAAAATAGCAAATATAAAAGCACGTAGCTCAGTTCTCAGACATTGTTAGTTCATCCCCACCTGTCCACCTCTCAGCTGTCGTCCTCATTTCCTCTCCTCCACTGCAGTCTCATGTTGGTTCTCTACTTTTAGGTTCCTCTGTCTAAAATGTAATTTGCCCTTGGCCTCCCTAGAGCCCAGTTGTAAGGCTCTGTCTTTCTGCACCTTGAAATCTTTCAGCCTTGGCCTAGAATTCCTGGCTGACATTACTATACTACATCCCATAGTTCTAAAGTTGGCACCCGTTACTTGCTTGTGCAGTAACTCAAAGTTTCTCAGTATACTATTTACTCTCATAGAGATAACTAAAACATAGATTAAATGAGTTGATTTATATAAAGTCATTATATGAGTGTCTGGAACATGGTAAGTAGTATTGTATTGATAGCTGTTGTTATGGTTATTTTGAAATAGTTTAAGCATACTAAAAAGTTTAGTATAGAAAGTAACAAATACTCATGCCTCTGCTACTTGAATTTATCACATTGTTATATTATGCCATATTTTTATATCTTTTTTAAGCAGCAAAACATTACAGATATTACAGAGCTGAAGCCCCCTCTGTACTCTTCCCAACTTCCATTCCCATCCCTCCCTTTATAGCTGGGGCTACAGTTCCATATTTGGGGTTAATTAGGATTTTATATTATTATTTTGTGTTCTAAAATTTTATATAAGTGATATAATATTGTACCTAGCCTTTTTCAAATAGCATTTTTGGTTGACATGTTTTTGAGATTTATCCATGTTGAAATATGTAATTAGTTCATTCATTTTTGCTACTGTGCTATATTTCATTATACGAATATTCTTTGATTTAGTCATTCCACTGTTGAGGGACATTTCTGTTGTTTCCAACCTTAGAGAGAGAAGAAATATCAGAGATCATTGTGAAGACAAGAAAACGAAGCTAAAGAAGGAAAGCAATTGGCTGAAGTCATACAGAAGCTACTAGGCAGGACTTGAAAAGAAATTATAATAGCCTGGAGTGGCCAATTTTTGTCTGTCCAACACTCTTTCCCATTTGCTTTCTTCAGATTACTTTGAGGAACTCATTCCATGATACCCTGTTGGGAGTATCAGTTATTCCCTGACTAACTAGCAAGAGACCCCATGACTCAGTGTTTGTCAACCACGATACTACATTTCTCAGCATACATTGATTGGTTGAGGGGAGATCATGTGACTTAAGCTAAGCCAATCAAAATCCTGGAACTTTGCTTAGCTGAAAAAATATAGATCTGGGGTTTCCAAAATTATCTTTTCTGACCTGTGGGGAGAGTCTACCTCCAGCAGAGTAAATGAAGCCAATGATCAAAGAGAAGCAGAGATAAATAGGGATGAGAAAGAAGAGAAAGGTATAAAGAGGCTTGATAACATTGTTTGAGCCCCTGGTTGTAGCATTCCTAAATTGCTCATTTATGAAAGCTGATAAATATTTGTCCTTTTCCTTTGTTCTTAGCTTAACTGGTTTGACTTGTGCTTCTAGAACTCATAACAAAGAGTCCTGACTCTAAGTTTGTTCTTTTTTCTGTTCTGTCACCCTTTAGATATTCAGGAAGCTGTTATATGAGACTGATGAGCTGTACCACCAAACTTGAACTTAGGAAACAGCAAGAGTATGGTCAAAGTTATAATGCAACATTTTTCTCTATTAGATATTTTACCCTGACCTGCTATGCGTGCATTCAAATGCATATTTATTATGTTTCTACTATGTACCAGATGGGAAATATATGACAAAGATAGCACAAAGGACATAGAGATAATGCACTACTTTTCTAAGTATTTTATATGAAGTGGCACAATAGTAATTGTAAATAGACTGCCATTAGGAAACAATGTCTATTTTAATCCCTGCAAAAAAAAAAAAAGACTAAAAAGCCAAAAAAAATTAAACGTAAGATTCAAAAATATTTGATTAGCCCAAGAGGAAATAGGAAAGGACAAATAGAAGAATCGAGAAATAAAAAACAAATAGCAAAAATGTAGACTTAAACCTAACCTTATCAATAAGCACATTAAAGATAAATAGACTAAACCTGCAATTAAGAGGCGGATATTTTTACACTGGATTCAAAAGCAAAACATAATATTTGTTGTCTATAAGACATACATTTTAAATATAAAATTAGGTTGAAAGCTAAAGGATAAGAATAATATATAATACAAACTATGAGCATAAGAAAGCTAATATGGCTACATAATACTAAACAAAGATGTTCTAATAAGAAGTAATATCAGAAATAAAGACAAAAATTTTATAATGATAAAAATGTCATGTCATCAGGAAGACATAGCAATTATAAATGAGTGTTAATTTAGAAGTTTAAAATACATGAAGCAAAAGCTTACAGAACTAAAGAGAGAATTAGAAAAATTTGCAATTATAGTTGGAGATCTTAACCTCCCTCTTAGTAATTGAAAGGACAAGTAAACATTAATTGATAGAGTGAGTGATGTATATAGTATATCAAACACTATCAATCATCTCTACCTAAATGATATTTATAGACCATATAAAATCACTGCATATGGAACATTTACCAGGATATGCCATATCCTGAACTATGAAAGAACTCTCAATAAATTTTAAAAGTGAACTGAAATAAAAGTATATTCTCCAACCACAATGAAATTAAGTTAGAACTTAATAGCAATAAGATATCTAGAAAATCCTCAAATCTTTTAGAATTAAACAATGCTTTTTAAAATAACACATGGATCAAAGAAGAAATTACAAGGAAAATTAGAAAATATTTCAAAATAAATGCTAAAGAAAACACAGTAGGTCCAAATGTGTGGGATGTGTCTAGAACTGCATTTAGAAGGAAATTTATGAATTTAAATACTTATAAAAGAGGGTAAAAATCGGTGACCTATGTTTCTACCTTAAGAAACTAGAAAGAGCAAATTAATTTCAAAGTAAATAGAAAAAAAAGTATAAAGGCAAATTTTAATGACATAAAATTAAAAACAATAGAAAAACTTAAGCCTATTATTTGAAAATATTAATAAAATTGATAAACTCCTAGCAAGACTGATCAAGGAAGAAAGAATAAGAACACAAATTATGAATATCAGGAATAAAAGAGGACATGTCCTTACAGATCTTATAGATATTAAAAGGGTAATAGGAAATATTATATATAACTTTATGCCAGTAAAATATAACAACTTAGATTATTTGGACAAATTCTTTGAAAGATACTTGTCTTTCCTTGAAAGACATTCAAAGCATTCCCAATAAAAGTCAAGTAGGTTTTTGAAGAAAGCGATATGATGATTATAAAATGTATATAGAAATGCAGAGAACACAGAACAACCAAAACTATTTTGAACTAGAAGAACAAATTTGGAGGACTCACATTACCTGATTACGAGACTTACTATGAAACTACAGGAATCAAGACAGTAGAATTTGCATAAGAATAAATAATTAGATCAATTAATCAGAATGCAGTCCAGAAGTTGACCTACACATATTTTTCAATTGATATTCAATAACAACAAGAAAAAATCCAAGATGATTTACTGAAAAGAATAAAATCTTTTCAATAATTTGTCCTGGAAAATCTGGATAAGCATACAAGGGGAAATAGAAAGAACTTTGACACTTAACTCATTCCAAATACAGAAATTAATTCTACCCAGATCCTAGTACTAAGCATAAAAGCTTAAACTATAGACCTAAACATGAAAACTTCTAGAGAAAAAAAAATATATATATAATATATAATATATATATATATATATATATAATATATATATATATATATATATATATATATATATATATATATATATATATATGAGCCTAGGATAAACAAAGATTTCTTAGAGGACACAAAAAAACACACATCATCAATGATAAATTAGACTTTATGAAAATTTAAAATGTATGCTCATTAAATATAGAGATAAAATATTTGTAATGCACATATATAATAAAGAGTTTATATCCAGAATATATAAGGAACTCTTGCAAATCAATAACAACAACAAAACAAGAATAAAAATGAGCAAAATACTTGAATAGATACTTCACAAAGATGTATAAGTGGCCACTAGTACATGAAAAAGTGCTCAGTAGCTAAAATCAAGACACACCAAATTTTGGTGGGCACAGAGAGCAGCTGGAATTCTCATACAAAATGAGATAATCACTTTGTAAATCTGGCAATTTCTTATAAGGTTAAAGATACACTTATTCTATAACTCAGCAATTCTACTCCTAAATATTTTCTCAAGAGAAATAAAAACATATGTCTACATGAGGACCTGTACAGGAATATTCATACAGCTTTATTATTCTTACCCAAAAGCTGGCAACAACTAAAATGTCCATTAGCAGGAGAATGGATAAACAAATGTGATATATTCACATAATGGAATACTACTTAACAAGAAAAATGAACACAGTACTGATTTGTTCAGCAACACAGACAAAACTCATCTATTGTGATAGAAATCAGAGCAGTGGCTTTCTACAGCAGTTTGGGTATTCATTGGGGAGGGAGACATGAGGGAACTTTCTAGATTAATGAAAGTGTTCTATATCTTGATTGGTGTATTGGTTACAAAAGTGCATACACTTGTCAAAATCCAACAAATTGAACAAGTATTTGGGATCTTTGCATTTGACTCTATGTAAGTTTTACCTCAGTAAAAACAATGCTCTCTTTAAAAAGAAAAAAAAAAGGTGGAGGAGAGAGAGAGGCGGAATGCAGCTGAAGGAAGATATGGATATGAAACCTGGCCCCACCACTTATAATCTAAATAATCTTCAATGTGTTATGCAACTTTTCTGCAACTCGCATTCCTCCTCTAAAAATGGAGATGATGAGAATATGGTTTTCATTATGGTTATTGGAAAAATTAAAGAAAGTGGCCCCTAAAAAGGGCTTAGTAACCGAGCCTGACCCTGTCCCCTGCCTTCCCCAAACAGCTGTCTTGAAGACTTAGTTCCTTGTATCTTCTCTATGAAGTCAGCCTCTTAAACTCTAGCCCCCACTGCTTTGTCCTAATCTTCTCTTCCTCGGCACTTTGTTTCTTCACCTCACATTTTGATATAATCATTATCTTTCCAGTACCCTTCTCTTTTACCCCACGGTTACAAATGACCTCCACAGTAGATTGCAAGCTCCTTGCCACAGGAGCTATCTATGCTATTTCCACAGCCCTGGGAGAATGTGAGTTACCTAGATGGTATTCCATAGGTGCTTCTGTGTATTCTTATTTAATTTTTGAATAGGTAATATAAAATGTTAAGAAGGAATATTCAGTGATAAGTTTTCATTTTTTAAAAGCTTGAAATAATAAAAGTAGTCAGTGAGTCTCTTCCCAACCTCTCTCTTCTACCTAATATTCATGCCCCCCACCACCAATAAAAGAAAACACAAAAAATATGTTATTCCACATATTTCTCTATGAAAACATGATATATAGTCTTATTTCTCCCTCTTTGTTACATAAAAGGTGCTACCATAACACTTGTTTTTATGTTTATTATGTTTTATGTTTTTTAACTAGCAATGTATCTTGTACCTCTTTGCAAATCCCTACTTAGAAACCAATCATAAAATGTCCCATCAACTAATGTGCTATATATTGTTTCAAATCTTTTACTGTTACAAACAGTGTTATAATGAGTGACTACATAGGCCCTTCACACAGGTACCAGTATGACTACAGGATAAATTCTTAAAAGTGGGATTTGGGGGATAAAGGATACATACATTGCTAATGAATATTGTCAAATCATCCTCACTAGGAATTTACCAATTTACATACCCACAAGCAATGAATGACAGTGCTTATTGCTTTCCAACAGCTCTGGCAAAGATTTAGGGACCAAACACTTGGATTTTTGTGAAGGTAATAAGTAGAAAATGGTATCTTGGATGTAGTTTCTCTTAAAGTGAAACCAAGAATCTTGTTATATGTTTAGATGCTATTTGTTTTACCTTCTTTGTGAATTGTCTGTACCCGTTTCTTGCCCATTTTTCTAAATAGTTGTTGGTCTATTATCGATTTCAAGTCATTCCTTACCTATCAGAGAGACAAACACTTTGTAATCTAAATTGCAATTACATTTTCCCAGTGTGTCATTTGTGTCTCTGCTTATGGGGTTTCTGCCATGCAAAATTGTTTTAATTGTTACATTTTTTAATTTATTAATCTTTTATTTTATGGCTTCTAGATTTTGAGTCACAGTTAGAAAAGACTTCATTTTTTTTTTTTACATTGGCTGTTTCATTGTACACCAGATCACATTACAAGAAGATTGAGAATTTCAATGTAAAAATGAAAATTTTGAGAGTTTTAAAGGAAAAGACAGATGCCTCTTGACTTGAATCGAGTCTAATTTAATTGACACATTTTGCATATTTGAGGACACATTTAACTCTATGTTGGGCACAAAGAAGGAACTTTGCTAATCTCTCCTGAGGTTAGACTTTCATTATCATATTGGCTGAAATATTTACCAGTCGGCCTCAGCTGACTGCAGCTCTAACCAGGAACTCATATTTCTTACTCTGGATGTGGTCCAGATGCTTTTACTGTTTAAGTTGCTGCTCTTGCTTTTTTTGTTGTTGTTTTGTTTTTGTTGTTGCTGTTTGTTTTCTCAGGAGTAGGAAATACAAGCTGTTTCAACCACAATTACTCAGAAACCATTATTGTTGCTGAACCCCCTTTTTTTTTTTGCCTGTAAGTAAGAGACAAAACAGGGAATTAAATCATTCATTTATTCACTCATCCAACAAATAAGTCTAATAAATGTATTAAGCATCTATTAAATGTAAGGCAGTCTACTCAGTGCTAAAAAGACATGGTGAAAAAAGCAGACAAAATCACTACCCTCCTGAAGCTTATATTCTAGGAGGAAAGCTAGACCTCAAACATGCGAGGAGAGGTGATTGCCAAGAAAAAGTATAGGGTGTAGTGAGAGTTCATAACAGGAACTTTGTCTTAATCCGACAGATCAGGAATGAATTTCTGAAGAATCTTATTGGACCTGAGCTCTGAAGGGTGAGTAAGAACTAAGCACGCAAAGAACGGAATGAGATTTCCAGACAGAAAGAACAAGCAGGACAAATAAGGGCCTTGACATCAGAAGGAGCATGGTTCAGTATAGGAATTGAAAGAAGTGTGAGGTGGCTGTGTTGGAAGAGAACAATGCACACAAGTTACACAGGGGCTGTTGTCAGCTGGGTTCCCTGTTTCTTGGGATCACCACTAGGGAGAGAAGAAGAGGAAGTACGAGTGAGTGGAGGGAGAAGTTGGCCTGGTGCAGTCACAAGAACACATCAGCCAACCCTGTAGGGAGCTCTGAATTGAGATGGGCCTTTAGTGTTGGACAAGGGGGAACAAATTGAACAAGTATTTGTGTCTCCACATTGAACACTCAGTAGATATGGGCTACTCTCAGACAGGCAGGGCCGATAGGGGAGGGCTGTCAGGCAGCAGCACTGCCAGCAGCTGGAAACATAAATCCTTCTGTCCTAAAAGGAAATCTGGGCTATAAAACACAGCACTCACAAAAGGAGGCAAGTCATTCTGAGCCTTTTAGGTCATGGTAAGGAATTTGAATTTTATTCCAAGTGCAAGAGAAGGCCAGTGGAGAGTTTTAAGCAAATAAGAGAAATGACTAGTCCGGCAGCTTTATGTATATAAAGTGAACAAGTGTGAAGAGAGAGAAAGCACCAAAGAGGCCATTGCAATGATAGACTTAAGTAATAGCAGAGGAGAGAAGTAGGAGGTGGGAAGCAATTTGACTAGGTTTGACCATAACGTCAAGAAGATTTACTGATGGATTGAATGTAGATAGGTGGAGAAAAAGCAAAGAATTATAGATGATGCCTAGATTTGGGACTGAGCACTTCATAGATGGTAGTGCCATTTAATAAGATGAAGAAAACTGGGGAAGGAACACTGTTCTAGGTCATCGCTTCACATATCCCAATAAATCAACTTTATAATATAGTTATTAGCTATTTGCTGATAACCAGTAAAAATTAACTGACTTGCCAAATAATGTACTGGATATCAACAGAGCTATGACTAGACATCAAGTTTCCTGATTCAGTGGCTAAAAACTGCATTAAATCAAAGAAGAATAAATAATCGACAAATTGGGCAGAGTGAATGCCGGATTAGCTAGGAATTCATGACAGAAGTTCAGGCAAGAGAAGGTGGTAGCTTAATCTAGGGTGGGAGTGGAGAGGAGAGATAAACATATGTAAAAGGTTTTTAGGAAGCAGAATTGTCAGGATGTGGTTGGTTTGGGATAGAGAGAGTGAAGGAGAGGGAGGCATCTAGGGTAACTTCTGGGGGTGACCTGAGGTCATTCACTAAGCTTGGAAGCACTGAGAGAAGACACAGCTTAGGGAAAAAATCATGAGTATGGTCTTTATCTCAGTTCTGACTGTCAGTGTACTTAGTTGCCTGAACTGATAACTCTGGGATTAGGGGTTTGGCACTGGGACCATTCACTGGGATCACCAAGGGATTAGTACTTTAACCTCTGAGGACACTGAAGGACCGGTGTTCATAGTTTAGTGGATATTAGTCACTACTACTTGGAACACCAGAAAACAACGAACTGGAGTCTGACACTGCTCCCTCTCCCTGCCTCCTGCCTTCCAATTTTCCAACATTGCCTCTCATTGGCAGAACCTATTTGGAAGATCAAGTGTCTGGAAAATGCAACATCGCAGAGCTGATCAGGGAGCACTGGGCTTGGGGCTGATTATGAGATCAGTAATCAATACAACAGGTTTAGGGAATGAACCCTGGGTTAGGAAGCAGAAAACTGGGTTTTATTTTCCAGTTCTGCCATCAGCCAGCAGTGTGACCTTGGATATGTCATTTCCCATCTCTGAGTCTCTTCTCTCTTCTCTCAAATGTGTAAACATCTTGATGTTGCACATAGTTAGGTGTCTGTCCTTTAGGAGGTCACCCTGATCTTTACCCCTTAGTAGGATTTGGTGCCTCTCTTGTTGCTCATATAAACTCCTCTTTCACCTCTTTTTAAAAAAATTTACCTTAGTTTTAAACTGAGAAATAACTAATATACAATTAAAAGCACAGATATTAAATGGCTTGGTGAGTTTTGACAGTGGCATACACCTGTGTAATCACCAACCCAAACAACATAGAAAATATTTCTTCTTCACCAAAAGTTTAACCCTTCCCCTTTCCAGTAAAAACCCATAATCCCAAGCACATATCCTCTGATTTCAAGTTAGCCTGTCATTGGACTTCATGTAAGTTTAGTATGCAAAATATATTTTTAAAATGTTTTATGTTGTAAAATATATATAAAATAAAATTTGCTGTTTTAACCACCACTAAATATACAGTTCAGTGGCATTAATTACATTCACAATGTGTGCGACCATCAACACTATCTACTTCTTTGTATCACATTGCATCTTACTTTCCTACTGATGAGTCTGAATCCCCTAAGTGGGATTCCCCCTGAAATGCTAACATCACGTCTTATCCCAATGATTGACATTTAGTAAATGCCAGTATTTGTTGGTTGGTCAATTGAATGAATGAATGAATGTCTAAAGTCTCACATTCTATCTAGTAATAATAATAGAGTCACCAACTTCTCTGTTAGTCCTCCTCCATTTCTCAAATAGAGTGTCTGTGCTAGGCTCTAGAAATTAAAAGATGACAAAATGTTTGCCCTACGAGACCACAGCCAGATTAAAAATTCAGACAAGGAAATAACATGTAATAAAATAATTAAGCCTTAGTACAAAGATAAACAGGGTGGGATTTGTGGGTGCAGAGATGAGGTTATGCCTTTACTGCCGTGGGACATGGAGGAGGGCTTCATACAGAAGCAGATTTAGTGCCGTTTGAGTGGAGTGGTGTTAGTGCGGAGAGTCTAGGGAACTACAAGAAATTTTTTAGGGCCAGAGTCAGGGTTCTTCCTCTTCCTGGCTTTTACTTTCTGCCCTAATGCCTGAGACTATACTTGGCAAAAAAAAAAAAAAAAAAAGTAAGATAGCTACACTAATTTTTCTTTAAGCTTTGATGGGTTTTGCCTGGCAACTTCCCACTCTGCTTCCTTTTCATCTAAGTTCTCCTGTATTTCTCAGTGCTTCCCTATTTCTTGATGTTTCCTTTGAGGTAGTTTCTCTTCTTTAGCCACTTTAGATAAGTGGCTTTTATTATTTGTGGCTTCTCATAAGAGGTCGTTGTTCAAGACCTTGAGGTTTTCCCAGGCGAAGCCATATAAATCTTCAAAAGAGTTTTACATATTTGTTGTTCTCTTATTTTAGAAGTAGCTGCTGAATGGATGTGTACCTCTTAGCTACTGTGTGTACTCTAATTCATACACACATATTCTTTCACCTGTCTCTCACACTACCCCATTCTCCCACTTGTATGTAGTTCAAGAATTCAAACCACAAAGTCGTTGTCTATGGTCCAAATGATGCTACTAAACTTTAAATAACTTGAGAACCAAGACTCTCTTGTTTAAAGGGCTGGATATTTGTGTGAGTGGATGGACAAACAGACAGAAGGAGGGACAGACAGATGAATGACCAAGACATTCAAGCTTTTAGAAGCTTACTAAGGCCATTCTTGATAACAGCTCTCAGTATGTAGCTCAAAATGAATGTTGGCAATGATGATGACAATGGTAATATTGATGGTGGTGAAATGTGATAAGTGCTACAAAAGAAGAATGAAACAATATCCTGAGACAGGATAGCAGTGAAATTTCAAAGAGATAGGCAGGGTTAAGACTTGATGCTTCCCCTCCTTTATTCATCAAACCACACTCATGTAGTAGTTTTCTCAGGCATCACCTTCTGTTCAACCTCTGCTGTGCATGTGGTGAATACAAAAGAAATATCAAATGGCATCACTCCCTGTTTTAGGGTAATTCACGGCCTAAAACAGCAAAGTAAGATTCTTTCTCATGGTAAACTTAAAATAAGTAATTAGTTTTTTAAAAAAGACTTGGATGAAAGATTTTGAATTCTAGAAGACAGAAATCATTTAGAAGTATTTTTCAATACAGTCTTTTTTTATTTTCTACTGAAGGTGATATTAAGTAATAAGATATTATCCATACTGTTTCTAAGATTCTGCTTATAAGGTTTCTTTCTTGAATTGTTTGAGAAATCCAAACAAGACCATACCCTACTTTAGGAAGTGCAAAGAGGTCTACCTACGGTTATGCACAGTGGAGATGGCAAGTGGCCGGGGGCGGAGGGGGAAGGGTAGGAGTGACACATGCCTCTCTTTTGTATACAAAATGAGTTATATAGAGAAGATATGAAGATGTCAAAGAATGTCTCATGCTTTCCTTTACCTCTCATTGTAACTAGGGTAAATAATACATAACAATGCAATCGCCCAAGGGTTGCATTACCACACAGTCCAAAACTCCATCTTTGTCCGTGTGAAAGAGGGATTGTCTTGTGGCAATAGCGAGGAAGACTTCTACAACATGCAAATCAGAGTTGTCTGAGGACCCTGGCTTCTGCCCAACAAGAAATTTGACTCTAGTTGCAGAAACAGGAGTAACTCACAAGCTAAGAGTGAATAAATGAACTTACCTAATCACCTTCCTCCCTTATGAATGTGTAGGCAGAACTATTAGAGAATTAGTCTATAAGCAGAAGTAGCAGGAGCTGAAAAGGCGTGAAAACCTATATGCAACATAAATTTACATCTGAGCCAAAAGTATAAGCAAGCAGAATCTATGAGACAGTTCATTACACCTCGAACTTATTTTCCGCAGACTACTCATTAATCCTACGGACCTCAGTTTAAGCATCACCTCCTTTAAAAAAAGTGCCAAATCAACTCTATACTCATCCCCTACCTCTCTCCTACCCCCAGACACGTCACTTGGTCCTCTTCACTGTTTTAAAGCTTAGCTGCATCATTCTGTTTTGTTCTAGGTTATTTAGAAAAAGGACTCCAGTTGATATTTTATTGGCTGTTATATAATAATTTACTTTCAAAATATTAGATTTTTTTTAAATTTAAGATTCTATACATGTATTTCCTACTTGGGAGTGAGAGAAACATATTGAACATCATGTTCAAATAAGTAAGTAGAACATCTCCCTTTAATGTTGCTACACATCCTATTTTATATGATTAATTTAGATATTCTGACTCTTGAATTGTCTGGTTTTTCTATACTTTTTGAAAGAATAAAAATTTTTCTTAATGAATAAGCAAAACATTGCTTTGAAGCAGGGTTTTTTGGATCATATAATTCTTTCAGAATATTTTTAGCATCAGAGTTGCTGGAGACTGTCCTATAAATCGTAGGATATTTAGCAGCATCTCTGGCCTCTATCCACTAGATGCCAGTAGCACCCACCCAGCCCCAGTTATAACAGTCAAAAATGTCCCCAAGCATTGTCAAATGGGGCAAAATCACCCTTGCTGAGGGCTGCTGGTTTAGAGGGTGATAAAGGCTAGTAGGCAGAGACTTGCCTTAGCCTTTAAGAAAGGCAGACCTAGATGAGGTAAGACCAGGATTGGCCTTGATCATATACTTTTCCAATCACCAATTTGTTCTCTTTAAACCTCTTTGGACTAGGTGCAAAAATACTTCGCATAGTCTCATCCTTTGGTGAAAACATTCAACAGAAAATCTTTCTCAAATCCTACTGGCTTTTTTTCCCTTACAGTAGAAAGAATACTATATGGTAACCCAGTCAGATGAGCAGTCTGCCTCTAATAACCTGTGTGTCCCACGGGGAGTCCCAAGTTTCTCAGTCACACAATGGGGATACAATACTTGGCCCTCATGTCAATGAATGGTTGGAAGAATCAAATTAAAAGGTACCCAATTTTGTTTTCCATAAGGGACAAAGTCAAACTAAGTAATACCTATCAATGTATGGCCCTCTCCTAACAAAATTACTCTATCCTTAAGGAAAGAGCAGGCAGCAGAACAGAGCATGATTATGAGTCTGGTCTTTGAAATAGGACAGCCAGGGCTGAAAACAATACTTCCACTTAGTAGTCATGTAGGTGTTATACTAACTAGGACATGTAACCTCTCTGAGCCTCTCTTTCCTCACAAATAAAATTAGCATAACATCTACTGTCTGGGGGAATTGTGAAAATTATGCTACAGAATACATGCAAGGCACTTCGTACAGTAAGTGTCCAGCATAAGGTTAGCACCTGTAAGTTATGTTTGCCATTGCTGTTATCATTGTTAAGTGCAGTAAATACCATGTGATGTCTGGCTAACAGAAGGGATATTTGGGAGCAGGGTTTCCTTTAGGATCTCTAAACCAGAGGTTCAGTGAGAATTTCCATTTAAATGGCTTTGCTTAAGCCAGCAGCACTAACAGCACTATGGTGGAAAGCTGAGTCCTTTATCAGGCTTAGATGGCAAACTGTGTCATCAGCTGCACCACTGACCTAGAACAAGGTGTGGCAAAAGTCAGTGCCTTCCTCTCTGAGCGTCTTCTAGGCACCAGAAACAGTTCTAGGGTTTGGGTGAAGAAAAAATAATGGTCAAAAACAAGTGTGGTCATGGCCCTCCCTCACAGAGATTATAGTCCTATTGCAAAGACTGTAAATCAAAACCCTACGGGGAACAGGCAGATGTCAGAAAAGCTCCACAATCTTTTTGCTCTCTTTAATTTTTTTCACTTCTGACAGACATTAGGTTATAGAGACATAGTTCTCTGCTCTAAGAAGACCAACATTGCAAGGTTGACAGTAAGTGACAGATGCCATGGTCTTAATGTTAGAGATACAATAGGGAGTGGTGGGGAGTATAGAGAGCGAGAGAGGAGAATGTCACTATTGAACAATAAAGGTGGCACATTCTCCAAAAAATTTTTAGATTATTGGCTCTGCCTGAGAAGAACTGATTTTTGACAGAGAGATGCATGTATTGGACAGAGGCTGGTGGACAGATTTTATTCAAGCTACTTAAGCAGACTTTCAGAAAATTCCCCTTCTGGGTGATTCCAAGCATCTTGTTCCTATAGGAAGAAGCCAATGGGATTAGCATCACTTTGCCTAGATCAAATCCTAAACCTTTTAGAATGGTTAATTGTCTACAGGATTTGTTAAATGGCTGGGGGTGGTCTTACTCTCCTAGCTATGAGTATTACAGTCTTGGCAGGGTCACATAGGATGCTCCAAGATAGATTAGGACCAGGCTATGCTCAACATTTTTTTTTTGCTTTTTCAGGTTGAAGAGTCTATAGAACTCTAAAAAGGAATGAAATAAAGAGAATTGCAGGGAAAGGCAAAAGGAGCTAAAGGACATTGAGAAGGGAGATTTCAGAAGAGTTTGTGATGTTGTAGCCTTAAAAAAAATGTAAAACAAAATCCCAAAATGTGTATTAGGACATTTTTAAGAACAGTATGCCACATTTTACACATGAAAAAAATGTAGTTTTGTGGTCTTTATCATACAAGGCTCAGAGTTGTATGTTTTTCTCTTGGTGTACTTATAAAAGCAAGTAAAAATTGAATGCTATTTTAATAACCCTTATGGTACAGTACTACATATTAGATGCAATTCATTGTTTCTTAACCCATATTTATTTCCCACATCATAGTACTGCTTTTACATTAGACAATCTACCCTGTAGGGAGAAAAATGAATCTAAAATATAAAGTTAGCCCTTTCTTTTTGCAGACATCCTGTAATTAGCTCAAGTTTTCATCTCTTCACAGCAAGATCCTGCTGCACAAAATGGAACAGTTTTCTTTTATTTTCAGCATGTTTTTGCCAGATGTTTCCACACACAACAAAAAAAAGAGTAAAGGCAAAGTTTTTTCATGTGCAATGGTGTTCATGACTTTAGCCTTAATGACTGCTTCTTCTTCATTAAGTGAATTAATTCTCCCCCAGTTCCTCTGTAAAGAACATCTATGGTCTTTGTCTTCACAGTCTCTCAGCATTTCAGCCATTTGTGATTTTTCCATGTGCTCTCATGAGATATCAGAATTTAAGTTCTATTCATACTTATTCTACATTTTCTGCACAGCACAATAAACACTAACATTCTGACAAAAGAAAACTCAATAGGAAACTGCTGCTATCTCTTCAGTTAATGTTACATCTTTGTCTGATTAAGGGATGATTCTTAGTTGAAATATTACAATAAATTTGCATCAATATTAGCAGTCAAGCACTATCTTCTTCTTTTTTTTAGAGGTTTTCTATTTTGCTAGAGAATAAGTTTATGTTTTTTAAAATATTTTTCTTCCTTATGACCTTACCTATCTCTGCTATCCACACAGAATTTTGTAAGGTTACTAATGGAAGTGGCCTTAGGGGATCTGATTCAGCCCTTTATTTGGTAGCTGGCAACAGTGAGAGGGAGGGCATTGCCCTGATTGTACATCTGATCAGTAAAGACTTTTTGACCCTCATTCTGTGTCCTACATCTGTTAATAATTGACAGCACTAAATTTTCATATGGAAACATAAAACAACAACAAAATCCTATGACCTTTATCAATGGCATAAGTTTGAAATTATTGGTGATGATGCCTATAAATACTTTCTACTTGTTGCAAGTCAGTAGTTTTTGCTCCCACTATCTCGGGTTGAACTGATGTATCTACATTCTTATTTAACAAATTTGAAATATAAAATAAGTATGAGCTCCTACAAGGACTGGTGGCATATAGTTAAGACTTTTAGAGGAGAAAAAACTTTGCACAGTAGTCCCCTTTTATCCATGGAACATATGTTCCAAGACCCACCCCCCGACAGCAGATGCCTGAAACCACAAACAATATGTATACAAACCCTAAATATATTGTCTTTTCCTATACATAATACCTATGATAAAGTTTAATATATAAATTAAGCACAGTAAAAGGTTAGCAACAATAAAATAATAAAATACAACAATTTTAACAATACACTGTAATAAAAGGTATGTGAATGTAGTATCTCTCTTTGATAATCGATCTGATAACTGAGACAGCTACTAAGTGAATAATGGGCAGGTATTGTATACAGAGTGGATACCCTGGACAAATGGGTGATTCACATCCCAGGTAAAATGGAGCAAGATTTCATCATGCTACTCAGAATGGTGCACGATTTAAACTTATTCATTATTTATTTCTGGAATTTTTCCTTCAATATTTTCAGACTATGGTTAAACACAGAAAGTGAATCTGCAGATGATGGGGGACTACTGTAGTTAGATATGAGTTCAAATCTTAACTTTATCTCTTATAAACAATGACCTGGGAGAGGTTATTCAATATCTCTAAGCCTCAGTTTGTTTGTTTAAAAACAAGATTAGTAATAGGAAGTTCTTCATAGGGCTGCTGTGAAGAATGAAAAAATGAATTGAAGAGCATGAATATACAATACCTGACCCATGGCAAGCACCTGGCACATTAACCCTTTCGCTATATTGATTTAAGTCCCAAGGATTGGTGACTGCCTGGATTAGAAAGTGGAAAGAAAAGAACATAAGGCAGTGACACAAATGAAGTTGAGGTTTTGGGCCCAGGTTACTAGACATTCCTAGTACTTATCGATATTCATCTCTCACTCCCTCTTAAACACAAGAAACATTACACTTCTTACCTCTCTTTAGCTAGGGAGGCCAAGGCCAGAACTAAGGTGAGACCAATAAGGTGCTCAGAGTCACAGAAGTGCCAATACTGTGCTTGCATGACCCTAAGAATAAGTACCTCTTTAAATTTTTGCACTAGATACTTCACTGCTGTCCCCCTAGTCCCAACTCTGGGTAAGGCCATGTGGTGAGGTCTGGTCAGTGAAGTGCAACTGGCAGTGACACTTAAGGGCCAACACTCAGTGATTCTGAATGCTCTTTCTTTGACATGGACGAGGTCACCTGTTGTAGATGGTAGAGTTCAGTGGCTCTGTGAAACACATGCCCCTGCCAGCCTACATGGGCATGCAGCATGATCAAGAAATAAAATTTCATTGTGATGGGCCACTGAGATTTGGAGAGTGTTTGCTACTGCAGCAAAACTTAGCCCATTCTTACTCTTAGTATTATCTCAATTAAAATAAGCTACTCCAATTTTTGTCCCTCTTAGCATGCTTACCAAACCTAGGCAGAATGCAGTTTAAATCTTAGCCCTGACCTTTTTCAGTTGTATTTTCTCTGCATCACAGATTCTTCAGCCAATAAAACAGAACTAATAAGCCATAGCTTGCACAGTTATTGCATGGGGTAAGTTGCATCCTAGTTGGCTACACTTGGGAATCTCTTTCCTGAGAAACTATTTGTGGGCAGGGAATATCTCTATATCCCCAAGGCCTAACCCAGTGTCTTGGCATCTTACAAATATTTAATAGATGTCTGTTGATTAAATAAAAGAGATTTTGGTTTACAAACTACAGCAAATTTTCTACAAGATGAAAGCTATGAGCCATCAGTGAACTAAGAAAACAGCCCAGCTTTTTTCCTGCATCTCTTCATGAATCTCTTATTTTTTTCAGTACCTGCCTCAGTTGGGTTGTCAAGGTTACCTCTCACCATTTTTGGAATATTATTAGATGTTGACCGATATTGTGTCAAAATTATATATAGACCTGGATATGTGTTTGCCTTCCCTGCTGTTCTGGCTGGTGTCACTCTCTTTGCTGATCTGTTTCCCTCATTCTGCTGTATTTAAATTTGTGAAAGATTTTACAGCTTGGCTATTCATCAGAATGAAAAATCATTCTGTATTATACTGACTCAGTGGGATTTCAAAGGACTTAAATTAAATGCATGAATAAGTGGCAAAGTTTTCTTCTTAGAATTTAGGTGAGATGCTACTTTTTCTTTCCAAATGTGTGGATACTGTATGGAGATCCCCTCCTACTTATAACCAGTTCTCTTTTTTCCTTAAGCTTTCATCATCACCATTCTCACTGTCACTATCATCACCATCATTATCTCAACAGTCTATTTATTTAGTTCTTTGTTAGGTCATCTGCTAAGTGCTTGACATGCATTGTTAAGCCTCACCACGACCTTATCTTTCATAAGGTGCTAGTATTGACCTATTTTACAGATGAGAAAACTGAAGCTCAAGAGAATATGTAACTTATCCAAAGACACACAGTCCTAAATATCACAGCTAAGATTAAATCCATGTTCAGTCTGACTCCAAACCCTGTGCTCTTAGCTTTTCATTGTACTACTAAGAGATAAAAGCAAAGGAGATCTCAAAAATGGCCCAATTCCTTCCAGCTTCATAAAGTTTTAAAACATACATTTGAAAAATGAGAATGATACCTCATATTCTGAGTATTTCAGCAGGGATAGGAAATGAAAAAGAATGATTGGAGACTCAATATGAAGAATTGTGATTTTAAAAAAGATTACTCAAAAAAATTTCCTCTAATCTCTCTATAACCTAGGCTTTTAAGAGAACAGAAAGAGAATGTTATTTGGAAAAATTGTTTATTGGGAGAAAGCATTTTTAAAGTTATGTTTTAAGGGTGTACATGATGAAATTAAAAGTTAAGGAAGAGAAAATGTACACTAATATTATTCTTTAGGCCAGTATACATTATATATTGCTAAAAATAATAAATTTTCTTCAAAAAATGACCTGTTCGAACTGAATTTTTTTAATTGTTGAGGTTTAACATCTTGTGTCTGTTGGCTATTTTTATTTCACCTTGTGTGAATTATCTGTTCATAAAATTTGCCATTTTCTATTGAAATACATATATATGTGTGTATATAAGTACAAGACTGTTTTATATATTATAGAAATTATATCTTTGAGTATCATTATATTATAAATACTATTTACACTTCTTTGTTTATGGCACATTCTGTTTAAATTTATTTTTAATTTTTATGTTTAAAAAGATAATTTTGATGCTTCCTATGATAGGGAAAGAATTTGGATATCAAACCTAGTTTCACAAATCTACTTCATGATGATAATAAGAAGGCAGGGGGCCCTGCGTAATTTGTGAGGCAATTTGCAAAAGGCTTCCTGTTAGTTTCTGGGCATCATTAAGTAATAGCAATGTGCTGACTTGGCTACTCTCCATTCAAGGCCTTAAACCACTCTATCAGCACTCACATCAGTTTGCAATGCTTGGCTGGTCATAATAGATGTTAACACCAGCCCATAAAATTACTGCTACTTTATGGATTTGTTGAAATGTCAAGTGACTTGCTGTTGAGAGAAAGAATGAATGAAAGAAAAGAAAAAAGAAAGCTGGAAAGGAGGGAGAGAAAAAGGCAAAGACGAAAGAAAAGGAAGGAATTAAATAAGAGATGAAAAATAGGAAAGAGTTAAAAGAAAAGAGGAAAGTGAGACTAAAGGAGAAAGAATAGAAGAAAAGAATGAAGTAGAGAGTCAAAATATAAGTAGAGGATGGATGGAAGGAAGGAAGGAAGGGAGGAAGAAAAAAGGAGGAAGGAAGGAAAGAAAGGCAGGGATGGATAGAGGGAAGAAAGGGATAATCAAAATAAAAAATAAAAGGGATAATCAGAATTTAAAAAAATAAACTTTTAAGGCTAAATCTATTTCAGCTATACAAAGAATTATAAATCCTAGGGATGAAAGAGAATACAGAGTTCCTTAAAATCTCAAGCCCAGAAAGGTGAAGTAACTTGCATCAAGCTCACCAGCAGATTCACAGCAGAATGAGAACCAGATTCCAGCCAGATCGCCTGACTTTCATTCTAAACCACCTTCTCTCACACTTGTTTCACTGAAACCTTGCTATTGGTTTGAACTGACTGCAAGCAATATCCAACATAAATAATATTGTAGCCAAAAATGGGCTTTCTGCTGGACCAGAAAACCTTTGCCCATGTGATTTTTTAAAATTGTAACACACTGCCATAACAGAATTTGACTGATAATGTTTAAACTTTAAAAATATAAATGAGCTAGTAGTTCCTTCCTATTAAAAAAAATGTAAGGAAAGTTGTTTGTATTTTAGAATAGGAAAAAAAATGTATTTTAAGGAAAATTACTTAAGATATCTTAGGAAAAGGCTCAAGTCTTCAGTACTGTTTGGTAGATTTTTATTTTTTGCCATAGACACCTGAGGAAACACTGTGCTTTTTTTTGCTGTTTGACGCCAGATTGTCATAGATAAAAAAAAAAAAAAGCAGGAGGTTGATATTATTGCAGTTGGCTTTTCATTTTAGTGAGTGTGATTTAAGTTAGAGATAAGACTTTCCAAAAAGGGAAGCGGATGGTAAGATATTGAACAGCAAAAGGAACAATTATGAATGACTAGAAAACCAAAGCATTTCTCCAAATGTCCTTAAATACAGAAAAGATCCCCTTTCACATGATGTAAGTGCTCTCTAGTGTTCTTGCAGTCAGGGGGCAGGGCTGAGCCAGAGCTCAGATTTCCTTTCAGTCCTATAATTCGATGTGAGCCTATAATAGTTTAAAAAAAAAAAATCCTTTTGCCCTACTTAACTGGTTATTGCTTTAATTTTCTATTTTACCTTGGCAATGGGGACCTTGCTTAATTTTATTAATTTATTTTTGGTGGCACTCTGCTGTATTAGAATTTGTGCCCATGAGGCCAGAATTGAGTTTCATCCATTCATTCAATAAATATTTATTGAGTTACCTACCCACCTGGTACTTTTTGGGGTATTGGGCATTAGTATAAACAACATAGATTAAAAAATAAAAAGACATGGTTCCATAGTGTAGAGGTTAGCACATCCGCTTTACACATGGAAGGTCCTGGGTTCGCACCCCAGTGGAACCACGGTCCATAGTATATGGCCATGCCACTCTGAACAAGCCCAATCCCATCTGATCTTAAAAGATAAGCAGGGTTGTGCGTGGTTAGTATTTGGATGGGAGACCACCTAGGAAGACCGGGTGCTGTAAGCATAAATAATAATAAATAAAAATTTTAAAAATTAAAAATTTAAATAAAAACACCCTTCCCTCACAGAATTTGTTTTGGGTGGTGGCAGAGGCAGGGACAGAAATAGACATTAAATCAATTGGTATGACAATATATGGTATGTTAGGTAGTAATAAGTGCTTTGGAGGAAAATAATGCAAGGGGCTAGAAGGACAACAGATTTAGTAGAAGAACCTTAATTTTAGGTAGAAAGATGAGGACTTTCAGTAAGATGGTCTTTCTTCTGAGAAAACACTTGAGCAAAGACCTGAAAGAGCTAAGGAGTGAGGCAAGGGTATATATATGAGGGAATTTCTACAGGCAAAGGAAACATACCTGAGAACTCTGTCATGAAATGAAAAGGAAAGCAGCCACTGGGGATGCTTGAGCAGAGGGGCATGATCCTATTGACTGCTTGATGGAAGGGAGCATGTTCAAGAGCGAGGGCAGGGAAGAGCAAGCACTAAAGGAGGCTATGCCAATCCAGTCAAGAGATGGTGACTTGTATCATGACAGTAGTAGTAAAGAAGTATATAGCAGGTTCTGGATATATCTTGAAACTAGGAATAACAGAATTCGTTCATTGATTGGATGTCAGGTATGAAAGAAAGGAAGGTGTCAGGATGATTCTAACATGGACTTAGTTATCTATATTCCACTATATATTCAAATAAATCTCCAGTGTCCAATGTCCACCACCACCCTCTTCTTTTCTACCTCCTTCCACTCCAGGTCCAGCATATTTACAGCCAGTGTGTTAATACAAGTTGTCTCCCACTAGGACTTACAGAATCTATAATGATTTTTTTCTTTGTGAGTTAAGAGAAAGCCAAGACAGAGTTTAACACTGTAATTGTAACTAGATTTTTCTTGTACTTATTTCTTTCTCTTCTGTGATTTCTAGGATTTTATTTCTGTTTAATGGACTAATTATATGTGGGCCTTTGTTACTTTTAATCTTCTAGGGAAACATATATGGAAGGCAGGAAGAGAGGGAGGGAGGGAGGGAGGAATGGAAGAATGGATAGAGTTAAAGAGAAAGAGATATGCAAGCAGAGGGAAGGGAGGTAGGGAGAGAAGGAGCCAGAGAGGACAAGAAACAGTAAAAGGAAGGGAGGGGAAGAGAGAGAGAGAGAGAGAGAGAGAGAATTTGAAATGGCCAAATAATAAATAGATAAATTGATTAGAAAGTAAAGATATAAATGCAAGGTCACAGTTACTGTGCAGACAGAGTGAAAGAATGTGATGGATCAGAATAGATTCATCGCCCATCCTGGAACTATCAAAAAAAGATAAGATATATTTTGGCAGTTGTGTCCTCAAGTTGACTAATAGAACCTAAGGTCATATTTTACATTAATTTATAAAAAAAGAAGAAAAATAATAATTTAAAAGACTAAGAAAAAACCTAAGTTCAGTATGTGCTGATTCAGAAAAAAACTAAACTGTTTTTATAACTTCAAGAAGGAAGACAGCATTCTAAATTAATTGTTCTAAAAAGATAGTGAGATAGGATAAATAGCACCAGGATGATGATTTTGGATGAGACCGGATTTATTTATATATCCATGCTCCATTTCTTTGCACAACAGCTTTTAAGAATGTATATAATAGAAAAGGAGAAAAGAAACAGTTGAAGGAATCAGGGTAAAGAGAAAATATGGATAAGAAAGTAAAGCCAAGGATAAAATTAATGCACCCCGAAAAGTAGAAAAGAAAAGAAGTGCCAAAATAAAGTTCTGTTGAGTCTCTAGAGATAGTCTATAAATTTAGTTTTGAGCCTCCTACTCACCAAAGCAAAACGGAAAATGTGATCATGAAAAACATCTATGGTTTCTATAAGACTAAAACAAATTAGTGATATTATGGAAGCTAAGACTAAAATCTAAAGAAACTACATTTTGTGGAGCCATCAAATATGGATGAGGACCTTGACAATATGCTTTCAACAAAGACAATCACAGGTTTCTTAGAGACAGTTTCTTCTTATGTTCTTAATGAATTGTTCATGTTCTCTACTTCTTAAGCAAAACATCACCACTTAATTCTGTTAACTTTTATTTTATATATATATTTTTTAGAACAATTACAAATGTACCATAAAATGATCCTTACCACCGTGGTAACGATTTGACCTGGCTGTTACTTTGTATAGGCCAGCCAATGGGATAAAAAGGCAACAATTCATAGGCATAATTTCTGCAGGTACTTTATGTAAAACAGACATTCTTGCAATTTCTGCCATTTGACTTGTACCAAGCAAGTTTTCTGGAAACAAATCCATTTGAAAGATTCTGCTATGATTAGCACCAAATGCCCTAGATGAAAACCTGATTGGAGCCAAAGTCAAGATTATGGTTTTTTTTGTGGGTGTTCCTAGGATGGGAAAATTATGGAGGTCACCATCATCAGTATCAATATGACCACCTAATACATCTCTCACTTGCTCAGCCATTACAAACGTGCCTAAAACTGAGCTCATTTACAATCTAAATGCACGTGTGGGATGGTAATCAGGGCACTGTGCTAATTTAAGTATTGTGTTTTAGAGAAAACAAAAGGTATGTTAATACTTTATTCATCTTCAAATTGGAATGCAGGTTTTCATTTCCTTCTCCTGGGTGGTCAGAACGTATGTGAGATTTGCTCCCAGCCCTTCAGAAGTCCCCTCTTCCACTTCTCTTGCTCCCTAGGCCTGTCACCCTTGTGCCTGTGCAGACATCCGAGTAAACGTGACCACTTTCACTTCTGCTGGGGAAATTACAACACACTTATTTAAATGATAGAGAAACAGGGGAAATGTAGGTCTTCTGGTACTAAATCATTGGACTGTGGAGGGTAAATAATCTATCAAGCCCAGCAAGATCATAAAATGTCCACATGTCCAAGAGAAGCACTGGGGGCATGAATGAAGAAGGAAGACAAAAGAGACAGAAAGTGAGTAGAAGAAAGAGAAAGAGGTGAAGACAGAAACAAGTTATTGAATGTGAATATTCCTCTATTCATCTATTTTACAAACCCTTTTTGAGCATTGGAAAGTGCCTGGCACAAGACATCACATGTTCATTTCCACTAGGATCTGACTCGGGGAATATCTGCTGATTCAGTAGCTCTGAGCTGAACCAGAAAATTCACCAAAATTAAGAGAGTCATGATAATAATCAGGGTCAGTCTGAAAAAAGTTCTCCCTGAGAGGAAGAATCCTCTGCTCTGAATTTTCCTCTTCTTATGAAATTCCCTGCTTCAAGTTCAAAGGAAGCAAAGAACACACCAGCAGTTGCTATTTGTTCGTCAAGCATTATGCAGTTGGCTTTTTCTGGAAGAAGGAATATGTAACACTTCTAAGTCCGATTAATTAGAAAGGGAGACAGCTTGCATGATGACTGCTGCAGCAGCACTTGCAGTTAACAACCCTCAGATATTAACTTCGACAAGCACCTAAGGAATGCCTATTCTGTGCAACAATGGAGAGAAGCAAGGCACAGCTCCTACCCTACTGGGGCTTTAACTGTAATTTCTTAATGAGAATTTTCATCTGGGTGGCTCCCTCCCTCAGGGAACAAGGAAGACTTTTCAGAGGCTGTTTCCTTAAAGTGTCCGGGAAGGGCAGTAGGTGGTACTTTCATTCCCATTCTACAGCTGGGTAAAGTAAATTCTAATGAAGTCAGGTTACTAAAGGTCACCCAGAGGTGAGAGCATCAGAAAAAAAAAAAAATGAGCACAGGATTGATGTCATCTGTTGGGTAGTTTAAAGTGAAAAAGAAGAAAACATTTTTTGTGGGCTTATCTAAAAAGAAAGGTGTTGCTCTGAGTTTCTCGGTTTCATTTATGCAGCAAGTAAGTACCAGGGACTAGTCTAGGCAATGAGAGTATTGCAGTGAACAAAACAAGACTCACATGATGCTTACATCTAGATAAGAGAGCCAGACGATGCTTTTTAAAGTATATGTATTATATATAACATAATATATATTATGTATGTATATAATATGTTAGATTAAAAATACTATAAAGAAAACAAGAACATAGGGGATAGAGAATTGGGGGAGGGGCTGTCTTAGATAAAGAGAGGTGGGGTAGAGGGCTTCTCTGGGGAGGTGACATTTGAACAGAGATCTGAATAAAGTAAAAGACAAGTTATGTGGATATACTGGGACTCCAGGCAGGGGAATAGCAAGCAGAAAGGCCTTGATATAGGAAGGTGCTTGGCAAGTTTGAGGAACAGCAAGACCAGTGTGGCTGGAGTAAAGAGAAATTGGGCAGTGGCCAGGAGAGAGGGTCAGCAAGGCAGCCAGGGGCCAGGGTGTGGACTTTGGTTTTGACTCTAAATGAGGTGGGGAGCTATCAAGGGTTTTAGGCCCAGGACTGCCATGGCCTCCTTAGTTTGAATAAGATCCCTCTGGCTGGTGTATGAAGACTAGACTGCAGAGGGCCGGTGCAGAAGCAGGGAGAACAGTCAGGAGGCTGTTGCACTTGTCTAAAGGAGAAACAATGACTCAGGTAGGGGTCTGCTGGTAGTGATGATCAAAAGTCATGTTCAGCATGTATTCTGAATGAGAAGTCAGTGTTTGCTGAAGGATTGGATAGGGGGTGTGAGAGGAAGAGAGAGAGGCTTTACAGGTCAGATAATTTAGCTAAGCTATAAGTCCCTCACAATTTAATATTCCTAGATACTCATGAGGGACAAGGGAGACACCCTTGTCTTGGACATTTAGCCTTTCGGCCTACATGAAGATGACATTATCTGTTTAGCCCTGGTTCCACTCATTACTAGCTGAGAGACTAGAGCAAGTGAGTAGCCCTCTCTACTCAGTATCTTTACTGCGAATTAGAAATGATTATTTCTGCTCTACCTACCTCGAAATGATGTATTGAATAAAATTCTGCAGTTCAGGCAGCACATGCTTAAGGGTTATTAGTCCCATCATCAGCACCATCAGAGTTAACGTTATGAGTCAGTCGAGTTGTCTTTGGGGTATCATTAATAGATTCCAGGAAGCTCCCCTGCCCAAAAGTCTTCCTCCAACGGTCCTGTCATGATGAAAGAATTTCACAATTAGCCTGATTCTTTTCTGTTAAGGCATTGTGGACCCCAGACATCCTCCTTTAAAACAGAAACTCTAACTTGAGCTATATTATTGGTCATTTGTCATTTTAGGTGAATTTCTCTATCAGATTGCTTCTCTGCCATCATAGCTTGCTTAAATGTGGGAGAAAGGAAAGAATAAATATGGGGCAAATAATTCAACAGTTGTGGGTGGGGGGAGGTTATTGAATATACTGTGGACAGATTGAGAAGACCCCTTGGGGGAGGAGACTTCAAAAATAAACTCTGATTATGGTAAAATATTGTTCAGATTTGCCTCATGTCATTGTGTTTCTCTCATCCTATAAAAAAATGAAGTCCTAGAAGGGCATCTCCTTGAAATAGTTATAACAAGTAGCTACAGAAGACAAATCACTCTAGGAAAAAAAAATTGGATTCATGGAGAATCAGATTCTTTAATAGTCCCTTTGGCTTGCTTCGTTTAAACAAACTGGTCCCCGAGCATCTCACACTTCTCAAATTATGTGTTTCCCTGCTTTATCTCAGCCATTAAAGAGTCCCTTTTACCTAAATATATCTATAATTGCCAAGGGGTGCTGACATAATTCAGGAATTCAGAAATAATTCTTTTGAGTGTCCCCAGTGTGGTGGAAATCCACAGATGTGGGCTCTGATGCTGCCACAAATATGCCCTTCAGGACTAGAAGTCTGTCCCCATCCCTATTGCTGTCACCACTGTGACGCCACCATCTGAAATCCTGCAGGCCCAATGCTGGTGAATTTGGAACACCCACCAGTTGCCCAAGCTGGAAGCACTTGTTCCCCATTCAGCAAGATGAGAGAAGAACACTTCAGCTGGGAAGAACTACATTCAGCTGGGAGTCCCACAGAAAATTTGCTCTACTTCGTATGCTAGGGACTCATGGTTGGGCTTTCTCACTGGAGGTATGGTGAGCCAAATGGGGAAGTAGTCACACCAGACCCTTCTGCAGATGTACTGAGTCTCCAGGTTGAAACTCTGTCATCTTGCAGCTACCCATTATCACCTCAGAGAGAGTCATCTCCATGCCCACGCCAATATAAGCGTGATTCAGAGTGACAGGATTTAATTGCTATCATATTCTCACGAGGGGCCCCACTGCAAAGTTGCTTGAGTCTCAGTGTGTTAATACTTTTAAAGAGTTGTTGTTGTTCCAAATCCCACCCACAGTGCCTTTCTCCAAAGCTACAAACATGCCCTTATGGTACCTGAGTCAGGACAAGTTCTGATATTAGTTGAGAGAGTACCCTACTCTCCATTAACGTCAGCCTTTATTACTGGAATTCCAAGGCCATTTCTTCCTTCCCCGGTGGTACCTTTTCCTCTCCATAATCTGTCCTGCACTTGGAGCACCCTCGTTTCTCAGACACAGATTTGCAGGGCATTTGTGGGCAGAATTTTATTCTTCTCTCTGGGGGTTTCCAAGTCCTCCTGTTGAAAATCGGTAGATGCAAATGAAGGCACTGGGGAAGGCTGTGGTCTGCCTCCACTCCTGGAAGCTCTAGAGCCACAGCTCCTGCTCAGACCTGGCACCCTGTTGTCCTAAACCACATCTGAACCTTTTCACTTTCCTCTCCTGAAGGGACCCGAAACAGTAAATCCCACGAAGCCACAAAAACTAAAACCTCCTTTTTCCTCCCCACATCAATTCTCAGGTAACATTGTAGATGATTGAATTCAAGACATGTTTAGCGGGTACTGATGGTTACCTAGGAGTTCCTAAGTGAAATTCAGGGTTACCAATAAGTTCAAAGTAAGGATGTGTTTTTAGTGGTTGTGTATAAATGCCCAACACTCCCAAATAGGGTGGGAGCTTGCTGCGGAGGCGGGCTGTGAGATGTAGGATTCCATCATCTTTCTTTAAAGATGCAGTGAAACATATTGTGAAACTTTTCAACTCACAAAATTAATATATCTTCATTGAGAAAGGAGGAAAGTCCAGAAAAATATGTTGAAGAAAATAATCTCATATCATCCACTTCCCAAAGATAGCCACAGTTGATATTTTCCTATGATGCATTTCCTATGATGTTACTTAGCATAAATTAATATATTCTAGAAAACATCTAATATAAAAGCATGAAATACATAAAGGTATATTTTAAATAGTATTATGTGGGTTTATACACATACAATTTATGCATATACATATATAAGTATATATTATTAATAAGTATAAGTAGATATATTAGTAAATATAAATAATATATAAATAATATACATGCTTATTACTTTATTGTGAGCATTTTCCCAAGTAATTAAAAAAACATTTTGATGGCAGCATTCCATCTTACAGATGCAATATAATTTATTTAACCATTCTCCTACTTGTTGATTTTAAGATGGTTTCTAATTCTTTTTATCATACACTTTCTTTCTCATTCTAAGATGGGACATAAGCACAGAATCCCTTTCTCAAGGGATATTTATATACATTTGAAATTTTGGGATATTTATAGCCAAAATGCTATCCAGATAGCTGACTCTGAGTTAGTGCCCACCGGGTGCCAGGGGCATGCCTGTGCTGTAGAGGAGGCAGTGGCCTACAGCTCAGCTTTAACTTTGACCCTAATTCACTTTCCACAGTTTCAGTTACCCATGGTCAACTGCAGTCTGAAGATAGTCATGAAAATTTTCAGAAATAAACAATTTGTAAGTTTTAAATAGTGTGCCATTCTGAGTACCAATTTCATCTCATCACATAGGCATTGTAACATTTCGCATCATCACAAGAAGGGTGACTACAGTACACTAAGATACTTTGAGAGATCACATCCACATAACTTCTATTACAGTATATTGTTATAATTGTTCTACTTTGTTATCAGTTATTGTTGTTATTCTCTTATTGTACCTAATTTATAAATTAAAATTTATCATAGGTGTGTATGTATAGGGAAGAACATAGTATATATGGTTTAGTACCATCTGCAGTTTCAGGCATTCCCTGGGGGCCCTGGAACATAACCCCAAGGATAGATAAAGGGTGACTGGTGTATTTCCTTTGCCTTAATATGGATACATAGCCTTGTCAAATCACTTAACTTTTTCCTCTCTCAGTTTACACATCTGGAAAGTGAGGATAGTCTCATCAATTCTATAAACTGTAAACCGCCGTACAGGGATGAGATATTAGTTTGATCATGTAATCTGCTTCTAGAACTACAGTGAGTTAATTGGCGCTCTGGCATCAGACTGCTGATTTTGATTTCTGGATCCATCACTCATTGCTTATTATGTATCTTGGGCAAGTTTCTTAAATTCTGTTTTTCTTAGTTTCCTCACCTATAAAATGGATAACAAAATCTCTTACCTCATAGGTGAGAATTAGATACAATCATGCATGTAGCATGTGTTAGTTACTATGATTATCAGTGTTAGTTATTAGTAAGTGGTGAATTTAGACTCAGTGTGAAACTGTGAAACTGAAGTCGTTGGCTTTCTGTTGAATGTCCTCAAAGCCCTGGTGGTATGAGCGTGTGTCGTGTAGCTACAAAGTTAATCAAAACACCAGAGTAACTGTATTCAAAATGCCAAATCAAATTAGTAAAGTCAGTGTTTTTCAAAATACGTACCCTGAAGTTATAAGCTCTACAGTGTGCCCCAGGGACTGTTCGTTGGGAATGGGGTGGTAACCACAGTGGTTTCAGAACCCCCCCCCACACACACACACACAAAATTGCTGGCTGATGAATGAATCCATTTTGCCATTGCAAGACATATAGTCTCTGTCTCAACCACCAACTCTGTCACTGCTACATAAAAGAAGCCATAGGTGACACAGAAATGAGTGTGCATTCTGTATTGCAACAAAACCTTACAAAACTTTGCTATAGTTTGCCAACCCCTGGATTAGAGCACAGTGAGCAAGAGAGAGTTGTACTTTGTGGTGGGAAAGGCAGAAATTCCTGGATAGGAAGGACCTTGTGGCCTCTGGAGTAAAGTTTGCTTTTTATCTAAAGAGCAGGAGAGAAGACTTCAGAGAGTTTTAGAAAGGGGTATGACCTGATGTACACAAACCCAATCTCAAGTAAATCAGTATTTCAGCTTTCAGTCACCATGTAAACCACTGGTCCCATTTTACTGCTTCCTCTGTAGAGTCTCCTCTAAGGACATTCAAAGCAAGCCCCTAACTGATATGGTATCTTCAGGGAAAGGCCAGTAGGCAGACCCCAAGGGGCTTCATGAGGTGGCACTGACAACCTTGGTGAACTTGTCATGGCTTTAGTGCTAATCCAGAGGCAAGATCAGAACCTTGAATCCGGCAGTCCGTCATCCTCTATTTCTGTCAGACTTAAAAATTCAGGTGATTAACTTGTTAAGTCAGAAGCTCAACTAAGTAAGTGTCGGTGAAAACATAGTTGTCATAACATAAGCACACTTTTCTACCCCAGAGATATTCCTACATTAGAAACAAGGACAATGATCATAATGGTTACCACTTGTTAACAATAACTTTGTGCCAGGCACAATATAAAGCACTTTACATGATTACCTCATTCAGCCCTCACAATAAGCCTATCAGGTAGGAACTGTGGTTTAAGCCTCTTTTACAGAGAAAGTCAGAGGTTACATGACTTGTATGATGACAAAGCTAGTGAGTGAGTGACAGAGCGGGGAACCGAACCCACATGGTGTGAACCAGAGTCTGGGCAGCTAACCACTACAACATGGTGCCCCATAGGAGGCAAATGTGTTCAGGAGGTTGGATCTATGTGGGACAGAAAGGCAGGGAAATTCAATGTTAAGGTTATCAGGCTAACATGGCCTGATGCACCCAACTCACATAAGAACAGTATTGCCAACAGCTCACAGAGTTATTTGGTATAAAACCCTATCCACCTCCATACCCCATGGCCTTCCCACTGGGACAGGAATTTTCAAATCCTATTATCCCCTGGATGGGGCTGGAAAAAGCATGCTGACGTTTGTTTTGCCAACTCTCTTTCCTCTCTGCATGTTGTCTTATCTGCCATTCTGCCCCTTTAAGATAATTTTGCATCCATTTTATGTGAATTTCATTGTTAAACTCTGAGGGTAATTCCATCCCACCCTGCGCCACCATCAGGGCAGTCCCCAACGTGATTAATTATCCCCACCTACTAAGATGCAAAGTGCTTCAGAATCTTTATTTATGTCTTCACTTAAAAAAAAAAAAAGCGCCATATCTGAAGGAAATGGTGAGTTAGAACAGTTTGTCACGCTAAGTAATGAAAACCCTACGGTCCCACAGTGGGGCTCCTCCTCAAGGGCTGGAAAAGTTAGACTTGCCAGGGTGTGCTTAGGACTTCACCGCAGAGTGTCTGAGGTTTTGGACTCCTTCAAAAAGAGCAGAAATGAAAAGAAAGATCTGCTTTAATAAACAAGGCTAAGGCAATACGATCTATGAATTATAGTCCCAGGAACAAACCAAATCCTACATCCACTAAACAGATGCTCCGCCCACAGGATGAGCTAGGTGAAAGCACACTTAGGGAAAAGAGAGCAGAGACTGCCAGTGGAGTCTTCACCACCCGGAGGCTGGATACGAGGAGGCCACCTTTTACCACAGGGCTCTGCATTAGCCCCAGATCCACAGCTGTTCAGTGTACTGCAAGGGCTTGTGCATGTCTCAGAATGACTGACTTATACCTGTGAGACATCATTTGACCCACTAATTAGTGTACCATAAAGTTTTAATAAAAACTGTTTTTTCCATCTAAAAAAAAAAACAACTTTTTTTTTTTTTCAAAGTACTTCTTTGATGAGCAAATGAATTATCATATGGGACTTTAAAAATTAGTCAAAGGAGACTTAACAACCAAGGTTTTAAAACTTGGCCTTGCCTTGGCCCCTGACTACTCTTGATTATAATCTGCATGAACTTTTACTTCTCACCTAAAATGAACGTGTCTTTTTATAAAACAAATATTAATTGAGTATCTCTTGTGCTTTATTATTTCAGCTGATGTATATCAAAGTATCAACATTCCAAAGAAAACAGAGAGCATATGTTGGTTTTTAATAACCTTTTTTCTTTTTTATTATTACTATTGACATATAATTCACATGACGTAAACTTCACTATTTTAAAACATACAATTCAATGGGGCTTATTATAGTCTTAATTCTGTACAACCATCCCCACTATCTAATTCCAGAGTGTTTTCATCACCCCAAAAATAAACCCTGTACTTATTAGCAGTCACTCCATTTTCTCTTCTTCCCAAACTCTCTGGCAACCACTAATAAACTTCATCTCTATGGATTTGTCTAGTCTGGACATTTCATATAAATGGAATCACAATATGTGGTTTATGTGTCTTCTTTCACGTAATATAACGTGTTAAAGGTTCATCCATGTTGTACATGTATCAATCAGTACTTCAGTTCCTTTTACGGCTGAATGATATTCTGTTGTCTGCATATACCACATTTTGTTTATCCATTCCTCAGTTTATGGACATTTAGGTTGCTTCTACTTTTTGGCTTTTGTGAATAATGGTGTCATGTGTCTCTATGTCCCCTGGGTAGATACCAAAGAGTGGAATTGCTGGATCAGATGGTAACTCTATATTTAACTTTTTGAGGACCAGCCACAGCGGCTGCAACATTTTACAACCCATTAGCAATGTATGAGAGTTCTAATTTCTCCACATCCTACCAACGTGTGTTTTTTTCCAATTTTTTGATTATAGCGATCCGTGTGGGTATAAAGTATACTTCACATGTTTTTATTTGCATTTACCTAATGACTAGTAATGTTGAATATCTTTTTGTGTGCTTACAGGCCATTTGTATATCTTCTTTAGAGAACTATCTATTCCAGTCATTTGCCTATTTTTTTTTTAAAAAAAAAAACAAGGTTGTCTTCTTATTATCAAGTAATAAAAGTGCTTTATATGTTCTGGACCTATGCCCTTATCAAATGTATGATTTGCAAATATGTCTTTTGTTCTGTGAGTTCCCTTTTCATTTTCTTTATAATGTCCTTTGAAATCGAAACGTTTTTTATTTTGATGCAATCCAAATGATCATTTTTCCCTTGTCCAAATGATCATTTTCCCTTGTGCCTATGCTTGTGCCTATGGTGTGATATCTAAGAAACCACTGCCTAATAAAAGGTTATAGAGATTTACATCTGCGTTTTCTTCCAGGTGCTCTTTTTTTTTTACCTCTTATATTTAACTCTTTGATTTATTTGGAGTGAATTTTTGTATAAGGTGTAAGGAAAGGATCCAAATTCATTCTTTTGTATATGGCTACCCAGTTGTCTCAGGACCATTTATGGAAAAGGTTATTTTTTTCTGTATTGAATAGTCTTGGCATTCTCGGCAAAAATCAGTTGACTGTAGACATACAGGTTTCTATACTCTCCGTTCTATGCCATTGATCTATAAGTCAATCCTTCTGTCAGTAACACAGTAATTTTATTTGCTAAAGCTTTGCAATAAATTTTGAAATCTGAAATTCTGATTCTTCCAACTTCAATTTTCTTTTTAAAGATTATTATGCTATTCTGGGTTAATAACTTTTTAAAACATCGAGTTAGAAATGAAGCTACAACTCTCTAAAGGAAGATGATTTCAAAAAGATACTGTGACTGTGCTTGGTATGTAGTAGGTACTTTTGAAAATGTTTGTTACATAGAATGGATTGATTTCATCTCTGTTGTAAATCTTTGTCATCCAGACTTACACTTTGTCACTTCTTCTTTGTAGCTGTTTATCAATCCCTTCTCCTTTCTAAGAAAACCAATAACTTTTTCACTAATATACCATACATATATCTGTCAGAGGGCTTGGAATATTCCATTATAGGATTTACTTGTGGATATGGCTTTTTTCCCCATTAGACTATATCCCCACAAAGGACTGGAATAATATCTAATTTATCCTGGAGTTCCCAAAGCTATGTTCTGAGCAGATAGCCAATACATATTTGTTGGAAGGAGAGAAAACAATAATGAAGAAAAGGAGGATAGCTAAGAAAAAAGAGAAAAGAAAGTAAAAGAGAAGGAGAAAAGAGCTAACATTTTCTTAATGCTTATAATATTCCAGGCATTGTTTTAAGAGGTATTATCTCATGTATTCTCACAGCAACCTTATGAGATAAGTACTCTTATAATTCCCATTTTTACAGTTGAAGACAATGAGATACAGAGTTAAATAATTTGTCCAGAGTCATACAACTAGCAAGCAGTCTGGCTCCTTGGTCATGTTATTAAATACCACACCGCACTGCTTCTCAAAAAAAGACTAAAATAAAGATTCTTGGGTCTACCCTTAGAGAGTGGTTCAGTAGGTTTGAGGTGGTACCCAGGTATCTGTATTTTAAACCAATTTCCAAGTGTTTTGGTGGACAGTTCATTTGGAAAGCAACACTATAAGGGATGGACAAACAAAACACTATGGGTCAGGGGGGTCAAAGAAGGGAAGAGTTTGGTGAGATTTCATACTTGGGAGGAAAAGCTAGGAAAAGTAATAGAGAACTGGATACTAATAAAGATGAGAGGAAAGGAAAGCCAAGCTCTTGGTAGTCTAACCAAGAAGGAGAACTAACCAAACAACGAATACCACTTCAGCTGGCCCTGGCTCTGACTGTGTTGCATACTCTGCAATAACATGTGCTTTCTACCAAGTCCACATCATACCTGCAGTCTACTTCAGAGTACCCTATGAGCAAATGAATGAATTATAAGAGCAAATAAAAACAAATAATAAGAAAAACCACTAACATTTATTTATTGCTTGTATGTGCCAGGCTATGGTCTACGTGCTTTATACATAAGAATTCACTTAATTCTTAGAACAGTACTATGAGGCAGGTACTATTGTCCTCCTTTATTTTGCAGGTATAGAATCTGAGGCACACAGAGGGTAAAAAGTATATCAAAGTCACCCAGCTAACAAGCGGTAGAGCCAGATTCAAACCCAGGCAGGTTTGCCCCAGAGCTCAGATTCTCTCAACCATTATGCTGCTTCTAGAAGGGGGAGGGAGGGGACATGGGGAAGCAGGAATGAAAGATGAGACCCATTAACATTGCAGAAAAGCTACATGGAACAAAGTCTCATTTGAGAAAAACGAGCACGCAAACTCTCCTGAGCCCCTCTGCTGTTGGCCCAGCCCTGGCAGGAGTGTTGGCAAGACTATGAGAACCCAAGGGCACTTATGCCCCCAGCGGCAGCAGGAGCAGGCCTTGGATGGCCAGTCATTTGTATCCCCGTGGTGGTGGAGACAAGCCAAGACAATTGGGAGTTTCTGTGCTCCTCAAAAAGAGACTCCCTAATTAGGGCTAAATGGGTCTCTTTTGGGTGAATATCATTAAAAACACTATCTAAAAAAGATGTCTGTCTTGAGTTATCCATGGAGGGAAAAATGATTTCTTTTTTTAATTCCACTACTTTGGTAGCAAGAAAAGTTTGAATGATGCCACCAGGGACTCTAAAGGACTTTTGTTTTCACAGATGTTAAAATGTAAAGTGTCCAAAGGGTGAACTTGGGATCTTTAAGAGCATTGCTCTACTGTGTTTCCTGATGATTATTGAAAGCAAGTACTGCATGGGTTACATCTAGGACAGGGATTGTCAAACTCAGCACTGCTGACATTTTGGGTTGAGTAATTCTTTGTTGTGGGAAGCCATCCTGTGCATTGTAGGGAGGTTAGCGCCATTTCTGGCCTCCACCTACTAGAGGTCGACAGACTCCCCACTTCCATCTATGACAGCCAAAAATGTCTCCAGGTATTGCCAAATGTCCCCTCGGGCAAAAGTCACCCCCAGTTGAGAACTACTAATCTAGGGGAGACCATTATAATTAATGGCATCTCTATGATCTCTTCAAAGTATTTTAGAGAATGTTCATTTGTTATTTATCATAATGCTTTAAATACTTGGGTGTTATCATTAAAAATATTTATGAACCTAATATATTTAATAGAAGTTTATGAATATGCTATGTTCTTGGAAGAGAGAGAGGAGACAAAGGAACAGGTATAATAACATATTATTGGTGATAGTAAATTGGAACTGCTACTACTATTATTGCTAGTAACTACTACTGCTGCTATTTGTGTCAATTATGGTGCTAAAATTATCCTACATAATCTCATTGAATCTTCACAACAGCCCTAAGAGGGAAGCCAATCATTATTCCTATTAATAGACAAGGAAACTGAGGTAACTAGGTCAAGAGCACACAGTAGAGACTGTGTTCTTTGCAATTCTGCCCTAGTCTAGACCAGTTCTGTTAACACTATTCTTCCTTTCAGCATGATCATCCCTCAGGCCTCAGACTGTATCCGCCCAGCCCCACCAACCCTTGCTCATCCTTGAAGCCTTGACCTGGCTCTTCCAGAATCTTTCCATATCCCTGCCTTCACCCCTGCCCTCCTGTGCTCCTGTCATACCCTGTACACCACTTTTTATTATTATTGCACTTACTATAACACATCATCTGTATTCCTGTCCCCTTTCACTGGGAGAGCCTTAAGGACAAGAGCTACCTAATTTATCTCTGTCTCCAGTGCCTTTCGTATAGGCATGTGATAGAAGCCCAATAAATATGGACCGTCTAATAAAAGCTTTGCAGCTAGAGGTAATGAGAGGAACATAATTACTTCTACATGGGTTAAAGGGAGATGAGGAGTGAAAGTCCAGAGACCTGGGCAGAGAAAGAGAGTCAAAAAGAGGAAAAAGAAATTACCCAAGATCTCGTAATTGGGGGTGGGGTGGGGAAGAAAGCGTCCTAAAACCAAAGCTAAAACCCTTTCTCCTGCCCACTCACTCAGTGCTTTATCACTGTATTGTACAAATTTTGTTGAAGTGAAAGGGTTTTTGATGGCAGTGATATAAGTAAACAAATGAATTTGTGGGTTAACACATGGCCAGCAATAAATTCATAAAAGGTAAATATTGACGTCTGAAGATTATATATCACTCTGTTTAGTGTATGAGGAAAGCTTGAATGTTTGTGTTGATTTCCTTGGCAAATAAGTGAGACTTCAAACAAATCATTCCATTTCTCTTGGCTGTTATTTCTTTGGGGTGTAGAATTTTGCTGTTTAGAGAGCATGTGATCAATTTCTATGTTTTAAATATCTTTATTTGAGCACACTTGGCTGGATGTTGAAAATGTATGGTTCTCCTAGGTTTCATAAGGTTCAGATCCCACGATGGTATGTAACTTGTGTGGTTTATAGAATTATAGGACTCCAAAGCTTTGAGGAGCCTGGTAAATCATATGGTGAAAATTTCTGGCTAGCAGCTCAGTTTCTTTTACAGAATTTCCAGCAGGTGCTCAATGAACTGCACTTCACAGTCCATGATAAAAGGAGGAAAGTGGTTTAGTTTAAAAGAAGCTAGTATAATGTTTGGGGTGGCAGGGATGGTAAAGAAAGGCGGGGTGAGAAGGCAGACGAGCGAGAAGGAAAGAGAGAAAGAAAGAGACAGATCTTTCTGACTGGGGTGTGACTACGTGTCCATCTCACTTTCTTCAGGGATGATGATCATTTGTTGATTTGTTTACATCACCAGTCTCTAGCACAGGGCTTAGTGACAACACTAATCATGTATCATAATAGCCCTTATGAATTGTCAGAGACTGTGCTAAATACTTTTTATAGAATAGCCTATTTAATCTTTATAAAAATCTTATGAAGCAAATACCATTATTACATTTATTTTTCCAATAAGGAAATTAAGTATCAGAAAGGTTAAGTAACTTGCCTAAAGACACGTGTCTCGAGTCTATTTCAGGCTGAGCTGGAACTATTAATAACTAAATAAATGTTTATTGAATCCAACTAATGATATCCCTATCTACCACCACATCTTATTACCCTGCTACAAATGAGAGAAAAGTATAAAGTATACATATGTAAAACAGTAGCAATATTTATATAAGAACTATGAATTTAATTCAAATAAGTGGTTTTTCACATTGGTGAAGTTTTCCCTTCAGTTATCAGGTTTGGGTTTCAAAATCACAAATAATAAGATATTAAAATATTTTAATACTTCACTAGGCACTGTATTTAGGTTAATATATTATCAAGCTACTATAAACAAAGCAATAAAATATAAGGTTGGATCGATAAAGAAAGCAGTGTAATAATTTAGGCTGCCCTAAAGAGGAACTAGGTAAGATATTTCTTTGGAAAGATTACCAGAGTCTTGGGTTTTGTTGTTGTTGTTGTTGTTGTTGTTGTTGTTTCTTTTACAGCATGGCATAAAAATAAAGATGCAATTTCTATATTAATAAAGAGAAAATCTGAGGCAGATGTAGCTGGAATAAGTGAACTAACTAAAGGTAGATATTCTCGTTTATGTAGGTGTATTTTAAATAAAAGCGTTTGACCATCTCACCTACTTAATCATTAACAGGAAACTCTAGCCATACTGGTAAAGCAGGTAAAGTTTATTTTTAGGCATTCAACTGGCTTCTCTTTCTGGCTTTCCCTTTTCTTTTGGGGTCACCCTAGATGCCTAGTAATCTTAGCCAGCCTCTCTCTTCCAGAAGGAACAGCACTCCATGTTTTAGGCCATTACTTACGTCAGGGTCTTTTTCAGACACAAGTGTTAAAGAGCTCACTCAAAATGACTGAAAACAAAATTTATCGGAATGTGTAACAATAGTCAAGACTAGGGGTGGCCCTAGCCCCTATATAATATAATAGGGAATCTGTCTATCTCCAGATCAATTTGCTTTCTTAATTTTTTTTTGTCAGTCTCATTCTGATGGAGGCCCTAAATGGTATAATACAGCCGCTCCAAACTTGCATCTTATCAGCTTAGCTGCTCATGTTGAAAAGAGAAAGTTTCTGATAGTCCCAGAAATCCTAGAATGAAGTGTGACATGCCCATCTCTGAACTAACACTCTACTAGGCCAGGCTTGGCGCATCTTTTGATTTCAGGATAGGATTAATTCCACCACTACACCTGGACTGAAGCTGGGGAAAGGATATTTTTCCAAAGAAAGATTGAGGTCTTAGTACCATATGTGAAGAGTAGATTCATGACAGACAAAAACAGTATCACCTCATCATATGGTTATGATCAAGGACTCATCTGGTACCCTCATAGAATGGAGGATGGTCATCAAAAGCATTGTGGTATCCCTAAATAATCTCTTACAGGTGACACTTCCCAGTTCACATGTAAACCAATCCTTTTAAATTTATAATATAGTGAACATAAAGATGGATTCAGCAAAACTGGGTCCATAAGCAAGGCACAGCAATCTTCAGGTGGTAGCTTGTTCTGCAGAGCTGTCCATGACTCCTTCTCTAATTAAACTTTTCTAGACTGCCTAAAGGAAGATGGAAGTAGAAAATGAGCTGGTAATGGAAAAGCATTTTTTAATAAGCCCATTAATGTGGCAAATTTGGTGCTTAACGATTATTATGAATTACATTTGCCTGAGCATTTCTATGCCACAGAAATACTTTCACAATGGTATAAAGACATACATACAAGAATATTCATTGCAGCATAGCTATTCCTGTTGAGCAGTAAAAAATTAGAAACAAATATTTATCAATGAAAGAAAAATTATATAATTTAAAATATAGTTAAACAGTAGAAATGCTGTGCTGGTATTACCTGAAAATATTGACATGAAAAGATGTCAAAAAACATGTAATGAATAAAGTTGAACAATATGCATAGCAAAACCCCATTTTTCAAAAAAACTGTAAGTATGTGTATGCATGCCTGCACATACACATTCATAGACAAAGAATCTAGAAGAACACATACTAACTCTTAAAAATAGTGACATCTGTAAAATGGGATTGTGTGAGAGAGTTTTTACTTTTTACTTTAGGTATTTCTTCCTTCTGTATATTTGGATTTTTAAAAATAAGTATGCATTTTTTATCACGTATTATTTAAAAGAATTTTTAAGACAGAAGTGATATCAAAAGTTATGTTTTGTTCTGCTAAGGCCATCCACACAAAGATATCATTTTTCTTGGGAGCCTCCAATCTTCCTTCTGTAAAATCTTTCCCCATTTGTCATATTCATAACTCACACCCTCCCCCACTCCTCACTGCTCCCCAGTTGCTCTATAGAGTGACCCAGTCAGGACTCACAGCCTTATTAAACATTATTTCTAATAAAAAAGATTGACTTGTAAAGCCTATGTGGACTGTAAGAACAGAATAACCGTTCAATAACCTATTTCTTTTCTCTTTTTTCTCCACAATTTTTTCTTTTACTAATTCCTGACAAGTCCTGAACTATTCATAATAAAAATAAATTTAGGAAGAAATAGATAGACGTTAGATGATAGATAGATAGATAGATAGATAGATAGATAGATAGATAGATAGATATAGGTATCGCATAGGTGGAATAACATTGAGCAGTTAGATACTGATCAAGGAGGCTCTGGTAGTCTGATGAACAGAAACATATGTGATGACATCACTGAGAGATAAAATAGAAAATGAAAGTCAAGAACAAGGAAAGAGAAATAAAAATATGTTGGACATCATTCAATAACTATTTGCTGATGGTAATTATAGGGATGGAAAACCCATCAGGCCTATAGAGCTAAAATTAATCAGCAAATATTCATGGAGTGCCTCCTGCTTCTATTACTGGTTCTGGCTTCCTGCCTGCCCGGTGCCCAGGCTGGAGACATTTGCATGACATTCAGCTTGTCAAGACAGAAGGAGCAGAATAAGCAGGCAGAGGCGCGCAGCAGCCTTCTATACCCCATCATGTTTGTGGAATCACAGTCAAGCGAGACAAATTTCTTGTGTGAAAGACTATAAAACTGGCCTATACGTTGTAAATATCACTCCACCTGAAAAGGGCCCAATTAAATAGAAATGCTAATTCTGCAAAGCAGCAGTCAATTCATTTGTGTACTATTTTAAAAAATTTTAAGTAATTAAAAAACCCACACTCTTAAAGTAAAGAAAAGAATCAGTAGGACTTGTAACAACTATACTTAATTTCCAGCATTCTTTTTCTTTCTGACAAACATTTTAGATCATGACTAATTTCATTAAAATGTAAAATATGATGTTTATGTCACTGTTAATATTTCGATAAATAGCTATTATAGTGGACATCTGTTGTTTTTGGCATGGCCAGAATCCTTTTTCTCCTACTTTAGTTTAAAAGCGTAATTATTTGTGGGAGCATCTTCTCTCTCTCTTACTCTCTGTCTCCCTCTCCTTCTCCATCTCCCTCCCCCTTTCCTTTCTCCCTTTCTCCCTTGTTTCCTTTCTCCCTCTCTCCCTCCTTCCCTTCCTCCCTTTTTCTTTCTCTGAATTGTATCCCACTCTTAGTTGTCAGTGGTGGGCACTTGACCTAGGCTTTGCCAATCAGAGTACAAATTCCTTACATCCCTTGGTCATGAGATGAGCGTGTGGCCCAACTAGATCAATGAAGCGCCTCCTAGGGACACTCATCAAAATTACCAGGAAATAAAAACTCACTGAAGTTACTAAGCTGGTAAGATGTTTTAAATCCAAGTGCTACAGGCTACCAAGTGGAGGTAGCCTTCCCAGGAATAAAGCAAAAACAGAGGAAAATAAAGCAGAGAGATAGAGTCCAAGCCTTTTGGATACTATTTGAGCCCCTGGGTCAAGCTTGCCCAAGACTAAACTTCTCTGGACATTTCAGTAATTCAAAGTATTTTGAGTTAACAACTGTATTTCTTTGCTTTAACAACTGTATTTCTTTTAAATGCTCCAAAAAAAAAGTTCCGATAGAATACTAATGACAAGCTTTCTTTATGAGCTTTATTTCCATAAAAAATAAATAAATAACTTGAAAGGAGACCCTTCATAATTCAAATCAGTCATGCTCACCTAGGAACCAGCCTTGACCACCATGCCCATACCCGCACCTGCCTCCCTGTCCTTCAACAACTCAGTGATGTCGTGAGGCATATGTAGTGCCCTATGCATCTACCACCACATTTCCACATGCCTGGGTTGTTCAGTAATGACTTATGATTGTATCTGTCTCCATTTCCTGTAGAGATTGTATATGACCATTTTATATTCCCACAGCCTTACAGTGGGGCCTAACATGTAATAGTTGCTATTTTGTTGAAGAAATTACATTTTGCTGAAGGAATAAATAAATGAGAGAGAAAATTAGTTGGGGAAGTCCTTTCTATTAATAAAGATTGCATGGTTAATTGGAAGCATCAATAAAATAACTAATTATCAGAAGACCAAAGTGAACCAAATTGATATATCCATACTGAGTCCTGAAAGTGTCGGTCATTGGTAGCTAGTTAGTTGAGAACTTGTCTTTTTTCTGGTTATTGGAGTTGAAGGGGCAGGTGGTATAAATGGAGAGTGGTAATTCTTTCTTTTATAAAACATTAAACTTTTGAAGTTCCATAAAATTTAATAATCTCTCTTGCAAAGTGTTAAAACCCAAACATACAACCTGCAACGTGGAGTATAGGTTGTAGATTGTAAGGGAGGAAGTAGGGAGAGCACCCGTAGCCAGAAGCTTTCTGATAACTAGTAAGCAATACAGTAAGGGTGGCTTATGGTAGGGTCTTCTTTATGACATAGCAAAGAAAACTGGAAATGAGGTCATGAGAAATGTAAAAAGAGGCAACACTGTCTGTGTAGCAAAAGTGATTGAGTGAGTTTCACAATTAAAATGGGCAATGCTAGAAAAAAGAATCTCTAATTTGGGATAGGATCGAGGCATTGCAATGAACGAATAACCCTTCTATATAGGCAAAATCTTAGTTAAGATTTCAAGATGAGTAAGAAAACTTCCGGGTATGTGAGTTCCAGTTATGACATGTTGCCAGTATTCGGAATTTCCCCTCCCCATCACCACAGCCAGGCAATGAAGCCTAACTTTCTCAGTGTACTTCAAATATATTTATTTAAACTCTAGAACAGCTTATATTTTCTGTCCTCCTCTTTACATGCTGCTCGTGACTCCTTTTCTCAGGTGCAGCTTCTGTGCACTCACTTCCTTCAACCATTGAGCCCTCTTAGTATTCGTCAGGCTTAGCAAAGGCAGTTCCCGAAAGTCCATCTCTACTGTAGAACTGCGGAATGACAGGTTTGCTTTCCTTTGGCCTCTAAAATGCTTCCGCTGTCCAACTATAGCTTCCCACCTCTGCTGCCATCACGCCAGTACAAATCTCAGTCTTTCCCAGGATGAAAGCACCTGCCACCTCACTGCTCTCTGCTTCTTCTCTTGGCCCCTACAACACAGACTCCACATTATTAAGACTAACGATCTTTTCAAATGGCAAATTAGATTATATTATGTCCATGAGTGTGCTGATAAATGTTTAACAACTGCTTGGAGGGGCACTATCTATTTTTCCATTATAAATGTTACTGATATAAAAGCTATATAACATATAATTTATTTTTTAAAATAAAATGCAACATCCTTTATAGTAAATTCTGTATAGATCACTGATTTTCACAGAATGGTCTCTGATTTTTGCCAAACTCTTGTATCCATAGTAAACCTGCAGTTGCAATTCATCCAAGTTTGGACAACACATAAGTATCTGATTAATATTCATTTCAGCAAAGAAGTTGCTCATACCACTGAAGTTCAAACATGAATGTTGGTTGATTTTTCTTTACATTAACAAGCAAGATAAAAGTGAAACAACAAAGAATATGATGGATTACACTCATTTGTCAATGATAGGAGTGGCTTTTTTACTGATCAGATAATAGCTTCCAAGAACTGGAAAAATATTTCCTCACTTTTTTTGTGTCATTCATAAACTAACACTTTTAAATTTAATCTTTATTATTAAACTTTATTCCATCACTTTCTTAAGTTTGGGCAATCAACAAAATAAATCAAGCCTGATTTGTAGGGTTTTCCAATTTCTGTACTGTAAATTCTCCACCATGGTTGATTTCAAACTACCAAAATAACATTTCTAAATGCAGAATTAGAAAGAGATATGCTCTATCACACATTTAGATAGTAAGTCCAATATACAGAACAGAAAGAAATAACCTTATAAAGCATGAATAATAGTAAAATAGTAAAAAATAGTAAAATAATTAAGAAGTAAAGTTCTGAGCATTTATTACCTTTGTTTTTAAAAAATATTTAATTTTAAGTTTGTAAATAATTTAGTTTTTAATATTGGCCATGATTAACAGCTGACTTTAAAAAATTCCTGAAAATATGACAATCAGCTCTGAAAAGCTGGTACAGCTGGCTCTAGCACACTACTAAATCACTCCTCTGCTTAAACTTTTAGGCTGCCCATTGCACTGATTATCTGGAGAACGAGAGAAGAAAGGCAATGACTATTTTCAATAAAATTAGTTGTGAATTGATGATGCAAAAATTCTACAAGTTTCTCCCTGTTTTCCCAACCAGGCTTGATGTTTAAAAAATCCTTTAAAATCACCCCCCACATTTGAGTCTTCCAGATTTCCTGTGAGATAGGTGGGGTAGATATAATTATCTTTCGTTTACAGATAGAACAACAAGGCTGAGAAGAAGTAAAAGATGGGCCCAGCTCATACATTAAAGTAAATGGCAAAATAGGATTTTGAACCCAGTTCTTATATTGAAAATTAAACATAAGGCTAGAGGAAATTTAATTAACTAATATTGACATTAAAATTTTTAAATTGTAACTCATGTCCTTTGTAATTTTTCAGAGTCTAATATAAAGTACACTCATATCTTTTTGAGGAATCCCTATACCAAGGATGTTTTGATCTTTTAAACTCCAGTATTTTTAACTTAGCTTTAAAGAAAAAAACATTGTGACCTAATAAATAAATAGGGTATAATCTCAAAATTGAAAATGTAGGTTCTCAAAAATGAGCTGAGAGTTTCCACCTAGAAATTGAGCAGATTGAAACAATCTCTATCAAAGAAGATGGGACAGAAAAGGAGATTAAATCAGAAAAGGAAGAAAGCTAATGACATAATGGCCAGCCACAAATGCCACAAATGAAAAACAAAGTACATAATACTAGTTGCAATTATTCGGTGTGCTTGCTCTAATGTCTCCAAACACTAAAAACATTAGGTTCCTTCTTACTGCAAAACTTATCTCTTTTATCTGCTGATATTTACCTCATCCTTGAATCAAACATTGCTTAAACTAAGTTCTGCCAACATAAAGAATAAAGACTTCACAAGACACCCATAGAGCATTTCATGCTCTATGAGCACATATATCATATGTGCATATGATATTTTAGGTTGTTATGATGAAATCAGTGAACATATCATGAGAAGCAGCAAGACACCAGGGATGCTGGTAACAATTTAGCATTTCCCAGTTCATGTGGGAATGTTAATTCCAATTACAAAGAGAAATACTAAAGTAGAATTCATTATGATTAAGAACTTGCTGTACTACATCTGTATTGTTTATAATGGGCATGTCTGGTATAAAATACACATATTGAAGCAGAGAGATGAGGCATTCAAAGCTCAGCTGGGTTCCATTGAACCCTTATCTTACAAAGTCAAACAAGAATAGAAGTGTTTCCCAAAGTCAAGGTATTATTTTTAAAAGGCATCTAATAGCTATGACAGCTGCAGGAATAGTTCTTTTAAAATGAATTCTGACAACCTGCCAAAGCTTCGTCTGTTGGTTTAATATAAAGTTAACATAGTCAATGAACTCTCATATTCAAAATTATTAATACATACAAATGATAAAAATTTATTTGATTCTAACATACATTTAACATCATAGATTTAAAGTGTGTGTGTGTGGGGGGGAGTTAGATTAAATGACACTAGAGCAATGATAAGGAATTATGAGCTATAGGAAAATAAGTCACAAGGAGATGTCTTCATGTGAAAAGAAATATATGTATAAACAATAGTAGAGGTGGAATGGATGTGGTATAAGCTGTGATCTTTCTTCAACAAGATCTCTCTTCACCAGCATTACTCAATCCATTCATCTCAACTAAACCAAGTTCTCCATTCTCCCTGGAAAACATACTCATTGATTCCCATGGCATGCTGAGCACTGGAGCCAAGGTTAGTTCTTGTACTCCATACGTTTCTTCTCCCACTTATTAAGCTGTATATTTACCAATAGTTCCTGTGTTCCCACCCCCCCCCCCGAAACATGTGTATTCCATTTGTGCTTATTATTGTAATTACTTAATTAAATATTAAGTAAAATAATAAAATATGAGTAAAAAAATAGTTGTTCTATAAAACATGTCAAATAAACAATTGCTGTCAAATTAAGTGGATATAAGAAAACTTTAAAAGATCATGGTGATGGCAAGTGGGATAAATCATAAAAATTTAGAAATCTACATCATTTTATTTTGTAAATACTTTTAACTTCTTGCTCTATTTTCTTAAAATGGGGAAAATAGTAATACTAAATATCAATAATAATTGCTAATGATAATTAAACACTTAATGTCCCAGGAATTAGTCTAAGCACTTCACATATATTGAACTTGTTTAATCTTTATAATAACTTGAGTTAATACTACTATCATCCCCATTTTACAGGTGATGGAAACTGAAGCACAGATTGTTAGGTTGCCCAATATTACATTCCTCATAGTGGTGGAGACAACCCAGCCAGTCTGGCCCTTACCTGCAATGCTGTAGTGATGCATTGTAGGTGTAGTTTATACATGAGCAAAGACATGGAACTCCAGTCAGTGGTCTCACAAAAGTTTTAGAGACCTTCATCAAATGATTAGGAGACAAATGTTCAATTCCAAGTTTTAGCTTTTAAAGCTGAAATTTGCAAGTATAATTTTTTAAATGATTCCCTTGCTTTAACTGACTTTTAATTTAATTAAATACCTATCTAATTGCATCAGCTAGGCTTGCTTGCCCTAGAAAGGGGCAGGTCAAAGATTATGGCCTTAAATACCAGAATGAGAGTTGGGTGTCTGTATACACTGGAACAGAGCATTGCTGTAGATACTTGAGCAGGAACATGGCATGATTTCATTGATGTTTTGGAGGAGTTATCTGGCAATGAGACTTGGACTGTTTTAATAGGAATGGAAATGATACAACAGATGAACAGAATGGGAGAACTTGGAAAATATATCAATTACTATATAAATGTAAAAGGTGGTTTGGTTATTATATAGGTTTTAAAGTTTTTTGGCCTTAGGATACCCTTTCCATTCATTCATTCATTCATTTGCCAAACATTCACTGAGCACCTACTGTGCACTAGTGATACAGTGGTGAAAAAGAACTACAGGCACTGTCTTGACAGAGCTTATGTTCTAGTGGGGGAGACAGAAATTTAATAAATGAGCCTACAAATAAGGAATTATCATTGTAATGTGCTACCAAGGTAGAGGACACTATGAGAATACATAATAATGAGTCTTCGTTGCTTTTGTTTCGTTGTAGAAGGAGAACACTCCAATGTTTAAACACGAGACAAAAATGAGGATCTCAAGTAACACTTATACACTTTTCATTAACTCATTTGACCTCCACAACCACCCAGTAAAAGTGATTCATTGTTTTATTGTTTTATTTTAATTCTGTTGATTCGTCGTTTTAACTCTGTAAAACAATTGTTGAGTGCCCACTATTCACCAGGCTCTGTTTTTAGGAGTAGGACTTACAGCAGTGAACGAGATATATCCTTGATGGACTTTGGATACATCACCTTCATTCTCACCTCTATTTCTCAGACAATCAATTATACTCTCTTTCAGATGAAGATTAATTCTATTCTCTTGCAGTAACTTCCCAGGGTTATAGATTAGTAATTGTCATAACTCAAGTGTTAAGATAGTATGTATAAAACACTTTCAGTAGTGCCCAGCAGACACTAGAAGCTCAGTAAATGTTAACTATTGTTAGAATTGCTGGTATTATTACAATGCTTAACTCACATCCTTTCTAGTACACTGGGTTTCATTTCTTGAAGTAAATTCCATACACACTTATTGTGGGCATATCACGGGATTTACATACTCTTTCATGGGAATTATGAGATCAGTGAAGAAAAACCTCTTTAATACATCTACTTCTACTTTCCACACATAGTTGCTGTGTGACCTTGGATAAGCATCCACCTCTGTAAGCCTTGGTTTCCTCATGTTGAAAAATTAGAATAATACCTATCTATTCAGTTGTTGTTAGCAAAAGTGGGTAGCATAGTTGAGGTGGGGTATTAATAAATGTTAGCAATATAGCATAACAATTCTAACTCTGAAAAACAGACTCTCTAAAGTTTATTTATGCTTTCAAATGAAAGACTAAAGAATAATATTTTTTTTCTACCAAAATAAAAAATTAATATTTAGACTACTGAAAAGAAAATATAGGAAAATTTCACACTTTCGTTCAATTGAAAGTGTTTTTAACGGCAACTTTTAAAACTATGTAACTGTCCTTTCATTGTAAGATGGTCTGCTGGACCTGCAGAAGAAATGAGTAGGGAAAGTTAATTGGCAACTTTTGTAAAATTGGGTATTATTTAAAAGTAGAGTACCTATCACCTACGATTTGAATAGGTAAGAGATTATGAGTATTTTTTTAGAGCAGAGATTCAACTATGAACTGGGTTTATGGTATAGGGAGAAGTACTCTATTAATAGATACCTTATGGTCCCTTCACATGTATAATATACATAAAAATTATTACATATTTATATGTGAAGTATTTATATATAATTCATAGTATAACTTTTAAGCAGATTTACAGGGATAATCATATTACTTAAGTCACTTTTAAAACATGTGTAACATTAAATTTGGGTCTTGATTTTTCCCCCCATGATATTGTTGGTAGTTTTGGGACCCAATTCACAGAGGTCATCTGATTTTAGGAGACTTGGAAGGTAGCAAAACTGGCAAATAGGCAAAGTAGTGTTCTTGAAGTGAATTCTCACTTTAACTAAATTCCATACACACTTATTGCAAGCCTATCATGGGATTTACATACTCTTTCATGGGAATTATGAGATCGGTGAAGAAAAACCTCTTTAATAAGTCTATTTCTACTTTACACACATAGTAGCACTTAGTTGTCCTCTATGAGCACCCAAGGCAAAGGCCTCTCTCTAGTTGACCTGCACCAAGTGAAAAGAGAAGACATCTCCTCTGTATTCAGAAAGGGGTTCTCGTAACAACTGGGCTGTTTAGCACTCTTAATAAAATTCTGGTTGAAGGTTCTACGTTGGCAAAGGTTTTGGTTCCCTTTTCTGTGACAGCGAACGTCTCTTCCTTTGCCAATATGGCGGCCCTAGAATCGTCAGGGGGCGGCCGTTGCATATCGTCTCCCGACAGCAGCTTGCTAGAAGCCTCGTTCTCTCCTTTGTTTTCTGACAACACATAGGGCGGCGACTACCCTCATAACCGAAGAGGGGCTACTTTAGGTGCCCAGATCGAGAACCTTTGCAATGATGGTGGCTGCGCGGCCGGCCAGTGTCAGCATCCTTTACCAAGATGGCGGCGGCGGGCGGCTTCCGGCTTGCACTTCCTCCAATCCTCTTCAAGATGTCAGAGCAGAGGCGGCCGCCGCCGGAGTCGGAGTGCGGCCTGATGAGAGAGTGGCTACAGCCGAGCGCCCGAGCAGGGGCTAGGTGGAGCTGCGACAGCCTCCGCCTCCGTCTGGAGCTGGCAAGCGTTGTCACCTGTGGGGGCGCAAAAGTTACCTCCTGAAACCCTAAAGCAACACAGCACCACCTTTCCCCGAGTCACAAAAATTATGTGTGCCGCGCAAGGTAGGAGGAGGCTCGGTCCCGCCGTCGTCCAAGCCCACCGGACGCGGCGCGCTGGGGCAGGGGACCTGGGCTGGGGCCTCCCGCGCGGACACCCCTCGCCCCACGCCCCTCTCCTTAGGGATTAGCCACGTGTTTCCCTCGGACTGAGGGAGAGGCGCGTAACGGGAACAGCTGAAGGGAGCTATATGCTGACATTTTAAAGCTGCATGTATTTTGTTTTATTTGGAGGGGCTGGGGTCCCATGAACATGAAAGAGTGGGCGACGCATTGAGTCGAGTGCAGCAAAAGTCAAGATTCGGGAAGGGGCCTCCACGGGACACTTGGACGCGGGCCCTGGAAGGGGTGGAAAGAGGTCAAGAGTATTTGCGGGGGAGGGGAGGAATACTTTGCAGGCAACTTACTATTATGCCTGCAATTTGCTTTTAGGCCTGCCACCCCCTGCTTTCTTTAAAAATATGATTTTTAAAAAGTGCAAAGAAATCCAGCTCGCCGGAGTTTTTGCATTTGGCGAGCAACTTCCTTCAAGTGTGAGTGCGCTGGGAGGGAGGGAGCGGTGGGGGTTGAACTTGGCAGGCGGCGCCTCCTTCTGCCGCCGCCGCCGCCACCGCCTCGCAGATCGGGGAAGAGGGTGGGGGACCGCCGAGGCGCGGGGGAGGGTGGGTTCTGCTTTGCAACTTCTCCCGGTGCAGAGCGCGGCGGCGGTGGCGCGGCTGCAGATTGGACCGCCCAGACGATGCGGGGGTGGGGGACCAGCTGGCACGCGACTGTCCCCCAGCCCAGAGTACGTATGCGCCGACCCCTCTGCTCTGCTCCCCCTGAAGCCTCCCGGGAGGGCGTGTCTGGACGGTGGACCCCAAGTGCAGCCGCGACGCTGCAGCCCCGTCTCGGTGCAGCCCTGTAGCCCCGTGCGAAGTGACACTTCGCGCAAGTCGGCCCGGGGTTGGAGGGGTGGGGAGAGGGATAGGATGGCGGCGCAGACCACCCCCGCCGTTCTGCTGCGGGCCGCGCCGGGGCTCCCCTAGGCAGCAGGCTGTCACCCGCCGGGGCGCTGAGGGCGATTGCAGCCGAGGGACTGGGCGAGCTCCCGAGTCGGTCGGGAGTTGCGGAGCTGGGCGGGGGCGGGAAGGAGGCAGAAGAGAAACTAGGAAAACTCGTTTTTTTTTTTTTTAATCTCGCCCGAGAGAGACCAGGTCGCCCCCCGCCGACGCCGCCTCTCTTTTTTTCCTGGGGGTGGGGGTGTGCGGGCGAATAAAAGCCCGCGCACCCAGGGGGTGGCGGCGGGCTGCCTGGGCCATGTCCTGGCTACGGGTGTGCAGGCGCCGTCGGGGCCAGGGTGGCGGGGCCCGTGCGGAGGTCTTGGGGGCAGGGGCTGCGGCCGCCCGTGCAGTTGCGGAGCGTCGCCAACAGGTTGCACCGTTCGCTGCCGCCGCCGCCGCGGCGCGGCCCCTCGGGCGGGGAGCGGCCGGGGGTGGAGTGGGAGCGCGAGTGTACGAGAGTGTGCGCGCAGTGGCGCCGCCTCCGCCCGCCCCCCCTTGGTCCCGCTCACTCGCCGCGGCCGGGTGGCCCTTCGCGTGTCCGCACTCCCTCCCCTCCTCCTCCTCCTCCACCATTTTGCGAGCTTGAGTCGGTGACGGGAGCCCGAGTCGCCGCCCGCCCGTCGGGGACGGATTCTAGTGGGTGGAAGAAGACGCCGCAGCTGGAGAACGCCGAAGCGGCGGAGTGCCGGGACGGAGGACGCGCGCCCAGGAGCCCGGCCCGCGGAGACGGGCGCGGGGTCGGGGGCTGGCTTGTCAGCCGGGAAATGGGAGACTCTCTTAAATAGGGGCTCTCCCCTTCCCCCAAGGAGAAGGGGGCGGCTGTTTACTTCCTTTTTTTAGAAAAAAAAAAAATCTCTCTCTCCTGCTCCTCCTGCTTTCACACGCTAAGTTGTTTATCTCGGCTGCGGTGGGAGCCGCGGACGGTGGCGCGTGAGCGGCACCACTAGCAGAGGTAAGAGGCTGCGGGCCGCGACCCGCGCAGGCGCTCGCTCCCCTGAGGTGCGGTTCGGGGGCCGCCACGGGAGCCCGCAAACTTTTATTAGCCTCCGGCAGTGGGGGTGGGGGCTGGCGAGGGCTGGGTGACGGTGACGAAAGGACAGTGCGCGGGTGACAGCGCTGGCCTCTTCCTCTCCCGCGGCCAACGTCCCCCGGCCTGGCCGAGGGGGAGGAACCTGAGCTCTGACTCTGCTCCTGGAGCCTCGTCGAGCCTCCCCAGGTCTCTAGCCTCTTGTTCCCTGGCGTGGAATCCCGGCCTCTTTCGTTTTCTTTCAAGTCCCCTTCCTTTTCCCTCCCAGGGGGCCGCCCAGACACCCATTTTTATGGTGAACGCTGAGCCGCGTCTGAATTTCACTCCCCCGAATATTTCCACTACGCCCTAGTGCGCCCAAGCGCGATCAGGGCTTCTGTCAAGGCTCCAGCGTGTCTCAGTTCTGGCGGGCGCGCAGGGTGAGAGAGAGAGAGAGAGAGAGAGAGAGAGAGAGAGAGAGAGTGTGTGTGTGTGTGTGTGTGTGTGTGTGTGTGTGTGTGTGTGTAGTGTGTAGTGTGAGTTGTCAGCGCACACGCAGGGGGGCTGACAGCCTGCAACTTGGAGACTTCGGTCAGGGCTGGCGTTATCGGGAAGGAGTGGGCGTGTCGGAGGGAGAACTCAACAGGTCTGTACACATTTCTCTTTTAACCTCGCACTTTTTTCTCCCTTCACCCCCAAGAGGGTTTGTTCTTTGGCGCTTGGCAGCATTTCGCGCCTGACGGTTTTTAAGTGGCTCCTCCTCGAAACAGACCCTGACCGTAATCGTTTTCTGGTGCGATTTTTGACAAGCGCGCGTTTGAGGATTGAGGTTGCAGACTTGATAATGGCAGCTTTGTCATACCACGTAAGACCCCTTGGCATAGTTCATTAAGGCCGATTAACGTGCCAGAGTCATTTGCGATTTAAACTGGAGGATAAAGTCGTTGGAGGGATCGTTTCGTTTTATAAGGTATTGTTTTGGTTTCGAGTTTGATGGCAGCTGTCAAAGCGGTGTAGAAATTCATTAGGTTCCATTTGATACCTCGTGTTTAGAGATCTTTATCAGATAAACACCGCGGAGAGGCAGGAAGGTAAGCAGTTTACCCTCAAGATTTGTAGGGGCAGATCCCCCACCCCTCAGTCTGCCTTCATCGTATTCCATTTTCAGTGAATGTTAGTGAAGTTTATGTTTCTTAAAGTCTCCGTACAGGAAAAGTTTCCTTTCATTGGATGGGATTTGACTAAAATGTTGCAAATGTGTTTATCCCTCCTCTAAAACATCCTGATGATAAACAATATATTAGCAACCTAATCCTTTTGAGAATAAGCCCAAATTGGGATAGGTGAAAATTGAGAATTCAGAGAAAATTATCCTGAGCATTTTATTGGATTTTTTAAAACCTGGATTGATATGAATGTGATTTTACAGTTCGGGGTTTTTCTGTTTTTCAGTACTTCAATATTTAGAAAGGAAAAATCTTAATTTAGAGATATATTGTATACTGAAGATCTTAAGCAGTTCTAAAAAATAAATGTAGATATATATATTATCAGTTTTTAAGATTTGAGTGGCACTGAATTCATTATACTTAAATAAGCTAAAATTGTAATGAATATCTGCTACACTATTCTCCTTTTTAAAAATCTAATTTTTACTTGGCCTATATACAATATATTTCATTTTGTATGCCCAGGATTTGAAGGCAGGCACTATTCAACAGGTATGCTCAGAAAGAAATATGGGTTAAAAATAAAAAATTTTTTTATCCTATCAGAAGATGATCAGATTGTTATTGTTTATTTTTCAAATAAAATGTGCATAGTTCACCAGTAGGTTGTACTAAAAGGTTTAAATGTGTGACAAGCTGGTAGGAGGAGAATTTGGGAATAATTAGAGAATTCTAGCATAGTATTTATCAAATTTTACGTGTTTTGATTCTTGAAAGTAAACAGCCTTGATTTAAAAGAGATAGGGAATTTTAATGATCATACTTTAAAAACAATAAATACTTTGACATCAACTTGAACATTTAGAATAATCAAATATAATGAATTATGTCTATGATTAACAAAGTTATAGTTCTGTGAATGGCAGGATGAATAGGCTACGTTAATTTGATGCAGTTTTGTCCTCAGCCGTACAAATGGACTGCATTGTACTTTTCAATGTGGCACACTGAATGGGAGCAGGGGACATGGCATTTTTATTCTGGATGACAGAATCTGCTCTTGTGATAACAAGGAATTAGATTCGGAGTTAACTAAAAGGTTCATTTAACAGGCTCTTACTAATCGGATCACAGAGATAATGTGACTTTATACCTTATTATGTTCCCCCCCTCTTTTTTTTATAGCAGATATTCACTGATGGACCCCAAGGAATCATTAAGCCCCCCCAGTAGAGAAGAAATCCCCAGCAGTGTGCTTGGTCGGGAGAGGGGAAATGTGATGGACTTCTATAAAACCCTAAGGGGAGGAGCTACTGTGAAGGTTTCTGCATCTTCATCCTCACTGGCTGCTGCTTCTCAGTCAGACTCTAAGCAGCAACGACTTTTGGTTGATTTTCCAAAAGGCTCAGGAAGCAATGCGCAGCAGCCAGATCTGTCCCAGGCAGTTTCACTCTCAATGGGACTGTATATGGGAGAGACAGAAACAAAAGTAATGGGAAATGACCTGGGATTCCCACAGCAGGGCCAAATCAGCCTTTCCTCTGGGGAAACAGACTTTCGTCTTCTGGAAGAAAGTATCGCAAACCTTAATAGGTCGACCAGTGTTCCAGAGAACCACAGGAGTTCAGCATCAGCTGCTGTTTCTGCTGCCCCCACAGAGGAGTTTCCAAAAACACACTCCGATGTGTCTTCAGAACAGCAGAATTTGAAGAGCCAGACTGGCACCAACGGGGGCAATGTGAAGCTGTATAACACAGACCAAAGAACCTTTGACATTTTGCAGGATTTGGAGTTTTCTTCTGGGTCCCCAGGAAAAGAGACAATTGAGAGTCCTTGGAGATCAGACCTCTTGATAGATGAAAATTGTTTGCTTTCTCCTTTGACAGGAGATGATGATCCATTCCTTTTGGAAGGAAACTCGAATGAGGACTGTAAGCCTCCTGTTTTACCGGACACTAAACCTAAAATTAAGGATGATGGAGATCTGATCTTATCAAGCCCCAGCAGTGTAACACTGCCCCAAGTGAAAACAGAAAAAGAAGATTTCATTGAACTCTGCACCCCTGGAGTAATTAAGCAAGAGAAACTGGGCCCAGTTTATTGTCAGGCAAGCTTTTCTGGGGCAAATATAATTGGTAATAAAATATCTGCCATTTCTGTTCACGGCGTGAGTACCTCTGGGGGACAGATGTACCACTATGACATGAATACAGCATCCCTTTCTCAGCAGCAGGATCAGAAGCCTGTTTTTAATGTCATTCCACCAATCCCTGCTGGTTCAGAAAATTGGAATAGGTGCCAAGGATCTGGAGATGACAACTTGACTTCCTTGGGGACTTTGAGCTTCGCTGGTCGATCTGTCTTTTCTAATGGCTATTCAAGGTAAGATTAATGTTTTTCTATTTCTTACATTTAAGACAGATTGATAGATTTAAATTTTAATATATTTGTATGTGTTCTTCAGTGATTCATGTGCTTCTCCATGTGAATAAGTAAGTGGTCTTTAGAAAGTAGGCATGATAGACAACCTAAGCGATTTATTTGTACATGCAAACCACATCAAGTTTCTTTCTGAAATAATGGTAATCGGTACCCCATTGGCCCGTGGTTGAATATTAATTATTTAAAACTTAAAATCATATTGCTTATCAACAGGTATCTTAAGTAAAAATTGTGTAAGTTTAAGGACGTATAATGTCTAATAATATTTATTGTGCAAGTTTATTTAAGCTTCAGAATCAAAAGTTGTGCTGCTGTATTTACATTTGAGAAGTGTTAGCTTGAGGAGATTAAAGAGTTAAAAATTAGAAGTGTTAACACTAAAGCAATGCAGTGAACAGTGTATCTGACCATGGAATGAGAGATGGGGCTTGCCAATAGGGTTCCTGACCTAAAGTTGACGTGTTGTGTCTGCTGATCAATCTCTTTAAGAAAGTATTGGCGGCAACATGGCACAAAACAAAATTTTACATTCAGACATTCTCACAAGTTCTTAAATAGATAACTGATAGCCAACATTGTTAAGCTTTAACTCTCAGCTATCGTTTGATGTGTTTCTCTGTCTTCTTTTCTCAGTCATTTATAAGTATACTCACATTCCTGTTTGACCTCAAAAAGGTCTGTTAAAATGAAATTACCAGAAAAAAAAGTTCCAAATTTAGATGTATCTCTTGGTTAAGTTCTCTTCCATACCCTCATCCCCAATTCAGATAAATCTGGGTTGTATATCACATTTTAGGTGTGAAAGAAAATATAAAAATGTGATTGTAGAGACACATAATTGATTAATCAGTGCGTTTGTTTGTTTGTTTGTTTATCTGTCTTAAGGCCTATAGACACGGCAGTTTATTTGTACATACGCATTTCAGGTTTTTTCTTAAATGTTACTCATTGTTCCTATTAACTAGTCATTGAAAATTTTATTTAAAAATCTCTTTAAAATACTCTGTTAAAGGGCTATCTTAACACAGAGGTATCTCATTTGTTTCCTCTTTAAATAGGAAGCTTTTCTTGTTGGAGAAAAATTTTAGACAGATTTAGGCTATGTTCTATTCCTTTAAAAGGCTTAATTAATAGTTTCCCATCGAAAGAAAAAACATTGGTTTTTGTGTGTCTTAAACAACCTACTAATCTAATATTTAAATAATTACTTTTATTTAGATGAACACTACTTCAGCTTTTTATTGCTGTCATTCTGAAAGTTTAAAATGTTTTCAGTAAGAAGATTTGAGATGTTTCTTATCTCATTAACTGTTGTGTTTAAATGTTACAAGACATGCCATATTTTAAATTTTTCAATCTCAAATTTTTGGCAGTGGATGTCATGATAGAATATGCTTGGTTGATTTAACTAAGCTGTCCACAGGAAACTATTACATTGATTTATATAAAACATGTAATTATACAAAGAAAAATAATATATCTTAGGAAATTCCGGGGGATTATTAATGCATTTTGTTTTGATAATCACTGTGGTATTGTTTTCATTTTCCTTACTATAACAAAGGTGTGGAACAAGATTTATTTTCTATTCAAAATGAACTTTTATTAAGCCCCATAAAATCTGGGATCTGGAACCATAAGTCTTAGATGTACATAGTTGCCCATAGATCATTAAAGATAATTTTAATATCTCTTATTGTAACTTAGGACATATAATGTGTCCTCACATAGTTTTAATTTGAGCCTCGTGGCTACCTTAATAACAGCTGGAAAGCAGTGATGATGTGGCTCTGTTCTTCAAGATCCAATGAAATGATTTTTTCTGTGCTGATATGTGATTTGGAATTCTAATCGGTAGTTTGTGTCCTAATAAAAAGGTGCAGTATCTTATACAGGATCTTTTAGTAATGTTTGAAATTTGTATACCTTTTAGCATTAACTTCACATTGGGAACTATGATTACCCAGAACAAAGCCTCTTCCAAATAAATCGAAACAATGTTTCCTTTCTAACCACCATAGAATTAGTCTATTGTTTCCAAACAACAGCCCTGATAGGACTAAAACTGGTTGCTTTCTCTTCTCCGTAAGTTACATGGTTCTAGCCAAAACATTAGGTATGACCAGTAACTCTGAGCGATTAGCAGAAAATCAACATCTTGAGACCACAGCTGTATTGAATATTGACTTTTGATATAAAAATATTAAATGCCACTAATAACTTCACTTGTATTCCTTTTAAGTTAAAAAAAGCATAAATCGTAATTTGACTTTTTAAGAGGATGTCTAAAATTGCTTTTTCTCAGGACATGTAAAATAAAACAAAAAACTTTCCACTCTGTTTTGAGGGGAAGGTAGTTCTTTCTGATGAGTCAACATACCACAACATATGCAGTTATCACATAAAATTATGAAATCATGCGTGTCTTGATTGAGCATAGTTTCTTTTTAAGGTTTAAGTTCAAACCTTAAAACAAGAAACCTTATTGATGTTCAATACATTTTTAAGTAAAACGAAGTAGCCATTCTAACTTAATATGCTTTTTAAAAACTGAAATTCGATAAATTTAGCATAAATTTGTGACACTGATGAAGGCACATTTCTGCATAATTCGATTTTCAACATTGTTTCACTTCAGCATTAGTGGTGAAACTGCTGAAAAGAGGCAGAGAAATAAATGGTTTCAAGTAGAATTAGAGCCTTTATTGATGTTACATTGAGACTTCAGTGTTAAAAAGTTGACTATTCCAAAGGGTAAGATTGGAGAGAGAGAATGATGCAAGATGAATTTGTAAACTTAGTTTTAGGTGGAGTTTAGGGCTCTGATTATTGGCAGTTAATGAAGCTACAAAAATTTATATAGATTTTAACTTCTCATTATTTATTGTATCTGTTTCTAATTTTATTAATGAAATGGAAGACCTGTACAAACACAGGGAGTGAAGCAAATTCTGTCTTTGTTAACATTGTGTTGAATGTTTTCTTAGAAAGAGAAGAACTAATAGAAGATTTTGTTTTGATTTGATTTACTTGTGTCTTTTTAATGGCTACTTTCTTCTTACCTTTTGTCTTTCTTCCCAAAGGTTCTGGCAGTGTTTCAGTGTCTTTTTTTTTAACTTACTATTTCTGATATTCACTCGTATAAAATGATTTCTAAATGTTAAAGGAGATTTGGTTTTGGTTATTTATTTATTTCAGTTTTATGATAAGAATCTTTTTTTAAACCCTGTACTTTGTTAAACCCTGTACTTTGTTATGGCTATATTATTAGTAAAAGATAAAACACACACACACACACTCACACACACACTCAC